>CM077160.1:159445016-160045016 GCA_039583875.1 Platanthera guangdongensis | reverse complement strand
CGAACTTCACACTCTTTGTGGGGCATCTGTTCAGTAGATACACCGCACATTGCACTCCTTCCGCCCAGAACTTCTTCGGTAGCCCCTTCTCCTTCACCATGCTCCTCGCCATGTTCATGATGGTGAGGTTCTTCCTCTCTGTCACTCCGTTCTGCTGCGGTGAGTATGCCGCCGTCAGTTGGTGTGATATTCTATTCTCCTTGCAGAAATTATTAAACAGCCTCGAGGTGTACTCCCCACCTCGATCTGTCCTCGGCACCTTCAATGGTTGCCCGCTCTCCTTCTCGGCCATCACCTTGAACTCCCTGAACTTGTCAAGGGCCTCAGACTTCTCTCTCAGAAAATACACCCAACACTTCCGACTATAGTCATCCGTGAAGGTGATGTAGTACTTGCTTCCGCCTATTGAGGTGGTCTCAAACGGACCCGCGATGTCCGAGTGAACCAGTTCAAGTTGTGGCCTTGCTCTCCAGGACTTCCCTCCTTCGAATGTCTGCCTCTTGAGCTTCCCCTTCGTGCACGCCTCACACACCTTCTGCGGAGGGGAGATCATAGGTAGATCCGCCACCATCTTGGAGTGGGATAGTAGCTTCAATCCTGTGAAGCCCAAATGCCCCATCCTATAGTGTCATAACCACGCTTCTTCCTCTTCTTTTGTTCTTGCGAGACAAGCCGTCTCTTGAGCATCCATCTTCAGCGTGAAGAGACGGTTCGCCGTCATCTTCACCTTCACTACCTCCTTCCCTTGATCATTCTTCATTGCCAGAGACTTATCCTTCATCTGCACGCAGTAGCCTCTCTCCACTAACTGCCCAATGCTTAAGATGTTGGTCTTCAACCCTGGCACGTAGTACACATCATTCAGGTGTACTCTCTCCCCGTTCAGTTTCACTACCACCAGGCCTCTCCACTCCTAGATTGGTAAACACACTACACAATCTAGCCCCTCTCGTACGTTCCCGTACTATTCCTAGCAAACCAGCTAGTCTCCCCGGGTCAACGTACCGAAGACGGTGTGTTCGATCGTCCAATACCGAGGACCCACCACTGTTATGCACATGCAACCATGATAGTTTGTTTCTAATTAAAATACCGAGCCCATTTAACTCTACCAGTAAGCCCTTAGGCCACGGGCCTACGCTATCCTTTCACTACTAATTTATCTCCCTACGTGTACAAGTGTGAGTGTAAGGTGAAACTATTATTAGGGTTACTCTTGCCCATATTATTCCTAAGGTTTAAGGCTAACCCTGGACTTCCCGAAGTCTATCCGGTGAGGGGCTCGCAGCGGTACTAGGAACTACAATGGGATGAAGCCCAAAGTTCTCTTGCCAAGGCACTTAATGTTATTAATTTCTACCCTTGATCAAACCTCTCTTTTATTTCAGTGTGAATACCCTAAGTGTGTTTGAGCTCTCCGAGTTAACTTATCTCTGACCTATCAACTATATGCAAACTATGCTAAGTTACATGGTGCTCTCATTAGGGGGTACCCTAATTACTCTTCCTGTAGATCCATAATAATTACTGGGAGTCTATCATGACCTATTAAGACTAAATCCAGAGTCTCATAATTTTCCTAATTAAGTGGGCACTTAATTTAATTAATCCTAGACTCCAAATGCCTTACTTTGAACATGAAGTGCTCTCTAAAGTCAGGAACAAATCACAACAAAATTATGATAAATACTAAGTGACATTTAAACAGTAAATCCAAGGTTTGAGAATTTTCATAGGTGATTAGACCTACCTTTCGTAATTTAGAACTTAAGGTCAATAATATCATCTACAGATGAAAAGGCCAGCAATATTATTCTAAAAATTATAATAAAACTCCAGTAGGACTATCATAGCCTAAAAACACCCTAGAAGTAGTCTCATAATTTTTATAGTGAATAGTAGCCCCTAATTTAATTTATAACCATTAATTTCATAATCTTTGGTTAATGAAGCAAGTACTGTAAAAACTCATCTAATAATTATAATAAAATTCCACAAGTCTTATTAATATCTAAAATCCACAGTAACCAAGTTTTACAATTTTTATCACACATGAAGGGCTCTAAATCTAATTAAATGTAAACTTCCAAATTTACAGACTTGTGAAGTAAGTACTGGTTTTATCCATCTAAAAATCATGTAAAAATTACAGGACAATAATAATGGTCAAAAGCACTCTCTGACCTAATTTCATAATTTTTTTGATAATATTGTGGCTCTGTTTCTATTTTTGATCATAAACCACAAATCATAATTTAATGAAGCAAGTACTTGAAACAGATATCTAAAAATTTAAACAAAAATACAGAGGGCTCTATCATTATATATAATGTCCTATTCCAAGGTTTCACAAATTTCCAATAAACAAAAACTTCACTATCAACATAGTAAATTTTAAGGGCACATCTATGGTTGAAAAGGAAGTACTGATTTTAATGGCCCAAAGATTCCACCAAAATTAATTTAGGAATATTTCTACCAGAGAACTGCCCCTGCCCAATTTCAAGTGATTTTAAAGTGATTTGGTAGCCTAATACTCCAAATTAGGTTTGGTGCCCTAAACTAGGGTTAGGGTTTTGAGGGGGTTTAAGGCTTCCAAACTCCCTAAAAGTTTAACCAGAGTACTATACTAACCTTATGGTCCTCTCTACCAAATTTTAAGTTATTCCAAGGTCATTTGACCCCATGACCTTCAAACCCTAAAAATCCCCATTAAGGGACCTACCCTAGGGTTCTAGGGCTACCCTACTCTTAACCACCCCAAACTACATTGGAGGGTGTGTCATACCATATAGAGTCAGTGGACAAAATATCAGACTCTGTTGAGGTGATTTGACCACTCAAAACCCCAAGGGGTGCTTTGACCTAAGTAACCCTGAGCTGGGTTCGAAAGCTCTCACCAAATAGGGTTCGAAACCCAGTGGTGAGAGACCACTGGTCTCCTAGTACCGCATCATTTAGGGGATCGTGGAGACCAGCATGGAGGAGCAGCCCCAATTTCTAAGTAACCATATTTGGTGAGAACCCAGGACCGGCTAGGGACGTTACCACTGGGTTTCGAACCCTATTCTCGCCCAAGCATGAGCTGGGTTCGAAAGCTCTCACCAAATAGGGTTCGAAACCCAGTATGGCAGGGGTATCACAAAAATTAAACATGAGTGAACAAGTATTCATCAAAAGTAAACAGAAAGGAGTAGCAAAAAAAAGCAGTAAGAAGTGAAAGTAAGAGCAACAAGAAATATAACCATTGATTTATAGGAATTACCCCTATAGACCAAGGGGTCGTTTTGCAGGGCCTATCGTATAAAACGTCCCATACCATTTTATACGATAGGTGTCAGGGGTTAAATGAAATGACTATGCTATGACGTGCAAGTATGCTATGGTATGTACATGCGAGTGCAACTCACACACACGACTCTATGCGCACAGACCTTTAGTTCCCCTTTTTGGAGTTAGCTAAACTCTCAGGAGCCTCCGCCGTGGCAAAACGGAGACAGTGGGTTGGGCCTCTCCACTCCTAGATTTGTAAACACACTACACAATCTAGCCCCTCTCGTACGTTCCCGTACTATTCCTAGCAAACCAGCTAGTCTCCCCGAGTCAACGTACCGACGACGGTGTGTTCGATCGTCCAATATCGAGGACCCACCACTGTTATGCACATGCAACCATGATAGTTTGTTTCTAATTAAAATACCGAGCCCATTTAACTCTACCAGTAAGCCCTTAGGCCACGGGCCTACGCTATCCTTTCACTACTAATTTATCTCCCTACGTGTACAAGTGTGAGTGTAAGGTGAAACTATTATTAGGGTTACTCTTGCCCATATTATTCCTAAGGTTTAAGGTTAACCCTGGACTTCCCGAAGTCTACCCGGTGAGGGGCTCGCAGCGGTACTAGGAGACCAGCATGGAGGAGCAGCCCTGGGTTCGAAACCCATGCCAAACATGAGTTGGCAAGGGATCCATCGTCACCATGTTTAATTTTTGCTGCAGCTCAGTTGGTGATGAGGGAGTGGTGGAAAGCTCTCTTATCAAGGTCCTGGGTTCGAGACCCAGTGGCAACAACCTACCGTGCTGATAAACAGGTCGGAGAGGGGTTGGGGTGCATGGCCTGCAGGCTTGAATGTGTAAGGCTGACTACCAGTGGTGGGCCCGGGTCTGGACTCTGGTAGGCCGGCGGTCCAGCGGGTTCCCATGGGATGGGCCTGGACCGTTATACTTCTTACTGGCGATGACCAGGATGGGGTATTGATGACCAAGAAACACCTCCGTCAACATCTGGTCACAAAGGATATGGGCTCCCCGAAATACTTTCTGGGGATTGAAATCTCTAGAAAGCCCAACTCCATGGTCCTTTCACAACGGAAGTATGCTCTTGATCTTTTAAAGGAGGCAGGACTCACAGGTGCTAAACCTGCATGTTGTCCTATGGCTGCTGGAGAAGACAAAACTTGGACAGATGACTCACCTCTTCTCTCTGATCTTACGAGATACCGGCGTCTGGTGGGCAAGCTCATATATCTCACGGTAACCAGACCCGACATCTATTATGCTGTTGGCAAGGTGAGCCAGTTCATGCAAGCTCCGAGTGAGTGTCATCTACAATCTTCTCTTAGGATATTATAGTATATTAAAGCTGCTCCAGGGAAAGGACTCCTATTTCAGAAGAATGGTCACCTAAGGGTTGAAGCTTACTCTGATTCAAGCTATGCGGATGACAAAGGGGACCGCAAATCGACTTCAGGTTTCTGCACATTTGTTGGAGGCAATCTTGTGAGTTGGAAGAGCAAGAAACAGTCTGTCGTTTCCAGGTCTAGTGCAGAGGCGGAATATCGCAGCATGGCATCGACTACATGCGAGTTGAAGTGGTTGCGGGCTCTCATGCTTGACTTAGGAGAGGTTTACAACTATCCTCTTCATATGTTCTGTGACAATAAGGCCGCGATACACATTTCCAAAAATCCGGTCTTTCATGAGAGAACAAAACACATAGAAGTCGACTGTCATTTTATTCGGGAAAAAATATTGAAGAAACAGATTTGCACTCCATTTGTCACTTCCGTCAACGAGTTGGCAGATGTCTTCACCAAGCCGGTGTCCGCTTCCTTTTTCCACATCTGCGACAAGCTGGGCATGATCGATATATATGCTCCAGCTTGAGGGGGAGTGTTGAAGTTGGTGACCGGGCGGTCTGGAGGTTTGTCTTGGCGGGTTGAAGACCGCGCGGTCTGGCGGTCTGGCGGTCTGTCTCAGCCGGCTTGGAGACCGGGCGGTCTGGCGGTCTACCCTGGCAGTCTCTCTTCCTCTCTGGTGGTAGCCGTGCGGTTAGCCCTGCTGCCTAACCGCGCGGCTTGTGCGGTTTGTTTTGTATAGTCCGCTTAGTCCTGTAAATTTTTAGTCTCACATCTCTTATTTGTATTCTCTCATCTCTCCTCCATTCTATATAAGGGAGAGCATACCTTTGTAATAGATACCTTTTTCGGATAATAAAATTTCAGTTAAAACCATTTCGGTTTGTTCTCTGTTCGGTTTCTACAAACTTCAAAGCTGAGAACACAAACATGAGAACCGTACCTTCTCTTGAAGCCAAGTGGATCTCCGCCTAGATGAGAACACTTACCGGCATCGAGTAGGAGAAATATCTCCGGCAAGATGCTAACACCTGAAGAGACTCCGAACACAAAAAATAAGATTTTTGGCATGATAAATCTTAAGCAAAAAACTTTAAGAACACCTTAAGCATAATGACAAACGCCTTGAGAGCATGAAGAAATTATGAACTGCGACATGATAAATCTTAAGCAAAAAACCTTAAGAACGTCCTAAGCGTAATGGCTCACCTTGAAAAATTTTGGGGTGCATGAGGAGGAGAGCTATTGAGAGCATGAAGAAATTATGAACTGCAAACTCCATCTAAAGTCCTGCTCACCGTGAAAAATTTCGGGCTGCAGGAGGAGAAGAGCTATTGAGAGCTTGAAGAAATTATGAATTGCAAACTCCATCTAAAGTCCTGCTCACCGAGAAAAATTTCGGGATGCAGGAGGAGGAGAGCTATTGCGTGAGGCACTGTGGAGGAGATGATGTGGCGATGGAGGAGAAGCACTTTAGATGGAGGAGGAGCGGCGTGGAGGAGAGTTGAGGTCGTTGCTCGCACTGTCGATGGAGGAGCGCCGTGGAGAAGATGAAAAGCAGGGCTCTGTGGAGAAGATGAGAGGCGAGACTGCACCGTGGTGAAGATGAAAAGCGGGGCTCTGTGGAGGAGGTAGGGTTTTCGGAGGAGGAATTAGCGGGATTCGAAATAAAGCGAAAGGCAGAGCGTCAATTTAGGATGGACGGTGAGATGAATTTACCTTAAAACCATATATTGTCTCTTAACACAATTTAGGACAAACAGAATGCTATACATCAACATTAATCAATCAATGTTCACAGAGTCATCCCAAACAGGACTGCTCATCATCTCTCAAACTCAGGAAGCTAACAATGCTCTCAAAAAATTCAGAAAATATACATTCATCAATCACCCCTCAAAATAACATACCTATTTCCCTTTTATAAGGTTACACAAACTAAAAACACAATGGATCGGCCATGGCGAGCTGGAACGTGGACGTGAAACCACCGAGACAGAAAAATTCATGGGAGCTGGACGCGGGCGGAAGACGCCGCATCGCGTGGAAGCTTCTTGCGTGTGGCGGCAATGTCGGGAGAGGAGTGGGTAGGAGCAGTTGATACCGCGCCCTAGCGTCAAACAATGACATTGACGGGCAGGAGCTCTGGATCAGGTCTTCATGTGTAAAGATTTGAACTGGGAGCTGAACAGTGAATCCGGAAGATGAGCAGTGAAGGCTCAGCTCTTTAACCCGGAAGAAGAAAGGTTGTCCACCGCCGCTGCCGCCGTGACGTTCGGAGGAGAGAGAACTCGATTCGATCCTTCCATTAATGGAGCTCTTCTCGCGGGGGCTGCGACTGGCGATGGCTGCTGCTTCTCTAAGCACGCGAGCCCTAGCCCTGCGCAGAAGAAGAAGAAAACGGGGTGTCCGGTTTTTGAGTTGGGGGAATAGTTCCGATAACTTTTAATTGGGTAATAATTCAGCCGATTGACCGAAATACCCTTCAATTAACCAACAAAATCCGATTTTTTGAGGGCATATTAGGATTTAAATGTTACACCATGCCCTCATTAGGGGTTTCCTTATATAATAAAGATATATATATATATATATATATATATATATATATATATATATATATATATATATATATATATATATATATATATATCTTTACACTATAAGGAAACCCCTAATGAGGGAGTGGTGTAACATTTTAATCCTATTTTGCCCTCCTAAAAACAGTTTTTTAGGATTAAGATGAGGGTATTTTGGTCTTTCGCCCGAATCAAGCCTTAATTAAAAGAAATCGGCGCTGTTCACTTTCCTCAAAATCCCGATCGATCTTCCTTCTTCCGCGCAGTTAGGGCGAGTAGACGAAGATGGCGAGGCTTCCGGCGGGCGCTGTTCATCTGCTCAAAATCGAAAAGTCGGTCTCCCTCTCCCGATCAAAGCTGCACAGGGGTTCCGCCGCAGTTAGGGCATAGCACTCCCTCCTCTGGCGCCATGATCTCGCGCGCTTCTTCCACGCGACAGAAGAGTCGGCGTCTACGGCGTCATCGTGCGTCCTCCTCCAGTAACCGCTCCGGCCGGAAGTCTTCGGGGTTTTTCCAGTGGGCCGGGTTGTTGGCGAGCCACCAGGCGTTGACGAGGATCTTGCTCTCGGCCGAGATGTCGTAGCCGCCGAGCTTGGCGTCCTGGAGATTCATGTGGGGGACGAGGAGCGGGATGGCCATGCGTAGGCGGGGGGTCTCCTTCACTACCGCCTGAAGGTAAAATTTCTTCCAACTCATCTCTCTTTAATTTCTTCCTACTTTTATCTTGATCAGCTTGCTTTAATTTATTTACTTTTTCAAAGTTTAAGCTTTGATGATGTTTACTCTCTAATTATGATTTCCAAAAGAATACATTTTTTTGTGTTTTGATTCTTGGGTTTCTTGAATGATTCCGTCAGATCAAAATTGGGATGAATTCAGATTTTTCATGTTTTGTTCTATAAAATTGGGATGTCGTAGCCGTACGAGTCTCATGATTTCCCACTTCTGGTGCTTCTCTTTATCTCCTCATTAGTTCCATTTTCACAGTTTGAATCATTCAGATTTTTTTTGGGATTTCATTCACATTTACTTTGGTTGCCTGGAATATTAAGATTTGTCATGGACATTAAATCTACTATGGAAAGAAGCTTGATTTTTTGTATAAGGGATTGAAGATTTATTCAATTTTGTGATTGATGATGCAATTTTGTGTCTCTCCAGTATTTCTTTTCTTTTCTTTTGCAACTTAAACAGCTGTGATTGATGAAATGCTCTCATTTTATATGTCATGGAGCATTTCATAATTTTTTTGAGACTATGAAAAAGAAAAGTTTTGATTTAGTTGGAGAGGGCATTGCATTTTTATGTTAACTTGGTAATCATTAAATGCTCTTTTATGCTAAATATTAAAGTATATTCCTAAAATCATTTAGGCTTTGCACATTTACACGCTAATTCAAGGCACCATATACTTATCAACCCTCAGCTGTTTAAAATGGATGGTAATAATTAATTGCATGTATTCTCGGCAACCATTAGGCACTGCCGATTGAGTATGCGGCCCTTCGTTCAGTTGCACATGTTGGTGGGCTTAACTCACAATACAATCTTGGTAAATTAATGAGTTTGGAGGTAATCTTAAAGAGTTTTTTTTACAGCTTCTGTTATTAAGGGTGATTGATTAAGGCTGTTTATACATGCATGTTGTTTATCCATGTGATTTATTATTAATCATTTTCTGGTGATTCTATCCATGTGATTCTTTATCCAAGCCTGCTGATTAATCTGGAATTTCTCTGGTGAGTAAAACTAGCAGGTCATGTCCTTTTGTCCTTCCTATAATATTGTTTGAGCTTTTTGTATGCACCTCACTTTGAGCGGGCCATGACACTCAACCGAGATCACAACCAGAATGTTAATAAATTTAAATTGCTATCTATTTTAAGTTGATAAAACTTCCACCTAATATTTAAAGTATGCACCTCACTTTGACAATGCAGAATGGGCTTAATGGAATTTTTGAGTGATTAGAGTTTTTTGGTGATTTCTTGATTTTTAACTTACCTCATAATTTGAAAAATGTGCGATATTAGATAATTTAAAATATGCATTATGTCGAGACCTATTCGCAATCAACGCATTGGACATGCCAATTTGCATTGTGTCTATTCGCTGATCATGCAAATAGTTTATTTTTTGTGTTTCTATTAAATCCCTAAAATTATCGAAGCTGTTAGTATTGATTTAGTTTTAGAGTCCAGCATATAGTTCATATAGTATTTGATATGGCATGTCAATGATGAAGGGTCAATGCAAGGCATGCCCCCGATGAATGACACCGCTCACAATCAATGTCACTGCTCACGATCAATGTCGTCGCCCACGACCAATGATGTCGCCCACAACTAATGTCGCCGCCCACGACTAATGTCGCCGCCCACGATCACTATCACTGGCTACGACCAATGTCGCCGCCCACGTCGAATGTCGTCGCTCATGACCAATGTTGTCGACCATGCCGAATGTCTCCGACCATGACCAATGTCACCGCCCACGACCAATGTCGCCGCCCACATCCATTGTCGCCGCCCACATCCATTGTCGCCACCCACGACAAATGCCACATGCCATGACCAATTTCGCCGCCCAGGCACCCACGACAAATGTCACCCCCATGACCAATGTCATCACCCACAATCATTGTCGTCACCCCACCGAATGTCGCCACCCACGACCAATTTTGCTGCACCCGACCAATGTTGCAGCCCCCGACCAATGTCTCCTCACCTGACCAATGTCGCCGCCTCCAACCAATGTCGCCACCCACAGACCAATGCCGTCATCCCCGACCAATGTCGCGGCCCCTCGACCAATGTCGCTCTCTCGACCAATGTCGCTCTCACGACAAATGTCGCCCCCACGACAAATGTCGCCCCTACGACAAATGTCGCCCCCACGACAAATGTTGCAACCCACGACAAGTGTTGCCCCCATGACAAGTGTCGCCTCCCCGACGAATGTCGTCACCCCGACAAATGACGCCCCCACAACAAATGTGCTAGCCATGACGAATGTCGCACCCACGACAAATGTCGCTCCCACGAAGAATGTCGCTCCCACGAAGAATGTCGCACCCACGACATTCGTCGCCCACACGACATTCGTCGCCCCCGCGACATTCGTCGCCCCAACAACCAATGTCACCCCCACGACGAATATCACCCCCACGACAAATGTTGCCCTCGCCGAATGTATCCCCCATGCTGATTGTCGCCCCCACGACGAATGTCTCCACCATGACGAATGTCGCCATCACGACGAATGTCGCCATCACGACAAATGACGTCGCCGCGACAAATGTGCTTGCCACGAAAAATGTCGCACCCACGTCGAATGTCGTGCCCTCGACAAATGTCGCACCCACGACGAATGTTGCCCGCACGGGGTCCCCGTGCACGACTGCTTGTATATATATATAGACACACACACGAGTGGTAGGTACGGGTCTCCGGCCCGAGGGCTACGCGCCACAGTACTTGGCCGCCGACGGAGGGCTTCCCCCCCCCCCCCCCCCCCCCCCGGCGGGCTTCGCCTGTCCTATTTAATTTTTTTATTTTAAATATGATTTATGTATTATTTTTATTTTTGGATTTTTTTGATTTAATTATTTAAATTGTTTTAATAAAAAAAACGGAGGTCTTCTCCGCCGCCGCCGCCGACCTGACCGGAGTGCCCCGTCGGGTTCGCCGGGAACCGGCGAACCTGCCGGGGGTATTCCGGTGGCCCTCCGGTCTGGCGGTGGCCCCGCCGGAGGGCCACCGGAATACCCCGGCAGGAGCGGTCTCCGGTAAGGCCGGCGGAGGCGGCGGCGTAGAAGCTTGTGAAATTGGTGGGGAGCGGATGAGGGGAATCAGGTTTCAGGAGAGAGAGGGTTTGATTTTTTGGTTTTTTTTATTTGCAAACCCAACATGATATTTGCAGCCCAAGATCCAACAATTGAGGATTAAAATAGTCAAATCCGATGGCTACCTATTTTCCCGCTATTTTCGAACTCATGCTATTGGCAGATCATCATATATTTTTTTAAATCGATGTTTGTGGATAAATTTGAGGGTATTTTGGTCATTCGCCTAGATTACCGCTTAATTAATAGAGAGATGGACTGTTCATCGGCGAATAAATCCCGACCTCTTCGTTGCTTCTTCTGCGCAGCTAGGGCAGCGCCAACATCGACATCTCCAGCTCTTTCCGCTTCCGCTTCCACCGACCTCTTCGTTGCTTCTTCTGCGCAGCTAGGGCAGCGCCAACATCGACATCTCCAGCCCGGTTAGTATTCTCCCCTCCTGATCCAAGCCTACTGTTTCTTTCTGCTTCTTCTGCGCAGGTATTTTGGTCACTATTCTCCCCTCCCGATCCAAGCCGCGGCGCTTTCCGCTTCCGCTTCCACAAGCCCGGTTAGTATTCTCCCCTCCTGATCCAAGCCTACTGTTTCTTTCTGCTTCTTCTGCGCAGGAATTTTGGTCACTATTCTCCCCTCCCGATCCAAGCCGCAGGAAGCGACGATGGCGGAAGTTCGTACGACCTCGACGCCTCTACCGCCATGACCGCTTCTTCGAAGGTTCGGAGTTCCCGCACGCCTCGACTTCGACCACGACCCACTCCTGCGCGTCCTCCGCCACGACCAAGCCAACAGTCCACCTCTTCTCCGACGGTTTGGGTTAACTGGTGTTCTCATTTTTCTGTTGCCATCCATGTAAATGGTATTCTCATTTTTCTCATTTTTCTGTAGTTTGTGCTGTTGATGGTGAAAATTTTAGATAGTTGAATGATTTTGGGAATTTTCTGTTGAAAAAATAGAACATGCGTGTTGGTAGATTGTTGAAGAAGTTGAACAGTGGTGGGATGATTTTTTTTTTGGGTGAAAGAGTTGTTTGCTGCCGTTTGTTTGATTCCAGATTGGAGTTAGTGGTGATTAGAAGATGATGAATAGTGTTCGATTAATATAGGACAGCTAATTTGATATTCCTGTTGAATTAATTGCCTCTAACTTATAGTTCTGTGGATAACCTCTGCGCTGTTGCCTACTGCTGACAGAGAGAAAACAACAACATTGATTTTATGATCAATGAATGACTGGGTATTTTTGTTGTTGACATCCTGTGGCTGCTATGAGATTAAAGAGAGGGATTTTAGGGTTGCTTAATGTCTTGACCAATCTTTCCGCCGCCGACCAATGTCCCCACCCCCAACCAATATCGCCGCCCCAGACCAATGCCCCCATCCCCGACCAATGTCCCCGTCCTCGATCAATGTGGCCGCCCCCGACCAATGTGGCCGCCCCCGACCAATTCCCCTCCCCCAACCAATGCCCCCTCCCCCAACCAATGTCGCCGACCCCGACTAATGTCCCCGCCCCCGATCAATGTCTCCTCCCCCGACCAATGTCCCCGCTCCCGACCAATGTCCCCACCCCCGACCAATGTCCCCGCCCCCGACCAATGTCCCCGCCCCCAACCAATGTCGCCGATCTCGACCAATGTCCCCGCCCCCGACCAATGTCCCCGCCTCCAACTAATGTCCTCACCCCCGACCAATGTCGCTACCCCGACCAATGTCCCCGTCCTCGACCAATGTCCCCGCCCCCGACCAATGTCCCCGCTCCCGACCAATGTCGCCGACCTCGACCAATGTCCCCGCCCCTGACCAATGTCCTCGCCCCAACCAATGTCCTCACCCCCTACCAATTTCGCTGCCCCCAATCAATGTCCCCGTCCCCGACCAATGTCCCCGCCCCCGACCAATGTCGCCTCCCCTAACAAATATCGTCACCATGAGATTAAAGAGAGGGATTTTAGGGTTGCTTAATTTCTTGACCAATCTTTCCGCCGCCGACCAATGTCCCCACCCCCAACCAATATCGCCGCCCCAGACCAATGCCCCCATCCCCGACCAATGTCCCCGTCCTCGATCAATGTGGCCCCCCCGACCAATGTGGCCGCCCCCGACCAATTCCCCTCCCCCAACCAATGCCCCCTCCCCCAACCAATGTCGCCGACCCCGACTAATGTCCCCGCCCCCCGACCAATGTCTCCTCCCCCGACCAATGTCCCCGCTCCCGACCAATGTCCCCGCCCCCGACCAATGTCCCCGCCCCCGACCAATGTCTCCGCCCCCGACCAATGTCCCCGCCCCCGACCAATGTCCCCGCCCCCGACTAATGTCCCCGCCCTCGACCAATGTCCCCGCCCCCGACCAATGTCCCCGCCCCCGACCAATGTCGCCGATCTCGACCAATGTCCCCGCCCCCGACCAATGTCCCCGCCTCAGACTAATGTCCTCACCCCCGACCAATGTCGCTACCCCCGACCAATGTCCCCGTCCTCGACCAATGTCCCCGCCCCCGACCAATGTCCCCGCCCCCGACCAATGTCCCCGCCCCCGACCAATGTCGCCGACCTCGACCAATGTCCCCGCCCCTGACCAATGTCCTCGCCCCCAACCAATGTCCTCGCCCCAACCAATGTCCCCGCCCCCGACCAATGTCGCCTCCCCTAACAAATATCGTCACCATGAGATTAAAGAGAGGGATTTTAGGGTTGCTTAATTTCTTGACCAATCTTTCCGCCGCCGACCAATGTCCCCACCCCCAACCAATATCGCCGCCCCAGACCAATGCCCCCATCCCCGACCAATGTCCCCGTCCTCGATCAATGTGGCCCCCCGACCAATGTGGCCGCCCCCGACCAATTCCCCTCCCCCAACCAATGCCCCCTCCCCCAACCAATGTCGCCGACCCCGACTAATGTCCCCGCCCCCGACCAATGTCTCCTCCCCCGACCAATGTCCCCGCTCCCGACCAATGTCCCCGCCCCCGACCAATGTCCCCGCCCCCGACCAATGTCCCCGCCCCCGACCAATGTCCCCGCCCCCGACCAATGTCTCCGATCTCGACCAATGTTCCCGCCCCCGACCAATGTCCCCGCCTTCGACTAATGTCCTCACCCCCGACCAATGTCGCTACCCCCGACCAATGTCCCCGTCCTCGACCAATGTCCCCGCCCCCGACCAATGTCCCCGCCCCCGACCAATGTCGCCGATCTCGACCAATGTCCCCGCCTCTGACCAATGTCCTCACCCCCAACCAATGTCCTCACCCCCTACCAATTTCGCTGCCCTCAATCAATGTCTCCGTCCCCGACCAATGTCCCCGCCCCCGGCCAATGTCGCCTCCCCTAACAAATATCGTCACCATGACAAATATCTTCCTCACGACAAATGTTGCCCCCACGACTAATGTTGGCGCCCCCGTCGTATGTCGTCGCCCCCACCATTTGTTGTTTCCCCGGTCAAATGGCGTTCTCCACGACCAATGTCGCTGCCCCCGCCAAATATAGTCCCCCACGATCAATGTCGTCACTCTCGACTAATGTCTCATCCCACGACCAATGTCATCGCCCACGGCCAATGTAGTCGCCTACGACCCATATTAATGCACTAGACCAATGTCGCCCCCCGACCAATGTCGCCCTCACGACAATTGTCATCGTCCTCGACCAATGTCGCCGCTCCTGACCAATGTCGCCTCCCCCGACCAATTTCGCTACCAACGACCAATGTCGCCCTACGACCAATATCGCCCCAACAACTAATGTCGCTCCAACGACCAATGTTGCCGCCCCGCACGGGGTCCCCCGTGCACGACTGCTTGTATATATATATATATATATTAAAAAGGGTTTGGAGAGTATACACTTGCGCTATTTTAAAAAATTATAGCGTAATTAGGGTATTTCGGGATTTAGACCCCCCAAACGGCTTCATTTGAAAAAGTGATAAACATGAAAGTCGTTTAGGCCCCCGATTTAGGTCCCGAAAAATGTCTATTCCACAATCACGCGTTAGTACAATGCGCCATCCGTGATCATTGGGGTGGACTGATCGCTGCTTTCGGCGTCCCGCATAGAAGTAGATCAATCAGCATGACCAAATTCCATGCTGCAAAAACTGCTCTCAATCTGGCCACTCAACATGCTTCCGGCCATCTTGGTAGGGGACTCGACTGACGCATGCAGAAGATTAAACGGGATCCTTTCTAGAAGCTATATTGGCGAGTGTGAATCCAATGTGGCCCGCCTACTTCCTGCCTTCCCAAACGTGCAAATATCCCTCGTGAACCGTGAGGCGAACTCCGTGGCAGATCATCTCGCGTGGAATGCATGTTTTTTTGGAGTTCAAGTGGAAAAGAGGTATCCCCCTACCCACGCATCTTGTTCAGCTTTTGACGCATGATGTCAATTATGTGTAATCTCTAGCTTTTTCCTTTTCCGCATTACTATTATATATATATGCTGCGGCCAAATTCACGGAAGTGGTATTTTTCGGGGCTCAAATCGGGAGCCTAAACGACTTCATTTAAAAAAGTGATCAACATGAAAGTTGTAGATCTCATCAAGATCTACAACTTTCATGTTGATCACTTTTTCAAATGAGAAACATTTGGTGATCCAAATCCCAAAATTCAGCATTCACATTATAATTTTCTAAAATAGCTCGAGCTAATACCTTCTTTTTTATATTAAAAAAACTCCAATATTACATAAAATCTAAAGCTTGGACATTCTCCTCCTGGCTGAAGCTCACGCTGCTGTGTGGTTCAGGTTTTGCCGCAACGGCCATGGAAAACGATCCCCAAATCAGTAGCCCGCACTGCTGTTTGGTGTTTATATACAACAGCGAATCAATTAAAAATCCTTCTCGTCACAATCCAAGGCTCCAAGCTATCAAATCCAGACTTCATCCCAATAAATCGAATGCTGCTGTGGAGTTGCTGGCTGCCTTCATCAAGAGAAACCTCTGTTCCTGCCACTGGAAATTTCAAATTCCCAGCAGAATCAAAAAACCATGAAAGCCTCAAACTTGGATTTCAGCTTTTTGATCGCCGCAGAAGAAAACCCAATTCAGCCATCAAGTTCTCTTCTTACATGGCATTGCTACAGGAATGTTCGAGGCAGGGATTCCTTCATGGAGGCCTCCAACTTCATTCAGAGATGATCAAAAGAGGCCTCGAATCCAATTCAGTTCTCCAGACTCAGCTGCTGAATCTGTACATCAAATGTGATCGCCTCCATTTCGCTCGCAGAATTTTCGACGGCACGGATTTTAGAACCAGCATTCTTTCTTGGAACTCCATGATCACAGCTTATTGCCATTCCAGGCTCGCAGAAAAAGCTTTGTCGATGTTTTTCGAGTTTCAAATGCACGGATTGCATCCGGATGAGTTCACCCTCTCCATTATCATCAAAGCTGCAGAATTGCGGCAAAATCAGCCTTTAGGAAAGTAGATTCACTCGCTTTCTATTAAACTGGGATATGAAATGGAAGAATATGTTGGTAATTCTTTGATTCAAATGTATGCTTCTTTTCAGAATCTAGCAGATTCATGCACAGTTTTTAGAACAATCATGGTATTAGAGAGTCCTGTGAGCTGGAATTCATTGATTCATA
Organism: Platanthera guangdongensis; assembly: GCA_039583875.1. Lineage (NCBI taxonomy): Eukaryota > Viridiplantae > Streptophyta > Magnoliopsida > Asparagales > Orchidaceae > Platanthera > Platanthera guangdongensis. The sequence continues at coordinate 160,028,356 of CM077160.1, read as the reverse complement.
AACTCATAGAAAACAGATACCACGACGATGCAATCAAATTATACAAGCAAATGCAGGAAAATAGAGTTCCGCCGACACCTCGAACCCTCACCAGTGTCCTCATGGCCTGTGCAGGACTGAAAGCAATCTCGGAAGGAAGGCAAGCACATGCTCAAACGATTTTTCGCGGGTTTCTTCCCAATTTGATTTTGGAGACTTCGTTGGTTGATTTTTACTCTAAGAACGGAGAAGTGGAGAGTGGGAGGCAAATGCTCGAAAGAATGGAAGAGAGAAATGTGTGCCGTTGGAACTCGCTGATTCGAGGATATTCACAATTAGGTCAAAAAGAAGCAGCTTTTAAGCAGTTTAAGAACATGAGATTGGAGGGAGTGGATCCTGATGACTTTACATTCCCTCCTTTATTGTCAGGAATTGGAGATGAAGACGCTCTCCAAGAAGAATTCAGATCATTGCATGCATACATCATCAAATCAGGTTTACAGACGGATCGATTTGTCGCAACTTCTTTGATCACAATGTACTCTGAAATGCAGCATTTTGAAAATTCGAGATTGGCTTTTTCGGATGCGAATTCTCTAGATGTTGGAGTTTGGTCCTCAATTATATCGGCAAGCACGAAGAACGGGGAAGGGGAGGTGGCACTCGGAATATTTTGTGAGATGTTGGATTTGGAGATTGAGCCAAACCAGTTAATCTTTTCAAGCTTATTCACAGCTTGTGGGAATCTATCAGCAATGGAAATGAGGTGGCAGTCGATGAGGTGAACAGCGGTGAGGACGGGCGGACTGAGGAGGTTTAATTTTTCGCGCTCGCCTCTTTGCTCGCGCCTCTGCCAGCCAGTCCGTCGTGCACCTCAGTCCTCCCGTCTGTCCCTACTGCCCGCTCAGTCCGCTCGCCTTACCACTCAGTCCGCCACCTCCCCAGCAGTCCGCCACCTCCCCAGCCCGCCCGTCCGCCCCCAGCTCGCCAGCCAGTCCGCCCGTCCGCCAGTCCGCCAGTCCGCCAGTCTGCCCACCGCTCGCACCCCAGTCCGCCAGTCCGCCCCTCAGCTCGCCACTCCAGCCCGCCCGTCCGCTCCCTCCAGCCCACCAGTCCACCCCCTTCGCACCCCAGTCCGCCAGCTCGCAACCCCAGTCCGCTTCACCCAGTCCGCCCCAGCCCGCCCGTCCGCCAGTCCGCCACCAGCTCGCAACCACAGTCCGCCAGTCCGCTTCCCCCAGCCCGCCAGTCCGCCTCTCCGCCGTCCGCCAGTCCGCCACCAGCTCGCAATCACAGTCCGCCAGTCCGCTTCCCCCAGCCCGCCAGTCCGCCTCTCCGCAGTCCGCCAGTCCGCTTCCCCCAGCCCACCAGTCCGCCTCTGCTCAGTCCGCCAGTCCGCTTCCCCCAGCCCGCCCGTCCGCCTCTGCTCAGCTCGCTTTCCCCCACTTCTTTGCGACTCCATGGCTGCTCCTCTGATCTCGCCTCCGCTGAAGGCCACGTCCTTCCAGCTCGCCGGCGCTAGCGACTGGCCTGACTGGGCCCTTACCGTTGAGGCCGCTCTCTCCTCCCGTGATCTTTGGGATCACATCATCGGTGCGCCTCCTGCCCCTGCCGCCAAGCCCGCCACCGCGACCGGTTCCGCCACACCTTCTGTCGACGCCGCCTCTCCCGATGCCTTCACTCTTTGGCACCGGCGCGATCATGCTATCCGGGCTTACCTCCTGGAGTCCGTTGCTCGCCCGCTTCTCACGTCTATCGGCCGCCTTCCTTCCGCACGTGCCATGTGGGAATATCTCCGTGACCGCTTCGTTCCCCGTGGTGGAGCTCGGCGTCACCGTCTTATCTGTGATTCTCAGGCTGCCCGCCAAGACGGTCGCTCCATTCAGGACTTCTTCACTATGATGAGTGCCTACTGGCACGAACTGGACTCTCTGATTCCCTTACCCTGCGGTTGTCCTCGCTCATTGGAATTTCAGCGCCACCTCTCCGAGGGCCATCTTCATCAGTTTTTGGCTGCTCTGCGTCCTGAGTTTTCTCTTCTTGCCGCTCAGCTCCTTCACCGGGTCCCGCTTCCTACTCTGGATGATGCCCTGATTGCTCTGCTCGATGAGGAGACTCGTCTCCGCCCTCCCGTGGCTCTCCCGCCCCCTTTCCCACTTGATAATGCTCTTGTCGTTCCTCCGCGTCCCAGTGCTGTTACCTGTCACTACTGCAAGAAGGTGGGGCACATGAAGTCTGCTTGCCCTATTCGTCCCCCTCGGTCTGATGCACACCGCGCTTCTGACCATCGCCGTGACGGCCGGGGTCGGGGACGCGATCGTGGTCCCGGCTCTCACCCCACTGCTGCTGCTGCTACCGATCCTCTGCAACGCTTAGAGGATCTGATCCTCCGGTCTCCGCTATTTCAGTCTGCCTCCTCTGCCAGCTCCTCTGCGGAACACAGTCTCTCAGCTGCTTCTGGTACCGTTGCTGCTCGACTTCCTCCGACTGCACCTTGGTATTTCGACTCTGGGGCCTCCTGCCACCTCACCTCCGACTCCCGCACCCTCACCAACTGCACCTCCTCCCCCACTTCTCTTCAGGTCACCACTGCTGATGGGGGCTCTCTCCCTATTCTGCGCTCTGGCTCCATCACCCCGACTTCTGCCCCTCTTGGACGCCTTACTCTCTCCAACGTCCATCATGCCCCTCGGCTACATATGAACCTCATTTCTGTCAGCTCCCTCTGTGATCTCGGTCTAACAGTTTTATTCTCTTCTTCTGATTGTGTTGTGCAGGATTCCCGGACAGCTCAGAGGATTGGACGGGGCCGTAGGGCTGGTGGCCTGTATCAGCTGGAGTATCTTCATGTTCCCCCCCCCCCCCCCACCAACCTCCGCTTCGGCCCTCTCTGTTGTCTCTGATGCCGACTTGTGGCACAGACGTTTAGGACATCTGTCTACTGATCGACTCCGGAGTATTATCCGCTCTGGAGCTTTGGGTCGTGTCTCCCCTTCCCCCCTCTCTGTTTGTACCGGCTGCCGTTTGTCAAAGCACCTTGCTCTACCATTTACAAGTAGTGCTTCTCAAACGACAGCCCCTTTTGATTTAGTTCACTCTGATATTTGGGGCCCCGCGCCACTTGCTTCTCATTCTGGCTATCTTTATTATGTTAGTTTTATTGATGATTTTTCCCGTTGTGCTTGGGTTTATCTCCTTCGCAATCGTTCTGATGTACCCGCTGCGTATCGCACGTTCACCGCTATGCTTCACACTCAGTTTGAGCGTCGCATTAAGATCTTTCGCTCTGACTGCGCTCAAGAATTTCTCTCCTCCACCATGCGCGATATCCTCCACTCGCATGACACCCTCCACCAACAATCTTGCCCGCACACCCATGAACAAAATGGGGTTGCTGAACGCAAACATCGCCACATCATCGAAACAGCTCGTACTCTCCTCATCTCTGCCTCCGCTCCTCCCTCCTTCTGGGCCGAAGCCGTTCTCACCGCTGTTCACCTCATCAACATCACTCCTTCCACGACCCTCTCTGGCGTCACTCCTTATGAACGCCTTCACTCCCGCCCGCCGCAGTATGCATCTCTCCGCACATTTGGGTGCACCTGCTTCGTTCTCCTTCCTCCTACTGAACGTAACAAACTCTCCGCTCGCTCCGCTCGTTGTGTTCACCTCGGTCTTAGCCCCCACCACAAAGGCTATCGTTGCTACGATCCGGAGGCTCGTCGCATTCGCATCTCTCGACATGTCTCCTTCGTCGAACATGACATGTTCTTCTCTTCCCCACCGGCACACCTCACCTCCCCACCCTCCATTGCTCCACCGCTTTCTCTTTCGCTTCTTCCTTCTATACCAACTCGCCCCCGGACTCCCCTTGTCAATCCTCCCCTCTCCCCACCTCGTCCTCTGCCCGAGGTCCCTCCTTCCACATCGGCTCCTCCTCTGACGCCCACACCCCCTCCTCCTGCTCCTGCTCCTGATACGGCTCTGTCTGACGCTCCGTCCGCCCCTGCCACCGTGGATCCTGCTCCTCGCCGTAATCCTGCTCGCCATCGCTATCCACCTGCTCGCTACGACCCCCCTTCTGCTCTCACCGCGGCTACCTCCTATTCCCCTGGTTTTCAGGCCTTCCTCACCGCTCTCCACGCCCACCGGGAGCCCCAGTCATACCAAGAGGCAGTTGGCCAACTCGAATGGCAACAGGCCATGGCGCTTGAACTTCAAGCCTTTAGCCGGACTCATACTTGGGATCTTGTTCCGTGTCCTCCCGGTGTTACTCCTATCAGCTGCAAATGGATTTTCAAAGTTAAGACTCGTCCGGACGGTTCTATTGAGCGTCATAAAGCCCGCTTGGTTGCTCGCGGGTTTTCCCAGGAACATGGCATCGATTATGACGAAACCTTTGCCCCGGTTGCCCGGATGACCTCCGTACGCACCTTACTTGCGGTCGCAGCTGCCCGCAATTGGCCCCTCCATCAGATGGATGTCACCAATGCCTTTCTTCATGGCGATCTCACTGAAGTTGTCTACATGGCACCTCCCCGGGTCTCTCCGCACCCCCTGGCCATGTCTGCCACCTCCGCCGGGCCATCTATGGCCTCAAACAGGCTCCTCGTGCCTGGTTTGAGCGCTTCCGCACTGCAGTTCTCAAGGCTGGTTTCATTGAACGTCAGACTGATCATGCCCTGTTTACCCGCACCTCCGCTCAGGGCTGCGCCATCCTGCTCCTGTATGTTGACGACATGATTATCACTGGAGATGATCACGTCACCATTGCCGCTCTTCAGCAACACCTCCGCAGTCAGTTTGAGATGAAGGATATGGGCCCCCTTCGCTACTTCCTTGGGTTAGAGATTGCCCGCTCCAAACGCGGGATTCTGGTGTCTCAGCAAAAATACATCTCCGATATTCTCTCTGTGGCCGCTCTCACTGACACCCGCACTGTTGACACCCCATTGAGCTGAATCTGAAACTCCTTCCTACAGATGGGGAACCGCTGGCCGATGCCTCCCGCTATCGGCGCCTCGTCGGGATGCTGGTCTATCTCACCATGACTCGACCGGACATTGCTTACGCTGTTAGCTTCGTCAGTCAATTTGTTCAAGCTCCTCGCTCTGCTCACTATGCCGCGGTCCTCCGGATACTCCGCTACCTTCGCGGCTCTGTCGGTCGCTCGTTATTTCTCTCTGCCACTTCGCCACTCACCCTCCGCGCATTTTTGGATGCTGACTGGGCGGGGGATGCCACCACTCGTCGCTCCACTACTGGGTTCTGTGTTTTTCTGGGCGACTCTCTGATCTCCTGGCGTAGTAAGAAACAGGAATCCATTGCGCGCTCCAGCACGGAGGCTGAGTATCGTGCCATGGCTTCCACCACTGCTGAAATAGTCTGGCTTCGTCGTCTTCTTTGCGACCTTGCTGTCCAGATAACAGGCCCCACTCCCCTATTTTGTGACAATCGAAGCGCCATTCAAATCGCCTCCAATCCGGTGTTCCATGAACGGACAAAACACATTGAGATCGATTGCCACTTTACTCGTCAGGAATTCCTCGCCAACACCATCTCTCTACCGTTCATTACCTCTGAAGAACAAGTTGCAGACTTCCTCACCAAGTCTGGAGCAATGGAAATGGAAATGAGTGTTCCCCCAGCCCGCCAGTCCGCCTCTCCGCAGTCCGCCAGTCCGCTTCCCCCAGCCCGCCAGTCCGCCTCTGCTCAGTCCGCCAGTCTGCTTCCCCCAGCCCGCCCGTCCGCCTCTGCTCAGCTCGCTTTCCCCCACTTCTTTGCGACTCCATGGCTGCTCCTCTGATCTCGCCTCCGCTGAAGGCCACGTCCTTCCAGCTCGCCGGCGCTAGCGACTGGCCTGACTGGGCCCTTACCGTTGAGGCCGCTCTCTCCTCCCGTGATCTTTGGGATCACATCATCGGTGCGCCTCCTGCCCCTGCCGCCAAGCCCGCCACCGCAACCGGTTCCGCCACACCTTCTGTCGACGCCGCCTCTCCCGATGCCTTCACTCTTTGGCACCGGCGCGATCATGCTATCCGGGCTTACCTCCTGGAGTCCGTTGCTCGCCCGCTTCTCACGTCTATCGGCCGCCTTCCTTCCGCACGTGCCATGTGGGAATATCTCTGTGACCGCTTCGTTCCCCGTGGTGGAGCTCGGCGTCACCGTCTTATCTGCGATTCTCAGGCTGCCCGCCAAGACGGTCGCTCCATTCAGGACTTCTTCACTATGATGAGTGCCTACTGGCACGAACTGGACTCTCTGATTCTCTTACCCTGCGGTTGTCCTCGCTCATTGGAATTTCAGCGCCACCTCTCCGAGGGCCATCTTCATCAGTTTCTGGCTGCTCTGCGTCCTGAGTTTTCTCTTCTTGCCGCTCAGCTCCTTCACCGGGTCCCGCTTCCTACTCTGGATGATGCCCTGATTGCTCTGCTCGATGAGGAGACTCGTCTCCGCCCTCCCGTGGCTCTCCCGCCCCCTTTCCCACTTGATAATGCTCTTGCCGTTCCTCCGCGTCCCAGTGCTGTTACCTGTCACTACTGCAAGAAGGTGGGGCACATGAAGTCTGCTTGCTCTATTCGTCCCCCTCGGTCTGATGCACACCGCGCTTCTGACCATCGCCGTGACGGCCGTGGTCGGGGACGCGATCGTGGTCCCGGCTCTCACCCCACTGCTGCTGCTGCTACCGATCCTCTGCAACGCTTAGAGGATCTGATCCTCCGGTCTCCGCTATTTCAGTCTGCCTCCTCTGCCAGCTCCTCTGCGGAACACAGTCTCTCAGCTGCTTCTGGTACTGTTGCTGCTCGACTTCCTCCGACTGCACCTTGGTATTTCGACTCTGGGGCCTCCTGCCACCTCACCATGTTAATGAGGAGCTGAGAGACTGTGTTCCGCAGAGGAGCTGGCAGAGGAGGCAGACTGAAATAGCGGAGACCGGAGGATCAGATCCTCTAAGCGTTGCAGAGGATCGGTAGCAGCAGCAGCAGTGGGGTGAGAGCCGGGACCACGATCGCGTCCCCGACCACGGCCGTCACGGCGATGGTCAGAAGCGCGGTGTGCATCAGACCGAGGGGGACGAATAGGGCAAGCAGACTTCATGTGCCCCACCTTCTTGCAGTAGTGACAGGTAACAGCACTGGGACGCGGAGGAACGGCAAGAGCATTATCAAGTGGGAAAGGGGGCGGGAGAGCCACGGGAGGGCGGAGACGAGTCTCCTCATCGAGCAGAGCAATCAGGGCATCATCCAGAGTAGGAAGCGGGACCCGGTGAAGGAGCTGAGCGGCAAGAAGAGAAAACTCAGGACGCAGAGCAGCCAGAAACTGATGAAGATGGCCCTCGGAGAGGTGGCGATGAAATTCCAATGAGCGAGGACAACCGCAGGGTAAGGGAATCAGAGAGTCCAGTTCGTGCCAGTAGGCACTCATCATAGTGAAGAAGTCCTGAATGGAGCGACCGTCTTGGCGGGCAGCCTGAGAATCGCAGATAAGACGGTGACGCCGAGCTCCACCACGGGGAACGAAGCGGTCACGGAGATATTCCCACATGGCACGTGCGGAAGGAAGGCGGCCGATAGACGTGAGAAGCGGGCGAGCAACGGACTCCAGGAGGTAAGCCCGGATAGCATGATCGCGCCGGTGCCAAAGAGTGAAGGCATCGGGAGAGGCGGCGTCGACAGAAGGTGTGGCGGAACCGGTTGCGGTGGCGGGCTTGGCGGCAGGGGCAGGAGGCGCACCGATGATGTGATCCCAAAGATCACGGGAGGAGAGAGCGGCCTCAACGGTAAGGGCCCAGTCAGGCCAGTCGCTAGCGCCGGCGAGCTGGAAGGACGTGGCCTTCAGTGGAGGCGAGATCAGAGGAGCAGCCATGGAGTCGCAAAGAAGTGGGGGAAAGCGAGCTGAGCAGAGGCGGACGGGCGGGCTGGGGGAAGCGGACTGGCGGACTGAGCAGAGGCGGACTGGCGGGCTGGGGGAAGCGGACTGGCGGACTGCGGAGAGGCGGACTGGCGGGCTGGGGGAAGCGGACTGGCGGACTGTGGTTGCGAGCTGGTGGCGGACTGGCGGACGGCGGAGAGGCGGACTGGCGGGCTGGGGAAGCGGACTGGCGGACTGTGGTTGCGAGCTGGTGGCGGACGGGCGGGCTGGGGCGGACTGGGTGAAGCGGACTGGGGTTGCGAGCTGGCGGACTGGGGTGCGAAGGGGGTGGACTGGTGGGCTGGAGGGAACGGACGGGCGGGCTGGAGTGGCGAGCTGAGGGGCGGACTGGCGGACTGGGGTGCGAGCGGTGGGCAGACTGGCGGACTGGCGGACTGGCGGACGGGCGGACTGGCGGACGGGCGGACTGGCTGGCGAGCTGGGGGCGGACGGGCGGGCTGGGGAGGTGGCGGACTGCTGGGGAGGTGGCGGACTGAGTGGTAAGGCGAGCGGACTGAGCGGGCAGTAGGGACAGACGGGAGGACTGAGGTGCACGACGGACTGGCTGGCAGAGGCGCGAGCAAAGAGGCGAGCGCGAAAAATTAAACCTCCTCTGATACCATGTTAGAAATAGCAATAGCTTTGGTATTCATGTATAAAACAAGGACCCTTGGGGTCTACATATAGGAGAAGAGGAGAAGGAGAAAACACCACAGGCGGTGTGGGACTAAACCTAAAACAATAAAAAATGCTTTTACAATATATAATATTAACAGAAGGGACTTATTTTCACCGGTCAAGGGGTTACGACCGCATGAACCGGGCCGTAATTAAGGTCAGGTTCATGCGGTCGTAACCGCTTGACCGGTGAAAATAAGTCCCCACAAACGGAGCCTACAAAGCAGAGATTTTTCTGACACCGCAACACAGAATTCTCTCATAAACATGTACTCGACATGCGGATGGATCGAAGAAGCGCGCTTTCAAGGTGTTTAATTTAATGAAGAACCAGAATGTAGCTTCATTCAATTCGATCATTTTAGCACTGGCTCAGCATGGCCATCCGGGGAGAGCATCAGAACAATTCAAAAAAAATGGAACTTTTTGACTTGAAGCCTGATGAAATCACCACACTGAACCTCCTCACAGGGTACAATCATGCGGGTTTAGTAAAAGGACTGGATTTATTCGGTTCAATGGAAGAGAAATACAAGATCAAACCGAGATATCAACATCATGCCTGCATCGTGGATCTTCTGGCTCGAGCTGGAGAGAAGAATCAGTAAGATTCATGGCCGAAATGCCTTTCAGCCCCAAAACTTCTCTATGGAGAGTAGTTCTTGGAGCATGCGCTAAGCATAAGAAGATCAAAATTGGGAAGCAGGTCGCACGGTTGCTGCTTGAATTAGAACCTCATGAGGCGACTAATTATGTGCTCCTGGCTAACAACTCTGCATGGGTCGGAAAATGGATCGAATCTCAAAAGATTAGGCAGATGATGAAAGGAAGAGGCATTGAGAAAGAAGTTGGGCTTAGCTGGATCGAAAACAACAAAAGAATCGACAGATTTGGTGTTGAGGACCGATCGCATCCTCTTTCGGCGGAAATAGATAAGAAGCTTCGAGAACTCATCGGAGAGATAGAGGAAGTGGGCTATGTGCCAGATGTCAGCTTCGCATCCCATGACATTGTCAGAGATGATAGAAGAGAAGAATCACTTTACTATCACAGTGACAAGCTGGTTTTTGCCTATGGAGTTCTCTCAACTAATGAAGGGGAAAAACTTTGGATCATGAAGAACATAAGAGTATGTGGTGATTGCCATCAGGCATACAAATACTTCTCACTGATCACTGGTAGAGAAATTGTACTGAGAGATAACAGCAGGTTTCACCATTTCAGATGTGGGATTTGTTCATGTAGTGATTGCTGGTAAGGGTCATTTACTGGGGCCCCCTCCAACTTTGCATAATTACAGGGACCTCCCCTTTATCGTTGAAAATTACCAAAAACTCCCCGCTTAGTTTACATTGTTAATAGACATGCACAATAACATAAGAGTATGTATGCTAAGAAAGTAAATGTAGAGGGGACTCAGGGGAGGGTTTGATCATTTTAAAAGATAGAGGGGGGTCCTTGAAAATTGGAGGTGAGATTTTTGTAATTATTCCTTACTGGTGATTAAAAAAAGTTCAGAATCAAGTGCAAGAAGTTAAGGAAGATCGTAAATAAATGTCAATCACAGCTTTTCATTAAAAATAATTCCAGTTTCAAAATGTTACAGCCTTTAATCTGAATCATTCTCAAATTGTAATTAAATGAGGAAAAAAAATAATCGACCCCGAGCAACAAATAATTCGAGCTTGCAAAGGAACCGATGATGATTCGCTGTGAAGGCAGCCATTGCGACTCAAAGAATGAGATGAGCTTCTATCAAGTCTCAGCATTTCTTGTAAAGTCAATGCAGATCTGGCAGCTGCATTCTGCGAAACGACAGACCTCGCAGCCGAAGCAGACACAACTCGTGCAACCTTTGCAAGAAGGCGATCGGGAGCATCCTCTCAGGACCTTGCGGCTTGCTCGTTCCTCGTCCGCATCACAGCTTATCCTGATGCATGCTCAAATTTTATTACTATCTTTGAAAAGATGCCAGAAGTCAAATACATCCGGTAGTGTTTAGTTTATATCTATCAGCGCAAAAAACTGCATGCGTAGTTTTATGATTATCTTCAAAATTTGCTTAAAATACCGCACAGCATTTTCATCGTGACTTGATTGAGATTTGTTTCATTAAGAGCTCTAAGTTTCAAGAAAAATTAGTTCAAAGTCAATAATAATTAAATAAGAAATTAGTCCTTCAAGTACGCCATTCAAAAACATTATAAAAAAAGTGTTCCAAATGATATGCCTCCGAGAAAGGTATGTAAACCCACCTCAAGAAAACATGATAAAGTGCAAACCGTTGACAAATTGCTGAAAGGCGTAAGCATGCCTGGCTTTACAAGGAAAGTAAGAAGGATTGTAGCTATCTAACAATCTCATCTAAAAAAAGAATATTGAAAAAAATAGATTGTGAACATACTGCCTCAAGAAACATGGATATATGGCAAAGAGATTCGCTGCAGGAAAGAACAAAGTTGTGAACAAAGTTGTGTCTGGAGGAAGTTCCCGGGAGTACGTTGCAACATGGGGTGCGATGGTACAATCATTAGACAGGGTGGCTGATGGAGGGCTAGCGCTTCTTAGTGTCGGGCTTTAACAGCAATTATGGGCCCAGCTCATAACATCGTCGGTAGGGTTGTTGGAATTGTGGCTGTCAGATCATTAATATTGTTGGTGAGTGTCCATGTCTTCCCGATGACATGCTTCGGTGTCTCGGGCATGTTTCCGTGTAGGTCGTGAATGTTTACATCATGGCCTTGATAATATCCAATAGATTGGGCGAGTCCCGCATACTGAAGATAGTACGAGATAAGGAGCAAGTGACGGGTCGGCCAGAGTCTCCCGAAGCAGTTGGAATATTCAAGTTGTCGGAGGGGCTGTAACGATCAACTATGCTGATTCCCAAAAAACCTTCTTTCTCACTTTTTTTGAGTCACTCTCGCTCTCTCTCTCTCTCTTTAATAAGAAGACAATGAAGCACGATATTAAAAAAATAGATTGTGAACATACTGCCTCAAGAAACACAAATATATGGCATTGCATAGAAATGCATGAGAGTGAACCTGTGGAGCAATGTAAGAGAGATATGTTACAGGCTTCTCATGTAATAGCGGTAGCATCGCTGGAGGATAGTTGGAGGCCGGGATGACAGCAGCAATGGATACAATAGAGCCGGAACCGCGGTTACCTAAGCGGGGTGTGCTCGGGAGGAGAAAGCTACCACAATCTCATTAAGGGAACGAGGAATACATAACTGCTTGCTTACATTGCATTAGCCCCTTCATAGTGGCATAAACATAAATAAGCGACGTAAGTCCTAACACGCGGACTTACCTAAAATGTGACATTAAAGATAATCATAAAAGGATAATAAGAACTAAGAGTCTAAGATCAAAAACATTTAAGAACTAAGACCCATAACATTTAAGAACCAAGGCACATAACATTTCACCCATTCTTGAAATCGAGGTTCCCTACAGCTCGAGCGTGACATGGTTAGTACGATCTTCGGGTTCCTTAACTTTGTGCCAAAATAATTCTTGGAAGCGGAAGGGTGGAGCAGATGTATCCTAGGGAGGAGAGCTCTGTGGTGCTCACAGATGTCGGAACAGATGGCACAACTATCAGAGGGTCGCCAAAGAATAGGGGACTTGGTAGCTGCAGAATAATGATTGTCTGGCAGTTGTGGACGTGCGAGGCAAGCCACTGATCTAGTGGAACAAGGATCACAATGGACGCACGGGATGGAGCCAGTAGAATGGTGCTTGCAATTGGAGCGGGGCTCGAAAGTCGAAACCGACAAAAGCTGTGACAAAAGCGGAGGGTACTGGATGGAGGTGATTGGCAGAACGAATGGCTCGGGGCTTCAAATCCAAAGAGATTCGCGGTGGCAAAGAACAAAGATGTGTCCGGAGGAGGTTCCCAAGAGTCTGTTGCGGCATGGGTGTGATGACACAATCATCAGGCAGGGTGGTTGATGGCGGGCTTGCGCTTCTTGGTGTTGCTCAACTGCGGAGGTTATGGGCCTAGCTCATAACATTGTCGGTAGAGTTGTTGGAATAGCGATTGTCAGATCATTATGCTTGTTGGTGAGTGTCCATATCTTCCTGATGACACGCTTCGGTGTCTCGGGCGTGTTTCCATGTCGGTCATGAATGTTTGCATCATGTCCTTAATAGTATCCAGTAGATTGGGCGAGTCCCCCAAATTACGAATGGAGGTAGTACGAGATAAGGAGTGGGTGACGGGTCGGCTCGTGTCTCCCAAAGCGGTCGGAATATTCGGAGCAGGCGGCAAGCCGCAGACACCGAGGCACGCTCCTTCAGCTTCTGAGCACCCGCAGAAGACTTCAAAGCATCCAGAGCGCAGTGCTCCCCACTGTAGCAAGGAAAAGACTTATCTCTGCGAGCGGTGCCCTGTCACTCTCCGAGCTCATCTCTCTCCCCAACAATTATAACGAGGAGCGTTTTGACGCTCTCGCCTTCTCTAAAAAGCCTTATACAACACCAAAAAATAGTAGAAGTTTAGTCGGCATCGATCCGACCACGTGATTTTTCACCTCTTTTTGGGGTTTTTCACGTTAAAAAAACTCTCTTGTCAGCCGTCTCATTTCCAATGGTCGTTTGCGCGCTTGACCACTCCCGGACTAAGACGGTGCAATCTAGACCGGTCTACAGGAGCCTTGAGTTGGCTGCAACATGTGTAATAATAGTTTATAAGTAATTCCACTTTGATTTATAGTCGAGTCAATCCAATCAAGTCCACCACAAAATCAAATTATAAATTCTTAGATTTGATCTTTTGGCTCATGGCATGGCTGATTCAAGTTGATCTGAGCCAAATTTCTATTTGATCTCAAACTTCAAGCCAACTTAGCATCCTTAGGCATGCTTATTAAGGGGCCAGGAGGGTGGCGTGTGTTAATAATTAGTTTTTAAATGTCTGTACTGTTTTTTACCGTTTCTTTGTTTTTGCCTTAATCAGGTATTTCATGAGACTTAATGTTGCAGACAGTTTTTTGGAGTTTATTTCCCTTCAATAGCTGTAGGAGTTTTGCCTTAAATGGTTTAGGAGTTATGATTTAATTAGGTGTTAATTGTTTAGACGTTTCTTTGTATATCTCCAGCTATATAATGGAGTTGTATTGCTGAACAAATTAAGAAAAATCTGAAGCCTTCTTCCAAAAAAATAGTGTGGTGTCTTTAGTTGTTCTCTAACATTTGGTATCAGAGCGAGGTTGAGCAACTATGACGGAGACATCTTCAAAACACGATGGGTTCCATGGAACCTTCAAATACCCGGTGCTCACGAGGAGCAACTATGACGTTTGGGCTATCAGAATGAGGGGGATCCTCGATGTTCAAGATGCGTTGGAGGCGGTGGAACCAATCTCTCCAACGGCGAAAGTGGATGCGAAAAAGAACAAAACAACTTTTTTGGCCATCCAACAAGCACTTCCAGATGACGTTCTCCAGATGGTTGCGGAGAAGAAAACTGCGAAGGAGATATGGGGCATGCTTAGGATCATGTACCAAGGCGCGGACCGCGTCAAGGATGCAAAGATTCAAACTCTGCAGACGGAGTTTGAGATGCTTCGCATGAAGGAGACGGATTCAATAGATGATTTCACAATGAAGCTCACCACCAACGTCAACATGCAAAGGGCGTTGGGAGGAGAGGTAGCGGAGGCTGCGGTTGTGAAGAAGTTCTTGTGATCCGTCCCATCGAAATTCGTCCAGATTGCTTCGACGATAGAGCAATTTGGCGACTTCAAGACGATGACCGTGGAGGAAGTTGTCGGTCGTCTCAAGACTCATGAAGAGTGTGTCGGTGGGGCTACCAACAAAGACGAGGAGAAACTTCTCTTGATGATGAGGGAGTTTATGGCTCGTGACAAGAAGCCATCCAATGGTGGCGGACACCAAACCGGCGGCCGTGGAGGCCGTGGCCGTGGACGAGGGCGAGGCGGACAACATCGCAACAACGACTGATGAGAAGGTCAAGATCGCAATAACGGTGTTAAATACAAGTCAAAAGTAGAGTGCTTCTATTGCTACAAGATGGGCCACTTTGCCGCGGAGTGCCGCTCAAAGAAGAAGGACAAAGAGGAGAAAGTGCATATGGCCGAAGCCTTCGAGGATCTTGAACCAGCCCTTTTATTGGCGGAGGGCGAAGAAGATCACTCGAAAATGGTATGTTCTAATCTTCTCCTTAATGAAGAGAATGTGCAACCAAGCATTTTTCCCGGCGACGTGGAGAAATCAGTTTGGTACCATGATACGGGGGCTAGCAACCATATGACGGGTTGCAAGGATTACTTCTCCTCGCTAGATGAGATGGTGAGAGGCAAGGTGAAGTTTGGCGATGGCTCTTCGGTGGAGATATGTGGTCGGGGAGCGGTCCTCTTCAAAGACCAAAAGGAGAAGCACAAAGTCTTCACCAACGTCTACTACATCCCGAAACTCCGCACAAACATTGTGAGTTTAGGACAATTGGAGGAAAACGGATGCAAGATCGTCATGGAGGACGGATTCTTGTGTCTATTCGATCAAGAGAGGCGTCTCTTGGCGAAGGTGGAGAGGTCCAAGAATCGTCTCTACATCCTAAATATGAAGACGGATGCTCCGGTGGCCTTGCTAGCGGAGAAATACAAAGACGAGGCGTGGCTATGGCATGCTAGATGGGGACACCTCAATTTTCGGGCACTTCATGATATGGGGCGTTTCAAGATGGTGGAGGGGATGCCCTCCATTGAGCACTCACAAGAACTTTGCGACGGGTGCTTGGTGGCGAAGCAAAGGCGATTACCATTTCCGAACGTTGCGGCGGATCGTGCATCAATTCCTCTTCAATTGGTGCATGGAGATTTGTGCGGACCCATCAATCCGGCCACCCCTGGAAGTAAACAATACTTCTTGCTAGTAGATGATCATAGCAGGTTCATGTGGGTGGAGTTATTAAAATCCAAAGACGAGGCCTTGGATGCATTCAAGAGGCTGAAGGCGCGAGCGGAGATGGAAACGGGGTTCAAAATGAAAGGATTCCGTAGCGATCGAGGTGGGGAGTTCACCTCCAAGGGGTTTGATGCCTATTGTGAGGGAGTCGGGATCAAACGATTCCTCACAACCCCTTATTCTCCGCAACAAAACGGCGTGGTGGAGCGCCGCAATCAAACCGTCTTGGGGATGGTTCGAAGTCTTCTCAAGTGCAAAGACATGCCTGTTAAGTTTTGGGGAGAAGCGTTAGCAACCGCGGTGCATCTTCTTAACCGGGCAGCTACTCATAGTGTTGTTGGGAAGACACATTACGAGGCGTTCTACGGAAGGAAACCAAAAGTACACTATCTTCGCACTTTTAGTTGCCTTGCGTATGCGAAGACAACGAAGCCAAATCTTGCAAAGCTGCAGGATCGGGGCACCAAGATGGTACTCATTGGCTACGAGGCGGGCTCTAAGGCGTACAGGCTGTTCAATCCAGTAACGGGCAAGCTCGTGATTAGCCGTGATGTCGTCTTTCGCGAAGAGGCGAAGTGGGACTGGGAAGAGAGCAACGGAGAAATTCTCATTGTTTGCGATCAGCATTTGTCTACCGAAGGAGCAGCAGCAGCTCCTCTCGCTGCTGCAGTCGCAACGCTCACCGGCGACGGGTCGGCTTCCCCCCACCGCGGCTCACCCGTGACCTACGCCTCACCTGCGATCAGCGGCTCGCCCGCAGCCAGCGGCCCAGGCAACTGCGACTCACCCGCAGCCAGCGCTCCTGCGACCTGCGACTCACCCGCAGCCAGCGCTCCTGCGACCAGCGGCTCACCCGTGACCTGCACCCCCCTCCACCGCGGCTCACCCGTGGCCAGTGCCTCCCCCACTTCCAAGGCGACGTCAAGCTCCAGCGGACCGACTCGGTTCCGATCTTTTGAGGAGATCTATGGCGAAACTGAAGTCATGGAACTGCAGCAGGAGGTTGCACTCTGTTTTTTCGCAGCAAGGGAGCCAGCAACGTTCGAGGAAGCCAAAGAAGAACCATGTTGGAGACGAGCTATGGAGGAAGAGCTAACTTCCATCCGGGACAATGACACTTGGGAGATCACCACCCTTCCGAATGGTCAAAAGTCCATTGGACTCAAGTGGGTCTTCAAGACAAAGCGAGATCCGGAGGGGAACATCGTGAAGCATAAAGCTCGGCTTGTGGCAAAGGGGTATGTGCAGCGACATGGGGTTGACTTCAACGAGGTGTTTGCACCCGTGGCGAGATTAGAGACGGTCCGGTTACTCATTGCTTTGGCAGCGGAGGAAGGATGAGACATCCACCACATGGACGTCAAATCGGCATTTCTCAACGGGGATCTAGTCGAAGAGGTATATGTTTCTCAACCCCCTGGTTTTGTCATTACTGGAGAAGAGCACAAGGTGCTAAAGCTCAAGAAGGCATTGTATGGCCTTCGACAAGCCCCGAGGGCTTGGAACTTCAAGCTGGATCAAAGCCTATCCTCACTGGGCTTTGAGAGGAGTCCGACTGAGCACGCCGTCTACAAGCGAGTTGTGGGAGATTCAAACCTACTGGTTGGAGTCTATGTGGATGATCTCATCATCACCGGATCAAGCGGCGTGGAGGTGAACAAGTTTAAAGCCCAGATGAAGGAGTTGTTCTGCATGAGCGATCTCGGATTGCTCACCTACTTCTTGGGGATAGAGGTATCCCAAACACCTCAGGAAATCACCCTTTGTCAGTCTTCGTATACATTAAAAATTCTTGAAAAATTTGGGATGCAAGACTGCAATAGCGCTCAAGTTCCAATGGAACCAAGGCTCAAATTGAGCAAGACCGGCGATTATCCTTTGGTGGATCCTACGGAATATAGGAGCGCAATAGGATGCTTGAGATATTTGGTGAATACGCATCCGGATATTGCATATGCCGTTGGGATTGCAAGCAGGTTCATGGAAAAGCCAAACACCCAGCACTTTGCGGCGGTGAAGCAGATTTTGCGGTATTTAAAAGGTACAAGCGGGTTTGGTCTTTCTTATGAAAGGAATCTTCGTGGAGGAACAGAGCTAGTTGGCTACTGCGACAGTGACCATGGAGGGAGCATTGATGATAGCAAGAGCACTACAGGAGTTGCATACTTCCTAGGCCGGAACATCATCACTTGGATGTCGCAGAAGCAACGGGTTGTAGCCTTATCTTCTTGCGAGGCCGAATATATATCAACTTTGATTGCGGCACAGCAAGGAGTATGGTTACTCAACCTACTCGATGATATTCGAAAGCGGATTAGGTGCAAAGCATCTCTCTTTGTTGACAACAAGTCGGCAATTGCACTAACCAAGAACCTCGTGTATCATGATCGGTCAAAACACATTGATACTCGTTACCACTACATTCGGGACTGCGTGGAGCGTGGGATGATCGAGGTCGAGTATGTACATACTAACGACCAGCTTGCTGACATATTCACTAAGGCACTCGCAAGGAACAAGTTTGTTGAAATGCGGGAGCGACTTCGAGTGCGTGACGTGAAGGACAAACTAATTAGGGGTTGAATGTTAATAATTAGTTTTTAAATGTCAGGACTGTTTTTTATCGTTTCTTTGTTTTTTCCTCAATCAGGTATTTCATGGGACTTAATGTTGCAGGCAGTTTTTTGGAGTTTATTTCCCTTCAATAGCTGTAGGAGTTTTGCCTTAAATGGTTTAGGAGTTATGATTTAATTAGGTGTTAATTGTTTAGTCGTTTCTTTGTATATCTCCAGCTATATAATGGAGTTGTATTGCTGAACAGATTAAGAAAAATCTGAAGGCTTCTTCCAAAAAAATAGTGTGGTGTTTTTAGTTGTTCTCTAACAGCGTGGACTTGAAACAATACATCATAACTTGCTAAATGTATATCTAAGTTATGAATTTTTGTATATATTAGCATTTATTCTCACCATAATGGTACCTCGGAGCATTCTTATGGCTATTCATGACTCGAACAGAAGAGTATAGAGAGAAAGAACAAACCTGGTAAAGAAAAACAATTTTCTAAAAGAGAAAGGCAGCCCGATTCGTAAAGCATCCCCGCGCAGTGAGGGTCCGGGGTAGGGTCCCACCACAAAGGTGTAATGTAGGCAAGCCTTACCTTGAATTTTTGCAAGAGGCTATTTCAAGCACTCGAACCCGTAACCTCAAGGTCACACTGCAAAACCTCAACCGGTACGCCAAGGCTCCCCTTCTTTTCTTTCTAAAAGCGCAATGAACAAATATCCTTGGTCAATGCAAAACATATTTTTCTAACTGACCCTTAAGTCCAAAAACTCAAGAATGTACTTGCATAATATAAAATTTAAGGAAAAGGATAAAGAATTACAAGTTTTAAAGCATCAAATCTAAATTTGATTCACAATAAGTTCTTTATCAACATCTGAAACTTCAAGGAATACATTAATATTAAGCATTAACAGGACCATGAACGAATGCTAAAAACACTTGTTGGCGACAACATAAAAAGAATAGGGTGTGGACAGAATTCAGGACAGTGATAACAAAAAATAAAATATGGATGGACAAAAAACTCAATCACTATGGCACCAAACGAAATAATAACACCTATATCGAGCCACAGATGAAAGAAGAACCACTGTGTAAGCCAAATTAATAGCAACGGAGGAAAATGAAGGAATGATTGACAGCATATTTTCACTAATTTACAAATGACGAGCTGAAAAACACAAAACATTAACATTTAAATAAAAATGTGCTTCAAAAACTTCATGTAAAGGGAAAAATAGAAATAAAAAATAATATCAAATGCAACCCCATTAATAGTGATGAAGCATTGTAGCAATGCAAGTCAACTTACTTGTCAGCTGGTACGCAAGAACAACTCCATTTTTGATCAGCTAAAGCGTCATGGTAAATTCGGCACTCTTCTTTGTTACGGAGGCGAAATCTGCGCTCCTTGTTGCATACGGCACAGCGGATAAATTCATCTCGGTGGCATAGGCCTTTATGAGAACCATTAGTAGATTTTGATGTTTGATTATAGTATTTAAGCAGGGGTGTCTTTGACAATGAAACCTTCTCTCCTGCAACTATGACCCATACATTGCTCTTCCATTTTCTAGCAGT
Organism: Platanthera guangdongensis; assembly: GCA_039583875.1. Classification (NCBI taxonomy): domain Eukaryota; kingdom Viridiplantae; phylum Streptophyta; class Magnoliopsida; order Asparagales; family Orchidaceae; genus Platanthera; species Platanthera guangdongensis. Next base: position 160,008,701 of record CM077160.1, on the reverse strand, counting down.
CTCCCTCCCAGAATGCTTCTCAAAGGCAGCTGGGGACAACTTCACTGATCACCACAGATCAACTAGTGAGTATTAAAAAAAGATAAAAATAACTAAATAAGTTATGACAATTCAAAAACATCAAACTCATAATCATAAAGTCTCCAATAATAAAAATGCATGAGAAGCTCTATTGTAATCTAGAAGCTTAATGAGTCCTCTAGAAGACTAATTCTTAGGCAAATGAGTATTGGTGCTGAAAAGGCATTCATAATTTTACTGAAATTTTCCAGCTAAATCTCTACTTCTTAATCCACATCAGCAGAGTATTCATTTGATCACATGGAGGAGTATTCTACATTTCATTTTATTTTTACATTACTGCAGCATGAAGTTTCATTTATTTCTTTAATTAAATTGGTAAAGTATTCAGTGAGAAGAAAAGATGGCAATAAATGTTGGGTCAAAAAGAGAATATATAAAATAAAGACCTACAAACTAAATTCTAATTAGTTCTAGATCTATACAGTTCCTACCATACAAATAGCTTACTACTTATCCATTACTAAGCATGTTCCAGATGAAATATTGCTAAGCACCTCCTAATCTTGTTTAAAATCGGGTGTTTTCACCCTCATTGGCATAATCATGGTCCAAATGACAAAGGTTGTTTTTTTAAAAAAATTAACAGCGGCTTAACACAGCAATGGGAGAAACTCTTAGACTCGTTTTGGCTCGGCTCTTTTGCTCCTGTGAGTTTGGACAAAAACACCACCGTAGGTTCGTAATAGAAGGCATGTTTGGCAAGACAATGGTTGCGACCTCCGCCAAGAAATGATAGCTAGTTTTGAACATAAAAGTGGACGAAGTTCCTTGGGTGAGGTCGTGCGTTCACGAACAACGATTCATAACCACCGTGTTCACGACCACCACCCCGCATCAAACGGAGGCTTATCAAATTTATGTTTGGCTCCGTTTGGCGTGGCGGTGGCTGACGTGAACGTGGTGGTTATGAATCGCCGTTTGTGAACGCCTAAGCTTACCTAAGAAACTTCATTGACTTTTATGATCAAAACTAGTAATCTTATAACCTTAGTCATGCTAAACACATTATATGACGGTTGGGAGAGCAAAAACATTGCGCCAAACGGAGCCTTTGCTGATAGGAAATCTTCCTAAATCCAGAACAAAAATGGACGAAAACTATAATGATGATCTTCAGTCTGCCATGACAACATAACAGCCAGAATAGCACATGGAATCATAAACTATTGACTCTCAAAATCGCACAAACACACTAGAATAGAAAGCATATCATAAAAGGATCACAATGAGCGACAACCAAAATATGAGCAACTTCACTGCTAAGCCATGAAATAACAAAATGATCAGCAGATAACATCAATGGCAATGCAGAGAGAGTCCGTCTTCATCAACAGCGAACAACAGAACAGTAACAGCGCATGCATGATTTCTCTGCACTTTTCGGCTCCGACATAAAACCAACGGCCATGAAAACATTAAAAAAATACAATTCTCAAATTCAGATGAGCACAGCCTGAGGCAAAACAGCGTGATTCATAACGTCGTCAAAACGGAGGAAATGAAGAGAAGTAGTGCCTCACCTTCCTGGCATCCAGGCGTGCAGTCGCAATCGATCTCGAGATGGCCGGAGGAGAAAACCCTAAGCCTGCCGACGGCGTCGCCGTATCGATGGCTCGTGCACCCGCACATCACCTCCACGAAATCCAGCCCTCTCTTCAACCCGCTTATCTCGCTCAACTCCTCGTCTGCAAACAGAAATCCTCCGACTCCAACTGAACCGTTCGCCATCGCCGGAACTCGTCGATCGAAAGAAACCGAGAGACGAAGAAGGGCGCCAGCTTATGCGAACGACATCGTGTGGCTAATAATCCCGCCGGTGGGGAACGCGCGCCTTATATCGCCCTCTCTCTCTCTCTCTCTCTCTCAAACAGGAACGTGCTGAAGAGCGTGGGCTCGGATTTCCAGGAGAGTAAAAGAGTCGGGGGCAGTTGAAGAGATGGAAGAATGGTTCATTCCACAAAAGCCCCCATTTTCCATATTTCGCATTGCTTTACCTACCAGATATATTCTTTCGCGGGAGGGAGAATGTAACACTAAAGGTAGAATGGAAGGAAGAGAAGAAGAATGGCCCAGGAGTGGCCCGAGTGAGAGAGAAGAAAGGGGGGAAAATAGACGAAACAAGTTAATTTTATTACTTCTTAATCTAAATTACAGGCCATAATCCTATTTATAATGACATTTACAAGAATAGTAATTCTAACGGCTATGAAGAATAAAGCCCTTTCTGAGCTGGCGCTGCTCCTAAGTCTGCCACGTGTCGGTAAATACTTTGCTATTATATGCTGGACTGCTGTTCTGAGCCGTTCTCTTGCCTCTTAGTAAAATCCTTCGCCTGTAAGTGTTTGCTGATGCTCCGCCTTAGAGATTTTCGCCTGCAGGAATCCCGGCCGTGCGATGGAGCGGTGATGGAATATAGAAGCGCTACAATTACCGCCCCCTTTTAAGAACGCTGTCCTCAGCGTTGTTTCTCATTTCCGCCACATTTCGCAGTCTGAAACCCTAGCGTGAGGATGGAACAACCCAGCCATTTCTTCTCCGGCGAGTAGAATCTTCGTGGTTTCCTAATGGTAGACGGCAGAAAATGATGCTGATAAGAACAGATATCGGATCGTCCAGTGAACTAGAAAGTAAAAGCTGATTCTGCTACTCTTAGCGAGGCTAGGTAAGATTCCGCTGTAGAAGAAGCTTGTGTTGCCGCTTTATTTTTTGATTGTCGTCTGAGAATCAAGCCGAAACGTATGTTTCAGTCTGTTTTTTTGGTTTCGCCGTGTGTTGGTTTTCTGAAGCTTCGTTTTCCCTTAGTTTTCCACGTATCTTCTTCCGGTGTTTGAATCCCGTTGGTCAAGTGAGGGAAATCCTGGAGAGAGGATAAGTCCTCCCAAGTGCTATCTTCTGGAGGCAGACCTTCCCACTGTACTAAGTCTTGCTGTATTTCTCTGCCTTGTTGTGAGATGCGGCGCGTAGTAACGATAGCTAGTGGCCTGTGAAGTGGGTTGTTTCTCCAGTGAGTCCCTGGAAGAGCAACCGATGGAGGCCCGGGTTCCCCGATGAATGGTTTTAACAGAGAAATATGAAATACTGGATGTATTTTTGATTCTGGAGGGAGGTCAAGCCGGTAGGCTGCTTGACCAATGACTTCCAAGACTTGGTATGGTCCATAATATTTTAGTCCCAGTTTTTTATTGTAGGAGCGTTCCAGTGATAGTTGCCTGTATGGATGCAATTTGAGGAGTACCCACTGTCCGGGCACTAGATGTAACTCCTTTCGCCGCTTATCTGCATATGTTTTCATCCGTTGCTGTGATTTAGAGAGGTTGTCCTTCAGCTGTTGTAATATCTTGTCCCGCTTTTGCAATGTTGCGCCCGCCGCTTCATTTGTGGTGCTCCCTGGAATGTAGGATAATAAACCAGGAGGAGGCCGACCGAACATGACCTCATATGGGGTCATACCGGTCGAAGAGTTAAATGTTGTGTTAACATAATATTCAGCAAAGCTAAGATATGTAGTCCATTTTTTATAGTTATGATGACAAAATAAGCGTAGATATTGTTCCAGGGAGCGATTAATCCGTTCAGTCAGGTCATCCGTTTGGGGATGGTAAGCTGAACTGTAGTTTAATTGAGTCCCCTGTAAACGAAACAATTCCTTCCAGAAATTACTGATGAATACTGTGTCTCGATCAGTAATGATGGATTCGGGAATCCCGTGAAGCTTCCCGACTGTTTCCCAAAAAGCATGTGCAACGTTTGGTGCTGTTAATTTGGAAATTGGGGTAAAGTGCACAGCTTTGGAGAAACGGTCTACCACCACCATTATAATTGTGAAAGAGTTAGATTTTGGTAAATTGGTAACGAAATCCATTGTGAGGTCGGACCATAATTTGGTAGGTGTTTGGAGTGGCTGTAGGAGGCCATATGGTAGATGGTTAGGTGGTTTTGCTTTCTGGCATAATGCACATTGCTTCACGTATTGGTCGATTTGTTTAGACATGTTTGGCCAGTAAAATTGTTGCTGTAAACGAAATGTTGTGCCCTTAACGCCTGAATGCCCCCCCCCCCCCCCCCCACAAGCTTTCGTGAGCTTCCTGAAGTAGTGTTGTGCGTAATCTAGAATTTGTAGGGATTATAGTTGTGTTTGTGATAAATGTAAGGTCCTTTGAGGGACCAATTTGGTTTGTTTTTTTGTGTTTGGGTGTGTGGTGTGACTAATTGTGTGATGTTTTGATCTGATGTAAAAGCTGTTGTGAAAAAGGATCGGTACTATAATCTTCCTCCAGTCCACTCAATAGAGTAGAGACTGGTACGGAAAAGGTGCTGATTTGTATGTGGGAAGGTTGTTCTGGGGTGGAATCCACCCGAGATAGTGTATCGGCTACCACATTATTCTTACCGGCCTTATATTTGATAATGTAATCGTAGCCTAGTAGTTTAGAGAAGAATTTGTGTTGCTCTGGCGTGTGGAGATCTTGGGTTAGTAGGTGATGTAGGCTCTGATGATCAGTATGGATTATAAAACGATGGCCCAACAGATATTGGCGCCATTTTGCTATGGCGGAAACTATGGCAAACATTTCGCGGACGTAGGTGGATTTAAGTTGCATGTGGGGTGTTAATTTTTTACTAAAATACGCAATCAGCTTTGTTTGTTGGGTTAAAACTGCGCCGATGCCCTTCCCGGAAGCGTCAATTTCAATTTCAAATGGTATGTTAAAATTGGGTAATGTTAAAACTGGGGGAGTAGTTAAGTTTGTTTTTAAAAGATTAAAAGTCGTGTGAGTTTCGGCAGTCCAGAGGAAGGGGGTTTGTTTGAGTAAATCAGTTAAGGGGTAGGCAATTGTGGCATACCCTTTAATGAATTTGCGATAATAACCTGTTAATCCTAGAAATGCTCTAATATCTTTCTGGTTATTGGGCCTGGGAAAATTCTGGATAGCCTCTAAGTTTGTTTTGGTTGGGCCAACTTGTCCTTGGGAAATTTGATGGCCCAGGAATTCAATCGTGGAGGTCAGGAAGGAACATTTAGTTTGTTTGATATGTAACTTATGATGCCGCAGAACTTCGAAGGCTGTACGTAGATGTGAATAATGTGCGTCTGTGGTTGTGCTATATATTAATATATCATCGAAAAAGACTACTATGAATTTGCGTAAGTAAGGTTGGAAAATGTCATTCATTAAAGCTTGAAAGGTGGAAGGCGCATTTGACAACCCAAAGGGCATTACGGTGAATTCGTAATGTCCTTGGTGTGTTCGAAATGCTGTTTTATATGTATATTTCTGCTTCGCCATTCGGATCTGGTGATATCCAGAGCGGAGGTCTAATTTTGAAAAAAACGGGCCTCATAAAGTTCTCTAATAGTTCATCGATAGTTGGGATCGAAAACGATCCTTAATTGTAATTTTATTAAGAGCTCTGTAGTCCACACAGAATCTCCAAGTGCCGTCTTTTTTTTTTACAAGTATGACTGGGGAGGAAAAACTAGAGGTACTCGGCCTGATGTGGTGTTTGTGCAACATGTCAATAATTAAGCGTTCAATTTCGTGTTTTTGACTGTAAGGAAATCGGTACGATTTGAGATTGGGTGCGTGCGTACCTGGCTCTAAAGGAATGTGATGATCTATGGTCCGTTGGGGTGGTAAGGAAACTGGTTCCCGGAAGAGAATTTCGTATTGTTGTAGTAGGGAAATGAAATTTGGTGGTAATGTGGTGTGTGGGTCTGTAGTAAGGTCAGGAGGAAACAGTGTATTTGAAGTAATGAGCCAACAAAGTGCTAATGGCTGTAAGGATATTAAGCGGGAAAGTTGCGATGATGAGATCTGGCTATCAGAGAAAGAATTATGTCCCTGCAGTATGATAGGTCCCGTGCTGTTAATGAATGACATTGTTAAGGTAGAGTAATCGGTGGTTATGGGACCTAAGGGCTTTAACCAACGTACTCCCAAAATAATGTCTGCTCCTGTGATGTCCAGTACGTATAAATGGACAGTAAAAGGGTTAGCCTGAATGAGCAACTGTATATCCTTACAAACGCCCTTACACTTGACGGAAGAACCGTTTCCCATTAGGACTGGGAATTCGGGTATAGCGTAAATAGGGAGTCCTAAGTATTTGGCCATGCGGGGAGAAATAAAATTGTGGGAACTACCACTATCGACCAGAATTTCCAAGGGAGAGTGGTTAATATGACCCGTGAAGCGTATGAAATGGGTTGGGGTGGAGTCCGTCAATGTTTGTATTAAGGCGGCTGAGGTAGGGTTGTCATCCTCAATGTCGGAGAGTTGGTCTGTCGCGTCTAACGCGTCGTCATCGTCGGTCCCTTGAAAATAACACAGTATTCCTTTCCCACGACATTTATGGCCGGGTTGGAACTTCTCGTCACAATTATAGCATAAACCTTTTTCACGGCGGCACTGTAACTCCTGTGGAGTTAATTTCTTAATAAATTGTTTATTGAGGGAAGTGGTAGAAGGTTTGGTAGTGCCGGACGGAGGCCAGAGAGGTGTTTAGGGAAATGCGGTAGGTGGCCTATATTGAGGGGAGGGGGTTTGTGATATTTGAGGTGTTGGGCTTCGAACATGCGCGCCATAGCAAAAGCTCGATCAAGAGTTGGTGGTTCATGTATCAGAACCTGGCTTTGGATATATGGGTGGAGACCTGATATAAACATATTTGTTAAGAAGGCTGGGTCCAGGCCTGGAACTTTATTTTTTAATTCTTCAAACTCAGTTTTGTAAGCTAAGACTGTGGTTGTCTGGGTCAATTTTGTCAAAGCGCCTTGGGGATTGTCATATGGGCTAGGGCCAAATCGCTGCATAATTGTTTTAACAAAAAAATCAAAATTAAGGGAGGGGTGATCGGAAAGAATTGCCTGGTACCAGCGCGAGGCCGGTTTATCTATGTGTAAGGCGGCGTAAAGTAAATATTCTTGCGGATCAACATTGTTATATTGAAAAAAAATTTTGAGATCATACAGCCAATCCGTAGGATCGCCGTCAGAAAATCGTGGGCAAGAAATGGAAAGCAGTTTAGGTTGAGCAGAAACAACCTGGGTTGGAGGATCGGGAGGCGACGAGGCCCCGAGAATCCCCGCGGAAGATTGGCCGGTGCACAAATCTGGTTGTTTTTGGAGACGGGAGTTCTGCAGATCCAGAGAACGCTGAATCGATTCCATATAACTGCGCATTTCGCGGCGTAATTCATCCTGTTGATCTTGGGAGTGGTCGCGGGCGGCCAAGAACTGTTGCGTCAAGATTTTGTTTTGTGAAAGCATATCGTTCCGTAAGGAGTCGATCTGGGCTTGTCGTTCACGTTGTTCTTCTTGAATGGCGTGAGAAATATCCACGGGATGGTGTTCCTCAGAATGAGAGCGCGTCCCGGCTGGCATGGTGGGGAAGAAATGAGTCGCAGGACGAGAGCACCAAATTGTAACACTAAAGGTAGAATGGAAGGAAGAGAAGAAGAATGGCCCAGGAGTGGCCCGAGTGAGAGAGAAGAAAGGGGGGAAAATAGACGAAACAAGTTAATTTTATTACTTCTTAATCCAAATTACAGGTCATAATCCTATTTATAATGACATTTACAAGAATAGTAATTCTAACGGCTATGAAGAATAAAGCCCTTTCTGAGCTGGCGCTGCTCCTAAGTCTGCCACGTGTCGGTAAATACTTTGCTATTATATGCTGGACTGCTGTTCTGAGCCGTTCTCTTGCCTCTTAGTAAAATCCTCCGCCTGTAAGTGTTTGCTGATGCTCCGCCTTAGAGATTTTCGCCTGCAGGAATCCCGGCCGTGCGATGGAGCGGTGATGGAATATAGAAGCGCTACAGAGAAGCAGACAAAAGGTGGGAAAGAGAGAGGACGAAACGCAATAGAGTGACGAGCTACTAAACGAGGAGTCCTCTGTAAGAGCAACTCTAATTGATCGCTAATCGCGTCAAAAATGGCGCCTATATTCACTCCAATCTTTCACTATTCTGGTCTCTAAAAATGGGGCTGGACTCTCTTCCCCTCTAAATTTAGAGGTGGGAGAGAGAAAATGGAATGGCTGTAATAAAATTTTCCTGTATTTTTTATTTTTAAATTTTTTTTTTTAAATTAGCTATTATAAAACTCATCAATTTCAATATATTATTCGTAGTCGTCAATATATTTTTTAAAATATGACATATAATATATCAATAAATTTATTTTTTTGAGACTTACAAAACGAGATTAATATTGAATACTGTGTAATTATTATTGATCATGCAAATGCGAAAAAAAGACGTTCGCCGTTTCTCCATATGATCAATACATATTAATTTTCATATTTGATCATGTAAATACGAACATAAGACGTTCGTCGTTTCGCCATTTCATCTGTCATATGTTTTTTCTAAATTTAATTAGTATTAAATTTGTATTGATCATGCAAACACGAAAACAAAATCATGAAAATTAATGTATTTTGGTGGAATCAAACTCAGTTCAACGTTTTGTCGAGCTGAGCTCGACGTTTCGCCGAGCTGAGCTTGACGGTTCGCCGAGCTCAGCTCGATGAACGCCGAGCTCATATATATTATAAAAAAAATACAAAAAAATTTATTATTATTATAATTTATATATACCATGTTCTTCATATAAAAATAATACATAAAATAATTTATATATATCATGTTCTCAATATTAAAATAATACATATTATAAAAATAATACATAAAATATTATCATGTTCTTCAAATATGAATAACATGATTAAAGTTGCTCCTACCATATTATCTATATTTAAAGAACACAGTGCTGTAACAAATCGAACTATATACTATTTTGAATTTCACGAGCTATATTTGTACAGTGTACAGTATACTAAACATTCATTTTTCTTATTTTACTATTTTTTTATTAACAATTTTTATTTTTTTAACCCCGTGTTTTCTTTTTTTTTAAAAAAATACACTCTTATATTGACAAGTCCTCGGGCCTAATAAAAAATATGTTCTACCGACCCTCCCAAAATCCTCGTGCACAACCCAAAAATAAGGGTCGAGCTGAGCAAAGTGTAACACTAAAAAATTTACCAGCAGTGAGAGTGTTGCAAAGAGCATCGTTTGTATTTTTCGATGGGTGCTTTGTAATATATGGTAATTATTTGAACAGAATAGTATGAATTTATATGTTATTAGGAAAATAATTGTGTATGATGTGGCAGCATTTCATGTTTAATATATATATATATACACACACATAAACACACACAAGCTTCTTCATACGGGTTATGTCCGTGCTCGAACCTCTCGAGCGGGCTTCGGCCGCATCCTGGCGGGCTTTGCCTGCCTCCGCACGGGCTTTGCCCGTGCTTGATGCTCCGAGCGGCCTTCGGCAGCTTAAAAGCGGGCCCCGCTTTCACGCAATTCACCAGCTCGACGCCGCAACCGTCACTCGCGTCTCCGCATTTCACCGCTCAGCGCCGCAAACGCCACTCGCAGCCCCGGGTCGACCTATGATTGTTTGCATACGCGTCGGCGGCGGCGAGTGGCGGTTGCGGGCAGAACCGGTGAAATGCGGGGACGCGAGTGGCGGTTGCGGCGCCGAGCCGGTGAATTGCGTGGAAGCAGGACCCGCCTCTATGCGGTCGAAGACCGCTCGGAGGATCAAGCACGGGCGAAGCCTGCCTGGATGTAGCCGGAGCCCGCCCGAGAGCTTCGAGCACAGGCATAGCCCGTGCGAAAAAGCTCGTGTATATATATAAATATGATTTCAAAAATATCCAACTTGGATTTTGAGCCACAAATGTAACAGCTTGCTGAGCAGTTCCGCTCAAAAAATCAAATTTGGAATATTATTTTTCATTTTTCCTCCGTTCTTTAGCATTGAAGCCGTCCCTATTTGAGATACAAGTGGGAAAACATTTATATTAAGAAGCTAAATAATTTCGGCCATATTTAGAATCTCAATGGCTGTAGTATTTCAAACTAACAGGTAGAGCGCTGACGGAGTGGTGCCCACCATTTTTACATTTAGTCGTGCTCTCCAATCAGTCGATCAGCTTTCTTCTCCTTACGGGTAACTGGTGGAGGTTTGTAGATCCATGGTCTAGGCAAAGCTTGACCTTGGGCTCCGTTTGGCACGGTTGTGATGGTCATGAATATATGAATATGTGGGTTAAATTGTTCAAACGGATAATGTTTGTTAAGTGACAGGCACGGGCCTTCGCCCCGGGGGGCATTCGGTCCGGGGGGCATTCGGCGGGGGTGCGACAATCGGCAGGGTGCGACATTCGGCTGGGTGCGACATTCGCCGGGATGCGACATTTGCCGGTAGTGCGACATTTGTCGTGGGGACGTCATTTGTCGTGGGCGGCGACATTTGCCGTGGACGGCGACATTTGCCGGGGGCGGCGGCATTTGTCGTGGATAGTACCCGCTCATATGGCCTCGCGCGACAGTACCCGACCGGCGACGGCGGGCTTCGCCCGCTCCCGGCGGGCTTCGGCCGCTCCCGGCGGGCTTCGCCCATCCGCAGCTGGCTCCGCCTGACCCGCAACATATACATATGAGTACTCAAAATGACCGTAAAAAAATATAAATCAAAAATACAATTTTTATTTTGTAAAACAAATTATATTTTAACGTTAAAACATTAATCTTTCTCTTGTCATTCCTAGCTAGAGACAATAGCTTTAGGGTATCTAGTGTTTTTATTTTTTGTATTTTAATATTGTAAAGTTGTGTAATTACCTAAAAGGATATTGCTTTTATAATATACTAATATAAAGTTTGGTATAATTGTGTAATTATGAATACAACTATAAGGGCAATATAGGGACATCAAGCAATCTTTCACCAAAGAGTAGTTTTCGTATAATAGTAGAGATATACAGTCACGACGATCATCCCATCTTAAAACAATGACCCTTCTTGGAAGTTCTTTATGTTACGAATAACTCAAAGCTCCTGGTAGAGCAGAGTAAACTAGGTTGTCTTAGTCCGTGGAGCGGTCGAGCTCGCAAACAGTCACAGAGTAAATAGATGAGCACACAAGAAGATTTTTAACGTGAAAAATGTAGAGTTTGTTGAAGTGAGCCTGACGGCCTGTGGAGAAAGCCTAGCGGCCTGTTGTGTAAGTCGGGTACGCGCCAACAAGATAAGTGAGAGTTAGGTGCATTCAAAGATCAAAGCATTGTGGAAACTGTTGGAAATTTCCCGTTAGATAGACTCGATTCATTGAGACGACCCGTTAAAATCATACACGAATATTTGATCTATTTGGACTCCTACGAGCGCGCGTTAATTTAGTCGCGTGAATGGTCGAACCCTGTGATAGGTGGGCCCGACCGTCTCGTAATTTCAATCGCGAGCTCGGTCTCGCTCTTAGCATATGAAAGGATATGAAATTTAAGTCTCAATTAGTTCCTTGAGATTTAACTGATATGGATTTAATTTTGGGGGTTATGATAATTGATTGACCTTATTTTGATAACACCCAAAGGGCCTTCCTATTAAGCCCAATATTCTATCGGTTTCATGTGCTGTCGGTGAACAATAGTGAAACCTGTCGCATCTCATTCTTCCTTTTCTCCTCTTTTCAGATCTATTCGAGAGGAGGAAGACGTAAATTTTTGGGAAGGAGTTCTCTTCCTCGATCAAAGTTTCCGGCAGGGTGCCGCTCTCCGTCATCGAGAAATCGCATTTCTCGCACCACCGTTCGGTATTCTGGAGGAATCCCTCACTACAGGTCACAAATCGACATTTGCAAGGATTCATTTTTTGGAGCCGTTTATCTTCAATTAGATCTGGAAGTCCACTAGAGCTGCCTTCTCCTCTCATCTTCATTGTTATAAAGAGACAAGCTGTCGTGTTCTTCATTCTCAGTAAAGACTTGCTAGCTAGATTTGAAGTTTCTGCTACTAGATCTACGTCGCCGCGCCTCCTTTTGGCGGCTTGAAAGAGAAGCATATAGGTGCTCGGGCATCAGATCTTGGAAGTTCGTCGACGTTGTTGTTGGTCTCCGTTTCAGATCTTGGAACACCATTACCATAAGATCATCAGAACTCTCCTTACCCGTGAAGATACTTCAGGTATGGTTATGGGCCTCTTTTGGTTTAATTTATTCATATACATTTCTTAATCCGCTTTAGATTACTGCTAATCATGTTCCCTTTAGAGATAGCTGCACTAGAGATCAAAATTTAAATAGCAGATAAATTTTGTATGCTTACGGGATCTACAAGTGCCGTAGAATTCATAAGGAGCAACACATCACAATTGTTACACATTTCTGCGATGATGAAAAACGAGCAAGAATTCAAGAACAATATAAATTGATTATCCGCACTTCAGTAACTGTTTAAATTTTTTTTAAATCAGGAACCACCAAAGATTTCATTCATGATCGGAAGAAATTAGGTCTAATACAGAAGTCAGGAGACAAACACGGCCAGAAAAAGATAAAGCAGCAATCGCATGAGCCACCGCATTAGCGCCCCTACGCACGAACGAGAAGGAAGCAGACGTCAAACCACAAATTCCAACGAGGATATCTTGCACAATCGGCCCAATTAACGTAGAAGGCACCACACCAAATGAGATTAGCAGTGTTTGGTTAAATCGATCTTATAGGTTTATGTGTCACTGCATTTGTTACTAACTTTGATAATATTGTTTACGCCGTAGCGACACATACAACATAAATTTAATAACAGTTGGTATCAGAGGGAGGTTAACCTAAACCTACGAGTCTCCTTAATAATTTGGAGTAAATTATTTTTCTACTAAAGAACACAATATCAAAACCCATTTGGGTCCGTTCGGCGCGCAGGTATTGATTTTCTGGAATTGGCTTTGGGAAACAGGAAAGTCAATTCCAGTGTTCGGCGGGACAGAAATGGCCATGAAATGTCGTTGAACCCAAAACCGTCGGCTTTAGCGCTACTCTAAAATCACGCATGCCCAATTCTTATTTCTCGAGATAAGTTTTCGCAGTTTTCCTTTTTCCCGATATCAGCCATTCTCCTTGCCCGACCCCGACACTTCTCCTCTCCCGATAGCAACCATTCTCCTCGCCTGGCCCTGACCCTTCTCCTCTCGAGATCGAAGACGTAGGTGCGTCGACACCACTCGCCGGCGAGATACCTCCAACATCGTCCACACTCTCTTCTCTGGAGACGACAGGTCACGCTGCACTCCTCCGGTGACTGCTGGATGATTCTGGTGCGCAAGCCTTCCGCTTTTTCTGCTCGTGCGGAGAAGAATACCTGCTCGCCTTCTTCTCCTGTGAGACACCGCCCATTCCCTCTGGTTCGACTTCTCTGGCATCAGCAGTGCATTTCCCCTCCTATAGTGGTTGTAAGTAGATGTTTCTTGTTTTTTTTTTCATTTTAACTAAGCCCCATTTCTATTTTTGGTTTTCTGGTTTGATTTTGTGATTTAGGAGATGATATGTTTGTTATGCTTAGGATTTGGGATTTAGGTTTTTTCAAGGATTTAGCAATTTGTGATTGTTTAGTTTGAATTTTTTTAGGTTTAAAATGGAGTGTTTGAATTTTGTCCGTGTGTTTTAAAATTTTCATGAATGTGTCAACTTGGTTGTATGTGTTAGTGGTGTGTGCGTGTGTGTTTCAAAAATTTCAATTCCAGAAAGCCAATTCCATCGTGCATCCGAACAACTTTTAGATATCAATTCCAATTCTGTTCACTGAATATCATCCTGCAGCCGAACAACATAATTGGTTTTCTGCACAAAACCAATTCTTACAGATATTGGTTTTCTGGCCAAAGCTAATTCCAGAAAGCCAATACCTGCACGTCGAACGGACCCTTAAGTAATTCAAAGAGAATTAAAATTAGGGATTGAAATTCAGAGTGCTTTCATTAATCAATCCCTGACAAAACTTTGCGTTTTCTATAGACGATTAAGTGCTCATACGTCATTAAGCAAAATAAACACGACATTAATTTTTGGGCAATATTCAGATATCCCGGTGTGAAAGGATCTCGTGGATTGATAAGAACTGCAGCCGCCAAAGTGTCCTTTTCGAGTCAGTTTGTGAGATTACGCTTTCACATGTTTTAGGGAGTTCCCTGAGACTAGTGCGCAATCATTCACCCAAAGGTGGTGCTTGCACAATAGGTTCAGAGGGTTACACAAGAACATTTGGACGGTAGTGCAGAGATCTAGTAATATATTCGCATAAATGTGATAGATCTGAAAAAAGCTAAAGCGTAACTTGTTGAAGCCAAAAATTGACCTCTGTGGAGTTCGGGGTCCCTAGAAAGGGGTGACCTCACACCTACTACACTTAGGAGAACGTCACGGACCGGAGACTTAGGAAGCTAGAAACAGACCCTCGATTCTAGCGCGGATGTCCCACCTCACACCCGGAAGGCTACATGAGCACTTCCCCTCCCTAGCCAATGCTCGAGCTAGGGTGCCTTGAAGAAGATCTCTCTACTCTACCAAGAAGAAGCTAAGGGAGGAGGAAGCCAAGGAAAAGTCCCTCTCCAAAGGCACCCAAGTGGGTCTATTTATAGTTTTTCCAAGCCCTGGGGGTAAAATGACCAAAATACCCTAACGCCCAATAAGCCTTGGGCCAATAGAAAACAACCACGCCGGGGGGGGGGGGGGGGGGGGGGGTAAAGTGGTAATCCCCCCGAGGGCAAAATGGTAAAACCGCAGGGTCCACAAGGGTCTATGGGGAGGAGGGCAAACCCTCCCCGGACTAGCCTCCTGGGGCGACAAGGCTGGCCGCCCGGTCTCGCCCTGCGGGCTAGCCGCCTGGGGCGAGAGGGCTTGCCGCCCGGTCTCGCCCGGTGGGCTCGCCGCCTGGGGCGAGAGGGCTGGCCTCCCGGTCTCCCCCCGCGAGCTCGCCGCCTGGGGCGAGATGGCTGGCCGCCCGGTCTCGCCCCTGCCCAAGGCCAGGGTGTCGGGGGCGGGATCCTGGTCTCCAGCCAGTCCCGCCATCCCACCTCGCACCTAGCACACCAGGGGGGTGCCGGCCATCTTGCCGCACCCGCCCCTCTAAAGGGCTCGGGGGAAGATGTTGATTCTTCCTCCCCCTACCAGTATGTTTTCAAGACAGAGCCAAAATTGGCCACCGAGAGTGCAAAATCTCCAAAAAGCTTAAAAACGCGCTTGCCTTGTTTGGGGCCCACTCTTCGCGAATACGAGGTTGTACATAACTGTTGCTCATTCTTGTGTGGAGAATTTCTAATTGCGTGGCATGTAGTCTGCCCAAAGGTGTTGTGTGTTGACGCGCTAGGATTCTCCGCCTCGTGTATTATCTAGGGTTTTATAGTCATTGTTGCCCTATTTGTCACTGATTTTTCTTTTTTCTTTATTCAGTCACCTTTACAGTTCACAACAACATGACGACCATTGAAAAACTTACTGAATCAAACTTTAAGAAGTGGAAGTCCGACATCATGTTTGCTCTCGAGATAGCGGACATAGAGATGGCCATGAGTACCAACCAGCCTGCATCCCTCACAGCGACTAGCACTCAAGCTGGGAAGGATCATTATGGTGCATGGAACAAGTCGAACAAAATCTGCTTGTTGACTATGAAGCATTCTATTTCGGAGCACCTGCTGAGTAGTCTTCCAGACACGACCGTCGCTAGAGATTTTCTGACTGCCGTTGGGCAGAGGTATAAGGTGTCTTCTAATACTGAGATTAGGACTCTGATTCAGGACCTCTTCTCCATGAGGTATTCGACCTGAATTTTTATGGGGTGAGGTGCTTAAAACTACAGTGTACATCCTTAATATAGTCTCATCTAAGTCAATACCTAAAACCCCTTTTGAGTTGTGGACTGGTAGACGACCCAGCCTTAATCATTTGGGTGTCTGGGGTTGTCCTGCAGAAGTCTGTTTGTATAACCCATCAAAAAGTAAGATTGCCCCTAATTCTATTCCCCTTTAGGAGGGCCCAGAATTGTGGAGTCACAAACAGCTAAGTTTTTAGAATGGGATGTTGCTGATGAATCTAGTTGCTCTTGTCCTATGAGTGAAGTCAAGGAAGTTATGCCAATTAATTTATCTGTGCCCTTGATAGGAGATCCTGTGGTGCCCGAACCTACGACAGAATAAGTGGAGGATGTGGAAGCGGTCTTACCACCGATTCCAGTTGAGGTTCCTCCTCATGTTCATGAGGTTCATCCACCCGCTAGGAGATCCATTAGGCAGAGAAGACCTGCAATTTTCTCAGACTATAAAGTCTATTTAGGAGAGAGTGATTATGATATTGGTCAAGTAATTGATCCAGTGATATTTAATAAAGCTGTGTGTGGACCTCAAGTTAAACTGTGGTGGGATGCGATGAAAGACGAGATGCAGTCTATGAAGCTAAATAAAGTTTGGGAGTTGGTTGAGTTGCCCAAAGGTTGTAAGCTCATTGGTTCTAAATGAGTTTTTAAGACCAAGAAGGACTCTAAAGGAAAGGTCGAGTGGTTTAAAGCCAAGCTGGTAGCCAAGGGATTTACACAGAGAGAAGGAATCGATTACCATGAGGCCTTTTCTCCCGTTTCCTCTAAAGACTCTTTGAGAGTGATAATGACATTAGTAGTTCATTATGATTTGGAGCTACACCAGATGGATGAAAGACCGCATTCCTGAATGACGATCTTGCCGAGGAGGTCTATATGGTGCAGCATGAGGGATTCAAGTCTGGTCATTCCGAATAACTTGTATGTAAACTTAACAAGTCCCTATATGGCCTGAGGCAAGCTTGTAGACAGTGGTATCTGAAGTTTGATGAGCTAATTACTTCTTTTGGTTTTATAGAAAATAAGGTAGACCGTTATATATATCTCAAGATCAGTGAGAGCAGATTCATGCATCTTCTTAATTCTTTATGTAGATGACATCTTGCTTGCGAGCAGTGATTTGACATTATTGCATGAATCTAAACAATTTCTATCAAAACACTTTGATATGAAAGATCTTGTAGAATCATCTTTCGTTCTAGGAATTGAGATCATTAGGGACCGATCTCATCATACATTGACACTCTCTCAGAAAGCCTACATTGAGCGTGTACTTGAGAGATTTAACATGCTCGGTTGTAAGCCTGGTGACGTACCTATGCTTAAAGGTGATAAGCTCAGCTTATCACAATGTCCCAAGAACGATATAGAGAGAGCGCATGAAGAATATACCTTATACTAGTACGGTAGGCAGCTTAATGTATGTCCAAGTCTATACCAGACCAGACATTGTCTTTGCAGTGGGACTTTTAGGCAGATATCAGTCAAACCCAGGACCTGATCATTGGGTGGCTGCCAATAAAGTCTTAAGGTATTTGAAGGGAACTAAGTATGTTAAGTTGGTCCACCATAGAGTTCAAAACCTTGAGTTAGTGGAGTATACGAATTCTGATTTTTCCGGGTGTGAGGATGATAGGAAGTCTACTTCAGGTTATATATTTAAGTTTGCTAGTGGGGCTATTTCGTGGAAGAGTGTCAAACAGACACTCATCATCTTATCCACAATGCATGTGAAGTTCATCGCTCTCTTTGCAGCTTCGACTCACACAGTGTGGCTTAAGAATTTCATCTCAGAGTTGAAGGTTGTCGATTCTATAGCTGGACCCATCCGTATGTACTGTGATAACATCTCTGCGGTTATGTTCTCGATGAACAACAAGAGTATCACAGAGTCCAAGCATATGAAAATTAAATTCTTGACCGTTAAGGAATTGGTCAAGAAGGGTGACATTTTAATGGAGCATTTAGAGATAGATGACATGTTAGCTGATCTACTTACTAAAGGACTTCACCCTAATGTGTTTCAGAAATATGTTATTAATATGGGGCTCAAAGAGTCGATCAATGTGCTTGATTAGTGGGAGGCTACATGAAGCTCTAATTTGATTTTCTGTCATTTACATTGCACTTGTAACGCCCCCAGTTTTCTTGGTTTTGTTTGATCTTGGATTGGCGTTACGATGACGCATTTCTGGCCCTTCGCCATTGTAGAGCGTGGTCTTAGCTCTTTAGGTTCCTGGTGTAGCCTGGTCGTAGCTTGTTGACAAATTTCCCCAGCTAGCCGGAGTCTGTTTTGGTGACTCGGTTGGGCCTCTTAGGGAAATGCTTGTGTTTTTGCTTCGGGAGGTGTTCTTTAGGGGGAGTGGTTGTAACGCCCCCGGTTTTCTTGGTTTTGTTTGATCTTGGATTGGCGTTACGATGACGCATTTCCGGCCTTCGCCGTTGTCGAGCGTGGTCTTAGCTCTTTAGGTTCCTGGTGTAGCCTGGTCGTAGCCTGTTGGCAAATTTCCCCAGCTAGCCGGAGTCTGTTTTGGTGACTCGGTTGGGCTTCTTAGGGAAATGCTTGTGTTTTTTGCTTCGGGAGGTGTTAGCCCGAGCGTACGATCGTCGGATGTTGTTTTCGACCTCACCGTTGTTTTCGTAGCTTGGGTGTTTTCTCTTGCTCTGATACGATTTTATCGTTGAGAAAATGCGGGTTGTGACAGCACTTTATTTAATTCATTAATAATTAAAGAATATTCATTCAACAATATTATTAATTTTCAATATTTGTTGAATTTATGTGACACGTCACACTTCATACAAAGTCTTATGACTTGTGTTAGTCAGAGCATAAGGCCTAAGACACTTCATTTGAATTATGGCCTGTAGTATGTCTTTTGAAGCATGAATTTTGGAACCTTAAGGTTATACATAGTTGTTCTTTTGAACACTTAAGAATTTCTCGTAGCATGGTTTAGTACTTTCATTTGAGAAGTTTGGTTGACCACCGAATTAGAACAACCTTCATGTGCACATTTTCAGCATGTTGTTCTATGTTGTATTTAACCGCGTTTTGTTCATGTCGAATGAATCCGTAAGCTATTGTGACCATGGAAGGTCCCGTGTCGCTCAATGATGTGGTTGCCGGCATGATTCAGAGTGAAAGATTTTGTTGGACTGGATTGACGTGGGAGTGGACTCAATATCTCGTTCGTTAATTGGTACTCTTAAGTTTAGTGAAGATTTTATCGGAATGTCATAAGTTACGATGAATACAAGTCCAAGTGGGAGAATGATGGAAATTTCCCGTTATGTGGACTCGATTCATCGAGACGACCCGTTAAAGTCGTACGCGAATATTTGATCTATTTGGACTCCTACAAGCGTGCGTTAATTTAGTCGCGCGAATAGTCGAAGCCTGTGATAGGTGGGCCCGACCGTCTCGTAATTTCAGTCGCGAGCTCGGTCTCGCTCTTGGCATATGAAAGGACATGAAATTTAAGTCTCAATTAATACCTTGGGATTTAACTGATATGGATTTAATTTTGGGTGTTATGAGAGTTGATTGACCTTATTTTGGTAACTCCCAAAGGGCCTTCCTATTAAGCCCAATATTCTATCGGTTTCATGTGCTGTCGGTGAACAACAATGAAACCTGTCGCATCCCATTCTTCCTTTTCTCCTCTTTTCAGATCTATTTGAGAGGAGGAAGACGTAGATCATTGGGAAGGAGTTCTCTTCCTCGATCAAGGTTTCCGGCAGGGTGCCGCTCTCTGTCATCTAGCAATCGCATTTCTCGCACCACCGTTCGGTATTCTGGAGGAATCCCTCACTACAGGTCACTGATCGGCATTTGCAAGGATTCAATTTTTGGAGCCCGTTTTTCTTCAATTAGATCTGGAAGTCCATTAAAGCCGACTTCTCCTCTCATCTTCATTGTTGTAAAGAGACAAGCAGTCGTGTTCTTCATTCTCAGTAAAGATTTGCTGGCTAGATTTGAAGTTTCTACTACTAGATCAACGTCGCCGCGCCTCCTTTTGGCGGCTTGAAAGAGAAGCATATAGGTGCTCGGGCATCAGATCTGGGAAGTTCGCCAGCGTTGTTGCTGGTCTCTGTTTCAGATCTTGGAACACCGTTACCATAAGATCATCAGAACTCTCCTTACCCGTGAAGATACTTCAGGTATGGTTATGGGCCTTTTTGTTTTAATCTATTCATATACATTTCTTAATCCACTTTAGATTACTGCTAATCATGTTCCCTTTAGAGATAGCTGCAGTAGAGATCAAAATTTAAATAGCAGATAAATTTTGTATGCTTACGGGATCTACAAGTGCCGTGGAATTCATAAGGAGCAACACATCGCAATTGTTACACATTTCTACGATGATGAAAAACGAGCAAGAATCCAATAACGGTATAAATTGATTATCCGCACTTCAGCAACTGTTTATTCAAGCTCACTTTATTTTTGTGTTCATAAGTTTAGAAAAATACGTTTGAGTATTCACTCCAAATGAGATTAGTAGTGTTTGATTAAATTGATCTTATAAGTTTATGTGTCACTGCATTTGTTACTAACTTTGATAATATTGTTTACGCTGTAGCGACACATACACCATAAATTTAATAACAGAAGCTACCTTGGGCAACCAGAGCACAATAAACATATGACTTAGGCTCTGTTTGTTTCAGCATTTTTTCTTCGTTGGCGCTAGGAAAAAATGCACAAACTTGAAAAAACCTATTTGATAAAACTCCTTTTTTTCATTCCCAACGCTCCAAAACATTATTTTGACCTTCGACACAAAAGCTTCTCCTTTCCCCCCATTCCCACCGCTCTCATTCCCACTGCTTGAAACTCTGTAAATCGACAGAACTGTTATACGCTTAGGCTCTGTTTGGTTGGGCTGTTGCTGATGAAAAACCTCTGATGAAAAACTGCTGATAGAAAAAGTGTTGATTAAGGAAAACAGAGTTTTTTAAAAAAATTATTTGGGTGCAATGGAGTTTTCACAAAGCTGTTTGGAAACAAAACAGAGTTTTGAGTGATTTTCTTTTTCTAAATTTTTAATTTCCAACCATTAAATATATGAAAAAAATATTATATATATAAAATAGCACCCAACACCAAAAAATGTTTCATTCAAATATTTTTTAGAGCCAACCCCGTCATTTTGTCCTATGTTCTAGCTTCATACAGAACTAAACATCATATTCAGTTTCTCCTCTAACTCTGATTGGATTCCCGAGTACCAGAATTTTTTGTCGCCGGGACAACCTGAAAAATACACATATTTAACATCAAACGTTGATAATTTTTAAAAAAGTAACACAAATTTTACCTTTGTAAATGAATACCTTCAATCTTTCAGCTCACCGCTCGTTTGAGGCGTCTATAGTCTTCCTTGATGCATTCCAACCCAATCCGGTCTCACCACGTTTTAACTCCGTCCATAATTTTCACTCATTCAAATGATCCCATTTATTTTTCAATTGGATTTCATTGTATTATTTTTTAGTCAGCTCTTCAAATTTCTTCATAATGTTTGTCCAACATTCTTTATTAAAATGTGTGGTCGGTCGATTTTCAACCTCTATTTCTTTAATGCATATGTCACAGAAATGCATGATATCTGTAGTGTCCCAAAAAATGATCACCCCGTCATCTTTTGATTTGTCCATCCTTAAAAAATAAAATAAATTATTTTTTTGTACACATAAACATTACAAAACACACATACATATTTACGAACAATAATCCATAATAACCATACAGGACTAATCACTAGCTAGACTAGATAACTACATTAGTAAACACATGCGTACAAACACACAGACACGCACACACACACACATACAAAACACACACACACACACACATACAACACACACAACACACGCACACACAACACACGCACACACAACACACACACACAAACAACACACACACATACAACACACACACTTACAACACACACACATGACACACACACAACACACAAACACACACATAAACACACACACACACACATACATACAAGTCACACACACACACACACAACACATCGGTTAACATAACCAATATCAACATTAAAAAAAATAAAAATGCATGAAATCCAATAAACATCTTAGAAATCCAATATCAAGATCTCAAAAATTCGAAATCCTAGCCAAAATTGACATCTGTGGAGTTCGGGGTCCCTGGAAAGGGGTGACCTCACACCTACTACACTCGAGAGAACGTCACGGACCGGAGACTTAGGAGACTATGAACAGACCCTCGGCTCTAGCATGGAGGTCCCACCTCACACCCGGAAGGCTACCTGAGCTCTTCCCCTCCCTTACCAAAGGGCTAGGTTGGGCGCCTTGGAGAGCTCTCTCTACTCTACCAAGAAGAAGCTAAGGGAGGAGGAAGCTAAGAAAAAGATCTTTTTCAAGGCACCCAAGGGGGTCTATTTATAGTTTTCCAAATCCCATGAGCCACAAATGACCAAAATACCCCCACGGCCAAAAGGCCTCGGGCCAATAGAAAACCGCCACGCCGGGGGGTAGAGAAGGAAAAAAGCGCCACCCAAAGCTAAAAGGGGACCCACCCTGCGGGACGGGGCGAGACCCGGCCTGGGGCCGGACTCGCCCGGCCTACCCGCGGGGCAGGGCGAGACCCGACCTGGGGCCGGACTCGCCCGGCCTACCCGCGGGCTGGGCGAGACCCGGCCTGGGGCCGGTCTCGCCCGGCCTACCCGCCGGGCTGGGCGAGACCCGGCCTGGGGCCGGTCTCGCCCGGCTGCCCGCGGGGCGGGGCGAGACCTGGCCCGAGGGCCGGTCTCGCCCGGCCTACCCGCCGGGCTCGGGGTTAGTCTCGCCGGCCTGAGGGGAAAAGGGGAGGGGGAGGGTCTGCTGATCCCGCCTCCACACCCAATTGGCCTGGGCGGGCGCCTACCAACCTGCCGCTCTCACACTCTAACTAAGGGGCCCACTATTCACGAATACGGGGTTGTACACAATCCCCGCTCTTTTCGAGGTTGGCACAAGCTCGGAAAGAAACATTCAACCCAACGTATTCGCGGAGTGTAACTTCCCCGCGGGGTCAACCTGCCATGCCAGCTATGGGAGCCTGGGTGGCGAGAGCTTCTCCGGGCAACAAACTTGGCTCCCACAAGAGATCAACCTGCCCTGCCAGCTAGATGAGAGCCTTACAGCGGAATCCATCCCGGAGCTAAGGGCTTGGCTTCCACGAGAGATCAACCTGCCCTGCCATCTAGGTGAGAGCCTGGCAGCAGAATCCATCCCGAGGTGAGACCTTCCCACCCTCCGAGAGATCAACCTGCCCTGCCAGCTAGGTGAGAGCCTGACAGCAGAATCCATCTCGAGGTGAGACCTACCCACCCTCCGAGAGATCAACCTGCCCTGCCAGCTAGGTGAGAGCCTGGCAGCGGAATCCATCCCGAGGTGAGACCTTCCCACCCTCCGAGAGATCAACCTGCCCTGCCAGCTAGGTGAGAGCCTGGCAGCGGAATCCATCTCGAGGTGAGACCTTCCCACCCTCCGAGAGATCATCCTGCCATGCCAGCTAGGTGAGAGCCTGACAACGGAATCCATCTCGAGATGAGACCTTCCCACCCTCCGAGAGATCAACCTGCCCTGCCAGCTAGGTGGGAGCCTGGCAGCGGAATCCATCTCGAGGTGAGACCTTCCCACCCTCCGAGAGATCAACCTGCCCTGCCAGCTAGGTGAGAGCCTGGCAGCGGAATCCATCTCGAGGTGAGACCTTCCCACCCTCCGAGAGATCAACCTGCCCTGCCAGCTAGGTGAGAGCCTGACAGCGGAATCCATCTCGAGGTGAGACCTTCTCACCCTCCGAGAGATCAACCTGCCCTGCCAGCTAGGTGAGAGCCTGGCAGCGGAATCCATCTCGAGGTGAGACCTTCCCACCCTCCGAGAGATCAACCTGCCCTGCCAGCTAGGTGAGAGCCTGACAGCGGAATCCATCCCGAGGTGAGACCTTCCCACCCTCCGAGAGATCAACCTGCCCTGCCAGCTAGGTGGGAGCCTGACAGCGGAATCCATCTCGAGGTGAGACCTTCCCACCCTCCGAGAGATCAACCTGCCCTGCCAGCTAGGTGAGAGCCTGACAGCGGAATCCATCTCGAGGTGAGACCTTCCCACCCTCCGAGAGATCAACCTGCCCTGCCAGCTAGGTGGGAGCCTGGCAGCGGAATCCATCTCGAGATGAGACCTACCCACCCTCCGAGAGATCAACCTACCCTGCCAGCTAGGTGAGAGCCTGGCAGCGGAATCCATCCCGAGGTGATACCTACCCACCCTCCGAGAGATCAACCTGCCCTGCCAGCTAGGTGAGAGCCTGACAGCGGAATCCATCTCGAGGTGAGACCTTCCCACCCTCCGAGAGATCAACCTGCCCTGCCAGCTAGTTGAGAGCCTGACAGCGGAATCCATCTCGAGGTGAGACCTACCCACCCTCCGAGAGATCAACCTGCCCTGCCAGCTAGGTGAGAGCCTGGTAGCGGAATCCATCTCGAGGTGAGACCTTCCCACCCTCCGAGAGATCAACCTGCCCTGCCAGCTAGGTGAGAGCCTGACAGCGGAATCCATCTCGAGGTGAGACCTTCCCACCCTCCGAGAGATCAACCTGCCCTGCCAGGTAGGTGAGAGCCTGGCAGCGGAATCCATCTCGAGGTGAGACCTTCCCACCCTCCGAGAGATCAACCTGCCCTGCCAGCTAGGTGAGAGCCTGGCAGCGGAATCCATCCCGAGGTGAGACCTTCCCACCCTCCGAGAGATCAACCTGCCCTGCCAGCTAGGTGAGAGCCTGACAGCGGAATCCATCTCGAGGTGAGACCTTCCCACCCTCTGAGAGATCAACCTGCCCTGCCAGCTAGGTGAGAGCCTGGCAGCGGAATCTATCCTGAGGTGAGACATTCCCACCCTCCGAGAGATCAACCTGCCCTGCCAGCTAGGTGAGAGCCTGGCAGCGGAATCCATCCCGAGGTGAGACCTTCCCACCCTCCGAGAGATCAACCTGCCCTGCCAGCTAGGTGGGAGCCTGACAGCGGAATTCATCTCGAGGTGAGACCTTCCCACCCTCCGAGAGATCAACCTGCCCTATCAGCTAGGTGAGAGCCTGACAGCGGAATCCATCTCGAGGTGAGACCTTCCCACCCTCCGAGAGATCAACCTGCCCTGCCAGCTAGGTGGGAGCCTGACAGCGGAATCCATCTCGAGGTGAGACCTACCCACCCTCCGAGAGATCAACCTGCCCTGCCAGCTAGGTGAGAGCCTGGCAGCGGAATCCATCCCGAGGTGAGACCTACCCACCCTCCGAGAGATCAACCTGCCCTGCCAGCTAGTTGAGAGTCTGGCAGCGGAATCCATCTCGAGGTGAGACCTTCCCACCCTCCGAGAGATCAACCTGCCCTGCCAGCTAGGTGAGAGCCTGACAGCGGAATCCATCTCGAGGTGAGACCTACCCACCCTCCGAGAGATCAACTTGCCCTGCCAGCTAGGTGAGAGCCTGGCAGCGGAATCCATCCCGAGGTGAGACCTACCCACCCTCCGAGAGATCAACCTGCCCTGCCAGCTAGGTGAGAGCCTGTCAGCGGAATCCATCTCGAGGTGAGACCTTCCCACCCTCCGAGAGATCAACCTGCCCTGCCAGCTAGGTGAGAGCCTGACAACGGAATCCATCTCGAGGTGAGACCTACCCACCCTCCGAGAGATCAACCTGCCCTGCCAGCTAGGTGAGAGCCTGACAGCGGAATCCATCTCGAGGTGAGACCTACCCACCCTCCGAGAGATCAACCTGCCCTGCCAGCTAGGTGAGAGCCTGACAGCGGAATCCTTCCCGAGGTGAGACCTACCCACCCTCCGAGAGATCAACCTGCCCTGCCAGCTAGGTGAGAGCCTGGCAGCGGAATCCATCTCGAGGTGAGACCTTCCCACCCTCCGAGAGATCAACCTGCCCTGCCAGCTAGGTGAGAGCCTGACAGCGGAATTCATCTCGAGGTGAGACCTACCCACCCTCCGAGAGATCAAACTGCCCTGCCAGCTAGGTGAGAGCCTGACAGCGGAATCCATCCCGAAGCTAAGGGCTTGGCTTCCACGAGAGATCAACCTGCCCTGCCAGCTAGGTGAGAGCCTGGCAGCGGAATCCATCCCGAGGTGAGACCTTCCCACCCTCCGAGAGATCAACCTGCCCTGCCAGCTAGGTGAGATCCTGACAGGGGAATCCATCTCGAGGTGAGACCTTCCCACCCTCCGAGAGATCAACCTGCCCTGCCAGCTAGGTGGGAGCCTGACAGCTGAATCCATCTCGAGGTGAGACAACTAGGCATCAACGAGAGGTACCACCGGCCCTGCCCAGCTAGTGAGAGCCTGAGCAGCGGGACAGTCTCGGAGCAAAAGAACTAAGCATCCCAATCAATCCTTATCAAATCCTACATCCTCAAACGGGGAGAAATAGAAGTTACATGGTCCCCCCGACTCGGCTGGTCAGGGATAACACTTGTTACAAGACAGGAAAAATGAAAAAACTACTGCAAGGCGAGGCACCCTCATGGGGCCTGGGCATGACGGCCGTCTTCCGCTTCCTTCTCCTCGGGCACTTCCATCTTGCTCAAGCTCTCCATGACCTTCTTCATCTCCTCTGCCTGGGCCAACCAAGAGATGGTGTTGACAGCCGTGACGTAGCACTGCCTTGCTAT
Organism: Platanthera guangdongensis; assembly: GCA_039583875.1. Classification (NCBI taxonomy): domain Eukaryota; kingdom Viridiplantae; phylum Streptophyta; class Magnoliopsida; order Asparagales; family Orchidaceae; genus Platanthera; species Platanthera guangdongensis. Next base: position 159,982,174 of record CM077160.1, on the reverse strand, counting down.
CCTGGAGTCCCCCTTGACTCTGACCTGGATCCCTCCGGAGCTGAACTTGATGCATTGGTGGAAAGAAGATGGCACGCAGCGAAAGGCGCTGATGAGGGGCCTTCCAAAGATGGCGTTGTAGCTGCTTGGAGCGTCAACAATGACGAACCGGCAGTTTCTTGAGACCCCTCCCAACTTTACTTGGAGTCCTACTCCAACTTCGACCTCATTCCTTTCCCCTGAGAATCCGAACAGGGGTCCGTCCGAGGCCAACACCCTCCTTGGCTCTACCTTCATCTCCTCAAACGCCTTCTTGAAAACGACGTTGACGGAGCTGCAGTTGTCAACCAAGATTCGGGAGACGCTGTATGTAACATCCCGCCTTTTATTGGGCCACCAGAGCCTTAGTGGGCCCAATAAAAGTGGCCCGAACCCTACCCATGACCCGGTGGGAAATAACCCTAAGCGGGAAATAGAGCTAGAGAACTCCGAATTGAGTTCTGTCAGTTCCTGTGGCCTCGTATAGTCAATACGAGCGCATCGGAACTCGTTCAGTTGGACCCTGAGGTCATATAGTGGATGTGACTGTTCCTCGTAAAACACAACGAGAGCGAGATTTTGGAGATCGAGCTAGAGAACTCCGAATCGAGTTCTGTCAGTTCCTATGACCTCATATAGTCAATATGAGCGCATCAGATCTCGTCGCGTCACGATCCGAGGTCTAACGACAATTTTACACATTTCGACCATTTTAGCGCGCTGCGACGCGCAAATTTCGGACTTTCGTCAAACGGACTCCGATTCAACCCCAGTCAGTGGCGTTAGACTCGTGTGGTCAATACGAAGTCAACGGAAGTCGTCCCGGTCAATTTCGATGACGATTAGTCAACCCGTGGTCAAATCAAGCATAGTTGTGCACCGAAAAGCGTGCGCACACCAATTATGACACGACACCCGAACTTTGACCCGACCTCGACGACTTGGACCCACTTTGACTTTGACCAGCAATGGGGACCCACCCTAGGGTTGACTTGGTCAAACCCTCCTAAAAATCCACTTTTTGGATTTTTCTCCAAATGAGGGGCTCACCTCCTCTCCAAAAGAGGATGGCCCATGCCCCCCCCCCCTCACTTTCCATGGGCCCCCCAAACCGGCAAGCTCATTGTTAGCTCAAATGGAGGCCCACCCACTTCTCTCTCTCCCTCTCTCTCTCTTTCCCACTTATAGGCCCAAGCCCATAAAGGGCCCATTCATTTTCCCCACATGGGGGAAAATGGGAGACCTCCAGCTGTCCTTGGACAGCTGGAGGGTGGGATTAATCCCTCCCTAAGGAGGGATTAGTCCCACACCACCAAAAGGGAGGAAGCTCCCCCTCCCCCTCCCTATAAAAGGACCCCAACCCCCTCACCTTCCCTCACAACTCTCAGAGCAACCCCCTCCCCCTTCTTCCCCCCTCTGCCGGAGCTCAGGTGGCCGGAAAAAGCCAAGCCGGAGCTCCTCCTCCCCTCCTCCACCACCTTGAGCCATGTCCGACCAAGCCGGCCCCTCCCGAGCCCACCAAACTCAGGTGGAAGCCTTCTCCCTCCTCCTTCTCCATTTTGGACGTCCTGCATGGCACTCCCGGCGGCCGGAGCGCCGCCGCCGTCACCCCCCTCCCCTCCCGGTCAAAAAAAAAAAAGAAATAGCTCCGGCGGCGGCAGGCGGCGGCAGGCCGCCGGACCACCGCCGGAGGGAGCGCCCACCACTGGCGGTTGGCCGGCGGTGGAGCCACGGCCGGCCGGTGGCCGGCCAGCGGCGGAGAAAGCCCGTAAGGGCGGAATTCCTGTACAGCGGCGGGGGGAAGATGATGTACAGGAATTCATTATATATAATATATATTATAAATATATTAATTATAATATTTATAATATTATAATTAATAATGGGTTGATTTTTTTTTAAGGGGCTAAAATAGGCTCCTAGGAATAAAGTGTTGAACATGAAAAATGATCCACTTGCTAAGGGCTTCCTCCACAAAAATTTGGAGAATATTTGGTGTTGATTTGGTATTTTTAAAAGCCCAATTAATCTTTATTTGGCCAAATTAAAGGGCCAAAACTCTTTGAAAAATTATGAAAATTTTTCTATGCTTATTTTATATCCATATAAGGGTTGTATCAAAATTTGAGCTCATGGGGATAAGTTTTGATATTTTTCCCAAAATATGAAAGCCTAGGGTCGCGCTCGGAATTTATTACGCTCATTTTCCTCGAAAGTGAAAATTGGAGCGCGCGACTATCCTCTCTAATTTGAATAATAAATTCAAATTATCTTATCAACGAGAGCGGCTGAGGCAAGTGACCAAGCTCCGGGTGTTTCGATATTTCATGAAACCGTCGAGCGGCTCGACTCTCGAGTGATTTGGGCACGCTCGGAAGATGAGAGTACGAGTGGTGAGTTATGAAGTATTCTTGATGAATAATAACTCCTGATAAGCCCCGATTCGATTAAGTCGTGGTTAATAAGACGCAACCAACCCATAATCTGATCTTAATAAAGGGTGTAACCCAAGGAAGCCTTTAAAAACTGAGATGGAACTGAATCTCTCCTGAATGGAGATGGAACCGAATCTCTCCTGAGAACGGAGATGGAACTGAAGCCTCCTGTATGGAGTGATTGGACTACTAACCATTTTCTTTATGATTATTCCAGTTTTGCACTGGTCCAGTTCCTTTATTCTTTTCAGTTCAGTACTTTCATTTCAGTACTACTCCAGTCTCGTACTGGTCAAGCTTATTTCAGTACTTTCATTTCAGTACTACTCCAGTCTCGTACTGGTCAAGCTTATTTCAGTACTTTCATTTCAGTACTACTCCAGTTGCGTACTGGTCAGGCTTATTTCAGTACTTTCTATTTAGTACTACTCCAGTTGCGTACTGGTCAAGATTATCCAGTCTCGTACTGGTCACATTTCATTTCAGCACTTTAAATAAGCAGCATAACCACCGCACTTGATCTTATCGCAATTTACTTTTATATTCCCGGGTCCTGCTCTGACGAGCAGTTGTTGTTTAGGTTGAGCCTTAGTTGGGGATAACCGGAGTTGAGGTAGTCCTCCAGGTCTAGCCCCAAATAAAGCGCTCCCACGCTCCTTGTCGAAAGTAGAGCAAAGTGCCGATGCCCGAAGTGTAAGCCTAGTAAGGCAGGCCGTCGTAGACCCGATGTTATATTGTTTGCAATTGTTTGATTGATTGTAAATTGCTTGCGGTGAAATGGTGGCGGGTCAGTCCTTCCGCAGACCGTTCGTACCGGTGCGGCAAGGTTGACGACTCAAGGCGACAGGGAGATGAGTACCACGGGTGACCGGCCGTTATATTCCCCGTCGGGTTTTCCTCCGCTGGTCGGCCAAAATGATTCGCCGGATGTCGCTCACATCCAAGAGTACACATGGTTGTACGTTAGGGTCTGGGGTTGTGCGGTACGATCACCCCCAGAAGTGGCAGGACTGGCCACTGTCACCGACGGCCACATCGGTGAGGCCCGCGGGGCTCGCTACCCTGCTGGAACAGAAGCGGTCCAAACTATGTCGACATAGGGTTTGTGTGCGCGGCTATGAATGCCTGCGGTTTGTGTGCGCGGCTATGAATGCCTGCGGTTTGTGTGTGCGGCTATGAATGCCTGCGGTTTGTGTGCGCGGCTGTGAATGCCTGCGATAGAATTCAAGATATGAAAACCTGTGTGCTGATGAGCTAGTAGAGCCATGCTATAACCGTTTTATGATATTGCTGCTTTTTCCGGTTATACTGCACTCTTTTATAATTGCTCCTAGTTGTTCATATATGAAATGTTGTGATAACCCTCTCTTGCTTCGGCTATTTACTTTTGTTGGGTGGGTGCGTGCTCGTCCCCAGGATGTGGATCCGGGGAGGAGATTTGTTTCTACTTAGCTCTGTGACTAACGGTTATTTGATTAACCATTCACAGGAGGTGGAGCACCGTAGTGACCCGCTGCCGCAGGAGATTACGCCAGCAGCTAGGCCTACTCGAGCAGATGCACGCCCGCCGTCTCCGGTGTTTAGAGACGTGAGTACCGCCGAGCAGTTTAAAAGAGAGAGTGTGTGAGAGACTTATGTAGTACATGTATAGCCCACGGACATTTATAAACGCATAAGGCTTCGGCCCTAGAACCTCTGTATTAATGTGATATGTTTAATATGATATGTAGTGGTTTCCTGTTAATGCTTCCGCTATATTCTAATGGGTTGTGAATGTTATGATTCGAACCACTCAAGGCGGCCATCTAGTGCTTGAATAGGGTGGATTGTTTCCCCTATGAGCCCTGGGTGGACGTCTTGGGCCAGTAGTACCCCTCCGGCCCGACCCGGGCAAAAGGTTGGGGGGGGGGGGGGGGGGGTACTACACTGTAGCCCTCGATGGCCGTCTGGATGACCAGCGCATCACAGAACGGATCCTCATGATCCGGTAGGTCCTTCATTGAGAAGGTGATCTTCTCCTCCTGGGGCGGGGTCTGGGAGGTTGAGGCGACGCTCCTTCGGTACATGATATGGAGGCTTGCCTTCCGAGTGGCCTCAATCCCCACTCCACCATGGATCACCTTTATACCGCCTCGGGGTCCGACATCGACCCGGTCCTCACAAACATCATCACCCCCTCCTTGGGGCAGAACCTCTTCAACCCGCACCGGTGGCTGCGGCTGGGCAGGACCTCTCGCCCCCCTCACTTCCAGGAACTCAGGGCAGGTAGTCGTGGCGTGCCCTCCACCTGATGGAAATCACAATAGGGTAACTCTACCCTGACCCTTCTCCTTCCCTGGCGGTTCCTCCTCTCCCTTCGACCAATCTCCATCGCTTGCTGTGGTGGGGGTAGGAGCTGCCTAGGGGCCTGCCTCTGGAAGTTGAACCTCCCTTGGCCCCCATAGAAGTTTCCCCCATCTTGGGCGTAACCTCTTCCCGGGCCCTGAACGGGTCCTCCCTGCTGCCTCCAACCTGGTTCCGGACCCTCTTGAGCTCTCCGCTCCTCTCTCCTTCTTCCTTCCTGAGGTCTCGAGCCTCCTTGCTCCTTCGACTCTGCCTCTGTTAGCTTTGCCAACTTCTTTACAAATGCCGGGTTGGCCGCCTCCATGACAATCTCCTCTGCCGCCCGTTCCATTAGCTCCTCGAAGGAAAGGGGGGCCTTCCGGGTCAAGCTCATATTGAAGAAGCCCTCCTTCAGCCCAACGGTGAAGGCCATCTGGAGAGCATACCCTGGCATCTCCTGGACCTCCAGGATCTCCTCTTGGAACCGGTCAACGTAGCGGGCCAGCGACTCCTCGGCCCACTGCCTTATCAAGAAGATGGACTCAGGACTCCTCTTCCGCTTCTTGGAGGTGGAGAAGCGAAGCTGGAAGCTCTGACTCAAGTCCTCGAACCCGTAGATCGACCTTGGGGGGAGTTGATGGAATCAGTCCCTTGCCTTCTCCTTCAATATAATCGCAAAGAGGCGACACTTGAAGGCATCCGTCCTCGGCCTGATGGAGACGACATCCTCGAACCACTGCAGGTGCTGAACGGGGTCATCCTTCCCTGTATAGTAAGCCATGTCTGGCTCTCTGAACCCCTCAGGAACGGGAGCTGAGATGATCAGCTCGTTGAAGGGTGACCCCCTAAGGGGTGGTCTCGCCACCTCCACTCGTGCGACCTGTTCGCCTGGGAGGTTGGCACTCGCCGGGCTGGAGAACAGCTCCCGGCCGGTGAGGTCTCGCTCGACCCCATCTCCCATCCTCTCCTTCCCTGGCCTTCTTCCTGGTGCGCTTCCCTCTCCCCCCGCTGGGGTCATCTCGCCTAGACCCCTGGGAGTCGACTCATCGAGGGGGGGAGCTAGCTCCTGGGGGGTCGGGGTGGAGCTGTCACCCTGAGGAGCAATGCTTCGCAACATCTTCATGATACCCTGGATGGAGGACATGAACTCTTGCCTCCCCACAAAGGGTCCTGAGCTAGGGAGCTCGCCGAGATCATCACTACCTCCCTGACCTCCCGTCATGACACTTTCTTGAGATCTTCTGTGCTGGTCACTCTCCACGCTCACCGCACCAAAAGTGTTGAAGCCAAAATTGACCTCTGTGGAGTTCGGGGTCCCTGGAAAAGGGTGACCTCACACCTACTACACTCGAGAGAACGTCACGGACCGGAGACTTAGGAGACTATGAACAGACCCTCGGCTCTAGCACGGAGGTCCCACCTCACACCCGGAAGGCTACCTGAGCTCTTCCCTGTAGTACCCCTCCCCCCCAAACCTTTTGCCCGGGTCGGGCCGGAGGGGTACTACTGGCCCAAGACGTCCACCCAAGGCTCATAGGGGAAACAATCCACCCTATTCAAGCACTAGATGGCCGTCTTGAGTGGTTCGAATCATAACATTCACAACCCATCAGAATATAGCGGAAGCATTAACAGGAAACCACTACATATATATATATAACATATCATATTAATACAGAGGTTCTAGGGCCGAAGCCTTATGCGTTTATAAAAGCCCGTGGGCTATACATGTACTACATAAGTCTCTCACACACTCTCTCTTCTAAACTGCTCGGCGGTACTCACGTCTCTAAACACCGGAGACGGCGGGGCTGCATCTGCTCGAGTAGACCTAGCTGCTGGCGTAATCTCCTGCGGCAGCGGGTCACTACGGTGCTCCACCTCCTGTGAATGGTTAATCAAATAACCGTTAGTCACAGAGCTAAGTGGAAACAAATCTCCTCCCCGGATCCACATCCTGGGGACGAGCACGCACCCACCCAACAAAAGTAAATAGCCGAAGCAAGAGAGGGTTAGCATAACATTTCATATATGAACAGCTAGGAGCAATTATAAAAGAGTGCAGTATAACCGGGAAAAGCAGCAATAACATAAAACGGTTATAACAAGGCTCTACTAGCTCATCAGCACAACAGATTTTCATATCTTGAATTCTATCGCAGGCATTCACAGCCGCGCACACAAACCGCAGGCACTCATAGCCGCGCACACAAAAACCGCAGGCATTCATAGCCGCGCACACAAACCGCAGGCATTCATAGCCGCGCACACAAACCCTATGTCGACATAGTTTGGACCGCTTCTGTTCCAGCAGGGTAGCGAGCCCCGCGGGCCTCACCGATGTGGCCGTCGGTGACAGTGGCCAGTCCTGCCACTTCTGGGGGTGATCGTACCGCACAACCCCAGGCCCTAACGTACAACCATGTGTACTCTTGGATGTGAGCGACATCCGGCGAATCATTTTGGCCGACCAGCGGAGGAAAACCCGACGGGGAATATAACGGCCGGTCACCCGTGGTACTCATCTCCCTGTCGCCTTGAGTCGTCAACCTTGCCGCACCGGTACGAACGGTCTGCGGAAGGGACTGACCCGCCACCATTTCACCGCAAGCAATTTACAATCAATCAAACAATTGCAAACAATATAACATCGGGTCTACGACGGCCTGCCTTACTAGGCTTACACTTCGGGCATCGGCACTTTGCTCTACTTTCGACAAGGAGCGTGGGAGCGCTTTATTTGGGGCTAGACCTGGAGGACTACCTCAACTCCGGTTATCCCCAACTAAGGCTCAACCTAAACAACAACTGCTCGTCAGAGCAGGACCCGGGAATATAAAAGTAAATTGCGATAAGATCAAGTGCGGTGGTTATGCTGCTTATTTAAAGTGCTGAAATGAAATGTGACCAGTACGAGACTGGATAATCTTGACCAGTACGCAACTGGAGTAGTACTAAATAGAAAGTACTGAAATAAGCCTGACCAGTACGCAACTGGAGTAGTACTGAAATGAAAGTACTGAAATAAGCTTGACCAGTACGAGACTGGAGTAGTACTGAAATGAAAGTACTGAAATAAGCTTGACCAGTACGAGACTGGAGTAGTACTGAAATGAAAGTACTGAACTGAAAAGAATAAAGGAACTGGACCAGTGCAAAACTGGAATAATCATAAAGAAAATGGTTAGTAGTCCAATCACTCCATACAGGAGGCTTCAGTTCCATCTCCGTTCTCAGGAGAGATTCGGTTCCATCTCCATTCAGGAGAGATTCAGTTCCATCTCAGTTTTTAAAGGCTTCCTTGGGTTACACCCTTTATTAAGATCAGATTATGGGTTGGTTGCGTCTTATTAACCACGACTTAATCGAATCGGGGCTTATCAGGAGTTATTATTCATCAAGAATACTTCATAACTCACCACTCGTACTCTCATCTTCCGAGCGTGCCCAAATCACCCGAGAGTCGAGCGCTCGACAGTTTTCGTGAAATCTTGAAACACCCGGAGCTTGGACACTTGCCTCGGCCACTCTCGACGATATGAAACTTATTCAAATTAGAGAGGATAGTCGCGCGCTCCAATTTTCATTTTCGAAGAAAACGAGCGTAATAATATCGAGCGCGGTCCTAGGCTTCCATATTTTGGGAAAATATCAGAACTTATCCCTATGAGCTCAAATTTTGATACAACCCTTAAATGGGTATAAAATGAGCATAGAAAAATTTTCATAATTTTTCAAAGTGTTTTGGCCCTTTAATTTGGCCAAATAAAGTTTAATTGGGCTTTTAAAAATACCAAATCAACACCAAAAATTCTCAAAATTTTTGTGGAGGAAGCCCTTAGCAAGGGAAACATTTTTCATGTTCAACACTTTTTCCCTAGGAGCCTATTTTAATCTCAAATAAAATCTACCCATTATTAGTAATATTATAATATTTATCAAATATTATAATAATATATAATATATATATATAATAATATATTATATAAAATAAAACAGAGTTACTGTTTATCACCTCCCCCACCCCGCTGTACCGTATCCGCAGCCATTACGGGCTTCTCCAGCCGCCGGCCGGCCACCGGCCGGCCTTGGCTCCACCACCGGCCAACCCGCCGGTGGTGGGCGCTCCCTCCGGCGGTGGTCCGGCGGCCTGCCGCCGCCGGCCGCCGCCGGAGCATTTTTTTTTTAAAAATGGACGGGACGGGAGGGGGTGACGGCGGCGGCGCTCCGGCCGCCGGGAGCGCCATGCAAGACGTCCAAAATGGAGAAGGAGGAGGGAGAAAGCTTCCACCTGAGTTTGGTGGGCTCGGGAGGGGCCGGCTTGGTCGGACATGGCTCAAGGTGGTGGAGGAGGGGAGGAGGAACTCCGGCTTGGATTTTTCCGGCCACCTGAGCTCCGGCAGAGGGGGGAGAAGGGGGAGGGGAATGCTCTGAGAGCTGTGAGGGAAAGAGAGGGGGTGGGGTCCTTTTATAGGGAGGGGGAGGGGGAGCTTCCCTCCCATTGACAATGTGGGATTAATCCCTCCCTAGGGAGGGATTAATCACCACCCTCCAGCTGTCCAAGGACAGCTGGAGGTGCCACATATTCCCCATGTGGGGATAGGAAAAAGCCTCATGGGCTTGGGCCTCCATGGTGAAGAAAGAGAGGGGGAGAGTGGGAGAAGGAGTAGGTGGGCCTCCATTTGCTTTAGGTTAGGGCTTGCTGGTTTGGGGGGCCCATGGAGAGTGAGGGGGGGGGGGCATGGGCCATCCTCTTTTGGAGAGGAGGTGAGCCCCTCATTTGGAGAAAAAAATCCAAAAAGTGGATTTTTAGGAGGGTTTGACCAAGTCAACCATAGGGTGGGTCCCCATTGCTGGTCAAAGTCAAAGTGGGTCCAAGTCGTCGAGGTCGGGTCAAAGTTCGGGTGTCGTGTCATAATTGGTGTGCGCACGCTTTTCGGTGCACAACTATGCTTGATTTGACCACGGGTTGACCAATCGTCATCGAAATTGACCGGGACGACTTCCGTTGACTTCGTATTGACCACACGAGTCTAACGCCACTGACTGGGGTTGAATCGGAGTCCGTTTGACGAAAGTCCGAAATTTGCGCGTCGCAGCGCGCTAAAATGGTCGAAATGTGCAAAATTGTCGTTAGACCTCGGATCGTGACGCGACGAGATCCGATGCGCTCATATTGACTATATGAGGTCATAGGAACTGACAGAACTCGATTCGGAGTTCTCTAGCTCGATATCCAAAATCTCGCTCTCGTTGTGTTTTACGAGGAACAGTCACATCCACTATATGACCTTAGGGTCCAACTGAACGAGTTCCGATGCGCTCGTATTGACTATACGAGGCCACAGGAACTGACAGAACTCAATTCAGAGTTCTCTAGCTCGATTTCCCGCCTAGGGTTATTTCCCACCGGGTCATGGGTAGGGTTCGGGCCACTTTTATTGGGCCCACTAGGGTTCTGGTGGCCCAATAAAAGTCGGGATGTTACATTCCCCTCCCTTACCAAAGGGCTAGGCTGGGCGCCTTGGAGAGCTCTCTCTACTCTACCAAGAAAAAGCTAAGGGAGGGGGAAGCTAAGAAAAGGATCTTTTTCAAGGCACCCAAGGGGGTCTATTTATAGTTTTCCAAATCCCATGAGCCACAAATGACCAAAATACGCCCACGGCCAAAAGGCCTCGGGCCAATAGGAAACCGCCACGCCGGGGGGTAGAGAAGGAAAAAAGCGTCACCCAAAGCTAAAAGGGGACCCACCCTGCGGGACGGGGCGAGACCCGGCCTGGGGCCGGACTCGCCCGGCCTACCCGCGGGGCAGGGCGAGACCCGGCCTGGGGCCGGTCTCGCCCGGCCTACCCGCCGGGCTGGGCGAGACCCGGCCTGGGGCCGGTCTCGCCCGGCTGCCCGCGGGGCGGGGCGAGACCTGTCCCGAGGGCCGGTCTCGCCCGGCCTACCCGCCGGGCTCGGGGTTGGTCTCGCCGGCCTGAGGGGAAAAGGGGGAGGGGGAGGGTCTGCGGATCCCGCCTCCACACCCAATTGGCCTGGGCGGGCGCCTACCAACCTGCCGCTCTCACACTCTAACTAAAGGGGCCTACTATTCGCGAATACGGGGTTGTACACTACTCCTCATTAGTTGACACTGCAACCAGAAGAAGAATGTAATCAAAAACCCAAAAATTGCAAAGTAGGAGAAGGGATATACCTCAGCAAGAGGGTGAACGGCGGCGCACCAGATATGCAGGAAAAATTTGAAACCTAAAACCTGCGGCAAACAAGGTGGCAGAGGGGAATCACGCCGATGCAGGGAGAACAAACAGTGGAAGAACAGAATCAGGAGAGACGGCGGAAAAATTACTAGAGGTGTGCGCCGATGCAAGGGTATTCACGCATCGTCGACAAGCGATTCGGGATCGGTAGAGACGCAGGCGATTCGTCGGTCATCGTCGTCGGGGAAGACTGGATCGGGAGAGACGCTGCTCGCACTAGGTTATCGAGAGGAAAAGTGCGGGTGAACGAGGGAAAAAATTGCGGTTGAGTTATTACAAAAAACCACAGAATTAAAGAAACGTTGTTTGCAAAATAAGCCACACCAAACGATGCTTATTTGCAAAACAACGGTGCGTTTCCACCGTACCGCGAGCAAAAAGCCCAACCAAACGCCACCTTATACTCCAAAATTCCGTCACCCGCAAATATGTAATAAATAAAGAGCATTGTTACGTGCACACCTATTTTGAATATTAGCACACCATTGATATGAGCACACCGAAAAATTTTATTTGCTACCCATTTTTTTAAGCACACCTATTTGAATTTTTTTAAAAATATTTTCTTGAGCAGGGTGTGCACGCAGATGTTGCATGGTGATGCTGCTCGCCCGCCCAATGTATTCTCAGGGTTGCTATCTGGATCAATCTTGGGAGAAGAAGCAAGGTCAGCAATAAACTACTGGAAATGAATTCTAAAAATCATCAATCTGGAACAAATATAAAAAACTATCAAGAAAATAATTTCTAAAAAAATCCAACTCAAACAGATCTCATATTAGAAAATTTGTTTTATAGCCATCTGAAAACGAATATCAAAACTCCCAAAAAAGAATTTCGAAAAAAAAACTGTTTTATATCCATAAAAAAACTCTTGAAATGAAAAGAACGGGGTAGAAGTTGCTTGGAGCAGCCGATCTGGAAGAAATCTCATGGATCTTCGGAGAAGCAGCGACAACAAGATCTCGGGAGAAACAGCGACGAGACACTCGCGAAGAAGCAGGGACGAGATGCGCGGAGCATCAGATGAAAAGCTTCTAGGGGATTCTCGTCGATCGTAACTCCTCGTCGGCCTCTTTCCTTGGTCCATGGTAAGGCTTTCAACTCAGAGAAGGCTCCTTCGCGCGCAGGTGGATATCGCCCCCATCAACCACCTTCTGATGTCTTCTTCTCTCAACGGAAATAGGGTTTTCCTGATCGGCTTGGAGGTAGACGGCCCCAGGAAATGGAATTGAGGCCGGCGACGTCGGAACGAGAGGAAGGAAACACCGGCCGGCGAGGCTGGGAGAGGGGGTTTAGGGTTTCACGGGATTTGAGTTTCACGAGAGAAAAGAGAGACATGGAAATGAGATGTGTGCGCGTAAGAGAAAAATAATTAGGTATTATTTTACTTTTGGTGTGCTCATATCTGTAATAGATGTGCGCCTAACAATGCTCATGACCAACATTATTCAACTCGTGATCACAACGAGGACAGGTGGCGGAGATGAGAATACCACAATCACAAAGAAATGCCGACAAACTCAGCTAATAACAAATGGAAAAAATAAAATAAATAATTTTTGAATATCCAATGTTGAAGTATAAATATAAGGTCAAATTGATTTGCTTCTTATTCTCCGCAGAAGCAGGTGAAAGATCGCCGGATCTCGGTTATAGCCTTCAGAGTCTGTGAGTTGCAATCGATTTTGATAGCTTTTTAATGATTCGAATTCATTTTATACAGTTTTTTAGGGTTCTTCTCCTTTCTGAGGGGTTTGGGGCTTATTTCCTCACGGGTTTTGCGGGATTTGGCGTATTTTTAATCTTCTACACTGTTTATAAGGATTCGAGTAAATCTATTCATTTCATGCGAAATATCAGGTATGGATCCGGGTGTTTAAAGTAGCACGACGACTTTAGTTAAGAAATGATTGTTTGATCAGTAAGTTTGAACGACTTTTCTCATTCCAGTGTAATTGTTGTTTGATTATATGTTATTTGAGCATAAGAAGCTTCTTAGCTTTTAATGAATCGGTGATGCTTGCCTGGTTATACCTAATAATTTGGAGCAAGTGATTGTTGGGTTCATGATTGGATCTTTCCTATTATCAATTTCAACTTCTTAAGATGGGTATGGGATGTTGAAATTGGAAATCTTGACCGATTTTAAGAAGTTCAGTATACAAAAAGCTCATTTATGCTCCTGCTATAAGGCTTCAATTTTAAATACCAAGTTATTAGTGGATGTTCAGTTGTGTTGAGGCATTTTAGAGCATTTTACAGAGTTCCATTTCACATAAGGTGAAATATCTGTTGGTGTAGAAATATCGTGCGATTTCCCTTCAGTATGAGCTTGAATTTGGTTTGAATATGGGTTTAACTGCCAGTGTATCTCATCTAATTTTGGTCTTCCATCTGTTTTCACTCCTTAGGAAGTGGTATTTCAGACAGAGATCGAAGTATTGATGCGGTTTGTGTCTTCTATGTGTCCCGCTTTCTTTCTTTATGATTGAGCGCGGTTCAATATCAAGTTAATTTCCATGATGACACTGTATCGTTGAGTGTTTTCTTGGTGCATGATACTTTGGCGAGCTTGAAACCCTTCCTTTTAGGGGGGGGGGGGGAGTAAGAGTAATAATTGATGTGTTGGGATTTCACATGAGGAGAAGATTGTAGATGCAGACAATAGCATGTTGTAGTTCCATATTTGATGTAGGGAAATATATGTTATAGTTCAAGCTTTTTGGTTGAATATGAATTCAGCTCTCCCTTGATTTCCTCTCCTTATCAAGTTACTTACTTCATGGGCATATTTAAATAACAATTTTGTACATATTTTGATGACATCTGAACTTCCATCTATTCTTCTTACATTTAGATATCAATCTATTTGATGCCTAAAAGAAATAACAAAAATGAAAAGAAATATAATAGCTGTCTTTAATCATTCTAGATAACATAGTTGAATAGTTTGTTTAACTAATCCAACATTAAACCAAACAAAGCCAGAAGCTTTGACCGTACTTTTTGATGAACGCGTTGAAGTGCTCAATTTCTAACATTGCTTTTGCACCGCTTGAATATCCACAAGTGTGTTTCACTACAAGTACTAATATTGGCTGCCAAAGAGAATGGTAAGATGTGAAAATTGACTTTGTAGTTCACCTATCCTTCAGTGTTGAGCCCCATAAGGCTGCCAAAGAGAAAAGATTATGTTGTCAAGTTTCTATCTTGCATTTTATATGAAGGCATTTTCATCACCTTCTAACACTGCTTCTAATCGTGGCAAAATTGGGAGATGGTGAATCGAACAATAAATTTACATGTCTCAGGTCGACACTCTATCTATAGTTCTCATGAACATATTTCTTGATGAACTGAATTTAAAAATGAATGAATGTAAACGGAAAAGATGAGCCCTTTTTTGATTCTCAACGCTCACCATGTGATTAAGGGTACGTTTGGGGCGGAGTCGGAGCTCCGGCGAGGCAGCGAACTAAGTGGTGTTTGTGACTGGAGGTGAGGCTGGAGACGGAGCAAATGCCGCCGCGTGCGCGCGGCACGCGCTTGTTTTTCCGCCTTGCGGCAGTGTTTTCTCCCTCACCGGTGGCCCGACGCCGCCCCAAACGGACCCTAATTGTGATTTGTGCTGTTGGCATACGAAGCACGGATACTTAAAAATGATTTACGTATCGGCTCGAACGCGTATCAGATACGGGAAACACACGGAAACGAGCGGAAACGCGTTTCTGAAACTCTAGGAAACACATTTTTAAATACAAAACTTTTTTTAATTCGGAATCGCGTATCCCGTTTGTGGGATACACGATTCCCGTGACGTAAAAGTCCCGCTGCTTATTCACTTCAGGGCTTAGCTTTATAATGTGCCAAGAAACCGTCTATTGTTGTAACTTCATGGTATATTTGTGTAGTTGTTATTCTGGCATTGGCTTAGGTTATGTCAAGCTTCCATAGAGCTTAACTTAGCGTATGTTTGTTTAAAGTGCCCCCAAATTATATTTTGATGATAAAAAACTTCAGATGAGTATTCCATCATGCCAAGACATGATACCTAAGTTTCAATCAACCAATCAAATGCAACTTTATCATGTTATACCTGTACAAAATGTCTCCACAAGGTCAATCAATTCATCTAGTATTGGTTTGATTTAAGTTGTAAATAGGTCAATTGCATTGCATAACACATTACAATTGCCTTGCATACTATCTCTAAACATGGTCAAACAATGCATAACACATTATTTAGAACTTATAATATGTATGGCCTATGTTGTAGGCTTATTAAATTTTTTTATTACAATTCAATATATGTACCTTAGTTTGTTAATCGTCTTATTTTTATATTAATTAATATTCATATTAAAGTAATTAAATAATTTAAAAACGTTTCCCGTATCCTTATTTTTTTGAAAAATCACGTTTCCCGTATCCGTTTCGTATCGTATCCCGTATTCCGTTTCCGTCCCCGTGCTACATAGCTGTTGGCAATACCATTAGAGTTTTCATGGATTGCTTGCAACTTTTTTAATCCAGGCGAAAACTCGCTGGACGGTTATCAATTTGGATTCTAGAGATATGCAGACACCTTGATCCTTAACCAATCTCTCCATTGCTTTAAGATTAATCTAAAGCTATTACTTTTGCAGAGAGTGTGGTGCTATCAAGAAAAATGTTTCCAGGGATGGATTTGACTAAGATGGACCCAGGGACTCTTACCCTACTTGGTGCAGCATGCTGTGTGATGTTGACGATGCATTTTACTGTTCAGCTACTGTCACAACATCTTTTTTATTGGAAGAATCCAAAGGAACAGAAAGCAATTATAATCATTATACTCATGGCTCCTCTCTATGCCATTGATTCCTTCGTTGGTTTGCTTGATATCCAGGGGAGCAAAACTTTCTTCACATTTCTGGACTCTGTTAAGGAGTGCTACGAGGCATTGGTAAGTTCAATTTCTTTTCTATGCCACTAGCACCCTTGCATGGGCTGCCCATGCGCAGTGTGTGACAGCGTCAATATCCGATCATCGCTCGAGCGACAATTAAGCATTATTGCCGCCTCACACCGCTCACAGGGGATCTTGTGCACCACCGCTATATTTATGTTATTTTATTTGTATACTAGCCATCATGTTTTGTTAGATCGGGGAGATTAAAATCGAAGGGTTGAGATTATTTTGATGTGTCTTATTGAAGATCATGAACGATGATTAAGATTATTTTGATTTTCCCTATATTTTTTCTTTATAATATAGTAAAATGAAGCATGCTTTCCTTTGAAGGAACTCTGGAAACAAAATTGATTATACATTTCTTTTATGCAACTTTGCAGGTAATTGCAAATTTTTTGGGTTTAATGTATAGTTACCTTAATATATCTATCAGCAAGAATATAGTGCCAGATGAAATCAAAGGGAGGGAGATTCATCACTCTTTTCCTGTTTCTCTTTTCCTGGTATGCGTCAAACTTGAATATCCAAAACTAGTGAATTCGGCTTTATAAGTACATGTATGTTTACTCTACTCAAATGTTTCTCCTCATTTAAAAAAGAACTACATTGAATCTTCATTTGTTTAGCTTTTCATAACTAAACAAAAGTGAATTAAAGTACCTTATTATATCTACATGGAATTTGGCTTTATAAGTATGCATGTTTAATCTACTTCATATTGTTTCTGGAAATTGCAGCCACGGAAAGTGAGGCTAGAGCATCACACATTGAAGCTTCTCAAAACCTGGACATGGCAGTTTGTGGTTATTCGACCAGTCTGCTCCGTTCTGATAATTTTCTTTGAGTTAATTGGGTTTTATCCAAGCTGGCTTAGCTGGACATTCACCATCATACTGAACATTTCTGTTTCAATGGCGCTGTATTCTCTTGTGCTGTTTTACCATGTGTTTGCAAAAGAGTTAGCCCCTCACAAACCTCTGGCAAAGTTCTTGTGCATTAAAGGAATTGTTTTCTTTAGTTTTTGGCAGGTAAATCTTCATCTCATTATTTTTTCCTGTTGATTTGTAACAGGTGCTTCAAACTTAAATGGGTATGTTTACCAAAATGCAATGGTTTAGTGGTCTTTATGACAACGATTTAATTCCTTTTGTCATTTGTTAAGTGTTTACTTTATATAAAGTAAGTGACGCAAGACAGTACTATAAGGAGGGAGATCTGACGATTTGTAACTTGCAATAATAATTTATTTTAGAAATAAAAAAATTAGATATGCCACAAAATTGAAAGCTTACAAACAAGGAAACATGTGAAATTTGTATAAAGTAAGAGAGTTCAAAATCAAATAGCTAGGCAAATGAAAATTTATGACTTTTCAAAGTTTGGAAACAATGATTACAAACTAATATCCCCTCAGGCAGAGATTTAACACACAATTGAACAAAAAAAAGACTTCAAGCTAGAACCTTACACAACTAGGAAATAGAGGGCTAGGTGGATCTCCGGTGAGTTTCCAGTAGCTGGGAATGAAGCAATAGATTGGTTTAGGATCTCCTGAGGAAACTCAGTTTGCTGAAACTGGGCCACTGCAGGACTGGATGACATGGAACAGCAACTGGGTGGATGGTAGGGTCTGTCTTGAGTTGCTGAATAATTGTAGAACCAAATAAATGCGTGCTGTATTTAGTTCCAGGAGCTGGTTTCCAGATCTGGGAGAGTTTCTGGATGTTTGGGGGTGTGGAACAGCGAATTTGGTTTGCTGGAATGAATTTTCAGCAGCAGGACCCGCGCTTGGTTGGTTTTCGGGCAGCAGGGAACTGCAGAATTGAATCCTGGATAGCTGTAGTTGATTCCAGATGGATGAGGTTTTCCTGGTGGATGGGGGTGAGGAGGAGAAGCTAGGTGGCTGGAAAGCTGTTTCAGAGGGCTACCAGCAATTTTGTTTCTCCTGGATGGTATTTTAGGTGGTAAGGGGGCTGGGAGGCTGTTGGAGGCCTGTCCAGCAGTTTTCAGAGGGCAGCTGGAAATGGCTGCTGAAGGTGTTTCCAGCAGCACCCAGCTGTTTGGAGCCTTCCTGGACAGGTTTTACTGCTGCCAGTGGACTGGGGGTGAAGGGAGTGAGGAGACTGCTGTTTTGGAAGAAGTGTGGATTTGGTTTGGGCTGAGAATGAGGATCCACGTGTGAGGAGATGGGGCTGTTGAATGGGAGTAGTGGGGGTTCGGTTAGAGGCTGAAAATGTGGCTCCATGTGAGAGAATGAGGGATAAGTGTGAAAGTGGGGTAATGGGAGGAGAGGAAATTTAAGGGGTAGTGGCCCTAAGCTTTAGGAAGCGGGGATAATGGAGTAAAAATTACTAGTGTAACTACCAATACCTTCATTAACCCAACTCATGAAACTACCTATTTGGGTCTTAACCATTGACTCCGACAAACCCTCAAGTTAATAACTGCCAATCTCCTCCATCAAAGAATTCCCGTTTAAAATACATCTCCCTACTGGAACCCTACAATGCAAGTAATGCAACCGGTCTCCTAATTCCCTTCCCAAATCCCACCTCCCAGAAGAGGTCCACAGCCCATAGCCCATCCTTCAAGTCAACTGCAGTTCGTTTCCTGCATTCCTCTTGATTTCCAGCCCCGATTCCTCAGAATCTTCTCAACACTAGCCCAACTCCTTACTCCCTTTCCCAACCATCCTGCCACCCTGCACCTCACTTCCAATCAACCACGTTGCAGCCCAAACCCCTCTTACATCAGAAATCTTCCCAGGACTCTAAAATCTATACTGAATTACATTAATAATTGCTGTCCAGCCCTGGAATCAGCTACATCCTACCTTTCAAACTCTAATTGCTCATGTAAGTTCACTTGTGAAACCTTTACTAATTGTTGCATATTTTATGAACAGTATATCATTGGGGATACTAATTTGTTGTAGCCTGCTCAATTTTAATTCTACTTGAAAGGTCTATTTGCTGGTCATTTAATTGAAACACTTTCTTTTTAATTCAGTTGAATCTTGCTTGTGTTTCTAAGATCAATCTCTAGTGTGAATGCTTATTAACTTTACTAATAATTTCATAATTTATTGTGAATATTGGTCGGATAATTGACTGAAGATTGCATCATTCAGATATATCCTTGACACCACATTAACACTCATTTATTAATGTTCGGTGGGCACTAGTGCACTACATCCTCAACCGCCTTGCGTCAAGTTGCCTCGAGAAGAATTACAATTTAGAATATCAGAAGGCAATATCTTTATGGATCTAAACAGAACATACAAAATTTATGTAACGGCTATTAGGCCACGTGCCCAAATGGCCGTTACAATTTAACTCGTAACTTTGACATTTTCTTATAAAGTTAACATTTTAATAACACTAAAATTTATTAATAGACAAATGTCTTATGTAAGTTACCTTTAGATGTCACTATAATAATTGAATGTCATGCATTAGGATTTAGGAGCAATAACAATTTAAAATATGAGTCAACATCTTCATGAGTCTAAACCAAACACACAAAATTTAAGAGGTATTCTGATATTCAATAAAGCTGGCATCTTAATAACACTAAACTTTATAAATATACATTTTAATAACACTGAACCATCTTGTCTCTAAGCATCATCACAAAATATGGCCAATTCATGCTTGCTTTACTCTTTTGCTTCAGAACTTCTTGCATTTTCTATAACTAATAATGTGTTTACAACGACGGCAATACTCGCAAACTAATTACTGACTCCATTTTTTGCTGAAAATGTTTTCGCGCCGTTTTTAAGTATAATTAATCACATAATTTTATAAATAAGTTAAAGAATTAAATGGTAAATTTGGAAACTTTAGCCAATTATTGTACAATTAGTCATATAACAATATTAAGATATTCAGTGTATGCTTGCTAAAGTTGTTTAAACTGACTATCAAAATTCTATTATTCAGATTTATACAGTAAGGTTGAAAATACACTAATTAGATGGCTAATGAAAATAATGTGACATGATGAGCAAGGTGAAGTGGTAAATTAAAGATTGCATGATTATAAATTGTTGAAAAAATTTTTTTGCACTATGTATTTACACACGATCGTCATGTAGCTCTCAAAAAGATAGAGTTAGATTTATATTAGCATTTTTAGTTTATTTTGTAAATAGTATTGTTACGATATTATACTTATTATACCATTAATGTGATTAGTGATGTTATTAGGATCATTAGAGTGTTTCATTATAACTGTGGTGTTACTTCACCTGGATTATCATCTTAACCGTTCATCTTCTCATCTACTTTCTTGATAATTTAAGAAATGTGTTGACTTCTATAACATCTATTAGTCCTATCAGTTTCTTGGGTGTTGTTAAATATTCATATTGTAATAAAATGATACGAGAGTAATCTCACTTGCAACCTAATGCAGGACAGGAGTCACACCTATCTACCACCCTGGAGTCCCACCAGAGGGCCCACCTTGGCATCGTTGCACCGAGGCGACTTTATCAGGCCCACGGGTCATACACCCCAACCCGTCTCCAGTCCCACCACAGGAATCTGAAAGATTGTTGAGGCCGAGATTCGATCTCGTGACCATCTTGATAAAGATCTCTCAAGCAAGCTCTCCTCAACAACTGATCGAGCTCTCATCATCAAGGAGGTCTCGAGATTGAATCTCGGCCTCAACAACCTTTTGGATTCCTGTGGTGGGACTGGAGATGGGCTGGGGTGTATGGCCCGCGGGCTTGATAAAGCCGTCTTGGTGCATTGTCAAGGTGGGCCCCCTGATGGGACTGCAGAGTGGCAGACAGGTGGGATGCCTGTCCTGCATCACAACCCAAGTTCTACGTGGTTCAATCAAAAATGACCCGCGCCAAGAGAGGGAAAGAGAATTTCACTGTAATTAAAATGGAAAGACAACTGCTGTCGCTTGCGATACAATAACAAGAGGAACAAAAAAACCCTTTATATATCTACCCCTTGACCTCATCGAGATGTGGGCATTATGTAAGGATTCTGATCATTTTCTAAACTTAATGGAGAAATTTGAATGCAATACATCAAACAAATATAACCTTTATGCCCCCAAAATCCCCTAAATATTTCTACAAATCCTTTTATTTCCATTTTACCTGCAAATGAGTGAAAAATCTATGCTATATTAAGGGCTCATTTGGTATTCCGTTTAAACTCCATCCCGTTTTCTTAAAACGCACCACACTCTTTTTTTCCATTTGTTTTTGCGTTTCCTTTTTGAATCCCTCCTAAGCTTTGCGGGCTGAAAATTTCCGCGTGTCGAAACCCTGCCCGCTGCCTCCTTTTCATCGCGTTTAGGGCTTTCTCCGTTCATCCCCTATCGTGATTCCCTGGCCTTCTTCCTGTTGCGATCAAGAACTCCGACGGCATCCGACGCTCGCAAGCTCCATTTTATCGTGTTTGGGGGGAGGAGAAGACCGAAGGCTTTAGGGCATCACGATCGCAGCCTCTCCGCCATCTCTCCCGTCACCGTGAGGAGAATCCCTCCCGGCGCATCTACTCCGACGGCAACCAGGGTTCTCCGCCGCCGTTGCATTCTTCTCACAGCACCGGAGGTTGTCTTCTCCGCCGCCGCATTCTTCTCACAGCACCAGAAATCTTCCTGCTGCATCTTCTTCGAACACCCTCTCCCGTTTTGTTCCTGGAGAAGCTCCGGTTTTGCTGCATCATCCTCACCTCTCCGTCTCTGTTTTCTGCAGTTGTGAATCCGACCTTCGCGCTTTGATCTTGCCTCTAATCTGTAACCATCAGCAGTCGAAGGTATATACATTATCCTCTTTTTTTGGGTAAATTGGATTGTATGAAATGTTGATTAGTGTAGAATTCCATGATTAGGCTTTGTGATTGTATGAAGTTGTGTTTGTGAATGTGAAGTTGTGTTTGTGAATGTGAAGTTATGTTCAGTGAATGTGAAGTTATGTTCAGTGAAGTTGTGTTCAGTGAATGTGTGTTTGTTTTCAATTGATTTCTCAATTTTCTATTAATGATGTGTGTATGTCCTCTGAATGTGTGTGTGTTCAGTGTGTGTCTAATTATTTTTAATGGTTTAATATATATATATAATAATTAGAAGAAAAAAATTTTCAACCGCGGATCTCCATTTCCAAACACAGTATTGTCAAACAGTTTTCTGTTTTGAACAGCTCTGCAAACGCAGACTAGCCAAACAGAACTTCATTTCCAGCATTCAGTTTCCAACAACTCACGTTACAAACCTACCTTTACAATAGCTACTTTTACAACCGTCACCTCTAAACCAAATGAAGCCTAAAAGAGAATTTGTTTTGGTCATGATTATGAAATAGGACCATAAATGAATTCGAGTCCTTCAATTTCAATCCCCTGATTCAATAGAACGCATGAATTTTTTTAATCCATAAGGATATGATAAAAATAAAAATCATATATCTTGTTCATAGATACTAGCCGCCATGCGTAGGACCCCGTGCACACTGTGCAAAAGCCGTAGTACCTGATGCTCGCTAGAGTGACAGTCAGGCACTATCACCTTCTCACATTGCCCACCGGGGAACCCAGTGTGCACGACTGGTAATGAAATTAAAAGAAAAAACTAATTGTTGTTTGGATGGCAGGGAATCATGCTTGATGTCTTAGCGTCTTCCGGTGTTATCAAATCAAATCATTTCTGGCTGGATGTAGAGCATATCCAGGAAGCTTTACAGAATGTACTGGTGATGATTGAGATGGTTTTTTTCGCGGTCATCCAACAATATGCTTACCATGTGTCACCCTACAGAGGCCTTGCCGCCGAAAAGACGAGGAAAGACAAGAAGAACGAGTAGCTCTTTCATCAAGTCGAACCTACTTTTTCAATGGATCAATAATAATAGTCCTATAAAACATCGAGCTGTATAATAACTTAGCATTGTTGTGATTCGTCATAGGTTTAAATTGTATGCTCTTAATATAAGTTTTTCATGTCTTGTGTCTTTGAGGGCCTCAAGTAGTATGGATGTTACTTGGAAAGTGGCATCTCTACACATGCTTATAGTGTGTGTTGAATTATGAGTGCTTGTTCCGGGTAGCGATGACTTGTTACCTTCGCTCCAAACATTTCACTATTAGATCAATGTTGTTCATTCACACCGCACATTTTGCTACAAAGTGTCAATTTGTATCATTATATATGCTTCTTGTGAGCTAAGTTTTTGTTTGTTTGGGTTATTTTGCATTATGCTTTCATTACTATATTGTTAGTATTAATAGAAGCAATATTGTTATTCATTATTCTATTGTTAGCAGAAGTAGTAAATTTTAAGATGACTGAGTTCCTATTCCTCAAAATTGAAACTTATTTCTCTTAATATCTACAAGGCGAGTTCTAAGAATGTTAACTTAGTTTTTTTTTTTTCAATTTTGATTAAACCAACGCTTGAACTGACTTGCATAATTTGTGTTGAAAGTTTTGTGGGAGTTAAAACACCTCAATACATAAGAGGCTACTTGCTGGTTTGAGTTGTGTTTGTCCCTCCTGCTCCCACACGAAGGAAAGTTAGCGCCTTCAAACATCATGATTGTTGACTCTAAGGGCCTGCTAGTGCCATGGATAGGGCGGAATATTGGGGTAGGGCATTCACTGTTTGGTGACTGCCAAAATGTGTGGATTATGGCCATTATCCCTTAAAGGTATGGATACAAAAGGTAAATGTGGTGGTTAAAGGCACGAATCCTAGCTTTATGTGCGCGCACTAGGGATCCAAGTACCTTATGGTGAAGGCACTGGAATCCTATTATGTGACAATTATTTATTTATTTTAGTCCTTAAGGGAGGGTAAAGTTGTTCATTGTGAATCTTTCCATGGTTAAAGACCCTATTGCTAGGCAATTAAGAGAGCACGTGATGTAAATAAAACAATGACAATTCTATAAGAAAACAAAATTAATTCCACAACGAGTAAATAAAAAAAATTGAGAGAAAAATCAGATGGTATTAATCAATATGCCCAAATGGCGAATGTTTTAAGTACAACGGACAAAAGAGCATGAGGGCATAAAAAAGTACAAGCAAGGGCATGCGCCACCTGATTCACAAATAATTTTTTCCTGCGCTATCCGCTCTCAGAGGAAGGAGCGCGGGTAGCGCAGGAGCCGTCTGATGAGCTTTAAAAAACGAGTTCTGCTTGTATTTTTTTGTTTTTTATTATTTTAAATCACAAACGTTAGATTTAAGGCTGGACGACTTGAAGCTCACCTGCTCCCAGAGGAGGGAACGCTACCCGTACAAAACAATTACTACTGATTCACGCCCTTGCGACCTAAGCAAAAGACATGACTTGCAAAGTGTGGCAACAAATACAGGATATTCTGGATGAAGGCTTGGGGTCTGCCGAGAGAGGCTTTATACCAGAGGGAACACATGCAGTCGCATTTGCACAATCACCCTCAAATATAACCGAGCAGAGGTAGAAATATAAATGGCGGGATAAGAAGCCACATGCCTCTTAGGTTCCGTTTGGGGCACTTATTTTTTCCGGTCAAGAGGTTAAGACCGCATGAATCGAACCTTAATTACGGTTGGATTCATGCAGTCATAACCAGTGGCGAAGCCAGGAATAAAGTTTAAGGTGGGCAAACTTTGTATTATGAAATATTATAGATTTGGACCAATTCAAAAACTTATTTCTAGATAACAAATAAAACATTGCTCAAGAAAAAAATCTGATCTACTATCCAAGTTGGATGGAATGCTGGAAGATTCAAGTAAATGTGATCCACAGATTCATGACTTTAATTGAATCTGCACGACAAAAGAATGACATGAAACTTAGCAACAACAACGGCGGGTGGCCCAGCTTATCATGTTGAATTTTGCATCTGCCCGGTTTTTTTTTTGCAAATTAATAACTAGTAAGGTGAGTTTTTGCAAATTAATAAGGTGGACATTTGCCCACCTTATATATAATATAGCTTCGCCCCTGGTCATAACCGCTTGACCGGTGAAAATAAGGCTCTGTTTGGGACAGCTCTGGCGGATTGAAAAGCTGCTGTCCGGATAGACCTGTTTAAAAATAGATTTCTGGGGAGCAGTTTTGAAAAACTGCAGAGTGTTTGGATATTCTGTGCAGAAGTGCGCTCGGAATCGCTCGAGGAAGGCCGTCGGGGGCTCGGAATCGCCGGAGGAAGGCCGTCAGGGGCTCGTAATCGCCGGAGGAAGGCCGTCCGACCTCTAAGCATGTTCCAACTGAAGAAACCATTAGATTTCCAAAACCTGTGAGAGAGAAAGCTATTTTGCAAGAGCAGAAGCTGGGGGGAGGGATATTTCTGAAAAGCTGCAAAACAGCTCCAGATTTTTGAAAAGCTCTTCACAGGGAGCTGTCTCAAACACATATAAAGTAGCTCTGGCGGCTGGAATAGAGATTTTCCAGCCGCCAGAGCTGCGCCAAACAGACCCTAAGTCTCCCCAAACGGAGCCTTGTGCGCCAAGTTTTGTCCAACTTGTGAACCTGTCTAGTTGATTTCTATGAAGGTTTTAAGTGTAATTATCTGTGATCTGGCTTACTATTCTTCGTTAAATTGTTAAAGTGCATAAAATTTGGGTTGGCATTGGATGCACGGGATTTTTCGATGAGACGGAGTTGATGAGGAGGTTTTCAATGGCATATGCAGACAAAATAATTGCACTGAGGAGTGATCAAAGATGATTGAGCGAAACAAACTAATTGTTGTGACACTGAAACAAAATACGATACATGTTCTTTCCGAGTGAAAGTATGATTTTGGCAGAAAGAGCTACCAGGGTATCTTCGTGGTGGGTAAGGGGGCAGCAAAGTGCAGTTGATGCATTTCGTTGATGCCGGCACACATTTAAAAATGCTTTGAGATGTGTTCGATTTGAGATATGCGAGGGCATACACGCAGACCGCTAGATGCCCGCATTTTACTGTAAAGTGCACCCCTGCACTTTACTCCTCCCTTACTTTTTCGTGGTAGATGCTTAAGGTGAAGTCCTAGACTAAGTATCTTGAATGATTTTTTTTGAATCAAATATAGTCAAATAGAATGAATGATTGATATCATTACTGTAGAAGACTACTATTTAATCTAGTATACAATTAAAATACCGTGTTGTCGTGGGTCGCTCGGTCTTTTCCTGGTCCGGAGAAATCGGAGCGCCTTAGCTCGGAATTGGGTTGGGTGCGCAAACCGTCAAAATGAACCGCAACAAATGACAGAAGACGTTTTTTAGGTGAAAAACTCGGAAAGGGTGAAAAACTCGGAAAGGGTGAAAAACCACGTGGCTGGAACTATGCCGAGCCAATATTCATTAGTTTCTCGGAGTTTTACAAAGTTTGATTTGATCTCGGAGGGCGACAACCCGCTACTCCGTTATTGGTGCAGAAAATGAGGAAAAACGGCTAAGTCATCGAAGGCTCGATGGAAGTGCTCCGGCCTTGGAATGTTACTGAGCTCGCGGAACTTGGGTGGTAGCGTTCCGGTTGGAAAATTCTCAAGTCCACGGAGCTTCTGGAGGGAGCGCTCTAACAGAGACGGTTGACGTGACTTGGAGCGTGTTTGAGCCTTAGCGCAAGTCAGGGGCGGGCCCACATAGGGGCTAGTGTGGGCGGCCGCCCACACTGAATTCTAAAAAGAATATTTTCAATAATAGAGGACATGTTATTTACCATGGCTATGACTGATAAGTTACTGAATAATATATTATATTGAAAAAATAATATATATATAATTCTTGATATAGTTGGTGGATATTGTATTTTTTGATGAAATGGTCATGAGTTCAAAATCAGCCGACAACAGAATTTACTGATTTATTTTTATTTTTGTTGTAATGCTCTTTTTAAATTTATTGTATGAACAACTTTTTTTATATTGCTGGTTACATTTTTGTAGTGGGATAAAGACTCCAGTGTTGTTGTTTACAATTTTTTGTAAATAAGTTTGTCATTATGTCATTGTAGAAAAATTTTATGTACAATAGTTAATTGTTATATATGTTTTTATGTATACTTTTGTCGATTCATTTTTTCAATTATTTTGTACTCCGCCCACACATAACAAAATTTCTGCGTCTGTCACTAGCGCAAGTATAAGAGCAGAGTGAATTCCTGTGCGGAGAATCACCTAAGTGGACGATCTCGTCGGAAAACATCAAAACACTCTCTTTTCTCAGGAGTTGCTTGTCTTCAAATGAAGGCCTAGAGACATATTTTTAGTTTTCTGTAGGGTCATGGTGGTAATTGTGCTGGTGAGTGATTTTGCTGGCAAATGACATTGCTCCGTTTTGATCACCTGGATCACAATTTTTGCTGAAATGACGGGAGTGCCCCCTCCCCCCGGGCAGTTCGGGCGACCCGGGCAAGGTGCCCGGAGGCGGCGACGGCCGGAGGCCGGAGATGGCGGGAGTCACCGGCGACCGCTGCCGACGCCCGCACGCGTGGGGTGCGGACGCGCAGCGCGGCCACGAGAAGTGCGGCCCGCGGGGGCGCGGCCCTATGCTATGCGGTTGTGCAGCGGTGCGACCCTGCCGCCGCGCGGGGGCGGGGTCCTGCGGGGGCTGCGGCCCTGCGGCCGCGCACTGGCGCGGCCTGTTGGATCTAGTGGCCAACCTTAGAGGGGGTGAATAATGTTTTACGAGTTAATTGAAAATTCAAATTATTTTGTCGAGAAAAACTAGTTCTGGAAGCTACCGCGGGGCGTTAGATTGCTAACGCGCGGCGGTAAGTCACAGACCTCATTTTTCTGGGCAAATTCCTTGGAGATTTATGCACCCTTTAGAGAATCATCGGCTAACATCCACAATGTTACAATCAATGCAAATAACAATACATGAACTTTGTTCAAACATAATCAACATCTGTTTTTACAATTACAACAACGTGATCTCCATGACGCCGGAGATCGGAAGCGGTGAAAATGAAATATCTTTTTGTTTTCTATACCGACCCACTACCCGGATCGGTTGGCTCTCTCCCTTTCCCTCCAAGAAAAGTATTCGAGCCGACTCTTCACCTTCTCGCAAGGAAGTGTCTTAGAGCCCCACTAGATCGTCTGATCTAGACATCCCTATCCCCGGAACGATTTTCCACGGAATCCTCCTCGGATTCCGACGACCCTTACCAGTCGATTTTCCTCACCACAAACAACTAGAAAAAAGAGTTTAAAGTAAAACGCAATGAATAAGAGAAAACTCCACTCTAACTAGAACCCTTGATGTTGATGACGATTTGCTTGCAATGGTTCGATCTTTGTGGCTTGAGAGTCTTCCTCTTTGGTTTTCTTCAGATCCGTGAATGTGTGTGCTTGATGAGAGTTTATCGTAGCGAGGAACCTTCACGTGAATATTATGACGAAGGCTTCTAGATCATGATGTTGGTAGCCTTCAATCCTTGCACATGAATTTCTTTTGATCTCCTCTAAAGAATTCTCCTCCTTAATGAGTTGGGATGACCCCTCCCTTCCCTTTAGACGGCTAGGGCGAACTCCCCTTTCGAATTTTGTGAAAAACTGTCGCCCGAAACTCAAGTTCGGGCTATTTTAAATAGAGAAGGCTTTCCAGGAAGCTACCGCAGGACGGTAACTAGTTATAGCGTGGCGGTAGCTTGTAGAGAATAAAATCCTTCCTTTTCTTCGTGTGCTTACCACCGATCAACTCCTCGTAGTTGTTGTAGTCTTTGACTCGCCGGAGTTCTTCATGCGCAAACAGGAGGGAGACAGTTTTCTTATCCTTCGACTGAGACGGCGGAACGGACCACAGAGATGCGACCGAACCTTAGGAATGATTGAACTCTGTCTCTTTTCATCTAGGTCTCGAATGCAGAACACGAGGCGCCTTATGTATGTTTTCGTGAAAATAGGCTACCGCCGGCAGTAAGACTAGCACCCGGCGGTAGGTTCGCGCGCTTTGTGTGTCAGCTGTCCTTCAAATTAAGAAAAATATATTTAATTAATTCGAGTTTATTCGAATCATATTTCGAGCGATTCAGGGCTGACTCAAAATCGGCTCGAAATCAGATTTGAGTCAAATTGAGTCGAATCAATTTTAATCGATTCCGATTCGACCCAATTTTCGAGCGACTTTTGAGTTTCGAATAATGTGCTCAGCCCTATCCAATTCTGCTGATACTTTGCTTCAGACTCAGATTCAAGTTTGTTTGTTAAGAAGAAGGGGAGCTTCAGGTCTTAATACGGATGTATGTTGACGATTTGATCGTCACCGGGAACTGGAGGAAGAGGTAGCTAGGCTTAGGGGCTGACCTAGCTATCCGGTTTGAGATGTATATGATCTTGGGGAGCTCCACCATTTCCTTGGACTCGAGGTGAGAGGAAGAAGAGCGGTGTGCTCGTTTCCTAGAAGGGCTATGCAGAGAAAATAGTTAAGCGATTCGACATGAGGGAGGGGAAGAGCAGCTCTACTCCTCTGGAGGTCGGTCTCAAGCTTCGACGTGATGAGAGAAGGATTCTTTCAGATCTTTTGGTGTTCCGGGCCCTCGTAGGGAGTCTCATATATCTGACGATTACAAAACCGGATATTGATTATGTTGTGGGCCGAGTAAGTCGGTATATGGCGGAGCCGCGAAAGCCTCATCTGGTGGCGGCTAAGAACATTCTGAAGTACGCGAATTCCACCTCGGATATGGGTCTCTTTTACATGAGAGACATAGGTTTCAAGCAACATTGCTACACAGATTTTGATTATGGGGGAGATTCAGACGATCAGAAGTCGACGTCTGGTTACGTCTTCATGTGCGGATCGGCAGCTATCTCGTGTTGTAGTAAGAAGCAAGATTCAGTGTCTATTTCCACTACAGAAGCAGAATACAAGGCTTCGGCCTTGACAACTTAGAAAATCATTTGGCTTAGGAGGTTAGTGGAGGACATCCATTAGGAGGTGTGGAGTCCTACTCTGCTGTGCGGTGACAACAAGAGTGCTCTCAAATTAGTAAATAATCCAGTTTGTCGCGCTTGAATGAAACACATCGAGATCGAGCATCACTTCATTTGGGAGAAGGTGTTGGATGGGTCTTTGATGGTTGAGTATGTGCAGAGTCAGGACAACATCACAGACATCTTCACGAAGCCGCTGTCGAAGGGACCGTTTACTCGGTTACGGGGCTTGCTCGGGCTGGTTTCCACTTCTCACTTCAAGGGGGAGTGTTGAAATTGTTGAAGTGCAAGTGGATGGTTTGATTGGGTAGACCACACAGACCGCATAGACCGCTGCAGGTCTGGCGGCTAGTTGGTGGTGGATAGTCAGGTTGTGGCTATTGCTCTTCTTCTTGCGGTTTGGATCAGTAAGCACCCTGTGACGTAACCGGGTAGTTAGCGTTGGCTAACCGCGGTTGTTGCGGTCTGGGTTGTGAGACCACAGAGTCTGCTAAGAGTTGGCAGGATCTCTGGTGCGCGTGGAGGCAGGCAGTTAGTACGGATAGCGGAGGCTAATCGCACAGGTTGTTGTAGACTGCTCGCGCGGTCTATTGTCAGAGATTGCTGGTGTGTGGACTTAGTCACGGTGTTGTGATAAAGTTCAGCTTGGTTGTTTACTCGCAGTCACAGCATGGTTGCGCGGTCTGCTTCTGGAGTTCGCAGAGACCGCGGTACTGCGTGGTTTGGTTCCGGAGACCGGAAGTTAGTCATAGGCGCGATGTTGGCTCAGGACGCGTGGCTGGATTAATTGCTCAAGTCCACGCGGACTGAGGTTGTTGTCAACACGGTTATGCAGTCTGGTGATTTTTACCGTATGAACGGTTAGTTGAGTGTCGCGTGCGGTCTGACTATGTTATCCGCACATTTGTGCAGACAGGTTGTGCTAGCTGCAGGATGACGAGTGCTTATCCTATCACTATGGACGGTGAGCACACTCCCCCTGTTGTCTATAAACAGCGGTCCCCAGCTCGTCATATATAACGAGAACAGTGAGAACTTAGCTCGCGTTTTGAACTTGCGTTCAGGTTTTTCTAACCGCGCGACTAAGTGAAGTTGACTTGTACTGTGCAAGCTGTGCGGTTAGCACCAGAAGACTAGACAACTAGTTGGGAAGCTCAGTATGAAACAATTTGCGGTTTACAGTCTGTGGTATACAACAGGTCACGATGTATGCGGCCTGAAGTCTCTTCCTCGGGGTTGCGGATAATTCAAGCAGTTTGCCCGGTCTATCAACGAGCAGGCAGTTTCTTCGTTCACCCGTTCTGTTCGCGATTAGCTTTGCGGTCAGGCGACCTTGCGGTCAGGCGGCCTGATGTGGCATACAGAGTTGTTTTCTCATCAGTTTAAGAACATGCAGTCTGCATGGCTTGTGTTGCGGGTTGGTGACTTGGCGGTTTCGACGGACAGGTCTGGCGGTTAGCGGCTTATGCGATTTCTGTTATTAGACCGCGCGGTTTCTCCTCAGCTTGTAGTTTTTTTGTTTTTATCAGTTACATTATGAATCATGTCTCGCAGTGTATAATTCGCATTGTAAAGAAGTTGTTAATTTCAAATTAAGACTTTTGTGCTTCTGTTATTCCTGATTTTTATTTGATTTTGATTTAGTTAAGTGTTTCTGCGAACTTTCTCGACTTCCCAGAAAATTTCACACTTTTACCACGACAAGCTTCTTTGACATGAATAGTTAATGTGTAAATTGACTTAATCATTTAAATCCGATGTCATTTTTGCTTAATCGTGCATCAATGGTTCCCAGCAGTGGAACATAGTTTCTCCTAATTATGCCATCCATCAGCAGCAGCAGCTTGCTTATCTTCCGCAGCAAGAGGCTTTTCTCATGCCTATAGCTAAGGCTCTGTTTGGCTAAGCTGTTGCGACTGCAGAAGCAGTGGTTAGAAGCAGTGGTGAAATAATCAGTTGTTTTGCAGAGTGGTGACAGAATCTGTGAAACTGTTTGGATGAACAGCTTTTGCAGAGCTGTTTCAAATGGATATCTACTGGAAGGCTCGCGACAGAAGGACGGCGGGGCTGCTTGCGGTTTGCTGGAGGAGGCGGGACACGAAGGTTGACCGACCATTTCTGGATGCAGCTTCGTGAAGCAGATGGCGATTAGGGTTTGCATGCTGCGAGGAGGAACAGGGATGACTGGAGGTCGACTGGAAGGATCGGCCGTGCGATGTGGGAGGGGTCGACGGGATGTTTCTCGCTCGTCGAAGGGGGAGGAAGCGAACAGGAGAAGGCTAGCGGCCAAGGGAGGAAATGGCGAGTGGTTCCCGTGCGGTTTTCCCGGCGAGGAAGAAGGACAACAGGAAACGGGGCGGTTGTTGGTCGTGTGGAGAAGCGCGATTTCTGGAGTCGCGATAATATTTCGCGACTCCAGAATCCCTAATATCGCGACTAGAGGGCGGCATCGACTCCCACTGCTGGCCTTAAAAATAATGTTTGGCGGGGCGGTGCGAAAATCAGCGGTGTACTGCTCCCAAAACGCCCAACCAAACAAAGCCTAAATCGGCGAATGTCACCGTACCGCCGGTCTTGAATAATCCGCATTCAGCAAGCGAGGGTTTACCTGAACAAACCCGACCGACTCCTTGTTTACAAGCTCCAGGAATGTGTCAAAATGGCATCAACTACTTCTCACAGGTATTTTCTGGGAAACATAACAGCACATGATTATCACTAGACAGGTGATTCTTATTCCATATTACCATGCTTTTAATCCTATATATCTATATATACTTTTAATATTGCAGGTTGGAAATGGTAGGCCTGCATATAATGGGAATTCTGATTCTTTTCCTTCACCAAGGCAAGCCACTAAATTTTAATAGACCTGTATATATAGCTGCCAATAATCTGAAAAATATGATTCCGGCCGGCTTTTAGCCATTTATCCTCGAGCCAATCTGTCTCTTGCTCATGATCAGCTCAATGTCAATCAATTTGATCTTGGGCTGAGACAATTGTTTTTTTGGATGGCTCGATCATATCTCAAATTGTGATAAAAAAGGCATTTATATTTTCAGCCCAGCTTTGGCTATTGGCAGTCCGGAAAAATAATAAAAAACACGCATATAATGACCGCTAATAGCATTGCAAAACGGGAAACACACGTCTTTTGAAAAAAAGTCTACTATATGATATTTTTTGAAAAAGTGTTTGACAAGAAAGTTGTAGATCTCGATGAGATCTATAACTTTTATGTTGAACAGTTTTTCTAAAAATGCCATATAGTAGGTATATTTTGAAAAGGCGCGGAATCCAGGCGGAATTATGCGACTTCCACCCGGATTACGCACATTTTTGAAAATAGGCCTAGTATATGATATTTTTAGAAAAATAGTTCTGCATAAAAGTTGTAGATCTCGTCGAGATCTACAACTTTCATGGTGAACACTTTTCCTAAAATTGCCTTTTTAAAACTTAATTTTTGCACCGCCAGTGGCCGTTGTCTGCCACTATCATCAATGTCACCGTTTAACATCTTAGCATAGGATCCGCCACTATTCAGGGAGTCTTCGACATCACCGCTTAGCACGTTAGCGTAGGATTTTGATCCTAACATCGAAGATGTCACCGCCTCTGATACCAAATGTTAGGAGAGAAGCACAAAGAGAGGAAAAAAGAGTTTGCTGAATATTATTTCTACTTAGTTTAGCTTACAAATACTTAGATTACATATATATAGCCAACTTCATGCATAGATGTAGCAAAGATGAAATTGGTTACTCTTAGTTTACGCACATGTGAGTCACAAGAGCTCACTTAAAATATAAAAACATGATTCAAACAACCATTAATAAACTATAAATGTGAATCACACCAAGATTAATGTCAACAGACATCAATGACCCTCAAATCACAATGAGATATGCATTTCATTTTGACGCAAAAATATTTTTATATCCATGCACTAGCACTACTGTGTGGTAACTGTTGTTCGAAGAAGCAGACTATCATCGCGCTCTCCACCTATGAAGCCGAACATAAGAGAATGATTTATGTTGAGAGCTTTGCAAAACTAAGAATGTATTGATAATGCACAGACCGATGCAGCCACCAATGCTTTGTCACGGTCAGCATAATCTATTTTACTCCTTCAAAGCGCAAATGATTGATGCTGTCTATTACCATCATTACCCCAATCTAGTAACATGCAATTACCAAGTACTCTTAAAAAGTTACCCACTCCAGGGTTTTACAATGAACAGGCTGACAGTAAGTTTTACCCA
Organism: Platanthera guangdongensis; assembly: GCA_039583875.1. Lineage (NCBI taxonomy): Eukaryota > Viridiplantae > Streptophyta > Magnoliopsida > Asparagales > Orchidaceae > Platanthera > Platanthera guangdongensis. The sequence continues at coordinate 159,948,016 of CM077160.1, read as the reverse complement.
AGTTAAAAGTGAAGAGGCAATGATATAACAATAGTGCGATTATTAATTCTTGCAATTCATGGGATTATGGGATAAAAGTTAAATAAAAATAAAAAACGCTTTTTAGGCGCAGTAGAAAAGTTAATTAGTTACCAACTAAATTTAAGCTAATGATGATAAAAGGATACATGTAGCGATTCACTCCGAAGAGATATATATTAACTTATGCGAATGCCATTTGCTAACTAAGGCTGCTTGGGCGCCGTTGACGGGGCGTGTGACGGGGATGATAGGTTCCGTTGGATCAGCTCCCTGGCTAGAGCATGAAGGTCATCTCCGTCGTGGCAACCGGATCTCTCTGCCACTTGTCTCATCGCACTTCCACCGGGCTGCTGCGGGAGCCGGAGCTCCGCCGAAAGATTCTGCTGTGGAGGTTGCTGCGTTTGTAGTTGCGGGTCGAAGAGAGAAGAAAGGTCGATGGAGGAATGAGAAGGCAGATTGGCTGATGAGAGGATGTCTGGCATTGAGAATGCGTTTGGTTGGGGGAGTACCGGCGGGGGAGGCGGCGGCTGCGGTGGAGGCATGGGTAGCTCCAGTGTGGCAAGGTGAGCCTGCAGGTAGGAAAGCTCGGCCTGGAGACTCACAACCTGAATTTCTCTGCATGTCAGTAATTTGCTCTCTATCTCTATCTCTCTCTTTCTCTCTCTCTCTACATATTTATAATCACGCAAATACTCGATCAATTGCATCAAAAGCTTGTTTCAGTACTGACCTGTTGCTGCAGGGCGAAGATATGGGCGACGCAGCCATAGACAGGATCGCGCAGACGTGACTGCGCCTCGTAACAGATGGTGACGACGGCATCGAGCCGCTTATTCGCTGGGATGTGAATGAGGAGCTTCGACACGTTGCTAGAGCCAAAAACCTTGTGCACGGCCGCGAACTGTGCCGCGCCCTGCTCAGAGTCGAAATAAGGCGCGAAGATGCAGCCGGTCACACACTTTCTTCTGAGAAACTTGCAAGCGCCACAGGGCCCGCCTCCGCCGCCGCTGGACCCCCCAGCTCCTCCGTATCCTTCCCCACTTCCTCCGCCTCCTCCGCTGCTGCTTGTACTCCCTGCTGCACTCATGTCACCTTCTGCGCGCTTCTCTTATTTGTCTCATATACATATATATCGCACTATACTTTTGCTTATTAATGATTCTTTGTGAAGTGCTAGGACGGAGAGGAATCAAGCAAGGAGAGGCGGGGGTGAAGTCTATGCCAATTATTTATTTATTGGATCCGTCCTATTGGTAGAGGGTCGTGTTCGGGGGTTACTGTGTACGTCGGGCTTCGATTTCTTTATTATGTTTTCGGTTTCTTCTTTGTATTGATGAGTCTTTAAAGCCACGGCAGGGAAGGAAGGCTTGCAGCTTGAGTGAAGGAAACATGTCATGGAGGGAAAATCTCGCATACCTGATGACTGTATTTCAATAATATTTCTCCCTATTTTTCTTTTTTCTTATAAAACTTTGATAAAATAGATTCCGCACCTTACCGATAATAATGAATAGTTGGCAGTTCTTCTTAATTTCCTCTTAATTGCTTTTATACCTCATTCATGTATGTTGACCGGTTCATTCAATTCTTATTCTCTATCACCCTTATCCATGTGATATTTATTAATTTTTAATAAAAAGCATCGCCTGTCACAAAATATATATAAAGAATCATACGGACGCATAAGGCTACCCCTTGAGGGCCTAGCAGCTTGCGTGAAGCAAACATGCCATGGAGGGAAAATCTCGCATACCTGATGACTGTATTTGCATAATATTTCTCCTTATTTTTCTTTTTTCTTATAAAACTTTGATAAAATAGATTCCGCACCTTACGATAATAATGAATAGTTGGCAGTTCTTCTTAATTTCCTCTTAATTGTTTTTATACCTCATTCATGTATGTTGACCGGTTCATTCAATTCTTATTCTCTATCACCCTTATTCATGTGATATTTATTAATTTGTAATAAAAAGCATCGCCTGTCACAAAATATATATAAAGAATCATACGGACGCATAAGGCTACCCCTCGAGGGCCTAGCAGCTTGCGTGAAGCAAACATGCCATGGAGGGAAAATCTCGCATACCTGATGACTGTATTTGCATAATATTTCTCCCTATTTTTCTTTTTTCTTATAAAACTTTGATAAAATAGATTCCGCACCTTACCGATAATAATGAATAGTTGGCGGTTCTTCTTAATTTCCTCTTAATTGCTTTTATACCTCATTCATGTATGTTGACCGGTTCATTCAATTCTTATTCTCTATCACCCTTATCCATGTGATATTTATTAATTTGTAATAAAAAGCATCGCCTGTCAAAAAATATATATAAAGAATCATACGGACGCATAAGACTTCTATAATACGGGGCTCACAACCTCCCTCAGTGACTGAACAAATTCTTGCTGTATTGAAATTGAAATAATGAATGCATGTGAACCAATTCCGATTGTATTTTTTGAATATTGGACATGTATACATTAGAAAAGAGGCAAAATTGAAGTAGTAAATGTTAACACAAACACTATTCTTCTCTTATAAATATTTCATGTATATATATATACATGAATATGTATATATGTATGTATAGGAATATTTTAGAGTGGATCAAAAAACCATGATAATAGTCGTCCATGCCCATCGTACATGATTAAATGGCAATTCCCACTTCTATCATTGTTTTGGAGACAATTAATTTCAAAAAACAATGAACCCTCCTACTTTCAAGACATTAAAATGAGCTCTCTTTTTTCACATTTCTCATTTTGTAGGTCAACATCACTCTTCTCCTCCCACAACTTTTCCTATCATTAATTGCTTTTCTACAATTCTAATCGCAAAAATAATTTCTCATCACTACATTTCTTACAAACATTTTGCATAAAATCAATTTTTCTCACCAATGCTTCCCACCACAGCTTCTCCCATCGCCAGAGCAAAAGTTAGATTATGCATGCGAGAGGTTAGAGTAATCCTAAGAACTGTGGAATCCCCAAGTCCTTGATGCATAGGGTGAGAATGAGGGAGGGCTGTTCTTTGCAATTGGACATGATCCTGCAACCAGGTTTCTTGGGGGGCAGGTGGAGCTAGATTCAGAAAGATACGTGGTTCGGTGCTTACAAGACATGGATTCCTATCTGGGTACCTCTCTGATCAACATGTATGGTAAATGCAGAGATATTGATCATGCACAGAAGCTGCTCGACGAGATGCCAATGCCTGAAAGAAATGCAGTTTTCGGTGTGCGGCAAGCCAAATATTGGGTCGTCATTAACATTAGGGTGTGAAAAGCAAACACTACAACAAAAACATCAATTAACTAGGAAGATTAGAAAGGATCAAACTTTGCTTGATAATTAACAACAAATTTTGCAAGGAATCACATTTTTTTTCCATCTACAAAATTTGAAAGGAGATTTTTTGTTGCTAAATTAGCAACAAATAATTTGGTTGTAAGAAATGTGTTGTTAATTTAGCAACAAAAAATTTTGTTACTAATTTTGTACTAGATAAAAAAAATTTTATTCGTTGCTAAATTTGTTGTTAATTGTCTTGAAATTATTTTTTCTTTCAAACTTTTCTTGCTAATTCACATTTATGATAAAATTAAAAAGTTGAATTTTAAATATTCATAGTTCTTCCTTTCATTGATCAAATGTATAGAAGTAAAATTTGGGATAAATTTTTTTTCATAAAATTTATAGCTTTCTCTATAGATAAAATGAAATTCGTAATAAAATAATCTTATTATTTTGCTAAAAAATTGAGGATAAATGATATTATTGTTAGCAAATTTTTGAACTCAAATGTATTTTAAAATGATTGATTATTTTATATGAATAAGATCATATATATTTGTGTGTGTAAGATAATTAAGAAGATAACTATAAGTATCTGTATGCTATCCATATATGAATATATATATATATATATGAAGTTAAATTAAATTTACCCATATATTATATGTATAGTATATTATTTGTTTATTTTGTATGCTTATAAATAATAATATTTATTATAACTTAATATATATTCTTATACAACATATATTATTGTTTTCATACCTGATCAATATGATATCCATGGCATACTGGTAGCTCCGCTTTCTTAGTCGAGTTGACATTTGGAGTGTGCTGCGATCGAATCTCACAAAGCCTTTTTATTTTATTTTATTTTAAAAATTTTATTTATTTCGATTTAAATTATAAAATTACTAAGCAAAAAAATTTCCTTGCTAAAAAATATATTATAAAATATAAAGGTTATTTTTCCTTGTTAAAAATTCGTTGCAAATCAGCAAGAAAAATTATCCTTCCTAAATTTAACTAGGATGATATTTGCTATGAATTATTTTTGTTTATGATTTTGTTTCTAATTATAATTAAGAAGGAATTTCATCATTTAGCAAGGAATTTCTGTACTTACTAATTTGTATTTTTCTTGTAGTGAAAAGGCGAATTGCGGTTAACAATCGCCTAAATAATTAGCGCTTCATTTATTTAATGTAAGAAAGTTTTTTAGGGAATAATACAAATTCAGCAAGGTGCGGAGGCTCTGTGTCATTTCAAAGTCAATTATAACATTAAAATCACTGCCCATATCAATTCAGATGCCTAATTGGGTTTGCAAGTTTTATATTTTAAAACCATTAATTAATTATCATAATTTCCCTATGAATTTATATTATCAAATGTTGCACATATCTGTTTTTTAAAATTACATAAACCCCCTTATGAATTTACATTTCATAACATGCATGCAAAAAAAGACCCAATAAATATTACGAATAGCAAACTCACAGCAGAGAATTTTGTAATTTCAAAGAATAACATAGGGGCAACCTATAATTTTGCAAACTTACAGGGAAGATCCCTAATATTACATTTCATTAAAATAACAAAATCACAGCTTAATCATCCATTCCACATAAATTTATACTGTCCCTTGTACAAATTATTTGATACTTAATTCTCCCACTTCAAGCAAGGTATAATGTACATAAAGCTTTTAATATTCATAGAGAGGAGAAAAAGTACATCAAAAAGACCAACACTTGGGAGCCGTTTTGCAGGGTGGTGGCGGTCGTAAACGTATGGGTTAAACCGTCATTCGTTAAGGATCAACTAACAAACATCATCCGTTTGAACACACTACAAGAAAAATCATAATTAGCAAGGCACAGAATACATTGCTAATTCTTTAAATTCGTTGCTAATTTTAATTAGCAAACAAAAGAAATTCATAGCTAATATGCTCCTAGCTAGTTTTAGCAAGGAAATTTTTTGTTTCTATATAGCAAGGATTTTTTACAAGGTATCTTATCCTTTCTAAATTGATAAGGAATTCTATTTTTGTTGCTAATATTTAACATTTTTATTTAATAATTCTGGTAAATAAAAATAAATATTATGTATACTAAAAGTTTATTTCTTTAAAAAATAAATCATACGGACGCATAAGGCTACCCCTCGAGGGCCTAGTAGCATGCGTGAAGCAAACATGCCATGGAGGGAAAATCTTGCATACCTGATGACTGTATTTGCATAATATTTCTCCCTATTTTTCTTTTTTCTTATAAAACTTTGATAAAATAGATTCTGCACCTTACCAATAATGATGAACAGTTGGCAGTTCTTCTTAATTTCCTCTTAATTGCTTTTATACCTCATTCATGTATGTTGACTAGTTCATTCAATTCTTATTCTCTATCACCCTTATCCATGTGATATTTATTAATTTGTAATAAAAAGCATCGCCTGTCACAAAATATATATAAAGAATTACACGGACGCATAAGGCTTCTATAATACGGGGCTCACAACCTCCCTCAGTGACTGAACAAATTCTTGTTGTATTGAAATTTAAATAATAAATGTATGTGAACCAATTCCGATTGTATTTTTTGAATATTGGACATGTATGCATTAGAAAAGAGGCAAAATTGAAGTAGTAAATGTTAACACAAACAGTCTTCTTCTCTTATAAATATTTCATGTATATATACATGTATGAATATGTATATATGTATGTATAGGAATATTTTAGAGAGGATCAGAAAACCGTGATAATAGTCGTCCACGCCCATCGTACATGATTAAATGGCAATTCCCACTTCTATCATTGTTTTGGAGACAATCAATTTCAAAAAACAATGAACCCTCCTACTTTCAAGACATTAAAATGAGCTCTCTTTTTTCACATTTCTCATTTTGTAGGTCAACATCACTCTTCTCCTCCCACAACTTTTCCTATCATTAATTGCTTTTCTACAACTCTAATCGCAAAAATAATTTCTCATCACTACATTTCTTACAAACATTTTGCATAAAATCAATCTTTCTCACCAATGCTTCCCACCACAGCTTCTCCCATCGCCAGAGCAAAAGTTAGATTATGCACGCGAGAGCTTTGAGTAATCCTAAGAACTGTGGAATCCCCAAGTCCTTGATGCATAGGGTGAGAATGAGGGAGGGCTGTTCTTTGCAATTGGACATGATCCTGCAACCAGGTTTCTTGGGGGGCAGGTGGAGCTAGATTCAGAAAGATACGTGGTTCGGTGGTTACAAGACATGGATTCCTATCTGGGTACCTCTCTGATCAACATGTATGGTAAATGCAGAGATATTGATCATGCACAGAAGCTGCTCGACGAGATGCCAATGCCTGAAAGAAATGCAGTTTTCGGTGTGCGGCAAGCCAAACATTGGGTCGTCATTAACATTAGGGTGCGAAAAGCAAAAAGCGAATTGCGGTTAACAATCGCCTAAATAATTAACGCTTCATTTATTTAATGTAAGAAAGTTTTTTGGGGAATAATACAAATTCAGCAAAGTGTGGAGGCTCTGTGTCATTTCAAAGTCAATTATAACATTAAAATCACTGCCCATATCAATTCAGATGCCTAATTGGGTTTGCAAGTTTTATATTTTAAAACCATTAATTAAATATCATAATTTCCCTATGAATTTATATTATCAAATGTTGCACATATCTGTTTTTTTAAAAATTACATAAACCCCCTTACGAATTTACATTTCATAACATGCATGCAAAAAAAGACCCAATAAATATTACGAATAGCAAACTCACAGCAGAGAATTTTGTAATTTCAAAGAATAACATAGGGGCAACCTATAATTTTGCAAACTTACAGGGAAGATCCCTAATATTACATTTCATTAAAATAACAAAATCACAGCTTAATCATCCATTCCACATAAATTTATACTGTCCCTTGTACAAATTATTTGATACTTAATTCTCCCACTTCAAGCAAGGTATAATGTACATAAAGCTTTTAATATTCATAGAGAGGAGAAAAGGTACATCAAAAAGACCAACACTTGGGAGCCGTTTTGCAGGGTGGTGGCGGTCGTAAACGTATGGGTTAAACCGTCATTCGTTAAGGATCAACTAACAAACATCATCCGTTTGAACACACTACAAGAAAAATCATAATTAGCAAGGCACAGAATACATTGCTAATTCTTTAAATTCGTTGCTAATTTTAATTAGCAAACAAAAGAAATTCATAGCTAATATGCTCCTAGCTAGTTTTAGCAAGGAAATTTTTTGTTTCTATATAGCAAGGATTTTTTACAAGGTATCTTATCCTTTCTAAATTGATAAGGAATTCTATTTTTGTTGCTAATATTTAACATTTTTATTTAATAATTCTGGTAAATAAAAATAAATATTATGTATACTAAAAGTTTATTTCTTTAAAAAATAAATCATACGGACGCATAAGGCTACCCCTCGAGGGCCTAGTAGCATGCGTGAAGCAAACATGCCATGGAGGGAAAATCTTGCATACCTGATGACTGTATTTGCATAATATTTCTCCCTATTTTTCTTTTTTCTTATAAAACTTTGATAAAATAGATTCTGCACCTTACCAATAATGATGAACAGTTGGCAGTTCTTCTTAATTTCCTCTTAATTGCTTTTATACCTCATTCATGTATGTTGACTAGTTCATTCAATTCTTATTCTCTATCACCCTTATCCATGTGATATTTATTAATTTGTAATAAAAAGCATCGCCTGTCACAAAATATATATAAAGAATTACACGGACGCATAATGTTAACCCAGAAATCGGCGATCCTTCCCAAGATGGCCTCTGCCCGCCAGCCGGGCGGACTCCACCCGGAGTCCGCCCAGGCCGCCCGCTAGGGGGCGGCCCCGGCTCCAGCCGGGCGGACTCCACCCGGAGTCCGCCCAGGCCGCCCGCTAGGGGGCGGCCCCGGCTCCTGCCGGGCGGACTCCACCCGGAGTCCGCCCAGGCCGCCCGCTAGGGGGCGGCCCCGGCTCCCGCCGGGCGGACTCCACCCGGAGTCCGCCCAGGCCGCCCGCTAGGGGGCGGCCCCGGCTCCTGCCGGGCGGACTCCACCCGGAGTCCGCCCAGGCCGCCCGCTAGGGGGCGGCCCCGGCTCCAGCCGGGCGGACTCCACCCGGAGTCCGCCCAGGCCGCCCGCTAGGGGGCGGCCCCGGCTCCTGCCGGGCGGACTCCACCCGGAGTCCGCCCAGGCCGCCCGCTAGGGGGCGGCCCCGCCTCCTGCCGGGTGGACTCCACCCGGAGTCCGCCCAGGCCGCCCGCTAGGGGGCGGCCCCGGCTCCTGCCGGGCGGACTCCTCCCGGAGTCCGCCCAGGCCGCCCGCTAGGGGGCGGCCCCGGCTCCAGCCGGGCGGACTCCACCCGGAGTCCGCCCAGGCCGCCCGCTAGGGGGCGGCCCCGGCTCCTGCCGGGCGGACTCCCCCCGGAGTCCGCCCAAGCCGCCCGCTAGGGGGCGGCCCCGGCTCCTGCCGGGCGGACTCCCCCCGGAGTCCGCCCAGGCCGCCCGCTAGGGGGCGGCCCCGGCTCCAGCCGGGCGGACTCCACCCGGAGTCCACCCAGGCCGCCCGCTAGGGGGCGGCCCCGGCTCCTGCCGGGCGGACTCCACCCGGAGTCCGCCCAGGCCGCCCGCTAGGGGGCGGCCCCGGCTCCAGCCGGGCGGACTCCACCCGGAGTCCGCCCAGGCCGCCCGCTAGGGGGCGGCCCCGGCTCCTGCCGGGCGGACTCCACCCGGAGTCCGCCCAGGCCGCCCGCTAGGGGGCGGCCCCGGCTCCTGCCGGGCGGACTCCACCCGGAGTCCACCCAGGCCGCCCGCTAGGGGGCGGCCCCGGCTCCTGCCGGGCGGACTCCACCCGGAGTCCGCCCAGGCCGCCCGCTAGGGGGCGGCCCCGGCTCCTGCCGGGCGGACTCCCCCTGGAGTCCGCCCCGGCCGCCCGCTAGGGGGCGGCCTCCGGCCTGCCGGGCGGACTCCTCCCGGAGTCCGCCCAGGTCGCCCGCTAGGGGGCGACCTCCAGTTCTCTGCAGGTGGGTCCTTCCGACTGCTTCATCGCTCGACAGTGGCGGACGCAAAATCTCTGTCCGCGGAGTCCGCGCAGGTCGTCATGCTGATGTCACTGGGCCCCGCTTCTAGAAGAACTCCCCTGGGCCTATAAATAGCCCATGGTGCCTCTCATTCTGGATCGCGCCAGACGGTGGGAGGATCCTGCAAGTCCTGCCAGCAAGCCCTGCGGACTCCGTTTTCCAGTCCGCGTAGTCCGTCTTCACCTCCTCCAGCAAGCTCTGCGGACTCAGTTTCCTGTCCGCACAGCTCTCCAGCAGCTCTTCAGCAGCTTGCCAGCAGACTCTGCAGACTCAGTTTCTCAGTCCTCCGGCTTGCCAGCAGACTCTTTTACTTAGTCTCTGGCAGCCTCTCCCCTGCTTCCTGGCACTTCCTTCTCTCTTAGCCGCCAGCTTCTCCTTGTACCCTTTAAGTGATTTTGTTGTAAAGGTATACTTGTAAGCTTGTAACCTCTAGCTATTAATAAAAGGAAAGCCCGTCGCTGGAGTGGCATTTAAGCCGCGGCGGGCGAAGTGTGTTGTTGCCGCTGCTAGCGGCCCCCCTTCTTCTTCTCTCTGCTCAGCAAGCCTTGCTCCTCTGCTCAGCAAGTCTTGCTCCTCTGCTCAGCAAGCCTTGCTCCTCTGCTCAGTAAGTCTTGCTACTCTGCTCAGCAGACTTCTTCTCAGCTCAGCTCTCCTCGGCATCCATCCTGCAAGCACAACCGTCCCCTTAGCCGTCTGCTCGACAGCTCCTGGTCAACCTCCTTCTCCTCTCCTGATCAACCCGCTCTGTTGATCAAGCTTCTCTCCTCTATCCCCGCAACCCTCTTTGACAAGCCGTTTGCTCCACTCTCGAGCACTCAGAGGCTTCCTTCCTTCCCTCCTCTCCTCCTCTCCTAGCTTGTGAGACCGAACACCCCCTCCGTGTTAGCTGGCTGGTGCCCCGCGACGTTTTCGCGCATCAACAGTTAACACGCGACCTTCAGATCCGGTCAGACGGTGAACAGCGACAGTTAGCCATGTCAGATCAATCAGCCGAGAACTTTGTCCCAAGTCCCAGTGAAGATCCTCTCTGGGAAGCTTTTGAGCAGTCGCGCCGTGAGAATGCTCAACAATTCCAAGCCATCAACCAAGTCCTTGCTGCGATCACGCAGCGGTTAGACTCTCGTCCAGCAGCTGCTCCAGCTGCTCCAGCTGCTCCAATCAACCCAACGCCAACATCAGAGCATAAGCAAGCTTATTCTCAAGCTTGTCCTCCGTTCTATCCGCCTTACACCCCGACCTTCCCGCAAGGTCCTGCTGCTCCTTTGCGAACTCAAGATGAAGAGTTTGCCGCTCGCCAAAACTTCTTCCGGCAAGCAGCCCGGGGAAGTCCTGCTAGATTTCTCTACTTTCAAGGAAGTCATCCTTGCCCCCCAGCTCCTGCCTCTGCTCCTCCTGCAGCAACTTTTCCTTTCTACCCCCCTGCTTCTTTTGCAGCTGCAGCCTATGCTCCCTTTGATCCCTATGCTGTGGGAGAGCAGGAAGAGCCGTCGCCCTTCATTGAGAGTGTTCGCCTTGAACCTACTCCAGCAAACTTCAGAGAGCCTCGACTGCCAATCTATACAGGAGAGACTGATCCGGTCAAGCATCTTCAAGCCTTCGAATCAGCCGTTGCTCTCAAAACTCTGTCAGATGCAACCAAGTGCAAGCTCCTTGTGACAACCTTTGATGGGCAAGTGAGGGATTGGTTCTATGGCCTCCGTCCTCACTCCATCTCTTCCTTCCTTGATCTTCGTAGAGAATTCCTTCTCAGATTCTCTACCTCCTCCAAGAGAAAGGGCGGTCCTGAAGCCCTCTTCGAGATCAGACAGCGCAGTGATGAAACCTGGTCTCAATTTGTTGATCGATTCCAGAGAGAGATTCTGGACATCGAAATCGTTGATCAAGAAATGTACCGAGTGGCTCTTATCCATGGTCTTCGTGAAGGGCCTCTCAAATTTGAAGCCAATGTCCGTGCTCCAAGGACATACCAAGAGCTGATTGCTCTAGCCAACTCATACATCCGAGGCGAGAAGAGCAATCCAGGCTTCGTCTCCAAGCTCGTATCAGAGAAAGATCCGTTTCGCAAGCAACCTCCAAGGTCTCCTTACAATCATTTCCCAGCTCACTCAAGGAAGGAGAGAAGGCTTCATCGCCAGCGATACTCCTTCCCGAGCCGTGATGCTCAAGATCCTTTGCTCCCGCTAGCTCCTTCTCAAACAGCAGCTGTGCAACAGCAGCAAGACGATGACTTGCATGAGTCGGATCTCGACGACGTCGTGCAAGAGGTAGTGCAGATCATGAAAGACAGGGCAAGCTACAAGAAGCCCTACCGGCCAGCAGATCAGAGGTCTAGAGACTCAGAGCCTTATTGTGAATTCCACAAAGAGCCAGGCCATCGAACAGAAAACTGCCGAGCATTCCGTCAGCTTGTGCAAAGGATGCTCCGGCAAGGCAAGATGCATGACTTGCTTCCTAAAGAAGATCGCCCTGACCCATCAACGTCAAAGGGCAAAGAAATTTCAGATGTTCCTTGCTCCTCAAGGGCAGTGAATCACGTCGAAGAGCCTCCTCTCCTCATTGTCAACCAAGAAGTCGAATGCTTCGACGCCGACGATGAGGGCGTGCTGGGAAGGCTATTCTAAACTAGCAAGGACTTCACGGTCCTCCAAAGCGAGGGACTTCACAGTCCTCCAGAGCTCCTTACAACCTACAGGGGTTATCTCAACTCTTACTCTCCCTCTTTCAAACATTTTCATTACAACACTTCTCAGTGTTCTTTTCTTGCTTTTCTGCAAAGCTTTTATTCAGAGATCATGTACTGACACAGTTCCCTTTTTGTTGCCTCTCTCTCTCTCTCTCTATGGATCAATACGCCAATGAGATTTCGCCGAGTCTGAAACGTTCCCTCCGTAGTTTGTTCTCGCACTACCGCTTCGACCAAATATGGCGGGAGTATACCCATGTGTGTAGTGGGAGCAGTTCATCTACGATTATGGGCTTCAGGCTTAGGATCCTAGCCAGCATCTGACACAGAGTGTGTGCTAGGGGAGCCCCATGTGTTAGCTCTGTTGTGCGTCTTATAGGAAACACTACGGTTAGGATGATCTTCGCTGGACAAGCAATGGCGATCAAGCGTAGCCTTGTCTCTTGGATCATCCTTCAACTGTGGTGGCCGAATAACTCTCTCCGGTATCCTCGATCCATGCCTCTCGGGTTCTCACAACTCCACTGATCAATACACAGACAATATAGGCCTCTTGGCGCAACCTGTCTCCTTGATCAGTGATGCTTGTGCCCAGGGCAAGAGAGCAGAGTCTCTAGCGATCTTTCTCAGGATCTTCCTTGCTTCCAGCGGTCCTTCTCAGGACCTTCCCTTGCTTTGTGCCCTCCTTGAGGATGCGCGGCCAGCCCGCTTTGAGCAGGACCATACTCGGAATGACTTTCTCAGGCCAGTGATGCATAAGGCCCACGGGGAACACCTGTGGCAGCATTCAACCTTCTTTAGTCATTCCGAACATGGACCTCTTTTTCCTTTCCCGCTTCGAGCAGGACCATACTCGGAATGATTTTTTCGGGCAAGTGATGCATAAGGCCCACGGGGAACACCTGTGGCAGCATTCAACCCTCTGCAGTCATTCCGAACATGGACCTCTTTTTTCCTTTTCCCCCCTCCTTGAGGATGCGCGGCCAGCCCGCTTTAAGTAGGACTATACTTGGGATGATTTCCTCAGGCCAGTGATGCATAAGGCCCACGGGGAACACCTGTGGCAGCATTCAACCCACTTTAGTCATTCCGGGTGCAGCCCTCCTTTTTCTCTCTTGCCTTCTTTCACACGTGAACAGGTTAATCCGACCTACCAAAAGGATTTTCAGCAATCACTTTGCTCATGCTCATCCTATATGAATTGCTTATTCAAAGCTCTATCGGATGATGACTCGCACTCTATCTATATAAGTTCTATTGCTCTTATCTTCTATATATTGTTTGCTCAAGCGCTATCAGCCATACTATTGCAGTCCAGTCAAATCTATCAGCAGTTAACAACTCAGTTTATTGATCTGGGCTTCATAATAATATTCATCAGGCACTCTTCTTGCTAATTGGTCATATCGGCCTTATCTTGTCAACAGTTAACTTATCAACAGTTAGCAGTCTACAGTTAACACTTGCAAGCCTTCTCTTCACAGGTACTTGCAAGTTATTTTCATATCTTATTGGTTCCTAACTTCTCTTCTTGCAGAGATTAGCAAACACCTGCAAACCTCATCCAGGTACTTGCAGCTTGTTTTTATATACGATACCTGCTCTTAACTCTCTTCTTGCAGAGATCCTCAAACCCTTGCAAGTTTCTTCACAGGTACTTGCAAGTTACTCTCATATATTGTGCATGCTCCTAACTCTTCTTTTGCAGAAACCAGCAAAGACTTGCAGGTCCCTTCCAGGTACTTGCAAGTTGTTACGCCTTTCCGTTTTCCTCACTTTTGTTTTGCAGAACACTTACAGAAGACACGTCTTCTTCGTTTTGCAAAAAACAAATTCAGGTACACAATCGATGTGCCACCCCTGCATGCTTACCCTAACTTTCCTTTTGCAGGAAAATAGACAAGAAGCACCAAGCTTGTGAGGAGAGTCTTCAGGTCCTGTCTCTCCTTGCTCCTCTTCTCCCGTTGGGGTGGATCACGATTTTCGTGGGTCTCCAACTTTTTCGAAGTTCTTTTCGGAACTTAAAAAAGTGCGGGGATTATGTTAACCCAGAAATCGGCGATCCTTCCCAAGGTGGCCAGCTGGCTCGTCGTGACCCTTAGATTGTCCCTTTTGATCGCGATGGGTCCCAGCGTAGGCGGACAGTCTTCCCTATCCGCCTAGGTCTCCTAGCAACCGCGTGCCCTGCGGGACGGCGGGCTATTCCCATGGCTCACCCTCGCGGGACATGCGGTTAGATCCGCTAATCATGTAGTGCTTTTCCTTGCAGGAGTCCGCCAACAGCATTGCCAGGAGCGGCCTCCTATTTCGCCCAAGGGGCGGTGGTCTCCTGCCGCCGTCCGCCGAGGACGCCCGCCAGGGGCGACCTCCCTGCTGCCCGAGGGGCGGCGGCCTCCTGCCGCCGTCCGCCGAGGCCGCCCACCCCGGGCGGCCTCTGCCCGCCAGCCGGGCGGACTCCACCCGGAGTCCGCCCAGGCCGCCCGCTAGGGGGCGGCCCCGGCTCCAGCCGGGCGGACTCCACCCGGAGTCCGCCCAGGCCGCCCGCTAGGGGGCGGCCCCGGCTCCTGCCGGGCGGACTCCACCCGGAGTCCGCCCAGGCCGCCCGCTAGGGGGCGGCCCCGGCTCCAGCCGGGCGGACTCCACCCGGAGTCCGCCCAGGCCGCCCGCTAGGGGGCGGCCCCGGCTCCTGCCGGGCGGACTCCACCCGGAGTCCGCCCAGGCCGCCCGCTAGGGGGCGGCCCCGGCTCCAGCCGGGCGGACTCCACCCGGAGTCCGCCCAGGCCGCCCGCTAGGGGGCGGCCCCGGCTCCTGCCGGGCGGACTCCACCCGGAGTCCGCCCAGGCCGCCCGCTAGGGGGCGGCCCCGGCTCCTGCCGGGCGGACTCCACCCGGAGTCCGCCCAGGCCGCCCGCTAGGGGGCGGCCCCGGCTCCTGCCGGGCGGACTCCTCCCGGAGTCCGCCCAGGCCGCCCGCTAGGGGGCGGCCCCGGCTCCAGCCGGGCGGACTCCACCCGGAGTCCGCCCAGGCCGCCCGCTAGGGGGCGGCCCCGGCTCCTGCCGGGCGGACTCCCCCCGGAGTCCGCCCAAGCCGCCCGCTAGGGGGCGGCCCCGGCTCCTGCCGGGCGGACTCCCCCCGGAGTCCGCCCAGGCCGCCCGCTAGGGGGCGGCCCCGGCTCCAGCCGGGCGGACTCCACCCGGAGTCCGCCCAGGCCGCCCGCTAGGGGGCGGCCCCGGCTCCTGCCGGGCGGACTCCACCCGGAGTCCGCCCAGGCCGCCCGCTAGGGGGCGGCCCCGGCTCCAGCCGGGCGGACTCCACCCGGAGTCCGCCCAGGCCGCCCGCTAGGGGGCGGCCCCGGCTCCTGCCGGGCGGATTCCACCCGGAGTCCGCCCAGGCCGCCCGCTAGGGGGCGGCCCCGGCTCCTGCCGGGCGGACTCCACCCGGAGTCCGCCCAGGCCGCCCGCTAGGGGGCGGCCCCGGCTCCTGCCGGGCGGACTCCACCCGGAGTCCGCCCAGGCCGCCCGCTAGGGGGCGGCCCCGGCTCCTGCCGGGCGGACTCCCCCTGGAGTCCGCCCCGGCCGCCCGCTAGGGGGCGGCCTCCGGCCTGCCGGGCGGACTCCTCACGGAGTCCGCCCAGGTCGCCCGCTAGGGGGCGACCTCCAGTTCTCTGCAGGTGGGTCCTTCCGACTGCTTCATCGCTCGACAGTGGCGGACGCAAAATCTCTGTCCGCGGAGTCCGCGCAGGTCGTCATGCTGATGTCACTGGGCCCCGCTTCTAGAAGAACTCCCCTGGGCCTATAAATAGCCCATGGTGCCTCTCATTCTGGATCGCGCCAGACGGTGGGAGGATCCTGCAAGTCCTGCCAGCAAGCCCTGCGGACTCCGTTTTCCAGTCCGCGCAGTCCGTCTTCACCTCCTCCAGCAAGCTCTGCGGACTCAGTTTCCTGTCCGCACAGCTCTCCAGCAGCTCTTCAGCAGCTTGCCAGCAGACTCTGCAGACTCAGTTTCTCAGTCCTCCGGCTTGCCAGCAGACTCTTTTACTTAGTCTCTGGCAGCCTCTCCCCTGCTTCCTGGCACTTCCTTCTCTCTTAGCCGCCAGCTTCTCCTTGTACCCTTTAAGTGATTTTGTTGTAAAGGTATACTTGTAAGCTTGTAACCTCTAGCTATTAATAAAAGGAAAGCCCGTCGCTGGAGTGGCATTTAAGCCGCGGCGGGCGAAGTGTGTTGTTGCCACTGCTAGCGGCCCCCCTTCTTCTTCTCTCTGCTCAGCAAGCCTTGCTCCTCTGCTCAGCAAGTCTTGCTCCTCTGCTCAGCAAGCCTTGCTCCTCTGCTCAGTAAGTCTTGCTACTCTGCTCAGCAGACTTCTTCTCAGCTCAGCTCTCCTCGGCATCCATCCTGCAAGCACAACCGTCCCCTTAGCCGTCTGCTCGACAGCTCCTGGTCAACCTCCTTCTCCTCTCCTGATCAACCCGCTCTGTTGATCAAGCTTCTCTCCTCTATCCCCGCAACCCTCTTTGACAAGCCGTTTGCTCCACTCTCGAGCACTCAGAGGCTTCCTTCCTTCCCTCCTCTCCTCCTCTCCTAGCTTGTGAGACCGAACACCCCCTCCGTGTTAGCTGGCTGGTGCCCCGCGACGTTTTCGCGCATCAACATGTATTTGCATAATATTTCTCCCTATTTTTCTTTTTTCTTATAAAACTTTGATAAAATATATTCCGCACCTTACCAATAATGATGAACAGCTGACAGTTCTTCTTAATTTCCTCTTAATTGCTTTTATACCTCAATCATGTATGTTGACCGATTCATTCAATTCTTATTCTCTATCACCCTTATCCATGTGATATTTATTAATTTGTAATAAAAAGCATCGCCTGTCACAAAAAATATATAAAGAATTATACGGACGCATAAGGCTTATATAATACGGGGCTCACAACCTCCCTCAGTGACTGAACAAATTCTTGTTATATTGAAATTGAAATAATGAATGTATGTGAACCAATTCCGATTGTATTTTTTGAATATTGGACATGTATACATTAGAAAGGAGGCAAAATTGAAGTAGTAAATGTTAACACAAACACTCTTCTTCTCTTATAAATATTTCATGTATATATATATGTATGAATATGTATATATGTATGTTTAGGAATATTTTAGAGAGGATCAGAAAATCGTGATAATAGTCGTCCACGCCCATCGTACATGATTAAATGGCAATTCCCACTTCTATCATTGTTTTGGAGACAATTAATTTCAAAAAACAATGAACCCTCCTACTTTCAAGACATTAAAATGAGCTCTCTTTTTTCACATTTCTCATTTTGTAGGTCAACATCACTCTTCTCCTCCCACAACTTTTCCTATCATTAATTGCTTTTCTACAACTCTAATCGCAAAAATAATTTCTCATCACTACATTTCTTACAAACATTTTGCATAAAATCAATTTTTCTCACCAATGCTTCCCACCACAGCTTCTCCCATCGCCAGAGCAAAAGTTAGATTATGCATGCGAGAGGTTAGAGTAATCCTAAGAACTGTGGAATCCCCAAGTCCTTGATGCATAGGGTGAGAATGAGAGAGGGCTGTTCTTTGCAATTTGACATGATCCTGCAACTAGGTTTCTTGGGGGGCAGGTGGAGCTAGATTCAGAAAGATACGTGGTTCGGTGGTTACAAGACATGGATTCCTATCTGGGTACCTCTCTGATCAACATGTATGGTAAATGCAGAGATATTGATCATGCACAGAAGCTGCTCGACGAGATGCCAATGCCTGAAAGAAATGCAGTTTTCGGTGTGCGGCAAGCCAAATATTGGGTCGTCATTAACATTAGGGTGTGAAAAGCAAAAGGCGAATTGCGGTTAACAATCGCCTAAATAATTAGCGCTTCATTTATTTAATGTAAGAAAGTTTTTTAGGGAATAATACAAATTCAGCAAGGTGCGGAGGCTCTGTGTCATTTCAAAGTCAATTATAACATCAAAATCACTGCCCATATCAATTCAGATGCCTAATTGGGTTTGCAAGTTTTATATTTTAAAACCATTAATTAATTATCATAATTTCCCTATGAATTTATATTATCAAATGTTGCACATATCTGTTTTTTAAAATTACATAAACCCCCTTATGAATTTACATTTCATAACATGCATGCAAAAAAAAGACCCAATAAATATTACGAATAGCAAACTCACAGCAGAGAATTTTGTAATTTCAAAGAATAACACAGGGGCAACCTGTAATTTTGCAAACTTACAGGGAAGATCCCTAATTTTACATTTCATTAAAATAACAAAATCACAGCTTAATCATCCATTCCACATAAATTTATACTGTCCCTTGTACAAATTATTTGATACTTAATTCTCCCACTTCAAGCAAGGTATAATGTACATAAAGCTTTTAATATTCACAGAGAGGAGAAAAAGTACATCAAAAAGACCAACACTTGGGAGCCGTTTCTCATCCGTTTGAACACACTACAAGAAATATCATAATTAGCAAGACACTGAATACCTTGTTAATTCTTTAAATTCGTTGCTAATTTTAATTAGCAAACAAAAGAAATTCATAGCTAATATTTAACATTTTTATTTAATAATTATGGTAAATAAAAATAAATATTATGTATACTAAAAAGTTTATTTCTTTAATTGAATATGCTAGGTTTTGAACACCCAACCTATTCCAAACAACCCATCATTCTTACCAACTGGTCTAACTTAATTCTTTATTTACAAATGACGATATTATTTATATATAACGTATACATAATTCATAAAATTATATAACCAAATATAAATATATAATATATATATTTTTTATATAACATATATATTCCTTTATATATAATATATATATTTAGATATAATATGCGGGCAACTTTATGTGCGGGTGTACGAACAACGAAAAAAGGGGGTCAAGATGGCTTCAAATTGAAAATTGATCAACATGAAAGTTGTCGATATCGTCAATACAAACAACTTTCATGTTGAATATTTTTTTTGACTTGGAGCTGTTTTGACCCTCGATTTGAGGATCAAAATCTGGGGCGGCGAGAGTGCTACAGTGTAGCACTCTAGACGCCCCAGATTTCGATCCCCAAATCGAGGTTAAAAACAGTTTCAAATCAAAAAGTGTTCAACATGAAAGTTGTTTGTATCGACGATACCTACAACTTTTATGTTGATCACTTTTTAATTTGAAGTCATCTTGATTCTTGCCCGTACGCCCGCAAACGACATATCCCCATTAATTATATATAATATATATTTATTACATATATAACTATATTTTTGTTATTATATATATATATATATATATATATATATATATATATATATATATATATATATATATATACATGTGTCGCTATATAATAAATGCATATAACTTTATAATATAGACGTATATGTACAGTTATTTATATTATATATTGTTTATATAATTTATATGTATTTATAATTAATTTATTGAATACTAATAATTTTTATTAATTTATAAATTTATATATACGAATTTAAATAACATATAAAAATATACAATTATATAAATAATAACATATATTATTAATTATTTTGTTGAATACAAACAATTTATATTATTTATAAATATATTAAACAACAATTATGTTTTATGGGAAAGGATAATTTTATAAGAAAGAGTCATCCCAGTTTTTAGAAAAAAAATTCATCAATGAATATTTTGCAACAAAAAAATTCGTTGTTATTTTGCAACAAAAAAATTTTGTTGTTATTTTAGCAACACAAATTTTGCAACAAAAAAATTCATTGCTATTTTAGCAACACACATTTTGCAACAAAAAATATATTGTTATTTTAGCAACAAAAAAATTCCTTGCTATTTTTGTTGCTAAAGTAAAAAAATTTTACGTAGCTAAATTTGATGCTAATTAGCAATGAATTTTTAAGTCTTGCTAATTTTCCTTGCTAACTGAGATTTTTCTTGTAGTGACATAAAAATGGATGAAAATCCTTAAGTGTCCGTTCGGCGAGCAGGAATTGGCATTCTGGAATTGGTTTTGGTTTCCAGAATGCCAATTCCTGTGTTCGGTACGCAAGAATTAGAATGGAATTGGTTTTCAATCCTAAAACCATCGATATTCTATTAAACCTAAAATGTCAGTCCGTGAAAACCTTACCCCGCGTTAGGTTTTTCCTGGCTTTCACTTTTCCGCCTCATCCTGTGCTTCCGCCTTCTGCCTCATCCCGCGCGGCGCATCCCGGCGATCAGTCGACGGTACGTTTTTTGCCACTTTCTTTCTTTATCCTCCTCTTCTTTGGCTTCCTCATCATCTCTCTCACAATTTTTTTTTGCAGGTCTCTATCTCTCCGGCTCAACTATAGCGCTGCAAAGATTAGGTTTGCTCTTTTCTTATTCTTTTTAATGGCAATAGATCGGTACTTCACTTCTCCTTCCCTGTAGTACCGAGCATTGAATTTTTTGCTAAGTCATTATATATGAAAGTGACGAAATGATAGATTTGGCGTTGGCAATGTTTTTGGAACGATGGAGGATTCTTCAAATTTTACTGTTGTTTTTTTAGTTTTTACTACTATGTGAAGTTGTAGCCGTGATTTTTTCTCCTTCTTGACATGTTCTTCCACAATTGATTCTCATATACATCAACACTTCATAAACTTCACAAGAATTTGATTTTCACAGCAAAGTGACTGCTTCAAACCGAACCATGTGTGTATGTTGTTCATTTCTTGTGTAATTCTTTGGAGAGTGATGGCGGTAGACTTCAAATTTTTTTGGAGTATGATGATTAATTTAGATAGTTTCATAAATGTGTATCTTTCTGGAATTGGCTAGGAATTGAATTCCTGAATGTTTCTAAATGGTGAAGTCTCTTCTATTGCCTTTTTTTTATTAGCACTCAAATATCGCCCCTGACAAGTTTTATCCAGGATACATTTTTCTAAGAAGATTTAATTTGTTGTGCACTACACCGTAGTTATATGTGTTTGGTCTCTCCAACCATGGATGGGAAAATCAATTTATATGTGTTTGGTCTCTCCAACCATTGATGGGAAAATCAATTTATATGTGTTCAGTCTCTCCAACCATAGATGGGAAAATCATCATACTATTTTAGCCAAATGTTTGCATGATTTCTTTTGGTTTGTGTTTGGAATTGCTTCTAGTTTTTAGGATTATTGTAGGCTAATTCTAAGAAAACTTGAATAATTCTTCTTATATCTCATGTTCCTGCAATTATTACACCACCTTTTTCATTGATTTTTATTTCATTTTAACTTTAGGGACAATGAATAATAATGAGTTGCAGAAGAAACGTAGGAGAGATATCATCATATCGTCATCAGTCGCAACGACTCTAAGGGCAGCTGTAGTTGTATTGAATTCGATTCCTAAACAACCAACATATGTAACAGACAGAGATGTCCTCCGTAATATTTTATTAACACGCTTATATGCTGGAAAAGAAATAGATTGTTTCAACCAGTTACGTATGAGTAAAACACCGTTTAATGAGTTGTGTAATATTCTACGTGCAAAAGGCTATGTATGTGACACACAATTTGTTTCGACCAAAGAAGTTGTTGCTTTGTTTTTATACATATTAGGGCACAACGAAAAGTTTCGAGTTGTTGGACATACATATATGCGTTCGATTGATACTGTTAGCAGACACTTCAATACCGTCCTTCGGGGGATTATAAAACTTTCAAGAGACTACATCAAATTGCACAGCCAAATCCGCCCAGGAGAAGAGTTCTATGATTACGTAGACGTTGTTAGTCCGATCCAAGCCACATAAGATTGGACAAATTTTTTGGACACTCTCGCTATCAATATGTTTAACGAATATCAGAGTCGTCATTAAATATTTTTTTTTGCCAGTGGATGTATTCTCTGTGATATGGTTTTTTTGGCATTCCAAACTTTAGTACTATTTGTTTATTGCAATTAAATGTAATCCATGTTTCATGTTTTCTCAGTGATCCAAAAAATTGTGCTATGTTTCATGTAATTAATTTGCCTATGAATGTAATCCATGTTTCATGTTTTTTATTAGTCCATATATTATGGAGAAGAGCTCAAGCAGGGTTGGTGGTAGGATCGAGCGGTCATACATGCATTGGACATCTGAAATGGATATAACTTTGTCAAATGCACTGTTGGAACAACACAGTTTGGGTCATAAAACCCCAAATGGGTGGAAGAGTGTTGCTTTGACAGCTGTTATTACAGCACTAAAAGAAATATGTGGCGTGGAAACAAGCAAGGACAAGTTAACAGCACGTCTAAAGACTTGGAACAAGTACTACATCGAGGTTAGCGCGATGTTGGACACGTCCGGGTTTGGTTGGGATTGGGAAAGGAACATAGTGAAGGTGGACAGCGAGGAAGTATGGACAAATTATGTGAAGGTAACATATTTTTCATTAATATATAATTTTTGAATATATTTTAAGTGTAAAATAATTTTTGAATTTTACTATTGCAGGCTCATCCTTCAATGAAACATTATAGAGAAAAAGTTATTTTGAATTGGTCGGATTTGGCTATGTTATGTGGGACTGACAAAGAGACTGGTAGTCATGCTGCCACCGCATTAGAGGCGGAAAAAGAAATAGATGCAGAGTCTATGGGAGACAAAACAACTAATACACAGGAGACGGCTAGAGTGGATGCAGAAAGGAGCAGTAGAAGGAGGAGAAAGAGAGCTGGACAAAATGACTCGGTAGCAGTGTCCATTGAAAAATTGGCTGACTCTGTGCAAGGTGCGGTGGGGACCATGACTGCTGGTGATGTTGACGACATCTACGTCGCACTTACTCGGATGACTGATTTATCTTCTCAGGATTTACTCAGCGCGATGGATATACTGTGTCATGATAGTGTCAAGCGTGACATATTCAAGAGACTCCCGAACGGGTTAAAGGGCATATGGCTGCAAATGCAGTTTGATCGCTAGTTTAATGTTACTATTTATGACGCATGAACTATTTATGTGATTTTGCTGCTATTTCAAAACTTTTATTTGTGGACGATGCTTTAAGATTATTAGTATTTTCATTTCAAGTATTATTAGTATTTAGATTTTGTGCACAATGATTAAATTTTTACAAAAATAGTTCCTAAAAATTGCAATTCCAGAAAGCCAATTCCAGTGTGCAGCTGAACAACTTTTACATATCAATGTCAATTCTGTTCACTGAAAATCATCCTGCAGCCGAACAACATAATTGGTTTTCTGCACAAAACCAATTCCTGCAGATATTGGTTTTCTGGCCAAAGCCAATTCCAGAAAGTCAATACCTGCGTGCCGAACGGACCCTAAGTGTGCGTTAACTAATGACAATTTAACCCCATGTTTATAACCACCATCACTATGCCAAATGGAGTCTTAATCTGAAAAAAAAAACATAAACACAAATCAAATGAAAGTGAAAGTGAAAAAAAACATGGAAAATGCATCGTATAATAAATCTGCATTAACAATGGATGAGGAGTGCATCAATGTTTTGAGAACATCCATCGAGTCAACGACGAGAAATCGTGCTCCTTTTCATCTTGGCTTAAGGTTGCGGAAGGAGCGTAGGATGAAGAATGCGTGGAAGCACCGCCGATGATCACTTTGTTGATTGGTATACTCGAGTCCATGCTGCGAAAAGTCAAGTGAATGTTCAAATACTATAATTCAGGAGTTTACAAAAATGATGATTCTAGGGTTGCCAGTTTGACTCGAATGTTTGGATCGAAATGGGTCTATCAGAGGTTTGGATCGAAATCAATGAGCATAATGAGCCAATCACAACTCGAGAACGTATTGAAATGTATGCATGTATGAGAGACGCATGTTATATTGTTATTTATATGTCTTGAATCCTAACTAAGTTGAAGATTCTCAAACTATGACATCGGGCTCTTAGCAGATCACGTCCTCGCATCAAAAGCCACTGCACAAAGTTTTTGGGGGTTTCGAATTATTTCTGTAAAATTATTATGCATCTGAATTATATTTTGGGCATATCAGTCTTAGAACGTCACCACGAAGGCTGAGAAGGGGCTCGGTTCGGAGAGGTTGTATTTTTCGGTATCGTGCAGGGAAATCTACTCGGCGGTACGAAAGGAGACCCAGAAGTCCCGTGGCAACTCATGCAAAGCGGCGCCGGGGGCAGCGTTTGGCGGTGAAATCTACCTTTTTTACATTAATGTAACTATTTCATAAAATTATTTGTACAAACTCCAGAAAATCCTAGGAGAACCCCCAAACTCCACCCTAAAATTATCTGTACAAACTCCAGAAAATCCTATTCCCTCCTTTTTCTCGTCTGCAGCACAATGCCTCCCTCACGTCCTCTGGCTCAAAGAAATATGTGCATTTTTTGTTTAACTAAATGATTATTAAAATACAATATTTTTGAAATATGGTTTTAATTTTTAAATATAAAATGTCCATCGACAGTTATGTCGATGGCCGGTTCCAAATTTGCAGGAGCTGGCCGCGGTGAGTTGTCCGGGGTCGGGCGGCCTCAACCAGCCCTCGCGGGGGCCGGCCGCGGGGAGGCCACCCGGAAACGGGCGGCCTCAACCGGATCTCGCGGGGGGCGGCCACAGAGAGGCCGCCAGCCTCAATCGGCCTTGGCCGGCTCTTGTGGGGGCTGGCCACGGCGAGGCTGGTCGTCCCTGGCTGACCCTTGTCGGGGCGGACCTCGGCCGGCCCTCGCGGGGGCCGGTTGCGCCGAGGCCGCCCAGGAACGGGCGGCCGACGAGATGGAGAGGGCGCGGGGGGGGTGGCGCCACCGGTCGGCGTCGGTGCATCATATTTGGGATCCGGCGCACGGCGATTACTGCGAGGATCGGGCGCACGTGCGGTGGTTACGTGTGTAGCTTCCCGACTTTAGTTGGGGGAGTGGGTAAACTGGCTATGTGCAACCCTATTTTCCTATAAATTAGCGTTAACCCCATCACTTTTTAATTGAGTAATATTTGACATAATAATACTAAATTGTATTATCTTTCTACATTTAAAAGCTATATTTTTATTAGGTGATTGTTAACCGCAACCCATTTTTGACTATCCGCACCTCAAAACGTTTTTAAAAAACCTTTCACCAAAACTTTAATCCCAACCCTATTTCTTCCCCTTCTTCTCTCCTGGTTCACGAAAGCAGCCGTTCCCCCAAATCGCGAACGCCGCCTCCCGTTTCCGTAATCGCCGAACCGCTCCCCTTTCCGACAACCGATCGCTGCAGCCCCTCCCTTCTCGGCAGTAGATCAAGGAAGCAGCCGCTCCTCCCCCCCAAATCGCGAACGTCGCCTCCAGTATTCCTACTATTCGAGCCGCTCCCATTTCCGGCAACCGATCACCAAAGCCGCTCCCGTCTCCGACATTAGATCGCGGAAATCGCTCCGTCTCCGGCATCAAATCGCGGAACCCCCAGATCCTCGGACAACCATGCACCCAAGGTAAACAATCGTCTATGCAACTTCTACACCTTCGCATATTTCGTTCCTCCTTCTCGTAGCAAATATTCAAACCTAGAAATCATGATAATCCCCGTATTTGCAACGAGAGAGTTGACAAATGAAGTGTTAAAAAATTCCATGATCAGTGTTGAAAACCCTCTTATTAGTTAAGCAGGACAAGCAATATGAAGTGTGGTTAATGTCAAACCATCTTGAAAATCATCTTACTGCCATTGGTATTCACTGAAATGAGCCATGTCTAAGACAGAGATAGTTGGCTACCGTAGCTATAATTCTCCAAAAATTCTTGATGAATTTGTTGTAGTATCCCGTGAGACATAGAAAAAACATAACACTAATTATTTTTGGCTCTTGTCATTCTTTATCTCCTTTGACATGTACTATATTTCTCATATATGCAATGGAGGCACCCCGAAAGTACATTTTCTCTCTTAATGAGCAGATTGTCCCTTTATCTATTGTAATGTAGTTGAAGATGATGTAGATATTCTGATTTTGTCTTATCTTATGTAAGTATGTCATGGAAAAAACGAGAATAAACTTTCATTTTAATAATGGGTGCGGCAAAAAAAATCAAGGTACAATTATATTTTCGAATTGCGATTAACAATAGAATGTGGATAGCCAAAACAACAGCCTTTTACCCTAGTGAAAATAAGAGAAGCGGAAATAATTTTCAGCCCATAAAGAGTCAAACAATCATTATTTATTTATTATTATTATTAAATGAATAAATTCATGTGCCTCAGGCTCACAGCAGCTGATCCTCATGGGCACGTAGAAGCCAGCATGTATTAAATATTATATGTTATTAATTTAATTAAACCCTCCTAAACACTGCTTAATGCCAATGGTAATGACTGTCTTAAATTGTATTAAATGTGGGCCCGACCTACTCCTCTTCGCTTTGGGGAGCGACGCGAAGGCTGGGGCTATATAATATATATATATAATAATGACCGATAATAAAAGCTGACGTATACATGTCGACGTGGAATCATAGATTAACGCATGCCGAAATATGACTTATTATCATCCAGTAGTTATTAGTAGATAAGAGCATAGTTGACCACTTGACCTGGTCAATTATTTCAACATACTTTTAAATATTATATTTTTAAAATAGGAGAGATAAAGCATTCAAAACAGCAGCCACGTGCACACAGCCAAGAGTTTATATGCATCACGTGGCATCCGCAAGGACCGCGCGCATTAAATTATATAAAATATATATACTATAGGCGTAAGCACGTAACACGTAGGGCTCATAATGAAAGAGCCGGATTCTCTGGAATTGGAAACTAAAAAAGAAAATATTAAAATATTAAAAAATGTAAAATACTCGTTAGTTGAATTTCAATCAACGAAATTGTACAAAATCCACCCTAAAATTTCCGCAAGAACTCCGGAGAATTCGGATTCCATTATGATCAGCGCTCGGTTTTTAAAAATATTATTTATTTCTTAGATAAGTCCATAGAGTATTTCATATTTATTTATTATTTTATTTTTTAAATATTAATTTTTCATTTTTTTATAGTCGAAACGAAAATGGGCGCATGCGGGGGATAGACATTTATAACCTTATTAGCCACCTTACAAAATATAACATTCTTTCTTAATTTTAATATAAACAATCCATTTATCATTTGTGAATTCATCTGTGATTTTTTTGATAAATTTGTAATTGATGAAATTATAAATGAGATTAGTGTTGCAAGTTTACTTAAGGCCGGGTGAAGGGATAAAGTATGGATAGACATTTATAAACTCAAATTAAATAACTTTGAAATACATTTTGTCAAAATCCTGCAATTTGAATATGAATCCGGCAAATAATCCTGCAAAACATCTCTTCGTTGCTATCTTTTGATCACACTCGCTCATGATACAACATGCTTCTTAAATTCATGGTTATGTTTGTGCAATCTGGTGAGATCAAAACCATTCATTGCTGTCCATCTCACGAGCATATATATAGACTTTTTTTGCAACCCCCAGCAAGGAGATGAATCTCTCATGGCAAGTCTTTGGTATCTCCTCGGATATTTCTCATTAGGCCTTGGAATCTCCTGCTCCTGAGCTCGTGCAGGATATTTATATTTGTCGCTATTTTTGGACGCGTACAAGTGAATTATCTATCCTTCATGGCAATCTCTCCCAAGTAAATGGGATCTTTTGGCTGCCTCTCTCAGGGGAGAAATATTTATGTTCAGAAACCCGGAATGGGATAAAAGAATACACACATTTATATTGTAAAAAGAAAATCATTACAAATATGATGTTTACTTAGAAGTCGGCAATCATCCTCTCCAATGTTGGGGTTGTGGAACACTTCCGGTCCTCTTGTTTCTCACACCGGGTTCGCCCACGTGAGCTTAGAGGAATCGAAGTGTGATCCCCCCTCGACATCTCTGGGACCCACGACAGCGGGGGTCCGGGGGCGGCGTGTTCTTTGGATCGATGATCGTCGACCGATCCTTGGGTCGACGGTCGCGATCGTCGACCGGCCTTTTGGGTCGACGATCGTGGTTGCCGGCAGACGTTTATATACGTTGTTTTTCCCGATTTAGGGTTAGGGATTCATTGCAGTCTGTGGCGGCGTGTTCTTTGGAGGCGATACGAGGTATCTCGTTGAGATCGATCCAGAAGGTATTCTTCTATGGTTTTCTTGTCCAGAAGAGAGGAGAAGAGGTAGGATCGGATTTGATCCTTGCAACCTTTGTAATCTGTTTCTTTTTTGGTGAATACAAGAAGGAAGAAGAAGGGGAGAGAGGATGTAGCCCGGTTTTGGGTGAACCTCTGTAACATCTTGTGTTTGTGACTGCTCTGTTTTTGTTCTGTGTTTGTTATTCGATATTCGGATTTCTGCTTCTCGGCACCCCGGATTTCCTACATCCAAGACCATGGATCCCCCTGCGGAGTACTCTCCGAACCTCCCGTGGAATAGTTGGCGAACTACGATTAGTGTACTCTTCGAACCCCTTGTGAAATTCTCGGCAAACTCTGTGTGGAGTACTGTTGTTTTGATGCCCCAAACCGGACCGGTCCAGCTGGACCGATTCAGTTATTTCCTACTGTTATATAATTGCTTGCACAGGTTAATTCCGATGGAATTCAATCAGAAAACCTAACCTAATCGGGAGACGGGAGAAAGAACAGGAGACAGCTCGGCGGCTTCGGGAGATTCTCCGATCAAGAGGCGACATCAAGGAGGAAGAAGGGCAGCGCGCGGCTTCGGGAGAAGATCCGGCAGCGGCTTCGGGAGAAGATCCGGCAGCGGCATCGGGCGTTCGTCGGCGATCCCGAGTGCGACATCGACAGCGGATCGGCGGTCTTCTTCTCCGACGACAGTGGCGTAGCGGCAACGGGAGATCAGGAGCTCGGCATCTGCTTCTCCTCCGGCAACTTCGTCAAGGATCGGGAGATCGGCCCTTTCTTGCGATCGGCCCTTTCTAGATCTAGGGATCTTTGAGGCATCTGGTGGTCTACCACGGGTGTTAACCCAGAAATCGGCGATCCTTCCCAAGGTGGCCAGCTGGCTCATCGTGACCCTTAGATTCTCCCTTTTGATCGCGATGGGTCCCAGCGTAGGCGGACAGTCTTCCCTATCCGCCTAGGTCTCCTAGCAACCGCGTGCCCTGCGGGACGGCGAGCTATTCCCATGGCTCACCCTCGCGGGACATGCGGTTAGGTCCGCTAATCGTGCAGTCTTTTCCTTGCAGGAGTCCGCCAACAGCAGTACCAGGAGCGGCCTCCTATTTCGCCCAAGGGGCGGTGGTCTCCTACCGCCGTCCGCCGAGGACGCCCGCCTGGGGCGACCTCCCTGCTGCCCGAGGGGCGGCGGCCTCCTGCCGCCGTCCGCCGAGGCCGCCCACCCCGGGCGGCCTCTGCCCGCCAGCCGGGCGGACTCCCCCTGGAGTCCGCCCAGGCCGCCCGCTAGGGGGCGGCCCCGGCTCCTGCCGGGCGGACTCCCCCTGGAGTCCGCCCAGGCCGCCCGCTAGGGGGCGGCCCCGGCTCCTGCCGGGCGGACTCCCCCTGGAGTCCGCCCAGGCCGCCCGCTAGGGGGCGGCCCCGGCTCCTGCCGGGCGGACTCCCCCTGGAGTCCGCCCAGGCCGCCTGCTAGGGGGCGGCCCCGGCTCCTGCCGGGCGGACTCCCCCTGGAGTCCGCCCAGGCCGCCCGCTAGGGGGCGGCCCCGGCTCCTGCCGGGCGGACTCCCCCTGGAGTCCGCCCAGGCCGCCCGCTAGGGGGCGGCCCCGGCTCCTGCCGGGCGGACTCCCCCTGGAGTCCGCCCAGGCCGCCCGCTAGGGGGCGGCCCCGGCTCCTGCCGGGCGGACTCCCCCTGGAGTCCGCCCAGGCCGCCCGCTAGGGGGCGGCCCCGGCTCCTGCCGGGCGGACTCCCCCTGGAGTCCGCCCAGGCCGCCCGCTAGGGGGCGGCCCCGGCTCCAGCCGGGCGGACTCCCCCCGGAGTCCGCCCAGGCCGCCCGCTAGGGGGCGGCCCCGGCTCCCGCCGGGCGGACTCCACCCGGAGTCCGCCCAGGCCGCCCGCTAGGGGGCGGCCCCGGCCTGCCGGGCGGACTCCTCCCGGAGTCCGCCCAGGTCGCCCGCTAGGGGGCGACCTCCAGTTCTCTGCAGGTGGGTCCTTCCGCTTGCTTCCTCAGGCAACAGTGGCGGACGCAAAATCTCTGTCCGCGGAGTCCGCGCAGGTCGTCATGCTGATGTCACTGGGCCCCTCTTCTAGAAGAACTCCCCTGGGCCTATAAATAGCCCATGGTGCCTCTCATTCGGCATCAGTTGATCATCTGCCAAGATCCTGCAAGTCCTGCCAGCAAGCCCTGCGGACTCCGTTTTCCAGCCCGCGCAGTCCGTCATCGCCCTCTCCAGCAAGCTCTGCGGACTCAGTTTTCTGTCCGCAAAGCTCTCCAGCAGCTCTTCAGCAGCTTGCCAGCAGACTCTGCAGACTCAGTTTCCCAGTCCTCCAACAGCTAGCAGACTATTTTACTTAGTCTCTGGCAGCTTCTCCTCTGCTTTCTGGCACTTTCTTCTCTCTTAGCCGCCAGCTTCTCCTTGTACCCTTTAAGTGATTTTGTTGTAAAGGTGTACTTGTAAGCTTGTAATCTCTAGCTTTTAATAAAAGGAAAGCCCGTCGCAGAAGTGGCATTTAGGCCGCGGCGGGCGAAGTGTGTTGTTGCCGCTGCTAGCGGCCCCCCTTCTTCTTCTCTCTGCTCAGCAAGCCTTGCTCCTCTGCTCAGCAAGCCTTGCTCCTCTACTTAGCAGACTTCTTCTCAGCTCAGCTCTTCTCGGCATTCAACCTGCAAGCACAACCATCACATTAGCCGTCTGCTCGACAGCTCCTGGTCAACCTCCTTCTCCTCTCTTGATCAACCCGCTCTGTTGATCAAGCTTCTCTCCTCTATCCCCGCAACCCTCTTTGACAAGCCGTTTGCTCCACTCTCGAGCACTCAGAGGCTTCCTTCCTTCCCTCCTCTCCTCCTCTCCTAGCTTGTGAGACCGAACACCCCCTCCGTGTTAGCTGGCTGGTGCCCCGCGGCGTTTTCGCGCATCAACAGTTAACACGCGGCCTTCAGATCCGGTCAGACGGTGAACATCGACAGTTAGCCATGTCAGATCAATCAGCCGAGAACTTTGCTCCAAGTCCCAGTGAAGATCCTCTCTGGGAAGCTTTTGAGCAGTCGCGCCGTGAGAATGCTCAACAGTTCCAAGCCATCAGCCAAGTCCTTGCTGCGATCACGCAGCGGTTAGACTCTCGTCCAGCAGCTGCTCCAGCTGCTCCAGCTGCTCCAATCAACCCAACGCCAACATCAGAGCATAAGCAAGCTTATTCTCAAGCTTGTCCTCCGTTCTATCCGCCTTACACCCCGACCTTCCCGCAAGGTCCTGCTGCTCCTTTGCGAACTCAAGATGAAGAGTTTGCCGCTCGCCAAAACTTCTTCCGGCAAGCAGCCCGGGGAAGTCCTGCCAGATTTCTCAACTTTCAAGGAAGTCATCCTTGCCCCCCAGCTCCTGCCTCTGCTCCCCCTGCAGCAACTTTTCCTTTCTACCCCCCTGCTTCTTTTGCAGCTGCAGCCTATGCTCCCTTTGATCCCTATGCTGTGGGAGAGTAGGAAGAGCCATCGCCCTTTATTGAGAGCGTTCGCCTTGAACCTACTCCAGCAAACTTCAGAGAGCCTCGACTGCCAATCTATACAGGAGAGACTGATCCGGTCAAGCATCTTCAAGCTTTTGAATCAGCCGTTGCTCTCAAGACTCTGTCAGATGCAACCAAGTGCAAGCTCCTTGTGACAACCTTTGATGGGCAAGTGAGGATTGGTTCTATGGCCTCCGTCCTCACTCCATCTCTTCCTTCCTCGATCTTCGTAGAGAATTCCTTCTCAGATTCTCTACCTCCTCCAAGAGAAAGGGCGGTCCTGAAGCCCTCTTTGAGATCAGACAGCGCAGTGATGAAACTTGGTCTCAATTTGTTGATCGATTCCAGAGAGAGATTCTGGACATCGAAATCGTTGATCAAGAAATGTACCGAGTGGCTCTTATCCATGGTCTTCGTGAAGGGCCTCTCAAATTTGAAGCCAATGTCCGTGCTCCAAGGACATACCAAGAGCTGATTGCTCTAGCCAACTCGTATATCCGAGGCGAGAAGAGCAATCCAGGCTTCGTTTCCAAGCTCGTATCAGAGAAAGATCCGTTTCGCAAGCAACCTCCAAGGTCTCCTTACAATCATTTCCCAGCTCACTCGAGGAAGGAGAGAAGGCTTCATCGCCAGCGATACTCCTTCCCGAGCCGTGGTGCTCAAGATCCTTTGCTCCCGCTAGCTCCTTCTCAAACAGCAGCTGTCCAACAACAGCAAGACGATGACTTGCACGAGTCTGATCTCGACGACGCCGTGCAAGAAGTGATCCAGATCATGAAAGACAGGGCAAGCTATAAGAAGCCCTACCGGCCAGCAGATCAGAGGTCTAGAGACTCAGAGCCTTATTGTGAATTCCACAAAGAGCCAGGCCATCGAACAGAAAACTGCCGAGCATTCCGTCAGCTTGTGCAAAGGATGCTCCGGCAGGGCAAGATGCATGACTTGCTCCCTAAAGAAGATCGCCCTGACCCATCAACGTCAAAGGGCAAAGAAATTTCAGATGTTCCTTGCTCCTCAAGGGCAGTGAATCACGTCGAAGAGCCTCCTCTCCTCATTGTCAACCAAGAAGTCGAATGCTTCGACGCCGACGACGAGGGTATACTGGGAAGGCTATTCTGAACTAGCAAGGACTTCACGGTCCTCCAAAGCGATGGACTTCACAGTCCTCCAGAGCTCCTTACAACCTACAGGGGTTATCTCAACCCTTACTCCCTCTTTCAAACATTTTCATTGCAACACTTCTCAGTGTTTTCTTCTTGCTTTTCTGCAAAGCTTTTATTCAGAGATCCTGTACTGACACAGTTCCCTTTTTGTTGCCTCTCTCTCTCTCTCTCTCTCTGGATCAATACGCCAATGAGATTTCGCCAAGTCTGAAACGTTCCCTCCGTAGTTTGTTCTCGCACTACCGCTTCGACCACATATGGCGGGAGTATACCCATGTGTGTAGTGGGAGCAGTTCATCTACGATTATGGGCTTCAGGCTTAGGATCCTAGCCAGCATCTGACACAGAGTGTGTGCTAGGGGAGCCCCATGTGTTAGCTCTGCTGTGCGTCTTATAGGAAACACTACAGTTAGGATGATCTTCGCTGGACAAGCAATGGCGATCAAGCGTAGCCTTGTCTCTTGGATCATCCTTCAACTGTGGTGGCCGAATAACTCTCTCCGGTATCCTCGATCCATGCCTCTCGGGTTCTCACAACTCCACTGATCAACACACAGACAATATAGGCCTCTTGGCGCAACCTGTCTCCTTGATCAGTGATGCTTGTGCCCAGGGCAAGAGAGCAGAGTCTCTAGCGATCCTTCTCAGGATCTTCCTTGCTTCCAGCGGTCCTTCTCAGGACCTTCCCTTGCTTTGTGCCCTCCTTGAGGATGCGCGGCCAGCCCGCTTTGAGCAGGACCATACTCGGAATGACTTTCTCAGGCCAGTGATGCATAAGGCCCACGGGGAACACCTGTGGCAGCATTCAACCTTCTTTAGTCATTCCGAACATGGACCTCTTTTTCCTTTCCCGCTTCGAGCAGGACCATACTCGGGATGATTTTTTCGGGCAAGTGATGCATAAGGCCCACGGGGAACACCTGTGGCAGCATTCAACCCTCTGCAGTCATTCCGAACATGGACCTCTTGTTTCCTTTCCCCCCTCCTTGAGGATGCGCGGCCAGCCCGCTTTGAGTAGGACTATACTTGGGATGATTTTTTCGGGCAAGTGATGCATAAGGCCCACGGGGAACACCTGTGGCAGCATTCAACCCACTTTAGTCATTCCGGGTGCAGCCCTCCTTTTTCTCTCTTGCCTTCTTTCACAGGTGAACAGGTTAATCCGACCTACCAAAAGGATTTTCAGCAATCACTTTGCTCGTGCTCATCCTATATGAATTGCTTATTCAAAGCTCTATCGGATGATGACTCGCACTCTATCTATATAAGTTCTATTGCTCTTATCTTCTATATATTGTTTGCTCAAGTGCTATCAGCCGTGCTATTGCAGTCCAGTCATATCTATCAGCAGTTAACAACTCAGTTTATTGATCTGGGCTTCATAATAGTATTCATCAGGCATTCTTCTTGCTAATTGGTCATATCAGCCTTATCTTGTCAACAGTTATCTTATCAACAGTTAACAGTCTACAGTTAACACTTGCAAGCCTTCTCTTCACAGGTACTTGCAAGTTATTTTCATATCTTATTGGTTCCTAACTTCTCTTCTTGCAGAGATTAGCAAACACCTGCAAGCCTCATCCAGGTACTTGCAGCTTGTTTTTTATATACGATACCTGCTCTTAACTCTCTTCTTGCAGAGATCCTCAAACCCTTGCAAGTTTCTTCACAGGTACTTGCAAGTTACTCTCATATATTGTGCATGCTCCTAACTCTTCTTTTGCAGAAACCAGTAAAGACTTGCAGGTCCCTTCCAGGTACTTGCAAGTTGTTACGCCTTTCCGTTTTCCTCACTTTTGTTTTGCAGAACACTTACAGAAGACACGCCTTCTTCGTTTTGCAAAAAACAAATTCAGGTACACACTCGATGTACCACTCCTACATATTTGCCCTAACTTTCCTCTTGCAGGAAAACAGACAGGAAGCACCAAGCTTGTGAGGAGAGTCTTCAGGTCCTGTCTCTCCTTGCTCCTCTTCTCCCGTTGGGGGTGGATCACGATTTTCGTGGGTCTCCAACTTTTTCGAAGTTCTTTTCGGAACTTAAAAAAGTGCGGGGATTATGTTAACCCAGAAATCGGCGATCCTTCCCAAGGTGGCCAGCTGGCTCATCGTGACCCTTAGATTCTCCCTTTTGATCGCGATGGGTCCCAGCGTAGGCGGACAGTCTTCCCTATCCGCCTAGGTCTCCTAGCAACCGCGTGCCCTGCGGGACGGCGAGCTATTCCCATGGCTCACCCTCGCGGGACATGCGGTTAGGTCCGCTAATCGTGCAGTCTTTTCCTTGCAGGAGTCCGCCAACAGCAGTACCAGGAGCGGCCTCCTATTTCGCCCAAGGGGCGGTGGTCTCCTACCGCCGTCCGCCGAGGACGCCCGCCTGGGGCGACCTCCCTGCTGCCCGAGGGGCGGCGGCCTCCTGCCGCCGTCCGCCGAGGCCGCCCACCCCGGGCGGCCTCTGCCCGCCAGCCGGGCGGACTCCCCTGGAGTCCGCCCAGGCCGCCCGCTAGGGGGCGGCCCCGGCTCCTGCCGGGCGGACTCCCCCTGGAGTCCGCCCAGGCCGCCCGCTAGGGGGCGGCCCCGGCTCCTGCCGGGCGGACTCCCCCTGGAGTCCGCCCAGGCCGCCCGCTAGGGGGCGGCCCCGGCTCCTGCCGGGCGGACTCCCCCTGGAGTCCGCCCAGGCCGCCCGCTAGGGGGCGGCCCCGGCTCCTGCCGGGCGGACTCCCCCTGGAGTCCGCCCAGGCCGCCCGCTAGGGGGCGGCCCCGGCTCCTGCCGGGCGGACTCCCCCTGGAGTCCGCCCAGGCCGCCCGCTAGGGGGCGGCCCCGGCTCCTGCCGGGCGGACTCCCCCTGGAGTCCGCCCAGGCCGCCCGCTAGGGGGCGGCCCCGGCTCCTGCCGGGCGGACTCCCCCTGGAGTCCGCCCAGGCCGCCCGCTAGGGGGCGGCCCCGGCTCCTGCCGGGCGGACTCCCCCTGGAGTCCGCCCAGGCCGCCCGCTAGGGGGCGGCCCCGGCTCCAGCCGGGCGGACTCCCCCGGAGTCCGCCCAGGCCGCCCGCTAGGGGGCGGCCCCGGCTCCCGCCGGGCGGACTCCACCCGGAGTCCGCCCAGGCCGCCCGCTAGGGGGCGGCCCCGGCCTGCCGGGCGGACTCCTCCCGGAGTCCGCCCAGGTCGCCCGCTAGGGGGCGACCTCCAGTTCTCTGCAGGTGGGTCCTTCCGCTTGCTTCCTCAGGCAACAGTGGCGGACGCAAAATCTCTGTCCGCGGAGTCCGCGCAGGTCGTCATGCTGATGTCACTGGGCCCCTCTTCTAGAAGAACTCCCCTGGGCCTATAAATAGCCCATGGTGCCTCTCATTCGGCATCAGTTGATCATCTGCCAAGATCCTGCAAGTCCTGCCAGCAAGCCCTGCGGACTCCGTTTTCCAGCCCGCGCAGTCCGTCATCGCCCTCTCCAGCAAGCTCTGCGGACTCAGTTTTCTGTCCGCAAAGCTCTCCAGCAGCTCTTCAGCAGCTTGCCAGCAGACTCTGCAGACTCAGTTTCCCAGTCCTCCAGCAGCTAGCAGACTATTTTACTTAGTCTCTGGCAGCTTCTCCTCTGCTTTCTGGCACTTTCTTCTCTCTTAGCCGCCAGCTTCTCCTTGTACCCTTTAAGTGATTTTGTTGTAAAGGTGTACTTGTAAGCTTGTAATCTCTAGCTTTTAATAAAAGGAAAGCCCGTCGCAGGAGTGGCATTTAGGCCGCGGCGGGCGAAGTGTGTTGTTGCCGCTGCTAGCGGCCCCCCTTCTTCTTCTCTCTGCTCAGCAAGCCTTGCTCCTCTGCTCAGCAAGCCTTGCTCCTCTACTCAGCAGACTTCTTCTCAGCTCAGCTCTTCTCGGCATTCAACCTGCAAGCACAACCATCACATTAGCCGTCTGCTCGACAGCTCCTGGTCAACCTCCTTCTCCTCTCTTGATCAACCCGCTCTGTTGATCAAGCTTCTCTCCTCTATCCCCGCAACCCTCTTTGACAAGCCGTTTGCTCCACTCTCGAGCACTCAGAGGCTTCCTTCCTTCCCTCCTCTCCTCCTCTCCTAGCTTGTGAGACCGAACACCCCCTCCGTGTTAGCTGGCTGGTGCCCCGCGGCGTTTTCGCGCATCAACAACGGGCAGGGGCGGCTTTCTTCTCCGGCGATCTTGGAGATCCGGCGGCGGCATGGGCTGGCAGCGGTTTTTCCCTCTCCTCCGGCGACATCAAGGCTGCGACGGTCTCTCGCCAGCAGCGTCTAGGGGAGAAAAGGGGGGCTGCAGCGGCGGCGCCGATCAGAATAAAAGGGGACTGCAGCGGCGGCTCCGATTGACCATTTCTTGCGGCCGGCATAGGAGAGTTTTCTTCTCTCTCTCTTGTTTATTGTTGTTCTTTCATTCCTATTCTAGGTTAGTGTCGATCCGTTGAAGATTGTTGAGTGGCTGTGTTGTAATCGGATATTTTTTGATTAGTGGATCTGGCGCGCTCTCCCCGTGGATGTAGGAGTTTAACTCCGAACCACGTAAATCTCTTGTGTTTGTGGTGTTTTGGAATCTCGTACTTTTTTTTGTTTGGTGCGCGCCACTATTTGCTCAAAAGTTGCTTCCGTTGCTATTGTCCGCGACGAATTCCGTACTCGAGGGCCGGTGCCAATTGCACAACAGAGTACTCTCTGCATCCCCTGCATTGTACTCACCGAACCTTGTAAGTGGGGAGCCAGCCAATATTTTCAGTGTCCACGGGTAGGCCCCCGATGTCTTCAAATAGGCATGACAGTGGCTGAAAAGGGTAGAAGAAAACTAAAGGCCCTAGTACTTCCGACAACTCGAAAAGGTTCATGTGAGTACCCCTTCCTAGGATCTAGCGGCATCTCTGTGAGTGCTCCCTCGATCAACTATGACTCTAAGTAACCAGCCATTCCGAGCACCTCTCTATCCCTCAAAACGTTGGGCGCCGAGCACCCCTGCTGCAGGAGATTTCACAAACTTTGGAGCCCCACAACAGAATCTTAAGGAATGGAATCGGAATCTTCGGCGCTTGACCGTTAACTTAGCATAATAAGCTAGCTTTGTTGAGAAGCAAATGGCGTTTACTCTCCACTCCTTTTATTATCACAAAGAAATTAAGAAGACACGAAGATTGGGGAGACAGTTGGGGTCCGCCACTTTGGAATCCTGCCAATGCAACGGTCCATTTTTTCGACCGTTGGGATCTTCCACAGAAAAATATGTCCGGAATTAAACATATTATTTATATTTAATTAGGAAAACCGGCTTCTCTTTCCATGGAGGCCGTTGGTGATTTACTTATCGATTTTATATCATAAATAAATATAAATGACAATATTCTCGTAAAATAGTAAAATACAATGTAAGAAAACATAATTAATTAAATTTTTCAACTAAAAAATAAAAATGCTCTCATATGATCCTTTCCTATCATAAAATAAGTGGCCAATATAAATGATTTTTTTGGCTCTTCACACCATAAATTATGAGATTTTGACATTTTGCATACTGAATTTTTAAAATTGACATTTCACACTTCAATTATCATTTTTTGCACTTTTCAGTCAATAACAAAATTTCAAGGGAATTTAGATCCAAGCACCACAAAAGATGTTCATTTTGGCTATGTTTGGGGGGACTTATTTTCACCGCTCAAACGGTTACAACCGCATGAACTACATCTTAAATTGACCGCATGAACCGGTCCTTAATTAAGATCTGGTTCATGCGGTCGTAACAGCTTGAAAATAAGTCCCCCCCCCCCTCCCCCCAACAGAGCCTTTGGCACTTGGCACCCTAAATTATTGGTACAGCCCAAACCTAAATACTTTTGAATGAGTATTTTGTATGCAACTGACCTAAATACTGTTCAAATTTGGACTTAAGGATGCAAAGTGTCAGAAACCCGATAATTATAAATACTAAGTTTCAATTTTAAAAATACCGATCTACAAAATGCCAAAAAATCATATTTCAAAAATGCAAATCGTCAAAAAAGTCAATATAAATTATAAATCCGAATATAGATAGAGAGAGACAGAAATTATTCAAATTCAAATAAATGAATATCAGCGCAAGGGTTGATGTACTTTTAGCCGTTAGATGAGCTGCACTGTACGGTACAGTGCACCACACTCCTACTTACATTATTAATGGGCCGAGGGGTTTACTAAATCCTAAGCGGTCCCCATTTTCCTTCCCCAGCCTCATCCTTTTATATAACCAGATCCAGTAATGCTTTTCTGTAAAACTTTGCACGAGAGAGAGAGAGAGAGAGAGAGAGAGAGAGAGAGAGCACATCACGATGGGCTTCAGGATATTTTCCGTGAAGACGGTGGCAGCCTCAGCCACCGTCCTTTCATCAGCGGTGGCGCTGCACTTTGCGACGCCGGCGGTTACAAAGTTTATTGCTGCTGAAGCCCCCCGTCTCTACGAATCTGTGTCCGCCTGGCTCACGCCTCCATATCTCTACTTCGTCATCAACGGAATCATAATCTCCATAGCCGCAACCTCACACTTTCAGAAACCAATTCCCGCCTCCGACCACCTTCCCGTCGATCCAGCCCTATCTGCCCGGCCGGACACAGTTTCACCATATGCCAACCCCGATTCGTCTGACTACATTTCCAAGCTCGCCGAAGATGGTAATACTCGGCATCAAGAGTTCCTCGCTCCGGAGATTAACGTCGATGTGGCCGCCGACTCACCGGTTTCTTCCGTTGAGATTGATCGGGAAATAGGGTTCGTGATATCGAGGGCCAGCTGGTCTCCTCGTAGAACGGGATCGAATAATGAGGGTTTTCTGGAGAAATTAGCAGCCGCCGAAGGCGAAGGAGCTTTGAAAGAGAAATCACCGGCGTCCACCCGTCCAGGTCGCCGGAGGAGCACAAAAGCAAGCCCTGAAGGTTTGATTTATTACATCTTGTACTTTCTCCTTCGTTTGTTATTTTGCCCTAATTTTGTCTCCAAGCCAACTTGACATTTGGGCAAAAATGGTGTAATGGCAGCAGGCAAGCCATTGGGAGTATCGCGGTCCAAGAAATACGAGACTCTGGAAAGCACGTGGCGGACGATCACCGACGGCCGTCCGGTGCCCCTTGCCCGCCATCTGAAGAAATCCGTCACGCGGGAAACGCACGCGCGGACTGCGACCACCGACCCCTTGCCGTCATCGCCGGCGCTTCTCAAATCCGAAACCTTCGCCGCCGGCTCAGTCGCTGCAGCCGACCTTGGATCCCCATCCCCTTCCGGCGAGACCTCGCCTGCCAAAGTTAAGCTCCGCCGCGAGCCGTCGGCGGGAAAACTCCGAAGGGAGCCGTCGCTGGGGCAAGACGATCTTAACCGCCGGGTGGAGGCCTTCATCAAGAAGTTCAACGAGGAGATGCGGCTACAGCGGCAGAATTCGGTGCAGCAGTATTTGGATATGATCAAACGCTCCAACCAGTAATTACTATCGGAGGATAACACACGGAAAAAATCAAAAAAAAAGTGTCGAATATATATATTTTTTATATAAAATAGGACGGTGGGCTCCACTTGTAATTGGGGATGTGGTCGGACGTCTGTTTGGTTTTGTACTGTGAATTTAAAAAAGCTTGACCGGCTGAAGTAATGAGAAATACTTGTGTCAATGAGGAGGATGTTTATGGACCTGCATCAATGAGGAGTTTGTAAAGGAGGTGGGGTTCATGTAATTTTGGCTTGTGTCATACACTTTTGTGCGGGATCCTCATAATTTATGGCTCCACATTGGTTGTTTTGATGGTTTTTTTTTTCACGGTCCGGACATAAAAATTGGTCGTAAGTAATAAGGCTCTGTTTGGGGGAAAATTTTTTGTTCAGGATTCCGGACCATGGGCTTGGTCCGGACATAAATATGTAAGTTGAGGTGGGCCCCACCCCTGCAATTTCGAAATTCCTGCAACATCCGCGCCCCTCCTCCGAGCCCTAGGTTTTCTCTCCGCCTTTCCGACGCCGTGCTTCTTCCTTCCTCCTCAACTCCTGGCCGGAAAAATGGAGTCCTAGCTGCTTGAGCTTCGTTCACCCATCTCAACTCACTCCGGCACTGGAACCTGCAGTTTGTTCCGACAAGGAGCTGCCGAGACTCGACGAAGCTTAGGACTGTAGGAAGATAGATCGGTGAGTACATGAGAGTCTCATTAGGCACCCTACACCTTCCTTGTATAGTTTTCTTAGCTCATGGTCATTGTTTTCAGGCATTGTATTTACTCGGAAATGTCAGTTGATGGAGCAACAAATATACAAGACTCCAACAATGATCATGTGGTAATGTCCACTGTTAGTTGTTTTTTTATCTTTGTGCCGCAAGTTTAAATTTTTCTGAATATTTCTACTCCAAATAGGAGAATACAACTTTTCTTTTATGTTTTCAAATGCATTTGTAATAAGAAATACAACTGCAATTCAATTCAACTGTTTTTAGACCTTTATTTGCAGTTTCTTTTCAGTCTCTGAATAAATTAACCCTTTATTTTGTTTTATTAGGTCGAAAGACAGCCGGTTGTTTTTCCAATTGTGCATTCAGAAGACGAGGTGTATCATATGTATTGTGAGTGTTGAAGCCAAAATTTGACTCCGACAAGCGTTCACAAATTGTGGCGTAGCCGGCACCTACTTGGCCTAAGCTCCGACCTCCGACTGGTCGTGAAGGACTAAGGAAAAAACTGGCCCAAAGCCACAGCAGGGAGGTCCCTTCGCTTACCCGGAAGGTCACAGAGAGCTTCACATCCAAAGCCAAAAGCTGGGCTTGGAGTTCCTCAGGAGACTGTGCCAACGAATCCTCTTCCTGGAGTCTGAAAAAAGTCTCTTCTAAAGAACCCCTATGGGCTTATTTATAGATTTCAGAATCTGAACTGCCAATAACAAGACTACACCGGTCTGAAATTACCGGGGTACCCTTGGCTGGGTCTGCCAACAGCCAAACTCCGCTGTTCTAAGAAGCTATATGCAGTCCACCAAGGGTAAGAGGGTAAAAGTACCCGGGGTAGAAGAGTAAAAACCTCTGTTTGACAGGGAAATATAATATATAATACAAAAAGACATCTACTCGCCCTGGCGAGTGGAAAGGCACCTGCCGGCGAGAGGGACCCACCGCCCATCTCGTCGGCACCTCTCGCCCTGTTCTGCGAGACCTCCTTGCTGATGGAGACTCTCTCGCCCCAGGAGGTCCTCTCGCTTCTGGAGGCCCTCTCGCCTCTGGATGGGGGTATTTTGCCCATTGGAGAGTCCATCGTCTCGCCTCTTGCGAGTGGGCCCCCCTGGCCCCATCTGCCCATCTCGACCTATTTGCTTCTTGAGGGCTCTTTACGAGCCCGAGGTTGTACACAATCCCCGCTCTTTTTGAGATTACTCTAAGCTCAAAAAGAATGTTCAACCGATGCTCGTTATTTGAGGCGCATTAAAAAACGTATTTATGAGGAATCTTCTGAGGCCTCCACCGGGGCCTATAAATATATGACTCCTGCCCCGCACACCTGGCCCCCCGCTCTGCATATTCTTTTTCTTCCCTATTCTTGAGTCTTTCGGAATGGCGCACAGTCAAAGTTTTCGCGAACGTCTCGCACTGGTGCGAGAGCAACATAAGGCCAACGTGGCTGCTTTTACCTCTTCTCTGGTTCGCCCTCTCGCCCCGTTGTCTCGCCTGAAAAATACGAAGGCTGGGGGCCCATCACCTGCCGCAGGAGATTTGTCTCGCGTCGCTTTGGAAACCATCCCCACTCCCGATGCGCCCTCCACGGAAAAAGAGGTGGGTACTCGCTATTACCATTGTTATCTCCGCGACCGGGTGCTCTCTTGTTGACTAATGCTTTTTCAGGGGGCTCTTGTGGTTCCGCAGCCCCCGAAGAGTCCACGAGATGGTTCTGCTGCCCGCTGCGAGGAGTTCGATTCGCAGCCCTCATCTACTCCCCCAACTACTCC
Organism: Platanthera guangdongensis; assembly: GCA_039583875.1. Taxonomy (NCBI): domain Eukaryota; kingdom Viridiplantae; phylum Streptophyta; class Magnoliopsida; order Asparagales; family Orchidaceae; genus Platanthera; species Platanthera guangdongensis. The sequence continues at coordinate 159,905,143 of CM077160.1, read as the reverse complement.
CAGCGAGAGGAGGGACGACCCCTCCCCGGCCGTCGATACCTCTCGCCATCCTGGTAAGGGACCTTCCCTTGCCCTTTTGAATCCCCTTCGCTACTCTCACTCCCTTCTGCGAGTGCCCCTTCCACCTTGTCTCTTCACCCCTTGCGCAGATTCTCGGGCCAACTCTCCTATTGAGGAGCAGCCAAAGCGACTCTCCGTCTCGCCTCCTCCTGCAGACGGGATTGAAGACTATCTGGGTGACCCTTCAAATCCAGTGGAGATGAAGCGGAAGACGGCTGAGCTCTTCCGGAAGCACGCGCGCCTTATCCACTCCTTAACTCTAGACAAACAGGCCGCGGAGAAGCGCATTGAGTCGCTGGAGGGCGAGTGCGCTCGTCTATCTTCTGGAGCTAATGCCGAGCTAGATGTCGACGACACCGACCCCGAGGCTATCATCAATGAGACCTATATGCAGCTCCGTCTCGCGCGACGTGGTCTTGAAACCATCCGCTCCTTCCACTCGCGGAGTAGACCTCCTCGCAGGGGAGCTCGCGGTGGCCGCTGGGAATGGCGCCCGTACTGAAGAATGTCCGTCTCGCTATCCTTCTTTTTCTTCTTCTCGCAAAAGTTGTAATAATGGTAGTCTCGCCAAAGTATGCAGAGAGCTTGGTCCCCTGCGGGACGATTTCTGGACATATATTTTTATGGCTTAATTTTTCATCCCCTTTTTTAATCCTCCTTTTAATTTATGTTAAATATTTATATATTTTTCCTGATTGTGATGGGTCGCGCCGATCGAGGTTTAGGAGAGAGAAAAGACATCGACTCTTCCCCTCCCCCCATATTTTCCCGCCCATTTAATCATTGGATATGTATCAGTTATAAATATGCCTAGTCCGGAATTAGATGCCGCACTTTCCGCTTCTGCCGTTACCCGAGTTCTTGGCCTTCTGACCTTTCCGTCTCGCCGGACCCTTCTCGTCTTTCTCTCTTAGATCTCTTGCCTATTTCTTCCTTCATCTCGCCGAAGATCATTTCGCCAAAGAAGATGGGTAAGAAGAAGGTGGAGGAGGGTGAGGGGCGCAGCCGCTGCGGGAAGAGGTTTACTGACCATGACTTCCCGCTCGGTCGGCTCCCTCGAGAAGACCATGATAAGTTTGCCCGCGAGTATCTGGGGGAAGGGGTCGAGTCGCGTCCCCCCAAGGTCGGCGAGTGCATCAACACCTATTACCCGGGGGAACTCGCCTTCCCCGTCTCGCATTTCGAGGCGGGGTTGCGACTGCCCCTTTGGCCTGAGGTGAAGCAGGTCTTCAAATACTTTGGTGTCGTCCCGGCACAGTTCAACCCTAACGCCATCTCGGTGTTGACCGCGTTCGCCTGCTACATGCACCGGGAGCGCATCGAGTTCAGCTTGACGGTCTTCCGCAAGCTTTTCATCTACCACGCCAACGCCGATGGCGTCTCGTACTTTACTGGGCAGGGGCTCAAGGTATGCGAGACGCCCAACAAGAACCATCACTGGCTCACCCGATTCGTCTTCATCCGGGGAGACCGGGCTGACTTCGGCGGCATCCCTCTCGCGCCGGTCTCTCCGCCAGAGAGCTTCTACGCCACCCCCCAAGTCAGTGGGCCAGAGAAGCTGCTATGCGAGTACCTAGTTGGCAAGAACTTCGAGGTCAACTTCTTGCGGCGAGGCCTCGACTCGCTTCTCCCAGTGCTCCCGGGCGAGGGTATTCTTATCTTATTCTTTCGTCCCTCTCTCCTCGTTATTTGTCGTCTCTGTTGAAGTATTAGACCGGGCGGCTTAGCGGTCTGATCCAGTGGTTTGTTGACCGAGCGGCTTAGCGGTCTGATCCAGCGGTTTGTTAACCGGGCGGTCTATCGGTCTACCTCTGCGGCCTGTTCTATCCTGCTGGAGTTGCCGAGCGGTTAACCCATCTGTCTAACCGCGCGGCCTGTGCGGTCTCCATTATTCTAGCCGCTCAGTACTGTAAATGTTTAGTCCCACATTGTTTGTATACTCTCTTCTTATCTCCTCCATTCTATATAAGGGATGTCATACCTTTGTAAATGATATCTTTTTTGGATAATAAAATTTCAATTATTCAAAAGTTTATTCGCTTGTTCTCTACTTTTCGCTTCTTTTCGCTATTTTCTAACATAGTATCAAAGCACACGGTCATTTCCTCCTGATTCTGTGCGCTCTCTGTTGTTCGCGGCTTGTTTTTCGCGTTCTGCGACTTGATTCGCGGCTTGCCTTCTCTTCTGTCCGCGCGGCTTGTTTCTATCCGCGCGGCTTGTTTCTGTCCTCTGCCCTGTTCGCGCGGCTTGCTTCTTCTTGGTTCTCTTCTCCTACTGCTCTTTGTCGCAGCGACCTGTTTTCTTGTCGCCGCGCTCCTTGTTCTTTCCTGCCGCTCCGACTTCCTAGTCGTTGCGGTCTGTCCGCGTGTGTTGTCTCTCTACTTGCGGTTTGCTGCTGTGATCTGCCTGACCGTGTGGGTTGTTCCTCTCTCACCCGCATCTTGGTCGCGGTCACCTGCTCTTCTCCTCTCTTCTGTTCGCTCGGCCTTTTCAGTCCACGCGACCTCTTCCCCGCTGTGCCTTTGACCGCTTTCTAGCAGCTGCTGTGATCTGCCTGACCGTGCGGGTTGTACCTTTCTTACCCGCATCTTGGTCGCGGTCACCTGCTCTTCTCCTCTCTTCTGTTCGCTCGGCCTTTTCAGTCTGCGCGACCTCTTCCCCACTGTGCCTTTGACCTCTTTCTAGCCGCTGCTGTTCGCGCGGCTTCTTCTGTTTCCTAACCGCTCCTGTTCGCGCGGCTTCTTCTGCTTGCCGGGTTCTATGACTACCTCCGGTCTCACCACTACTCCTGCAGCTCCTTCTCCTCCTCCTCCTTCGGGCAACCTTGGCACCCTTTCCAAGCTTGTTGGCTCCAACTATCCCGATTGGAGCGTTTCTTTCACCTTTCTCCTTCGTTCTCAACGCAAGCGTCATCACCTCGCCGATGACCCTCCTCCTCGCACCTCTCCTGAGTTTGATGACTGGGATGCGAGTGATGCTCTTGTTCGCACCTGGCTGGCCAACAGCCTTTTTGATGAGTGCCTTCCCGTCATTCGCCATGATGAGACGGTCAAGGCCGCCTGGCTTCACCTCGCTGCTCTCTATTCTAAGGGGGGCCAGACGTCCCGCATTTATACTCTCTATGCGGACCTCTTCGCTCGCCCTTCCATGTCACCGGCTGCGGCTTATCAGCAGGTTCAGGCTCTTGGTGCTGAAATCCTCCAGAATCGCCCCTTCTCCGCGGACTTGGCCGACCAGCACAAACACTTCCAGAAACTCCTGGTTGTTTGTTATCTTCTTCGTCTTCCTGACTCTTATGATATGATCCGCCAGCAGATCTTGGGTGAGGCGGAATCTCCTACTTTGGATGCCACTGCGGCTCGCATTGCCGCTGTTACTTCGCTCCTCCAGCGGCCTCTGTTGGCCTCCCCCCCTTCCCAGGACTCCTTTGCTCACCAAGCTCAGAGGGGGGGCCCTAGTGGCCGTGGCTCCTCTGGCGGACGGGGTTCCTCCCGGTTCCTCTGCTCTCACTGTGGTCGTACTGGCCATACTGTTGACCGCTGCTGGCAGAAACATCCTCATCTTCGCCCTTCCGGTGATGCTCCTTCTTCGGCCTCCGCCTCTTCTAGGCCGTCTGCCTCTGTGGCCACGACGTCAGGTAGTGCCCACGTCGTTACCCAAGGTAAATGGCTGATTGACTCCGGTGCCACCAATCATATGACGGGCAACCCTCATTGCTTCTCCCGTCTTGAGACCCATGACCGCTTACCCCCAGTTCGTGTGGCGGATGGTTCCCGTCCCCGGTTCATGGGACGGGCATGGTTCAACTCACTCCATCGCTTTGCTTGGAGGATACCCTCTATGTCCCGAAGTTCCCGTGCAATTTGTTATCCGTTACTACTTTATGCCGGCAACTTCAGTGCTCCGTCTTATTCACTCCCACTACTTGTTCTTTTCAGGACCCGAGGACCCAGCGGACGATTGCTACTGGGACTGAGAGCGGCGGCCTCTACTTCCTCGACGATGTTTCCGCTCTCTCTGCCTACTCCTCCTCCACCGATCTCCTTCAGTGGCATCTTCGTCTTGGACATCCTCCTCCTCGGCTTATTCGTCAGCTTCTGCCCCACTTACCTCCTACCAGTTCTCCGCTCAACTGTGATGCGTGTCAGCTTGGCAAACATCATCGCTCCTCCTTCCCACCGAAGCAAGGCCGTGGCTCCTCTCGCATTTTTGATCTTATTCATTCTGATGTATGGGGTCCTGCTCCTACCCTCACAGTTGGTCGGGGCAGTTCCTATTTTGTCACTTTTATCGATGATTTTACTCGATGTACCTGGGTGTATCTATTAAAAGATCGCTCTGAACTATTTTCTGTTTGGCAATCATTTTACTTTATGATTAAGACTCAATTTGCTATTTCTATTAAAGTCTTACGTTCTGATAATGCCAAGGAGTATCTCACTCATGATTTCTCCGCGTTCTTTCACAAACATGGCCTCCTTCATCAAACGACTTGTGTTTACACCTCCCAGCAGAATGGGGTGGCAGAGCGTAAAAACCATCACCTGCTTGATGTTGCGCGTACTCTCATGACGCAGATGAACGTCCCTCGCTCCTACTGGGGCTACGCTGTGCTCCTCGCCTGCTACCTCATCAATCGCCTTCCCTCCACGGTTCTCCACGGCCAGACTCCCTTCTCCCTTCTCTACCCCCACCAGGAACCTTTTCCTCTTCCTCTCCGTGTCTTTGGCTGTACAGCCTTTGTTCACGCTCCCTCCGCTACCCGCGACAAGCTTTCCCCCCGTTCCACCAAGTGTGTCTTTTTGGGGTACTCTACCACTCAAAAAGGCTATTGCTGCTTTGACCCCCTTCTCCGCAAGTAGTTTGTCTCCGCCGATGTGACTTTTTTCGAAAATGCTTCCTATTTCTCTCCTCCCTCTTCACTTCCTTCTCTTCCTTCTGATATCTCCGTTCCTTTCACACCTCTCCACGTTTTCCCACCTTCGTCTCCTCCTCCACCCACTCCTTCCCAGTCCGTCTCTCCACCCACCCCTCCACCCTCCTCTCCGCTGCCGTCTCTCTCTAGTCCCGGGCCAGCCTTCTCCGCCACGGACGCTCCGGTCGCTGACGCTCCCGTCGCCGACGCTCCCGTTGACCTGGATGTTCCCATTGCCCTTCGCAAAGGGGTGCGGGCGTGTACTCAACACCCGCTCACGGCTGTTGTTTCCTATGATCAGTTTTCTCCTTCTCGCAGGTGTTTTGCCTTGGCTATCTCTGCTACTTCTACTCCCCGTACCTACCAGGAGGCTCTCGCTCTCCCTCATTGGAAGTCTGTCATGGATGAGTAGATGGCTACTCTTACTGAACGGGGTACCTGGACCCTGGTTCCTCCTCCCGTGGGCACTGATGTGGTTGGCTGTCGCTGGGTCTTCGTTGTGAAGTTTCGCCCCGACGGCACTGTGGATCGCTACAAAGCCCGACTGGTGGCTAAAGGCTTTACTCAGACTTATGGCGTTGATTATTTTGATACCTTCTCTCCGGTTGCTCGCCTCAGCACCATCCGGGTTCTCTTTTCTGTGGCTGTTAACCGGGCTTGGGCTATTTCCCAGCTTGATGTGAAGAATGCCTCTCTCTATGGCGATCTTCAGGAGGACGTCTATATGGAGCAACCTCCTGGGTATGTTGCTCAGGGGGAGACACGTGTCTGTCATTTGAAGAAGGCCATTTATGGCCTAAAGCAGAGCCCTCGGGCATGGTTCGACAAATTCAGTGGTATTGTGGCTACCATCGGCTTTCAAAGGAGTTCGGCCGATCACTCCTTATTCATTCGCAAAACGGCCTCGGGACTGGTGGTTTTGGCCGTATATGTGGATGATATTCTCCTTACTGGCGATGACCGAGATGGGGTAGACTTGACGAAAAAGCACCTCCGTCAGCACTTGGTCACGAAGGATATGGGCTCTCCAAAATACTTTTTGGGGATAGAAATCTCTCAGAAACTTGACTCCTTGGTTCTCTCTCAACGGAAGTATGCACTTGATCTTCTACGAGAAGCAGGATTGACAGGTGCCAAACCAGCTCGTTTTCTCATGGCTGTTGGAGAAGACAAAACGTGGACGGATGATTCGCCTCTTCTATCTGATGTCACACGGTACAGACGTTTGGTAGACAAACTCATCTATCTCACGGTGACTAGACCCGACATCGCCTACGCTGTAGGCAAGGTCAGTCAGTTTATGCAAGCTCCCAGGGAGTGCCATCTTCAGTCCGCCCTGAAGATTTTAGAGTATATCAAAGCAGCACCGGGCAGAGGGTTACTCTTTCAGAGGAATGGTCATCTGAGGGTTGAGGCCTACTCAGATTCAAGTTACGCGGATGACAAAGGCGATCGTAAATCCACATCAGGTTTTTGTACCTTTATTGGAGGTAATCTCGTGAGTTGGAAGAGCAAGAAACAGTCCGTTGTTTCCAGATCCAGTGCCGAAGCAGAATACCGGAGTATGACGTCAACCACGTGTGAGTTAAAGTGGTTGCGGGCTCTCATGCTTGACCTGGGCGAGGTATATGACTGTCCTCTCCCTATGTTTTGTGACAACAAGGCCGCTATACACATATCCAGAAATCCGGTCTTCCATGAGAGAACAAAGCATATAGAGGTTGACTGTCACTTCATTCGGGAAGAGATTTTGAAGAAACAAATTTGTACTCCTTTTGTCACCTCTGACAAAGAGTTGGCAGATATCTTCACCAAGCCGGTTTCTACTTCCTTCTTCCGCATTTGTGACAAGCTGGGCATGATTGATATCTATGCTCCAGCTTGAGGGGGAGTGTTGAAGTATTAGACCGGGCGACTTAGCGGTCTGATCCAGCGGTTTGTTGACCGAGCGACTTAGCGGTCTGATCCAGCGGTTTGTTAACCGGGCGGTCTATCGGTCTACCTCTGCGGCCTGTTCTATCCTGCTGGAGTTGCCGAGCGGTTAACCCATCTGTCTAACCGCATGGCCTGTGCGGTCTCCATTATTCTAGCCGCTCAGTACTGTAAATGTTTAGTCTCACATTGTTTGTATACTCTCTTCTTATCTCCTCCATTCTATATAAGGGAGGTCATACCTTTGTAAATGATATCTTTTTTGGATAATAAAATTTCAATTATTCAAAAGTTTATTCGTTTGTTCTCTACTTTTCGCTTCTTTTCGCTATTTTCTAACAGTCTCGCTTCTTCCTAACCTGCTCGCTTTTAGGTGAGCGAATCATTCCAGCGTCCCCTCCTTACAAGAGCAATATTCACCCCGCCAAGGGTCTTGATCTCGCCAATGCAGCGGCAGAGGCGGCGAGAGAGTCCCTGGCGGTCATCCCGCCGAAGCGTCCCGGAGATGACACAGTCCCCTCTCGCTCCAGCCCTCCTAAAAAGAAGATGAAGAAGGCTGTAGTTATTTCCAAGGAAAGGAGGAAGGCTCCTCAAGGGAGCCCTATCTCTATAGGGGAAACTCCACCGCCTCCCTCGCCTAATCACCAGGCCGTCTCGCCTATCCGCGAGACGGTACTCTCTGATCAACATGCTGCTGCCTGCAATCTGCCCGCCACTGCTTCCAACCCGCGAGCTGCTGCTCCTGAACAGGTGGCTGCCACCTCCTCTCGCGAGGGCGACTCCTCTGGCCGTCCCGCCCCCGCTTCTCACATGAATTATAATCTGGGTCCCGTGGTTCATGATGCCGTCGGCGACCCGGTTCTGTTGTGGGGGCGGGACGCCAACCGCGTGTCCATCTCCACCCTCCTTCCATCTTGGAAGGAGCAAGAGGTCCCTACCAGCCACGCCTTCGCCATAGGGTACGGCCTCAATGGCGGCCTTGACGCCGTTCCGCCTGAGAGCGAGTCCACCAAGGACCTTGTGCTGAAAACTTGCCATCATCAAATGCGGGCCTTGGAGTTCTCGCACCGCTCCTCTCGCCGCCTAATTTACATCAATTCAAAGTGGAAGGCCAGCGAGGAAAATCTGGAGGCGGAGCGGGAGAAATCTACTGGTCTAGCGCGAAGGTTTTCAGATGCCGAGTCCCTCCTCGCGAAGGCCCAAGGCGGCGTGGTAAGCCATAACTTTCTTTTCCCTTGGGTATTTCCTTTCCCATGATTCTTGGCTAATTGTTAGGTCATCCCGCAGGATGTCGAGACTGCGGGACAACTGCGTTCGCGTGTGGAAGCTTTGGAGGAGGAGGTCCGGGTATTGACAGCTGAGAACGCGCGCCTTCAGGCTGATGCTGCGTCGTCATCTCGCCGCGAGCCCTTCCGGACACCTCCGCCACACTACTCTTACGAGGAAGTTGAGGAGCGGTGCCGAGACGCTGGTGTCCGTGGGGCTGAGCTGGTGCTGCAAATGATGAAAGACCTGGGGGTTATGAAGGACGAATCTGAGACAGTGACCGCGCGCGACTTGGTCCCCGAGCTCTATAGCGAGGAGAGCGATGATTCTTCATCCGGCGAGAAGGACTGATGCGCCGCCTCCAAGATTTAGAATCACTCTCTCCTCCTCCTTTTGATGTTGTAAAAACTTTAAACCATATTTTTGTGGCATCTGCCAAGTGACGAGCGAGTACTCAATTTTGTTGTCTTCTATTTTTGTTTTCTATTTTGTGAAGTTAATCCCTGGTTTGTGTTTTGCCTGCGGGACGGTGCTATCGCTTTGTCTCGCCGCGTAACCTTTCTATATCTGCCTTTATGTTCTACGCGAGACGGCTTTTTGACGCGCTTAACGGCCGCGAGTCGACGCCATGGCTTGCCTCGCGAGTGCCCTTTCGCTACCGGCGAGACGATCCTCAAAAGCCATCCACTGCGAGTGCTGCCACCTGCCCTACTCCACACCCTTTTTTCCTTAGTTTATTTTTGTACCTTAGTACTAAGTTGAGATACTAAGGTGTAATGTCGCTTAAGGGGACTTTTCACCCTATTCCGCCAAAGTGAATTCTCTGTCCTGTCAGTTTGATGCTGATGGAGATTGCTTGACCCAACCCTATCCCCCACAGGCGAGCCTTCGGACCCGCCAGCTAGATGGGAGCCTGCGCAGCGGGTCTACCTGGGGCCGAGCCGAGCTCGGGGTGCCGATGAAGATCTCAAACCAAAACCTATCCCCCACAGGCGAGCCTTCGGACCTGCCAGCTAGATGGGAGCCTGCGCAGCAGGTCTACCTGGGGCCGAGCCGAGCTCGGGGTGCCGATGAAGATCTCAAACCAAAACCTATCCCCCACAGGCGAGCCTTCGGACCTGCCAGCTAGATGGGAGCCTGCGCAGCGGGTCTACCTGGAGCCGAGCCGAGCTCGGGGTGCCGATGAAGATCTCAAACCAAAACCTATCCCCCACAGGCGAGCCTTCGGACCTTCCAGCTAGATGGGAGCCTGCGCAGCGGGTCTACCTGGGGCCGAGCCAAGCTCGGGGTGCCGATGAAGATCTCAAACCAAAACATATCCCCCACAGGCGAGCCTTCGGACCTGCCAGCTAGATGGGAGCCTGCGCAGCGGGTCTACCTGGGGCCGAGCCGCGCTCGGGGTGCCGATGAAGATCCCAAACCAAAACCTATCCCCCACAGGCGAGCCTTCGGACCTGCCAGCTAGATGGGAGCCTGCGCAGCGGGTCTACCTGGGGCCGAGCCGCGCTCAGGGTGCCGATGAAGATCTCAAACCAAAACCTATCCCCCACAGGCGAGCCTTCGGACCTGTCAGCTAGATGGGAGCCTGCGCAGCGGGTCTACCTGGGGCCGAGCCGAGCTCGGGGTGCCGATGAAGATCTCAAACCAAAACCTATCCCCCACAGGCGAGCCTTCAGACCTGCCAGCTAGATGGGAGACTGCGCAGCGGGTCTACCTGGGGCCGAGCCGAGCTCGGGGTGCCGATGAAGATCTCAAACCAAAACCTATCCCCCACAGGCGAGCCTTCGGACCTGCCAGCTAGATGGGAGCCTGCGCAGCGGGTCTACCTGGGGCCGAGCCGCGCTCGGGGTGCCGATGAAGATCTCAAACCAAAACCTATCCCCCACAGGCGAGCCTTCAGACCTGCCAGCTAGATGGGAGCCTGCGCAGCGGGTCTACCTGGGGCCGAGCCGAGCTCGGGGTGCCGATGAAGATCTCAAACCAAAACCTATCCCCCACAGGCGAGCCTTCGGACCTGCCAGCTATATGGGAGCCTGCGCAGCGGGTCTACCTGGGGCCGAGCCGAGCTCGGGGTGCCGATGAAGATCTCAAACCAAAACCTATCCCCCACAGGCGAGCCTTCGGACCTGCCAGCTAGATGGGAGCCTGCGCAGCGGGTCTACCTGGGGCCGAGCCGAGCTCGGGGTGCTGATGAAGATCTCAAACCAAAACCTATCCCCCACAGGCGAGCCTTCGGACCTGCCAGCTAGATGGGAGCCTGCGCAGCGGGTCTACCTGGGGCCGAGCTGAGCTCGGGGTGCCGATGAAGATACCTCTTCCTGTCATTAGGACTTCACGAGAAATAATGAACGAGAAATAATTTGAGAAGTACATTATATTAATTATGCTTTGAGTACATATCTTCTGCTCTCCCTTTTCATGGGTAGAAGCGTTTTAAGTCATCCCCACTACAGGAATGGTTCAAGGTCCTACCCTCCACATCCTGGAGGTAGTAACCCCCTGCTTTCAACACTCTCTCTACAATATAAGGTCCCTCCCAATTTGGATTGAGCTTTCCCACCAGGGCGGACCTCCCTGCCGCATCAACCTTTTTTAGTACTAGGTCTCCTTCCGTGAATTGCTTTATCCTGATATGCTTGTCGAAGTGTTTTGTCATTCGACGATTGATCTCTTCTTGTCTGACGGCTGCTACGTCTCGCAGCTCCTCTGCAAGGTCTAGTGAGAGGCGCAGGCCTTCTTCATTTCCCATCCTCCATGCCTCGTCCCCATCACCTGCAGTCGCGACTCGTGGGGATCGGACCTCGAACTCCACTGGAAGTACCGCCTCACAACCATGGGAAAGCTTGAAGGGGGTCTCACCAGTGGCCGTGTTCGGGGTTGTTCTCAGAGCCCACAGGACCGAGGGGAGCTGCTCTATCCAATTTCCTCTCAGATTCTCCACCTTCTTATTTAGCAAGTTAACGATAATCTTGTTTGCCGCCTCCACCTGACCGTTGCTCCTAGGGTGGTGGACGGAGGCAAACCTGAGATCGATGCCCAGCTGAGTGCAGAAGCTGATGAACTCTTCGCTAGCAAACTGGGGGCCGTTATCCATGACGATGGCTTGAGGCAGCCCGTGCCTGCAGATGATCTCCCCCCAGACGAAGTTTCTGATGACTTGGGAGGTCACCTTTGCTAGCGCCTTAACCTCCAGCCACTTGGAGAAGTAATCTATCATAACCAGGAGGAATCTTCTTTGTCCACTAGCTGGAGGAAAAGGCCCAACTAGATCCATTCCCCAAATGGCGAAAGGTCATGGTGCTGTGATGCTTCGGAGCCTTTGAGCCGGCAAGAGCTGGAGGGGGCGCAGAGTTGGCATTTTCGGCACTTCCTCGCAAACTCCGCCGCGTCCCTCCTCAGGGTGGGCCAGAAGTACCCCTGCCTGACCACCCTTGCTTCCAACGTCCTCCCTCCGGAATGACTACCACATTCCCCGGAGTGCACCTCCTCCAGAATGTGTCTGGTCTCCTCCTCCGTTACGCATCGAGCTAGGAGACCCGAAAGCATCCTCCGGTGAAGTCCTCCTTCATGCATGAGATAATGAGCCGCCTTGTGGCGAAAGCTCCTTGCCTCCTTGGCCCCCTCAGGGAGGGTTCCTGTCAGAAAGAAGGTAACGAAAGGATCTACCCACGAGGGCCGCCGATCCACCTCCATTAGCTCCCCCTCTTCAATCGCTGGATGGAATAAATCAGTCAGGGCACCCCCTTCCCAAGGTCCGAACTTGGCCAATTGATCGGCAGCAGTGTTCTCTTCTCTGGAGACGTGCTGGATGGAGAACGTCCGGAACCCCCCGATGATCGTCCCTACCTTGGACAAATATTTCACAAGGGTGGGCTCCCGAGCCTCGAACTCTCCACGTATCTGAGATGCTACCACCAATGAATCTGTGAAAACCTCAACGTCCTTAATCTCGAGCTCCTTAGCCAAGCGAAGGCCGGCTATCACTGCCTCGCACTCTGCTTGGTTGTTGGTTGTGGGGAAATGCAAAGCGACCGCTTGTCTTATGGTCACCCCTTGAGGACTTGTTAGTACCACCCCTGCTCCAAGGGAGTGCTTTCCTGAGGCCCCGTCAACCATTATCTTCCATGCTTCTGGTGGCTGCGGCTCCTCGGCCCCGACCTCCGCGACGTAGTCTGCCAAGAAGTCGGCCATCACCTGTGCCTTAATGGATAGCCTTGGTACGAACGAAATGTTGAATTTGCTCAACTCGATAGACCACTTGGCCAGCCTACCCGAGTGCTCTACTCCTTCAAAAATCTTTCGGAGAGGATGGCCCGTCACCACTCTAATCGAATGTGCTTGGAAATATGGCCGGAGCTTCCTGGCTGAAACAACCAAGGCGTATGCCAGCTTTTCTAGGATAGGGTAACGAAGCTCCGCCTTCCTTAAGATCCTGCTGACATAATAAATGGGTAGCTGCTTCTTTCCCTCTTCTCTGACTAGGACAGAGCTCACCGCCTCAGCTCCCACTCCTAGGTACAAGGTTAGATCTTCCCCCTCTTTTGGGCTTTGAAGCAGAGGAGCCCGGGAGAGTTGCTCCTTCAGCTTTTGAAAAGCTTCTTCGCACTCCGCTGTCCATTCAAATCTCTGATTCCCTCGTAGCACTTTAAAGAAAGGTGAGCACTTCTCTCCTGACCTAGAGAGGAATCTGCTAAGGCCGGCCAGCTTTCCTGTCAAGCGCTGCACCTCCTTAGCGTTTCGCGGTGATTCCAGCTCCAGAATGGCCTTTACTTTATCAGGATTAGGTTCTACCCCTGCCGGGGTCAGAAGGTGCCCAAGGAATTTCCCACGACTGGCCCCGAAAACACATTTTAGGGGGTTCAACCTCATTTTGAACTTTCTCAAGGTGGCGAACGTCTCCTCCAGATCCTGGAGATGCGAGTTCACTCCCTTGCTCTTTACCATGAGATCATCAACGTAGACTTCTAGGTTCCGACCCCTCTGACCCTGGAAAACTCGATCCATCATCCGTTGGTACGTCGCTCCCGCATTTTTTAACCCAAAGGGCATCATGTTATAACTAAAGCACCATTCCCTTGTGATGAAGGAGACATCCTTGACGTCAGGAGGGTGCATCCGGATCTGATGGTAACCGGAAAAAGCATCCAGAAAACTCATAACAGAAAAACCAACGGCTGAATCAACCAGCGCGTCGATTCGAGGCAGGGGGTAGCAATCCTTAGGGCATGATTTATTTAATAACGAAAAGGCAATACACATTCTCCATTTTCCTCCCCCCTTCTTCACCATTACTACATTGGAGATCCAGCCTGGATACTGGGTCTTTGAGATGAAGCCCGCCTCTAGGAGCTTCTTGACCTCCTCGCGAATGGGCTCCTCCAGCTTGATGGCGATGGCTCTCATCTTCTGACGTATGGGGCGCGTCCGAGGGTCCAGATTCAGGCGGTGGCAGGCCACGTCCACATCAATGCCCGGCATGTTCGTCGCACTCCAAGCGAAGACGTCGACGTTGCTCTGAATGCAGGCCCGCATCCGCTCCTGGTCTTCGGGGCTCAAGCCCCCGCTGATCCGCACCCTTTGTACCTGCCCCTGGCTGGTGTGGACCTCCACCTCCACCACTTCCTCGGCCACCTCCAGCCGCGACTGCTCCCAGCCATCCCCTGCTTCTTCTTCCTGCTCCAGCTCTTCCTCCCCTCCTGCTCCCTCAACTTCCATCACCTCGTCCTGCTGCTGCTCAATTTCCATGTCCCTTCGGGCTTCCTCCTCAGCCCCTTCTTCTCCCACTTTCTCCTGCATTCTTTCCTGTGGCTCCAACTCCCCGCTCCTCCGGACTTCCTGCACATCTCCTCCCCTCTTCTCCTCCTCAATCTCCATTGCCCCCTCCGGGCTCTCCTGTTGCTGCTCGACCTCAACACCCCCCTGAGCCTCCTGCACACCTCCTCCTTGCTGCTTCTTGGTCTCCTCTCCCCCACCTTCCTTTTTGGTTCCTCCTCTCGTTTCCTCTGGGCTCACCTCTTCTTCCCTGATAGCTTCTTCTTGCGCCGCCATCTCCTTCTCCAACTCCTCCGCCTCTGCCATCCAAGATATGGTGTTAACCGCTGTGATGTAGCACTGTCTTGCCACTTTTGGATCCCCCCTGACCCTGACCTGCACCCCTCCGTTATTAAACTTGAGACATTGATGGAAAGAGGAGGGGACGCAGCGAAAGGCGCTGATGAGGGGACGCCCAAAGATGGCGCTGTAGCTGCTCGGGGCATCCACAATCACGAACCGGCAGTTCCGTGACACGCCCCCAACCTCACGTGCAACCCTACTCCCCCTTCTACTTCTTTTCTCTCCCCGGAGAATCCGAACAACGGTCCATCCGAGGCCAAAATCCTCTTGGCTTCCACCTGCATCTCGTCGAAGGCCCTCTTAAAGATCACATTTACGGAGCTCCCGTTATCCACCAGGATCTTGGAGACCGTAAAGTTTTCTACCGCCGTCTGGATTACCAAGGCATCACAGAACGGGTCCTCATACTCTGGCATGTCCTCTGAAGAGAAGATAATCTTTTATAGCGGGGGCGGGGTTTGGGAGGTCGAGGCTACCCCCTTTCAGAACATGGTCTGGAGGCTCCCCTTTCGGGTGGCCTCGATCCCAATCCCTCCATGGATGGCCCTGATTCCTCCCCGGGTTCCTACATCCACCCGGTCCTCTCACCTGTCTTCCGCCTCCCCTTGCTGCATTTCCTCGATCCTTACCGGTGGATCCTGCCTCCTCAAACCTCTGGCCTCTCTCAACTCCAAGAATTCTGGGCACGTGGCTATAGCGTGACCTCTCTCCTGATGGAAGTCACAGAAAGGCAACGCCACGCCACCCCTTCTTCCTTCTCCTCTTCCTCTCCTTCCTCCTCGAGCTCCTCTTCCTCGACCGATCCCCATTGCCTCCTACTGATGCTGAAAACGATCCCTCGCTCCCTGTCTCCATGCTGGTTGATCGAACCTCCTTGGCTCTCGGAAATTATCTCTTCCCTGGAAGCCTCCTCCTAACTCCTGGGGGCGACCCTCATGAGGCCTCCAACCTATCCGGTTGTTTGGCTCTCGGGCCCCCCGATGATTCTGCCCTTGGTGCCCCTAGCCTCGGGGTTCCTCCCTTCTTCTCTCTTCCCTCTGCTCCCTCTGCTCCCTTTGCTTTCCTGCTCCTGGTTTCTTTACGTCGTCCTCCGCCAACCTGGCTAACCTCCTTGCAAACGCCGGATTGGCCCTCTCAAAATCCGTCTCCTTCGCCGCCCTCTCCATAAGCTCCTCAAAAGAGAGGGGGGCACCCTTTTCAGCTCCATACTAAAGAAGCCTGGCCTCAGTCCCAGGGTGAATGCAAGCATCAGCGTATACCCAGGGACCTCCTGGACCTGGAGGATCTCTTCCTGAAACCGATCTACGTAGTGACCCAACATTTCATCCTGGCTCTGCCTTACCGAGAACAAGCACTCTGCCTCCTTCTTACGCTTCTTCGATGTTGAAAACCTCAATAAGAAACCCCTCCATAGATCCTTGAAACAATAAATCGATCTTGTTGGTAACTGGTGGAACCAATCTCGCGTCTTCTCCTTCAAGGTGATGGCAAACAGTCGACACTTAAACGCATCTGTCATTTGTCTTATCGAAACCACATCTTCAAATCATTGTACATGTTGTACAGGATCATCCTTCCCTGAGTAGTAGGACATGTCGGGCTCCCGGAACCCCTCCGGTACCGGAGCCGAGATGACGAGTTCACTAAACAGGCTTTCGCCGACTGCTTGCCGAGAGGGCACGTCTCGCGGCCTCGGCTGGCTGGCCCGATCTGTGAGACCGTGCCCAGGGAAGAGCTCTCGCACAGCTGCTTCCTTCTCGCCGTCTTCTGCAGGGATCTCCTTCCCGGGACGCTGGCCTGGGAAGAGCTCTCGCGCCGCCACGTCCCTCTCGCCAACCTCTGTGGGGACCTCCTTCCCCGGGCGCTGACCAGGGGCGTTCTCGCCTAAAAGCGGGACCACCTCGATCGGGACCTGAGGCGTCGCCCACTCACTACTTGCCGAGAAGGCCAAGCTTATGGTTTGCATGACCTCTCGCCTGAAGTCCTCCAGCATTTTCCTTGTCGCCTCTTCTACCTGGGAGGGGGAACCTACAGAACCAGATCATTCTCCTTCACCTCCTGCCATAGGACCAAACTCAAACTTTTCCTGAACCGGCTACTTCCACGCTCACCGCACCAGAACTGTTGAAGCCAAAATTGGACTCCGACAAGCATTCACAAATTGGGGCGTAGCCGGCACCTACTTGGCCTAAGCTCCGACCTCCGACTGGTCGTGAAGGACTAAGGAAAAAACTGGCCCAAAGCCACAGCAGGGAGGTCCCACCGCTTACCCGGAAGGTCACAGAGAGCTTCCCCTCCAAAGCCAAAAGCTGGGCTTGGAGTTCCTCAGGAGACTGTGCCAACAAATCCTCTTCCTGGAGTCTGAAAAAAGTCCCTTCTGAAGAACCCCTATGGGCTTATTTATAGATTTCAGAATCTGAACTGCCAATAACAAGACTACATCGGTCTGAAATTACCGGGGTACCCTTGGCTGGGTCTGCCAACAGCCAAACTCCGCTGTTCTGAGGAGCTATATGCAGTCCACCAAGGGTAAGAGGGTAAAAGTACCCGGGGTAGAAGAGTAAAAACCTCTGTTTGGCAGAGAAATATAATATATAATACAAAAATACCTCTACTCGCCCTGGCGAGTGGAAAGGCACCTGCCGGCGAGAGGGACCCACCGCCCATCTCGCCGGCGCCTCTCGCCCTGTACTGCGAGACCTCCTTGCTGATGGAGACTCTCTCGCCCCAGGAGGTCCTCTCGCTTCTGGAGGCCCTCTCGCCTCTGGATGGGGGTATTTTGCCCATTGGAGAGTCCATCGTCTCGCCTCTTGCGAGTGGGCCCCCCTGGCCCCATCTGTCCATCTCGACCTATTTGCTTCTTGAGGGCTCTTTACGAGCCCGAGGTTGTACAGTGAGTATGCCCACAACATGGGATTTAGTGTTCGGAAAGAACATTTGAGCTACTGGACACACACAAGGATTATTAAATGTCGAGAGTTTTCCTGCGCTAAAGCTGGATTGAGGAAGGTGAGACCCTCCCCAAAAAAGTATCGTAAATTAGAAACACGCACGGGTTGTCCAGCTCGTATTTTTTTTACCATCGATAGAGATGGTAGGAATTGGACAGCCTCAAAGTTTATTGAGGAACAAAATCACCCGTTAGCAATGGAGAACGAGCAACACCTTCTGAGATCTCATCGCAGCATTTCTAAAATGCAGGGTAACCTTATTAAGAACTTGGCAGATGCCGGAGTTAGGATAGTTCATGCGTACAACTTTCTATCTAACCAAGTTGGTGGGATTGAGAATGTTGGTTTCACTAAATCAGATGCCTACAACTTTGTGCACCGGGAAAAGAAGACGGTAATAAAAAATGGTGACGCTCTTAGTTTGTTGAAGATACTACAAGAGAAACAGTTAGAGGACAACATGTTCTCGTATGATATTCAAACTGATGAGTTGAATAGGTTGACTAGCTTATTTTGGATGGACAGACACAACAAGATTGATTATGACTGCTACGACGATGTAATTATCTTTGACACAACATTCAGATTGAATAAGTATAACTTGGTGTAACACCCCAGATTTTGCAAGAGGGTCAGTCTGCAGTTCCAAAAATTTTTGGGTTTCTGGCAGGAGGCACACGGCCTGCGACACGGGCGTGTCGCAGGGCGTGTCGAGGCCGTGCCGACACTCGGCCCAAGTGTCGACACTTTCGCTCGACAAAGTGTCGAGAGGGAGGCACACGGCCTGCGACACGGGCGTGTCGCAGGGCGTGTCGGGGCGTGTCGACACTCGGCCCAAGTGTCGACACTTTCGCTCGACAAAGTGTCGAGAGTGGGGAACACGGCCTGCGACACAGGCGTGTCGCAGGGCGTGTCGAGGCCGTGTCGACACTCGGCCCAAGTGTCGACACTTTCGCTCGATAATGTGTCGAGACTAGGGCACACGGCCTGTGACACGGGCGTGTCACAGGGCGTGTCCCGCTTGGTCGACGATCTTCGCTCGACGTTTTTCCGCGGTGTCGACACAAAGCCTGTCGACGGGTGTCGAGACTTGGCACACGGCTTGGGACACGGGCGTGTCCCAGGCCGTGTCACCTCTCGGGTTGGTGTTGGGGCCGTGTCGTTGGAGACACACGGCAGGCCACACGGCCGTGTCACTGGGGACACGGGCGTGTCAGATTGAACACGGGCGTGTCGAATGCCCGTGTCTGATTCCAGGCGCGTCGATTTGAGACGGCGAATGAGGCACACAGCCCTGGACACGGGCGTGTGCCAGGCCGTGTTCGGCCCAGGTCTTCTATTTTCCAGGCGAATCGCGGCCATTCTTTTTCTGGTTTTAGGATCTAACGGTTCAGGCCATCTCCTGGGGAGTTAAGACCGATTTCAGGGTTGGAAACCCTCATTGTTTTCCAAGTTTTCTCTTTCTAAGATCTTGAGAAAAGCTAGAGCAAGGAGGAGGAAGAAGAAGGTCTTGGGCTGTAGGAAGGGTTTCGGTGCTCCAAATCGCGAGCCGAGTCCGGATCCGTGAAGCTTAGACCGCTGCGAAGATTTCCATCCGGCTTTTTTTTGCCATGGCAAGGAAGAGGAGTCGGAAGGTAACGACATCTCTCCTCTCGGTCTTTAGGATGCACGTTTTTAGCATCGTTTTCTTCTAGATTTTTGGGCACCAAACTCTCAAATGAGAGGGGCTTTGGTTTGCCAAGGTTCAAGAGGAACCTCCGGGTTGATTGAGTCCGTCCCCGGCATACTTTGCATTAGAGATCTGCTTCGCTAGTGGATTAGGCATGGTGGGTGAAGCCGTAGTCGCGACCGTTAGTCCGACTCGGTGATGTGCATACGAACTTAGGGATTCGTAGAGATTTTCCGTTGCGGCAAGATGCCGTTTGTGTTGTGGTGGTGATTGTCCCGTTTGCTTGAAAAAGGGTACGTGCAGTCGAACCCGGTCAAGGTTAGCTCCTCGTGACGGTAGATGGTTTCCTTGAGGGACAAGGTTAGCTCCGTATGAGAATGGAGATGGTTTCCTTGGTGGACAAGGTTAGCTCCGCACGAGTTGGAGATGTTTTCCTTGGTGCGCGGGAACGCTGCGGTACAAAGAGGGATTGCGATGTGTTTAGTCTTGGTTGTGTTGTGCCAAGGCGTGGCTATGTCTCTGTGGTCGGCTGGCTATCCCGTGACATGTGCGTCATGTGTGGAGAGTGTCCCGGCGAGACTAGTCCCCTTCTGTGAGACTGACGAGAATGCCAAGCTTGGGGCAAGCCCGGGCAAAGAGGCCATGAGCGGGTGGGGTCCAGCAAGGCTTCTTAGAATCGGTCAGTCTGTGGTTGTTAGAATCCTGACATGAGACGTCAGAGCTTGCAGGCAAGCCCGGGGCTAAGCCCACGAGCGGGTGGGGCCTTGGCAAGAATTCCATGTGGCGGCCTGTGCGCCGTGTGAGGGAGTTGTGTTAGAAAGTAGAGAAAGGAAGCGAAAAGAAGAGAACAAGCCGAATAAACTTTTGAATAATCGAAATTTTATTATCCAAAAAAGATATCTATTACAAAGGTATGCCCTCGCTTATATAGAATGGAGGAGAGAAGAGAGAATACAAATAAGAGATGTGGGACTAAAATTTACAAGCTAAGCGGACTGTACAAAGTAAACCGCACAGGCCGCGCGATTAGACAGAAGGACTAACCGCACGGCTTACAGTAAGAGATGCAGAGAGGTCGCCTGTGAAGATTGCTAGACCGCCCGGTTTACAAGTCGCCGAGTCAAACCGCCAGACCGCGCGGTCTCTAACCCGCCAAGACAGACCGCCCGGTCTCCAACTTCAACACTCCCCCTCAAGCTGGAGCATATATATCAATCATGCCCAGCTTGTCGCAAACATGCAGAAACGAGGCGGAGACTGGCTTGGTGAAGATGTCAGCTAGCTCTTTATCAGATGTGACAAACGGAGTGCAAATCTGTTCTTTTAAAATCTCTTCACGAATGAAATGGCAGTCAACCTCAATGTGCTTTGTTCTTTCATGGAATACCGGATTTTTGGAGATGTATATGGCGGCCTTGTTATCACAGAACATAGGTAGAGGATGGTTGTACACCTCTCCTAAATCTAGCATGAGAGCCTGCAACCATTTCAACTCACAAGTGGTTGACGCCATACTGCGATACTCAGCTTCTGCACTGGACCTGGAGACAACAGACTGCTTTTTACTCTTCCAGCTCACCAGATTTCCCCCAACAAAGGTGCAAAAACCTGAGGTAGACTTGCGATCCCCTTTGTCATCAGCATAACTTGCATCTGAGTAGGCTTCAATCCTCAGATGACCATTCTTCTGAAACAGTAATCCTTTCCCAGGCGATGCTTTGACATATTCCAAGATCCGCAAGGCGGACTGAAGATGACAATCCCTGGGCGCTTGCATGAATTGACTCACCTTGCCCACAGCATAAGAAATGTCGGGTCTGGTCACTGTGAGATATATGAGCTTACCAACCAGACGCCTGTACCGCGAACTATCTGAAAGAAGAGGCGAATCATTTGTCCAGGTTTTGTCCTCCCCAATAGCCATGGGACATCGGGCAGGTTTAGCTCCAGTCAATCCTGCCTCTTTTAAAAGATCAAGGACATACTTACGCTGAGAGAGAACTAAGGAGTCGGGCTTCCGAGAGAGTTCGATCCCCAGAAAGTACTTTGGAGAGCCCATATCTTTAGTGATCAGATGTTGGCGAAGATGTAGCTTTGTCAGGGCTACCCCTTCCTGGTCATCGCCAGTAAGAAGAATATCATCGACGTATACAGCAAGAACAACCAGCCCAGAAGGAGTTTTGCGAATAAAGAGAGAGTGATCAGCAGAGCTTCGCATAAAACCAACAGCCGCCACAATACCGCTGAACTTGTCAAACCAAGCTCGAGGACTCTGCTTGAGGCCATAAATTGCCTTCTGCAGCCGGCATACTCGTGTCTCCCCCTGAGCAACATACCCAGGAGGTTGCTCCATGTAAACGGCCTCGTGAAGATCACCATAAAGGAAGGCATTCTTGACGTCCAGCTGAGAAATTGGCCAATCCCGATTGACGGCCACAGAGAGAAGAACCCGGATTGTGCTGAGACGAGCCACAGGGGAGAAGGTGTCAAAGTAATCAACCCCATAGGTCTGAGTAAAGCCCTTAGCCACAAGGCGAGCCTTATACCGATCCACAGTGCCGTCTGGGCTAAATTTGACCACAAAGACCCAGCGACAGCCAACAACATCAGTGCCAAAGGGAGGAGGAACAAGAGTCCAGGTACCCCGCTCAGTGAGGGTCGCCATTTCCTCATCCATGGCCATCTTCCAGTGAGGAATAGCAAGGGCCTCCTGATAGGAGCGGGGAGTGGCAGTGGCAGAGATAACCAGTGCAAAGGCCCTGCGAGAAGGAGTAAGACGATCATAGGAAACAACAGCAGCAAGGGGGTGTAAGGTGCACGTCCGCACCCCTTTGCGAAGAGCTATAGGAAGATCCAGGTCAGCCGGGCCCGCGGCATCCGGAGCATCCGTGGTAGAGAAAGCTGGCCCGGGAGAAGAGAGCGACGGCAGCGGAGAGGAGGGAGAGGGTGGTGGGGAAGGGAGAGAGAGAGGTGGAGGAAGAGGAGGGGGTGGAGACGGTGTAGTGGTGGAGAGTGTAGGAGGAGACGAGGGAACGAAGGGAACGGCAGGAGAATCAGAAGCTGGGAGAGGAGGAGAAGAGGCATCCGAGAAGTAGGAGGTATTCTCGAAGAAGGTGACGTCAGCAGAGACGAACTGCTTACGAAGGACGGGATCAAAGCAACAGTAGCCTTTCTGAGTGGTGGAATACCCCAGAAAGACACATTTGGTGGAGCGAGGGGAGAGCTTATCACGGGTGGCAGAAGGGGCATGCACAAAGGCAGTGCATCCAAAGATTTGGAGAGGGAGATGAAACGGCTCCTTGCCCGGATACAAAATGGAGAACGGGGTTTGGCCATGGAGAACCGTGGAGGGAATGCGATTGATGAGGTAGCAGGCAAGGAGAACAGCATAGCCCCAATAGGAGCGAGGAATATGCATCTGGGTCATCAAGGTGCGAGCGACATCGAGCAGGTGTCGGTTTTTTGCGTTCGGCTACACCATTTTGTTGTGAAGAATAGACACAACTAGTTTGATGAAGAATCCCATTTTGCATGCAGAATGTAGAGAAGTCACGACTGAGATATTCTGCGGCATTATCAGACCGAAAAACTTTGATAGAAACATCAAACTGAGTTTTGATCATGAGATAGAAGGATGTCCATACAGAGAATAATTCGGAGCGATCTTTTAACAGATACACCCACGTACAGCGAGAGAAATCATCAATGAACGTGACAAAATAGGAACTACCCCGACCAATGGTAAGAGTAGGAGAAGGACCCCAGATGTCGGAGTGGATAAGATCAAACGGACGGGTAGAGCTACGAACGTGCTTTGGAGGGAAGGAGGAGCGGTGATGCTTGCCAAGCTGACAGGCCTCACAGTTGAGCGGAGGACTTTGAGGAGGAAGGTGGGGCAGAAGTTGACGAAGAAGACGGGGAGGAGCATGACCAAGGCGGAGATGCCATTGGAGAAGATCTGTGGAGGTGGAGGAGAAGGTGGAAAAAGCAGAAATGTTGTCTAGGAAGTATAAGCCGTCACTCTCAGTCCCAGTAGCAATCGTCCGTTGGGAGCCCGGATCCTGAAAAGAGCAAGAAGTAGAAGTAAATGTGACGGAACACTGTAATTGCTTGCAAAGAGATGTAACAGATAATAAGTTGCACGGGAACTGGGGCACATATAGAGTATCCGCCAAGTGAAGAGACGGGGTGACATGAACTATCCCTGTGCCATGAACTGATGATGAAGAGCCGTCAGCGAGAGTAACTGGGGGCAAGCGAGCATGTTTTTCTAGGAGAGAGAAACACGGGAGATGGCCGGTCATATGATTCGTAGCACCAGTGTCGATCAGCCATTTGCCCTGAGTAACAACGTGTGCACGACCAGAAGACGTGACAACCGAGGCGAAAGCCATGAAGGGAGGAAGAAGAAACTGCAGTGGTCTCGGTGACAGCACACCAGCGGCACGAAGGGCCACGACCAAGGTGCAGAGCACAAGCCGCGCGACTAAACCAGGAGGTCGCGGCGACTAACAAGAGAAGCGGCTAAGAGCGAAGAGGCGGAGAGGCCGCTCAAACAAGGAAGAATCCGCGTGAAACCGCGGCGGAACAAAAGGGAAGAAGCCGCGTGAACACGAGCGGCTAGGATTCAGATCAAGGCACAGTGGGGAAGAAGTCGCGCGGACTGCAAAGGGCCGAGCGAACAGAAGAGAGGAGAAGAGCAGGTGACCGCGACCAAGATGCGGGTAAGAAAGGGACAACCCGCACGGTCAAGCAGATCACAGCAGTTGCGAGAATGCGGTCAAGGGCACAGCGGGGAAGAGGTCGCGCGGACTGAAAAGGCCGAGCGAACAGAAGAGCAGGGGGAGAAGAGCAGGTGACCGCGACCAAGATGCGGGTAAGAAAGGAACAACCCGCACGGTCAGGCAGATCACAGCAGCAAACCGCGAGTGCAGAGACAACACACGCGGACAGAGACAGACCGCAGCGACTAGGAAGTCGGAGCGGCAGGAAAGAGCAAGGAGCGCGGCGACACAGAAACAGGTCGCTGCGACAAAGAGCAGGAGGAGAAGAGAAACAAGAAGAGCAAGCCACGCAAACAGGCAGCGGACAGAAACAAGCCGCGCGGATAGAAACAAGCCGCGCGGACAGAGGAGAAGGCAAGCCGCGAACAAGCCGCAGAACGCGGAAGACAAGCCGCGAACAACAGAGAGTGCACAGAATCAGGAGGAAAAGACCGTGTCCTCTGATACCATGTTAGAAAGTAGAGAAAGGAAGCGAAAAGAAGAGAACAAGCCGAATAAACTTTTGAATAATCGAAATTTTATTATCCAAAAAAGATATCTATTACAAAGGTATGCCCTCCCTTATATAGAATGGAGGAGAGAAGAGAGAATACAAATAAGAGATGTGGGACTAAAATTTACAAGCTAAGCGGACTGTACAAAGTAAACCGCACAGGCCGCGCGGTTAGACAGAAGGACTAACCGCACGGCTTACAGTAAGAGATGCAGAGAGGTCGCCTGTGAAGATTGCTAGACCGCCCGGTTTACAAGTCGCCGAGTCAAACCGCCAGACCGCGCGGTCTCTAACCCGCCAAGACAGACCGCCCGGTCTCCAACTTCAACAAGTTGTGTCTCCCTCAATGTTTGCGGCTTTATGCCAATTGGGGAAATGCGAGTACCCAAATGATGTGATGTTGTGCTAGATGCATACGCTGTAGGGTACCTTGGGTGAAGCCCGGGTGTTGCATTCATGTTGCATAGTAGGCCCTTTCTTTATATGCTCAACCAATAGAGAACATGTTTGATGATTGAGACATCCAAGCCTGTTTTAATGTTTTTTTCTATTTATAGATGTTTATTTGCATATGAAGTGCTGACTTGCAGGTTGGAGGGATTCCCCGAGGTCCGTTAGGGGCGGCCGGGAGGAGATGTGTTGTTACACAGTTTGAGGTCAGCCTTTGCTGACCCACGTTAATAATAATTTTTACAGGGCAAGGATCGCACGCAGGAGCTAGCACGCCGGCCAAAAAGGCCTAAGCCCCATGAAGTGTTTTTCCCTCTTTTGTAGCACTACAGTTATGATGATGTTGTTTGAGACTATTTTGTCCGGCTTGCATGCCGAGGTAGACTAGGAGTGCTGAGCACATTCATGTTTGATTGTACTATTTACTTTTGGACATTTGTGGTAGGCCTTAAGGCCTTAGTTGTAGCTCTTTTGGTTAGTGGATAACTTCTGGTTGTGCTTGGTTTTCCGCTGTATTGTGCAAGTGTTTTGAGTTCGGGTAGCTATATCAACTTATAATACTAAAGCTGTGGCGTTCGTATGTTGTGGGGCCCCGGCCGGACCCATATTATACGTCCACTACAGGGGAGGTGTTACAATTTGGTATCAAAGCGAGGTTAGATTCAAGGTTAGTGCGTAGAGAAGTTATCCACAAAAGAGTAACGCGGGACCGTGAGTGTCCTTATATTTTAGTCTTGAGATTGGAGACTAATCCCTTATTTCTTGTTTTCTTGAAGAGTGCAAGCAACGAGGCGGGCACTTCAAGAGCAAGGGATGATCTCTCGGCGAGCAGTGCTACTGCTCCAGGCCTTTTGGGCACGGGTGTAGACCCGGCCGACTTCTGCCGTATGCTTGCAGAAGCGATGGTGGCAGCTCAAGCTGCAGCAGCGGCTCAGGTGGCAGCCCCTGCCACACCAGATACGGCAACGACCGTGCCAAGAGGAGAAGCCAGGCGAGTGGAGCCTTTGGCGGAAAGGGTAGTTGTCGGACATGGAGATCGGCACATGAAGTACTTCCTGAGTTTCCATCCCCCGTCTTTCAAGGGTGTTGGAACGCCAACGGATGCGGAGGATTGGTGGGTTCGTATTCAAGAACTACTAAGGGCGGCAGAGACGCTAGAGGAAAATAAAGCGGAGTATGCGGCGTTCATGTTGGAAGGAGACGCCAAGTTGTGGTGGGTGAGCCATAGCGGCCGCCTGTTCCCGGGACGCACCCCGTCAGTGGAAGAGTTTGGGGACGCTTTTCTTAAGAGGTATATCCCAGTTTCAACACGATTAGCCCTGCAGAGGCAGTTTCTGCATCTAATGCAGCGAGACAAGACAGTGGATGAGTACGTGCAAGAGTTCACCCGATTGGGTCGTTATGCGGGAACGACAATGGCGGATGATGTAGAGAGTGATAACCTCTTCTACCAAGGGTTGAGGGAAAATCTGAGACAACCCCTCATCTCCATGAAGAGGGCGGGATTTAATGAGCTAGTTGAAGCCGCCAGGAGTTTGGAGAATGATCTGGAGCGAACCCAGCGTCGAAAGGGTTTTACTCCCAAGAGCGGGGAAGGGAAGCCCTCCCAATCTCATGTAAAGTCTGATGGGAGTAGGTGGAGGAAGAAGCCTTACACTTCCAGATCTGGTGAGAGGAGCAACTGGACGCCTGGGGGTTCCCACTCTAGGGGACCGCCGACGTGCTACAACTGCGGGAAGGTTGGGCACATAGCTCGTGCTTGTCAGCAAGGGGGAGCGGGGCAAGAGTCAAAGCAGGAGCAGTTGGTGCGCTCGGGCCCCA
Source organism: Platanthera guangdongensis (assembly GCA_039583875.1). Lineage (NCBI taxonomy): Eukaryota > Viridiplantae > Streptophyta > Magnoliopsida > Asparagales > Orchidaceae > Platanthera > Platanthera guangdongensis. Next base: position 159,878,688 of record CM077160.1, on the reverse strand, counting down.
GTGCTGCAGAGAAAGGAAAGATGGCGGAGTCGAGCGCTTCTCGGTTCCAACCGGTGCAACCAAGGGCCTACAACCTTGGACAGCAAGAAGCGATCCGCCAGACTGATGTGGTGACAGGTATGAATAGAATTTAAGTTTAAATTTTGTGCTTCATCCTTTTAGACTTTTGTGTAATGTTTATATTGTAGGCTTCGTGTTAGTTTCCGGATACCCCGCTAGGGTATTGTTTGATACGGGAGCATCGCACTCCTTTCTTGCGGAGAGCTTCATCCGGAGAATAGGAGTTGAGTCTTTCTCGTCGGGAGCAGAGCTGAAAGTGCGCATGCCCAATGGGTCATCTATGACCACCGGTGCTAAATGGCGCATTTGTTGGGAGCTAGACTGAGTTGTCTTCGCTCTGGAAGCGGCAATGTTACCATTAGTAGAGTTCGATGTCATTTTGGGCATGGACTGGCTTGCAGAGCAGCGCGCCAGTATTGATTGTCTTTCTAAGGTGGTGACCTTAAGGAGTAAAGGGCAAACAGAAGTCAAGTTTGAGGGCCTTGGTGGAGTGGCCTGTTCCCTGATATCGGCCATGCAGTTGGTGCGGGCGGTTAACCAGGGTGGTGTAGCGCTTGTAGCGTTATTGGAGGTTCGTCTCTCACAACTGTCTATTGAGGAAGTGCCTGTGGTGGCAGAGTTCAAGGATGTGTTTCCGGATGAACTTCCTGGAGCGCCTCCTCGGCGGGAGATCGACTTTTCGATCGAGCTAGTGCCGGAGGCTAGACCGGTGTCGCGTCCTCCCTTTAGGATGGCACCAAAGGAGTTGGCGGAACTTAAGGTACAATTGCAGGAACTGTTGGAGCAGGGGTACATTAGGCCCAGTTCCTCACCGTGGAGCGCACCGGTGTTGTTCGTAAAGAAGAAGGACGGTAGCATGCGCCTGTGCATAGACTACCGAGAGCTCAATAAGTTGACCGTCAAGAATAAGTATCTGATCCCTCGGATAGACGATTTGTTTGACCAATTGGTGAGGTCAGTGGTATATTCGAAGTTGGACTTGAAGTCGGGATACTATCAGCTGCGAATTCGAGATGAGGACATACCCAAAACTGCCTTTGGTACACGGTATGGACACTTCGAGTTCACGGTGATGCCGTTCGGGCTGACGAACGCACCATCTGTGTTCATGGACCTTATGAATCGGGTATTCCGGGAATACTTGGATTCTTTTGTGGTTGTTTTCATTGATGACATTTTGGTGTATTCCAAATCGCAAGTGGAGCATGAGACCCACTTGCGAATGGTTTTGCAAGTGTTGAGGGAGAATGCGTTGTATGCAAAATTCTCCAAATGCGAGTTCTGGTTGGAGAAGGTGGCATTTTTGGGCCACGTGATTAGTGGTGATGGGGTGGCAGTGGATCCAGCGAAAGTGGAGGCCATCAGAGATTGGCCGGTGTTGAGGACCGTGGCGGAAGTCCGAAGTTTTCTTGGACTAGCCGGGTATTATAGGAGATTCGTGGAGAATTTCTCGAAGATAGCTCTACCCCTCACCTCTCTCACTCGCAAAGACCATAAATTTGTGTGGACCCAAGAGTGCAGTCAAGCATTTGAGGCCCTGAAGGAGAGGCTTATGATGGCTCCGATCCTGAGTTTACCGCAAGGGACCGATGGATTTCAAATTTTCAGTGACGCATCGGGATGCGGTTTGGGTTGCGTGTTAGTGCAGCATGGCAATGTGATAGCTTTTGGGTCTAGACAGCTGAAACCTCATGAGAGGAATTACCCCGTCCATGATTTGGAGCTGGCGGCGGTAATCTTCGCATTGAAAATTTGGCGACACTATGTGTATGGCGCAAGGGTGGAGATCTTCACGGACCATAAAAGCCTGAAGTATCTCTTGGATCAAAAGGACTTGAACATGCGGCAACGCCGATGGGTTGAGTTTCTTGGAGACTACGAAGTGGCGATCCAGTATACGCCGGGTAAAGCCAATGTGGTGGCGGATGCGTTGAGTAGAAAGTACTCGGGGCAAGGAAATTGGATCGAAGCTCATGATGAGCGGTTGGTACGGGAATGGGAGTCCCTTGGATTGGAATGTGTTGCGAGAGGCGAGTCTAGCGTGGCTCGGTTGAACTGGATTGAAGTGCAAAACGACTTGTCCGATCGTATTCGGGAAGCGACTCGATTAGATGTGGAGTTTCAACCTTTTGTGTTGGAGGCTCAAACGGGCGAGAGCAGCACTTGGGAGATGATCGGGGGAATCTTGAGAAAGGATGGAAGGGTTTGTGTACCGCAGTTTGGCAATCTCCGTGAGGAGTTGATGTTTGAGGCTCACTTCTCAAAGTACTCCATTCACCCGGGCAGTACAAAGATGTACTTGGATATGAAGAAATCCTTTTGGTGGCCGGGGTTGAAGCGAGATGTGGCTTTGTATGTGAGTCGTTGCCAAACATGTGCCTTGGTGAAGGCCGAATGTCAGAAACCGGGCGGGTTCCTGAAGCCCCTTCCAATTCCTGAATGGAAATTTGAGGACATCTCCATGGACTTTGTGCATGGTTTGCCTAGATCGCAGCATGGGAATGATGCTATTTGGGTGATCGTGGATCGCCTAACCAAGGTGGCTCACTTCATCCCAAATCGGAAAGAGGACAGCGTGGAGAAGCTGGTGGAGTTGTATGTTCGCAATATTGTGCGACTGCACGGAATTCCTAAGAGCATAGTCAGTGATCGAGATGGACGGTTTACGTCCAAGGACTGGCGATTGGTTCAGAAGGGCTTGGGCACGAAGCTAAAGTTTAGTACGACGTTCCATCCTCAAACTGATGGGCAAACGGAGAGAACGAACCGTACTATGGAGGACATGTTGAGGATGTGCGTTCTTGATTTTGGCAAGAGGTGGGAGGATCACCTCTTCATGGTAGAATTTGCGTACAACAACAGTTTTCAAGCTAGTATAAAGATGGCGCCATACGAAGCTTTGTATGGGAGGCGGTGTCGAATGCCAATGTCTTGGGCAGAGGCGGGAGACACCAAACTTTTGGGAAAGGGTGCGGTAGTTGACGCTTGTGAGATGGTACGGACCATCCAAGAGCGTATGAAGGTGGCACAAGACAGGCAAGCAAAATATTTTAATGCTCGTCACCGGAAGTTGGAATTTGCAGTTGGTGATTGGGTTTATCTGAAGGTCAAGCCGTTCAAAGGCGTCTCACGGGTTCGCCGACTCAAGAAGTTGAGTCCAAGGTTTTTGGGGCCTTTTGAAATTGTTGAGCGGGTAGGAGAAGCAGCCTATCGGTTGGCGTTGTCCGCAGATTTGAGTGGATTACATGACGTCTTCCACGTCTCCGTGTTGAGGAAAGCCTTAGTGGAGGCTAGCGTGGTGATTGAGCCGGCATCGGTGCCGATTGAGGAAGACTTGAGGACGCGAGTCCTTCCAATCGCTATAGAAGATTCAGAGACTCGGCAGTTGCGAAATAAAGAAGTTAAACTTGTGAAAGTTCGTTGGGACAACTGCGGTCGTGAGGAGTTCTCGTGGGAGCGAGAACAGGCCATGCTAAAAGACTATCCAGAACTATTTTTGTCAGGTACAATTTAAGTTTTGTACCTCTTTTGTTTTGAAATTTCGGGACGAAATTCTGTTAAGTGGGGGAGAGTTGTAACACCCCAGATTTTGCAAGAGGGTCAGTCTGCAGTTCTGAAAATTTTTGGGTTTCTGGCAGGAGGCACACGGCCTGCGACACGGGCGTGTCGCAGGGCGTGTCGAGGCCGTGCCGACACTCGGCCCAAGTGTCGACACTTTCGCTCGACAAAGTGTCGAGAGGGAGGCACACGGCCTGCGACACGGGCGTGTCGCAGGGCGTGTCGGGGCGTGTCGACACTCGGCCCAAGTGTCGACACTTTCGCTCGACAAAGTGTCGAGAGTGGGGCACACGGCCTGCGACACGGGCGTGTCGCAGGGCGTGTCGAGGCCGTGTCGACACTCGGCCCAAGTGTCGACACTTTCGCTCGACAATGTGTCGAGACTGGGGCACACGGCCTGTGACACGGGCGTGTCACAGGGCGTGTCCCGCTTGGTCGACGATCTTCGCTCGACGTTTTTCCGCGGTGTCGACACAAAGCCTGTCGACGGGTGTCGAGACTTGGCACACGGCTTGGGACACGGGCGTGTCCCAGGCCGTGTCACCTCTCGGGTTGGTGTTGGGGCCGTGTCGTTGGAGACACACGGCAGGCCACACGGCCGTGTCACTGGGGACACGGGCGTGTCGGATTGAACACGGGCGTGTCGAATGCCCGTGTCTGATTCCAGCCGCGTCGATTTGAGACGGCGAATGAGGCACACGGCCCTGGACACGGGCGTGTGCCAGGCCGTGTTCAGCCCAGGTCTTCTATTTTCCAGGCGAATCGCGGCCATTCTTTTTCTGGTTTTAGGATCTAACAGTTCAGGCCATCTCCTGGGGAGTTAAGACCGATTTCAGGGTTGGAAACCCTCATTGTTTTCCAAGTTTTCTCTTTCTAAGATCTTGAGAAAAGCTAGAGCAAGGAGGAAGAAGAAGAAGGTCTTGGGCTGTAGGAAGGGTTTCGGTGCTCCAAATCGCGAGCCGAGTCCGGATCCGTGAAGCTTAGACCGCTGCGAAGATTTCCATCCGGCTTTTTTTTGCCATGGCAAGGAAGAGGAGTCGGAAGGTAATGACATCTCTCCTCTCGGTCTTTAGGATGCACGTTTTTAGCATCGTTTTCTTCTAGATTTTTGGGCACCAAACTCTCAAATGAGAGGGGCTTTGGTTTGCCAAGGTTCAAGAGGAACCTCCGGGTTGATTGAGTCCGTCCCCGGCATACTTTGCATTAGAGATCCGCTTCGCTAGTGGATTAGGCATGGTGGGTGAAGCCGTAGTCGCGACCATTAGTCCGACTCGGTGATGTGCATACGAACTTAGGGATTCGTAGAGATTTTCCGTTGCGGCAAGATGCCGTTTGTGTTGTGGTGGTGATTGTCCCGTTTGCTTGAAAAAGGGTACGTGCAGTCGAACCCGGTCAAGGTTAGCTCCTCGTGGCGGTAGATGGTTTCCTTGAGGGACAAGGTTAGCTCCGTATGAGAATGGAGATGGTTTCCTTGGTGGACAAGGTTAGCTCCGCACGAGTTGGAGATGTTTTCCTTGGTGCGCGGGAACGCTGCGGTACAAAGAGGGATTGCGATGTGTTTAGTCTTGGTTGTGTTGTGCCAAGACGTGGCTATGTCTCCGTGGTCGGCTGGCTATCCCGTGACATGTGCGTCATGTGTGGAGAGTGTCCCGGCGAGACTAGTCCCCTTCTGTGAGACTGACGAGAATGCCAAGCTTGGGGCAAGCCCGGGCAAAGAGGCCATGAGCGGGTGGGGTCCAGCAAGGCTTCTTAGAATCGGTCAGTTTGTGGTTGTTGGAATCCTGACATGAGACGTCAGAGCTTGCAGGCAAGCCCGGGGCTAAGCCCACGAGCGGGTGGGGCCTTGGCAAGAATTCCATGTGGCGGCCTGTGCGCCGTGTGAGGGAGTTGTGTCTCCCTCAATGTTTGCGGCTTTATGCCAATTGGGGAAATGTGAGTACCCAAATGATGTGATGTTGTGCTAGATGCATACGATGTAGGGTATCTTGGGTGAAGCCTGGGTGTTGCATTCATGTTGCATAGTAGGCCCTTTCTTTATATGCTCAACCAATAGAGAACATGTTTGATGATTGAGACATCCAAGCCTGTTTTAATGTTTTTTTCTATTGATAGATGTTTATTTGCATATGAAGTGCTGACTTGCAGGTTGGAGGGATTCCCCGGGGTCCGTTAGGGGCGGCCGGGAGGAGATGTGTTGTTACACAGTTTGAGGTCAGCCTTTGCTGACCCACGTTACTAATAATTTTTACAGGGCAAGGATCGCACGTAGGAGCTAGCACGCCGGCCAAAAAGGCCTAAGCCCTATGAAGTGTTTTTCCCTCTTTTGTAGCACTACAGTTATGATGATGTTGTTTGAGACTATTTTGTCCGGCTTGCATGCCGAGGTAGACTAGGAGTGCTGAGCACATTCATGTTTGATTGTACTATTTACTTTTGGACATTTGTGGTAGGCCTTAAGGCCTTAGTTGTAGCTCTTTTGGTTAGTGGATAACTTCTGGTTGTGCTTGGTTTTCCGCTGTGTTGTGCAAGTGTTTTGAGTTTGGGTAGCTATATCAACTTATAATACTAAAGCTGTGGCGTTCGTATGTTGTGGGGCCCCGGCCGGACCCATATTATACGTCCACTACAGGGGAGGTGTTACAATTGGTTTGTGCATCATTCATTACTGTCAACAATCACTGGCAGAATGTATTTGTCGATAGGACTTTTATTTCTGAGGAGACTATTGATACATTTTATTGGCTCTTCAACACATTTATAAAATTTGTTGAGGGCAAACAACCAACAACTATATTCACGGACCAAGATCAACTCATGACTGTCGCTATTGAAAGAGTTTTTACAAGCACTCGCCACCGGTTATGTCAATGACATATCTCCAAGAAAGAGCCTACAAAAGTCTCATGCTTCAATATTGAGAAAAGTGTTTGCGAGATTTTTTATAAATGCTTGAGTAAGTGCGACAATGAGTTCGAGTTTGAAAATTATTGGAATGAGATGATTAGTACAGGAAACTTGAAAGAAAATAGATGGTTGGAGGACTTACATAAAGTAAGGAGGAAGTGGTCTACAACCTACAACAAGGATGTTTTAGACCTCAGTATATTGTCAACACAACGAAGAGAATCTGCAAATAATGGATTGCATGGTTGTTCGAAGGCTACTAGTACACTGGTGGAGTGTTTTATGGGATTAGAGAAATTGGTGGGGTCTTGGCGAAGAGGAGAACGTGACGAAGATTTTAGAGGCAAACAAGGAAAGGCAAGTTTAAATTATAGAACTTGTGTGATCCTTAAATATGTCTCTAAGTTTTACACCCGTAAAATGTTTGGTACTTTTGAAAAAATGTTCATAGAGGGAGCAGTTGGTGTATGCATTGTGGATGAAATAAGACATGATGAAAATCAATTCGTATATATTACAAAGCACTGTGATGATAGTGAGGATAACAAACGATGGTTTGTTAGCTACAATTCCGAGAACAATGACACTGATTGTTCATGTAGAGGTTTTGAGACTAGAGGCATATTATGCAAACATATTCTGAGGGTTTATTATATGAAAAATATAAGGGGAATTCCTAGCAAATATCTGCTTAGACGGTTCTGTCATAATGCTAAAAGGGCATATACCTACCAAATACCTCAAACATTGTCGATTGCGACTCCAATTTGATATTTAGAAATCATTTAATGTGTTTCTCTTATGACCTGGCGCACCGAGTAGAGAACTGCAAGGCAGCAAAGACATATATTTTGGGAGGCTTGCATGTTTTAGCAAAGCAAGCCGATGATATATTTGAGGCGAATGAAATGTGGAAGAGAGGTTTTAGTAATGAGAACGACAAGAATATTTCATCGGTTAAAGACGCTGCAAAGAAGAAACCCAAAGGAATTTCAAATGCAAGGTTAAGGGGACAGTGAGAGTTAGGAGCTAAAAAACAAAGTATGGTCCTCCATCCTTTAATTGTACTCTTGATTTATGTCATTTTCAACTCACTTGTTTTTTTTTTCTACAAGGAGGAAAACCACAGTCAAGAAGAAGATAATTGTAGAAGAAACAGTGCAGGAGTTCAACTTTTTCGACATTACAGCTGAAGAGCAGTGTACAACAAAAACAAATACTCCAACTCCATTGCCAATCGATGCACCAAGCGAATTTAATGATGACTTTTATGTAAATTTATCTTTTGATTTCCCTAGAATTCTTGAAGTCTTTAAGCCGTAATGTATGTGTGTGTCGTAATTTAGCTTTGGAAAACAATGGAAACCGCATTTTGTTAATTAAAACCGCTACTTTTACCTAAACATACTGATTACGATAGATATTGATTTCAAAACCGCACTTTGATCCTAATATAAACACATCACTCTTGGGGAATAGAGAGAGGTGTAATTTGTAATTATGCAAACTCTTGGGGGAGGTCCCAGTAAATATCTCTACATATATATACCTCTGAATTCAGTGATTACTTAACATACCAATTAATAAATGCTCATATATAGTACAAATCTTATAGCTACAAAAATTAGTTCAATTAAACAACATTTGTTAATATTTCACAATTCCAATTTGTGGATGAAGTATTTTGTGTTTGAGTATGACAAGCAGGTGAAAAAAATTGATGCATGAGCAGAATGAAATATATTGAATAAATTGCGGTGCTTTTAAAGCATAACCATGCTTAACCATAACAAGCTTCAAAGTTTTGCGGTTATGAAAAGAAATTATGCATTGTCTTTTATGATTAAGTAAGTACTATCGTTGGAGCAAGCATTGTCTTTTACGATATCCGGAGAGCTATTAAGTCTGGATATCCTCTCTGAAATAGTACTAGAGAATGTTTTACAAATATCGGTCGCGATCTCGGCTCGAAATCGTGGCATGTCGTCTTGCCACTTCTGATGATCTCCCCATGATATACTTGTTGTTGAGGAAACCACATACATGTACTTTATAAGGAACACTCCACAATCTCATGTGTTGTCCTGCTTTGGCAAGCCAACGACGTCCTCTAGCGGCCACTTAGCAAATCCTTTTGGAAATGTAGTCGAAACATCATCAACTAGGGCCTTTAGCTGCAGTACATGTGACAATATAAAATTAATTAACCACAATAAACATAATAGTCGATGTTCAACATAAAGTCAAATCTTTGCACATACGTTATCACACACCCCGGCCCGATGAAGGCTGTTCGGCATCGAATCGTAGTACTCCCAACGTTTCTCCTTTATCCAGCACACCAATAATGCCCAGTGGCTGCCGAGGTGGCAAGGCATAAGAATTATGCCAGCAGAATTTACCGCCTCGGGGGTGATGTGACTAATATGCCTGATATAGTTTTTAGCTTTACATCTTCTATAGTACTGCACAATAAAACACAATATTTTGATTGAAATTATTTCACAAAAAATGCTAATATTCAAGTAACATACCTCGTGATTGGAAGACACATAGAGAAAATTTCTAACACTTTTGGGCGTTTTTTTTTCTTGGCTCCAAGGACAACAGAGTACGCATTCAAATAGTTGTCCTGAATCCATCCTTAACCCAAAAGAATATCTAATTCCACTCGGCACATTGTAATGTTTCGGCTTTGAAAAATTAACATATCTCTGCTAAGAATAAAATTATCATTCAATTAGCACTATTTGCTTAATGTGAAATATGAAACTCTTATTTAAACATGCTAAAGAAAAGGAATGTCAAAAGCATAAGCATCGATTAACGATAATATTGTTCTGATTGTAAATAAAATAGAAGAAAATACATGTCTGTAAATGTGCTCAGAACAAAATCAACACTTTTTCTAGCACTATCTGTTAGAAGTAATCTCCCAGGATAGTCGGGTTGTGTACCAGAAATGATAACTGCCCGTGTACGTTTAATACCCTTTGTGACCAACCTTGGGCTCTTTCTAATTATCATTGGAGAAGAGCATTTTGTTTTTGGAACAGTAGTGTGCTTTGGAGTAGAAGTGATCTTTGATGGTTGTGTGCTTGTAACAAGAGTGCGCTCCGGTGAAAGCGGGGGTGAAGGTGCTGAACTAGAAGGCTTACACTGTGCTTGTAAGGCCTTAAACCGTTCTTCGCAGAAGCTCCTCAATCTATCAACCTCTAATTTGATATAAGTCTTGAGTCGATCTTCAAGCCCTCTCCAACCCTCATCAGGCTTAACGACTTCGCTCAGCATACTTTTCTCATGCGTCCCCCTACTCCTATTCTCCTTCATCCTTCTCTCATAACCTAACTTCTCATCTAAGGCAGCAAAATCTATCCTTTTTCTTTTATGTTCCTTCGGCGGAGGATTCTCAAAATCGGAACAATCTTCCTCCTCATCCAGTAGGGTCTTCTCCTCATCTAACACATCCATAAACTTATAGTGTACCTACAGAGAACAATTGACGATTAAAAGAAAAATACCACATGCACATGCGCATAATTATACTGTGTTTTTAAGGACATACATAATTCTTGAGAAAGAGGTTCTCCTACAGTTTAGTACAGAATTTGGCACTGTACCGAAGAAGGGGTGAACAACGACTTATTCTAGGACGTGCTAATTCGTGCACCGGAGGATGTACTCTTGTATGTTCGTACAACCACACCTTCAAAAATAAGATACTATTAGAGCAATAAATATTAAACATAATACAATAAATACAATGTTGGTTAGAACATCAAATACCAGCAATAATGTAGCACATCCCTCCAAAGAACCAATGTTGCTACCTGCACTTCGGATAGCACTGACACGACTTAATTGATGAAACTGTACATGAAGAAACTCATGGATGGCAAGCGGCCAGTTATATTTCATGAACTCACGAACACATGTTATCTTGGTAATACAGGATGGAACCTTCAAGCTCTCTTCAACGGGAAAAAAAACATAGCTAATAAATATTTTATCAGCAAACTTATTCTTCTATCCTCGACTCCCTCGACTGTGGGAGACCAATCCTCAGTTGCAGCTCCATGAAGTTCTTCAGTTAGGCTCTTGTGGGTTATGTTCAGGAGGGGTGTTCTTGAAAAAGTAAAGCGACAACCCGCATTTGGGAGACCTAATATAAGGGCCACTTCGTTGACCGTCATCTTCACAAGGTAATTCCCGAGCTGGAAGGCTTCCCTATCCCTATTGTATAACCTCAGAAGAACGTACAACATCGGTATGTTTTGGGGATAGGTTGGTATTCGAAATAGGGGAAGGAGACGGACATCCCTAAGTGATACAATAGATTCCTCCGACAACCTACTCAAGTGAGGTGTCACATTTGCTATGAAGGTGTTAGGAGCGCATCTACTGCTTAAGTACTTGCTCCCGGGCATGCTTCACCTATAAAATCAGAATGTTTCAACAAATTCAACTGCATCTATGTACTAAAAAGCGATTGTAACCTTTACTTAAAAACAACTGCAAAATCGTATTAAAAAGCGACTGCAAGCTAAGTTTTTCAGAAAACAACTGCAAAAACATATTAAAAACGACTGTAATCATCGGCTAGTTTGGAGAATACCGGAATGCTTCATTAAATTCAAATTCAACTGCATCTATGTACCAAAAAGCGACTGAAATTTTTATTTAAAAACTCTTGCAAAATCGTATTAAAAAATAACTGCAATTTAAGTTTTTTAGAAAGCAACTGAAAAAAATATATAAAAAAACGACTGCAATTAAGGTTTCCCAGAAAAATGATGAGAAGCTAGAAAAACACGATTTCATACCTAAGAAACACGGGATAGCACGGCGACGGAAGAGGCACGGCGGCGGAAGAGGCGATTTTCGAAGGCGGAAGTAGGAAGAGGCGATTTTCGAAGGAGGAAGTAGGAAGAGGCACGACGGAGGAAGAGGTGATTTTTGGCGGCGGAAGAGGCGGGGATGCGGGGAAAAGCTAGGGCAGGGGGGAGCACGGCGAGGCGCAGTGAAAATGATCCTAGAAACCTCAAACGTCGTGATTTCCGGCAGAGAAAGAGGCTGAGAGAACCTAAGGCTCGGAGGAGGGGCGCGGATGTTGCAGGAATTTCGAAATTGCGGGGGTGGGGCCCACCTCAACTTACATATTTATGTCCGGACCAAGCCCATGGTCCGAAATCCTGAACAAAAAATTTTCCCTGTTTGGGGCCTTGTTTTAGGAGTGGGATGCCCCTGTTTTCGAAAATGTCACGTAAAACAATTATTTTGGAGCCTTTCAGTGGCATCAGCTACTGCTAAAATTAGCGGTAGCCTGCTATTTCTGAATCGCGGAAATCTTCCGCGACTCAGAAAAAACAGGGCGCTACATCCGAAATACTATTAACTTATATATATTATTAATATTACTTAATAACTTATTAACTGTATTATTAATATTATTATAGATATATTATTAGCTTGTTAACTTATACGTAATAACTTATATATTATTATTAATTTAGTTATATATAAATTAATATTATGATATATTATTAATAATATTACCTAATCACCTAAAGGTATTTATTTATATAACATTTATAAAATAAAATTCCTAAACAACACTGTAAATGATATTCTTTCAAACAGATTCACAGATTCTGTTATCATTATTCAAAACAGCTGATTATTTCATAACTATTTTCCATCACTGTTTCTCTAGTCACTGCAGCCGCGCCAAACAAAGCCTAAATGTTTATTGTTTTAAACAATTTTCTTTAAAAATTTTGGGAGATTCTCAATTTGCTTAATTATCTAACTAAATAATAATAATAATATAACTTTGTATAATAATAATAATATTGTAACTTTGCACTCACAAATATTGGGGTCCCTTGATTTACCCAATGAGGAGAAGACAGTCGAGCTTGCTCAAGCTTTAGCTACCTTGTCAGTTGTCGCTTGGACCCAACATAGTAAATGAGATAACTCTTGCTCAAGCTAAAGAGAAGTGACAGAGAAGTCAACCTTCTTTGTCAAAGGACTGAACTCTCTGCTCAATGTGATACTGAACTAGATGTTGAGATGCCCCAACTTTGGCTTAAGAAAAGAAAGGAGTATCCATGAGATGAGTGCCCGTAAATCCTTTCATTGAATTACGGATGTACTCTCCCGTCACGTTAGGGGTGGTGGAAGCTTGAATAGGAAGGTTTGGAGAGAAAAAGAAGAATAGGTGGACTTAGAGCGGTCAACAATAAGAGTTCTTTCTCTAGTAGTGGTTTGTGAGATGGTTGCTCTTGTATTTTATTCTAACCTAGCTAAAGAGAAGTGAGAGAGAAGTTAACCTATCTTTTCCACAAAGGTCTGAACTATTCCCTCTATATGATACTGAACTTGATGCCACAACTCTGATTTAAGAAAAGAAGGGGTATCTATAAGGAATGTGTAAAAATTTTACAGAAGCGGGAAATGTCGCATGAACACTCAATCAAACTAAGCTCAAATGAACCAGCATAACAGAAAAAAAAAAAAAAAAACGTGCATTATCAATCTTTTTACAATACGAGATATACATTACGAGACATGATTCATCAATGTATCCGATGGAAACAAAAACATACAAGCAAAGAGTAAATCAAGCGGACTGATAATAGTAACCGCCAAAATTGTCTGTCCGCAAAATGGTGTCCACTGAAGCCGCTAAGCCGTCAAACCGCAACTTAATCGCGCTGACTCCCCGTTATTGAATGTTGAAGAACTCTGTCCACAACTGCAAGCCGCCTAGCTGTCAGAAACCAAGAACAAGTTGTTGTCGAACTGAACAGAGTCAAACGGTCAGAGGCGGACTGACTTATTGGCCCACCAAGGAGAAAAAACTACCTAGGTCGGGCGGCACTCTGGCCGCCCCGCATGGGCTGGCCGCCCATCCCCTCGCGGGAGGGGAGGTTGTTTTTTTCGGGCCGGGGGCGGTTTCGTCAATTGCGTAAATATGGCGATCTGCGTGCTCTCTAAACAGAGCAATTCTATTTGTCCGACCGGTGGTTATGGGGGGGGGGGGGATATTGGGTCGCCCCTCCTAAAATCTATAAATATGACCAATTATTCTTCATTTCCATCTTTTCCTGGGCCGAGAAATTCTCCTACAGTTTTCTCCGTCCACCACTTCCCTTCTTTGTGCGCTTCCATGCACGTCTATTCAGTGAGCACTCATGCGCGGCTCTTCCTTGCACGCTCCTGCGCGCATGTTCCGTGTGCGCTCCCGCGCACGTCTCTTCAGTGCACGCTCGCGTGCACTCCCCTTCTTCGCGCACTTCTGTGCACGTCGCTTCCTTGCGCGTTCCCGCACGCGCCTCTTCCTTGCGCGCTCGCGCGCTCGCTCTTCTCCAGGAAGCGCTCCATACGCTCTCTTTTAGCAAGCGCTCTGCGCTCTCTCTTCCAGCAAGCGCTCCGCGCGCTCTCCTCCAGCAAGCGCTCTGCGCGCTCTTCTCCAGAAAGTGATCTGCGCGCTCTCCAACAAGCGCTTCACGCGCTCTTCTACAGCAAGCGCTTTGCGCGCCCAGACATCAAGACCATCGCGGCGCGCCTGCGCGCGCCCCGCCGTCAAGACCATCCAATCGCGCCTCCGCGCGCCTCGCCGTCAAGACTGTCCAAGCGCGCCTCCGCGCGCCCCGCGGGCAGACCTTTCCATGCGCGTTCTGTCGTCCAGACCGTCCCACGCGTGTCTTCGCACGCTCTGCCCGAACCACCAAGTCTCCTCAGTGTCAGCAGACCAAGCCCGCCAGAGCACCCAAAATTCATGTGCCTCGCATCTCCAGTAGTTTACAAGAGCAACTTTAGAGCCCGCAAAGGACCGACCACTCAGCTGCAGCCCGACATGCAGTACGCACAGAACTCTCAGTGACCTCGATTATGCAACAAGCTCGTCGGGTGGCAGTGAGTCAACCATTCCAGACTCATCAAAGTGCAACAGAAGACAAACCATAGAGAATAAGCCGTGTTGGGCACACTGCTCGAGATTCCAAGCCTCAGACATCGAGACGAGAGTATTGAGTAGCCCCCACTTTCGAGAATCAACGAAGGACTTCAGAGCGCGGCCAGTGCATCGTTGCAAATAACTCACAAGGAAATATAAAGCTCCACGAGCCGTTGTCCTTGATTGCCCTCTCCATCTTCGAGCACTGTCATCATCGCCAGAGTAAATTGAACCGTCTTAGCCCGAGAGCAGTCGAGAGCGCCAACAATCATAGTAATTAAAAAGATGGACTGGTCGTTGATCCCCGATATAGCGAATTTGTTGATTGAGACGATCGATGTCGCAAGCTCGAAGATGCAAATTCTACCACGACGTTTTTCGCCAACGCCGTCGCTGCCGCTACATATTTTGCTCGACGACCGCCTTCACCAACAAATAGAAATATATAATTATAAATATTTATTTTATAATTATATATTAGCAATTTTTAATTTAAGTATTTTTATTTTCATGCATGTCTTTATTGTATTTTTAATTCATGTATGATGAGTACCTATAACCATCAAATGTGTTTTATTTCATGCATTAAATTATTGTATTTTTATTTCATGTATGATAAGTGCCTATAACCATCCTGAGTATTTCTATTTCATGCATGTAGGGTGAAGATTGAGTGGTGTAGGTTATAAAAGGTCATTCTTATGAAGAGGAATGTAGATTATTGATATATGAATGAAAAAAAAATCCTAAGAATTCAAGATTGAATTTTCCCCTTCTTTCTCCCTTTGCAATTTCGGCCCTCTCCATTCTCTTCTCTCTCTTGGCCGCCGGCCACCCCTTCTCCCCTCTCTATTCTCGGCCTTTCTCCTCTCCCCCTCCTACTCCCTCCTCAAGTTTATCCTCCTTCAACCCTCATCTTCTTCCTCAAAGAAAACCGGCCACCCTTCTTCTACACAAAACCCGGCCACCCCTATTTCCCCTCAACCTCTCGGCCACCACCCTTCTCCACCACCACCCGACCAGCCCTCCCCCCTTTCCACACATAAACCGACCGACCCACTCTCCCTACAAAATCAACCGAGCAGCCCCCTAGATAAAAATCAGCCACCACCTTTCCTCTCTCCTTTTTCCATATATATTGTCCTTTAAGGTTTCACCTCTCCTAGGGTTTCTTGCAAAGGACAACGGCTCACGTCTTCATCATCCGGTGCGAATCCGAGGATTTGCGTGGAAATAGATTCATCCACCGTCGTGTGTGCTTCCTCCACTCCTCTTGTGGACAGATTATCTTGGGATTGGGTAACGATTCCTAAACCTCTCTTGTGTGATTTCTTCTATAATATTTGTGGGGTTTGGTGGATTAGAAGGCTAGTAATTTGTCCAGATTTATATTGAAATTAGTGGCTTAATTAAAATCTGCTTTTCAAGCGTTTATTCTTCCGAATATTTTTGTATAACTTGGATCGGGTAGATCTCGTGAACGCATGTAGAAATCAGATTCATTATCCTTGATTTCCCCTCGAGTTCAAGTGATTTGGTTAACCTCGATTTAAATTAATTTGGGATCGATTTGGACTTCTTTTAAATTGTTATCTTAGTCTGGATCCTCTCTTGTTGGATTTGTGAATGTCTGCGGATAAATTTAATTTGAATTGCTAATTGTCCGGATCGGGTAGGTCTTATTCGCTTGAGCGAACATTGGCATATAACCCTTGTTCAATCTCTAAAAAGAGTGGTGACCCTTTGCATTGTTAATGTTTTGTGACATTAATTGCTTGAGATATCGATGGTGAAAAGTAGAGAAGCTGCACGTTGCGAATCTACTTTAATTGTCGAACCTAATAGCGCGTAGTATAAATCCGTCGGAACCATTGGCCTGCATCATCCGGTCTATCGGAGCCTCGAGTGATCCCCATGCACTTTGCACCCCCGATTTACACCATTTTGGCACTTTGCAACCCTTGGCAGTTTAAATGGGGGTATTTTTGTCCGATGAGATTAGAAATATGGTTTAGGGTTTCCGAAACCTTTTCATCTTCTCATTTTTGGCAATCCAATTTTTTCTCCAAATCAATAGCTAGGGTTCTAGAGCTCCTAGAGCGTTGTTCCAATCAATGGCTGAGCGTGGAGCGTCGTTCTTGCCGTTCTTCATCGACCGCAGAGTACGTTGAGCATTCCTTATCGTTCTTCATTGCTTGTTGTTATCGTCCTTCGCAGTGCTCGCTCCTCTTGAGGTACCCTAGATCTGAGCCATTTTTTTGTTTCTTCCAAAATGTAGGGCTTATTCACCCAACAATCTGTTGGAACCCCAGTTATGATTTGGGCAAGGATCACTATTAGGTTTATTTAGACCGACCCATCATGTATAGTCAGGGTCATGGTTGTGTTCTAGAGTGTAGGCCAAGTCCTTAGAATCAATATCACATGGACCAGCCTTCAACAGACTGCCAGAGACTCAAGCAGTTGTGTCGACACCAGAAACCAGATTGTGTTGACACACAGAAGACTTGTGTCGACACACAGAATATCTGTCGACACCAACTGTGTCGACCCCAGAAGCAAGATTATGTCGACACACAGAAGACTTGTGTCGACACCCAGAACATCTATCGACACCAACTGTGTCGACACCAGAAGCCATTGTGTCGACACACAGGACTTATGTCGACACATTCCACAGAAGTTGTGTCAACACCAGAAGTTAAAGAATAACTGTTGTCTCAGCTCGACGAACTCCAAGCTCAGGTCAACCATCGCTGAACTCAAGATAGCTCAACGAAATAAGAAACTGAGCTCGACGAATTTTATATAATCAGTTACAGTTAGCAGAATTAATTAAGGATTAATTACAGTCAGAATTACAGTCAATGTCCAGGCCATTTAATGTTGAACATTCCTAATAGCCGTTCAAAGACAACATTAAATGGGGTGGTTTCAGAAGATAATTGAGGATTAATTCCCAAGGCATCTTCTACTCTCGAGAATGCTCCCGCCGTCATCAAGATAAATGAATTCAAATGTTTGAACTTGATATAAGAGATTAACAGAAAGACAACAAAAGAAGATAGCAGAGTGTAGAGATACAGTGAAGGTTTTTCCTTTGACAGAGAAGGAGGAACTCTGCATAAATCAAGACACATAGAGTTCTTTATCTGCTCCAGGCTTCTTAAGAGACACACAATCAATATCAGTCTAAGAAGCTTGCTGGAGACATCATCAATCCAAAGGCCTACTCACCCTAAAGCAAAGCTCCATCTCCCTGAACCATTCAACATCTCAGGGGGAGCTTTTTGCTAACATCATATCCACTTAAGTCTTCTCAGTTGTACATTGAGAAAGAGAAGACAAAATCATCTCTCATCCCCCTACTGTATAAAGGGTTATAACTCCCTTCAAAAGTTAACCCCCTTGGTTGCAAGTCTCCTGATCAAAATACTTGAGGATTGATTTTTGAGCACCTGATCAAAAGCTCATTAGTGACAGCCACCTAATCAAAAAATGTAGTGGATTCCTACCAGAGTGGTAGAAGAGTGGATGTACCCAGGTTGGGGAACCACGATATATCCTTGTGTCTTCTGTGTTGCTTGATCATCTATTCCTTACTTTTGTGCTGTGATTTTCTTATTCTTAGAATATAGATATAACTCTAACTAGTGTAAGTTAAGATCTATCCCTCACTTTCAATTGGTATCAGAGCGGGTTTTCTTGGTTGTACAGGCTAACACCTAAACCAAAACGATCTGATAGATCTAATACATCATTAGAGTTTATCATGGCACAAAATGAAGATTTTTCAAGCACCAGACTTTATATGTGCAATCTAGATAAGCTTGCATTATGGAAGACAAGGATTATGTTTTATATGAAATCCATTGATGAAAATATTTTCAATTCCATTCTGTCAGGACAATCTCAACTTCAGGAAACAACAAGTACCAATGTTGTTCCATCATCTCCATGGACAGATGCCCAGAAAAGGCTGAAAATTGCTGATGCACAGGCAATGAACATTCTTGCACAATCAATGTCTGATGACATTTTTCAGGAAGTTGCTGAATGTTCATTTGCAAAAGATATGTGGGACACCCTCGCAGAATGGTTGCAGGATCAGCTAAAGAAAGAAATTTTAAAGCTGAAACCCGGAGTGACTCTGAAGCTTCATCTTGTACAACTGATGATGATGAATAGTCAAGAGCAAGAGAGTTCTGCTTAATGACAATAAATGCCTCTTGCAGCAACCTTGCTGAAGAATCAGACTCTGATGAAGAATCAGAAGGAGATCAGGTAATCTCTACCCTTGATCTTTCATCAGAAGAATTTAAAACTGATTTTAAATTATTGTGTGAAGACTTAATTCAATCTGAGAAGGAAATAAAACTTCTCAAAGAGAAACTAAATAATGTATCTTCTGAAAATACAAAATTCAAAGAAGATTTGAAGAATGCTCTTGAACAAATAAGTCATTTAGAATCAATTAAAGAAAAAGAAAAGTTAGAAACCATAGACAAAATAACCGAAGTTTTACCAAATCAAACTAAAAATTTTCAGAATTTTTTTGTTCCAAACAATTCGTCAAACCGAGCTCGACGAAAACAACATCATTCGTTGAACAAAGCTCGACGAACTATGAACAAAGATTTCAATCTTAACTGGTCAGGAATCTATGCTCGACGAAATAAATATGTTTCGTCGAATATAGGTCGTCGAAAATGGAACAGAGAAAACAATTTCCATTGTTCTCTGAGCAGAGATCGACAATCTCAATACCATTCGACGAAATGACCTTAATTCGTCAAACTCAAAATTTCAGAGCAGAAATTTTGAGTTATTCTAAAATCATAATCAATATTTTACAAATCCTTTTACTGAGTGGATAATCCCTCCTAGAAAATATCATTCACTTGGTTATGTAAATCAACCTGGATATTCTTTTATTTCTAATCATTATAAAAGAGAACCAGGACCCAAGGTAATCTGGGTCCAGAACTTCTAACATCTCTTTGTAGGAAAAGACTTCAGTCTCAACCAATACAGAGGATATATTAGTGGCTATATAATGAGAAATTGTTTGTAATGCTCCAACAGCAGAGAGAGGCTGTGTACTCTACTAAGTTATAAATTCTAATCAGATTTGGGCAAGGAAACGAAAATAGGGGAGACTATCTAAAGGAAATTGTCTAAGTTGTAACATCAGTTTATTTATTTTATTTCGTAAAGCACTCTTGTACACCTGCTGAAAAACTTTATCATTCAGGTAGATTATTTTGGCTTTGTATTTTATTTATTTTTATGTAAATAGTGTCCTCACCCAAATAGGGGGAGATTGTTGGAACCCCAGTTATGATTTGGGCAAGGATCACTATTAGGTTTGTTTAGACTGACCCATCATGTATAGTCAGGGTCATGATTGTATTCTAGAGTCTAGGCCAAGTCCTTAGAATCAACATCACATGGACCAGCCTTCAACAGACTGCCAGAGACTCAAGCAGTTGTGTCGACACCAGAATCCAGATTGTGTCGACACACAGAAGACTTGTGTCGACACACAGAACATCTATCGACACCAACTGTGTCGACAGCAGAAGCAAGATTGTGTCGACACACAGAAGAGTTGTGTTGACACCCAGAACATCTGTCGACACCAACTGTATCGACACCAAAAGTCATTGTGTCGACACACAGGACTTGTGTCGACACATTCCACAGAAGTTGTGTCAACACCAGAACTTAAAGAAGAACTGTTGTCTCAGCTCGACGAACTCCAAGCTCAGGTTGACGATCGCTGAACTCAAGACAGCTCGACGAAATAAGAAACTGAGCTCGACGAATTCTATGTAATCAGTTACAGTTGGCAGAATTAATTAAGGATTAATTACAGTCAGAATTACAGTCAATGCCCAGGCCATTTAATGTTGAACATTCCTAATAGCCGTTCAAAAGCAACATTAAATGGGTCTGTTTCAGAAGTTAATTGAGCATTAATTCCCAAGGCATCTTCTACTCTCGGGAATGCTCACGCCGTCATCAAGATAAATGAATTCAAATGTTTGAACTTGATATAAGAGATTAATAGACAGACAACAAAAGAAGATAGCAGAGTGTAGAGATACAGTGACGGTTTTTTCTTTGACAGAGAAGGGGGAACTCTGCATCAATCAAGACACACAGAGTTCTTCATCTACTCTAGGCTTCTCAATAGACACACAATCAATATCAGTCTAAGAAGATTGCTGGAGACATCATCAATCTGAAGGCCTACTCACCCTGAAGCAAAGCTCCATCTCCCTGAACCATTCAACATCTCAGGGGGAGCCTTTTGCTAACATCATATCCACTTAAGTCTTCTCAGGTGTACATTGAGAAAGAGAAGATAAAATCATCTCTCATCCCCCTACTGTATAAAGGGATATAACTCCCTTCAAAAGTTAACCCCCTTGGTTGCAAGTCTCCTGATCAAAAGACTTGAGGATTAATTTTTGAGCACCTGATCAAAAGCTCATTGGTGGCAGTCAGCTGATCAAAACCTGTAGTGGATTCCTACCAGGGTGGTAGAAGAGTGGATGTACCCAGATTGAGGAACCACTATATATCCTTGTGTCTTCTGTGTTGCTTGACCATCTGTTCCTTACTTTTGTGCTGTGATTTTCTTATTCTTAGAATATAGATATAACTCTAACTAGTGTAAGTTAAGATCTATCCCTCACTTTCACAATCAGGTATTCCAATCTCGCGTGATCTTCACGTCAAGCATTCCTTGTCGTTCTTCCAATCAACCATTTTTTTGTTTCTTCTCAATCTTAATCATTTTTGTTGGCAATTCAGATCTATATATTAATTTTGATAAAACGCATTCGGTCTGCAGCACAATGTAAATGAATGACCCTAAAAGTTAGCATTCTCTGTGAATGTAATTTATAATTATAGTAAAAAATTGGTTGCGTCCACATTTTTATAGAAGGCGGTAGTCAAAAAAAAAATCAACTCAAACGACAAAGTGACCAAAATACCCCCCCCCCCCTCCCCTCATATTTAAGGTCGGGTGCAAAGTGCCAAAGAAAGTGTAAATCAGTGGTGTAAAGTGTCAAATTTAATAATGTGAGATGTCAGTGTTAAAATTATGTAATTGGAGAATGAAAAGTGCCCAAAATACTCTCTTTTTTATGAAGTTCCCAAAATATAAAAAAAATGTTTTTTCTCGATGGATTATTATCAAATATTTCATGTGCAGATGGGTCCGGGGGTGGTGCAGTGCAGGAAATGCACTGAACCATGCAGTGCGCGAGATCTGACGGGTGCGAGTGCATCTCAGCTCGCGCGGAGATGTGTGCACACTTTGATCTCTCGCGCACTGCTTTGAGATATGTACGCTGAGATGTGCACACATCTCAGCGCACTCGCATCCATTAGATCGCACTTTACGGTAAAGTGCAGCGGATCTCGTCCGTCCGATTTCCTGCACTTTACCTCCCCCGGACCCATGTGCAGATACATGCAAATTTATCCGCTTTGCGTGATTGCATCAATTTCTAAATGATGAAATAACTAAATAATCATCGGTACAGTATGATTACAAAAATACCCAAATTAATGGTTTTGGTATTCTTTGAGACACAATTTGGGGGCAGGTGGCAGCTTCTAGGTGCAAAAAAGATCTGTCGGGCCCGGGCTTTTTTGTTAATGAGCCCATAACAGCCCATATTCAACTGGGTCCAGGCCCAATGAGCCCCTTAAGCCTAGCCTGGGCCTAACTAGACGCAGCCTTAAATCAGGTTCGAGCCCAAGCAGACCCAGACCCAAACCCAGGCCGGGCCAAATTTGCATACCTTATTTTAAATAATTATATTTGCTTCACGACACAACTTCCTTCAATATGAAAATAATTATTTTAAAAACATATTTTTTATTCTAGCTTATAATAATAATAATAGTAATAATAATAATAATTTACAATCATACGAGTGTGATGAGTTTGCTAGTGTCATCCCCAAATATGAAAATCTCCTAATATATAATTAGCAGCCGTGCACAACATCCCTTGTGAGCAATATACGACAAAACCATTACCCGATACTCGAGCGACGACTAAGTACTATTATCATCGCACATTATCCTCGGGAAAGACTATTCACAATAGTTGGCCTCGTATCAACTCCAAAGCAAGCATCTGTGAAACACAACGTGGTATTCTTCGGGGTTTAGCTTGCATTTTCTCGTGTCGTTCAACCATCATTGAGTGGTTTGCAACGGCAAAGAGACATCATATCTTTTGGGTATTCAGTCTCCTTTGTAATTGAGAAAAGATATTCAGTCTCCTTTGTAATTGAGCGTTTAGCCCTATCGCCGAATAGTTTGGTATGACTACGTACCACGGTCGCATTCATCTCAAACACATGAAATATGACTCGACTTTGGGTATGTTTGTTTGGGCCTTTTCACTTCATTTCCATTGGGGGGAAATCATTACCGCTACAAATTATATGTTTGTTAACACTCTTTCTCACGGCAGACACCTCCCTACATTTCTCACTGTTCCATTCTCACCGCTCTCCTCTTCAAGGCTTTACCTATTTTTGATTTGGCTTTTAGTGTGATCTTCATAGCTTGTCATCCTATCCTTTTATAGAGTCATTTCACATGTGTTATCCTCTTTTTAAGAAGCTTCATCGCATGTGCACATTCAAAGCACATGAGCGACTTAGAGATGGTGAAACATTGGGCTATGAAAGTTCAAAACCAACTTAACATTTAGCTCATGGATTTAAGAATCCCATGAGCATTAGTTTTAGAGAAATGTTAAAGGCACACATATTTTAGCTATATGCACCCACCAAATAAACCCAAATTTCTAATTTATTCCTAGTTCTCTCCACCAAATCGAAGCCCTAAGCGCGGGCATCCAGAAATCGTCGATCCCATTCCGCCGCTCGTTTTCTCCACCATGCCACGCCTCTCTTTCAGCCGTCGGTGTCTCCTGCTCCATTGTCGAGGGTTGTCATTGAATCTAGGGTTTCGGTTGATACTACTCATCTTCTTCCTCATTTCTAATGTTCTATATTTTCGGTTTCACTTCTATGGTTTGCTTTTTCTTTCATTTTTTATCATGCTAATTTTCGGTTCCTCCATGTTTTTTTCTCTAGCAGAGCAAGATGAAGCTGCAGTAGTTTTTTGTGTGCTTTATGGTCTTGAATCCTCCTTCCCGTGAATGATATTCCTCCTTCCTCGTGTCTGTTTTGTCAATGTATGATTTTTTTGAGCTAAGATGTCTGCCTTGATTTCATTAACTTGAGTAAATGATTGAATACAGAGACCGTGTATTGCTCATGCTTTGTTTGGTATTCAATATTACAGGTGTTTTCTAATTGTGATAACAATGTGTTCAAATGAAGATGGTCAGAGAGATATGTGTTAGAGAGATATGTGTTTTGATGAATGAAAATTATAAGTCAAATGTGAAATTCATAATCATAGTTTTGTTCATTTAGAGGCACAAACATACGCTGAGAGATTAGATAAAAATGAACAAAAGATTGTTCAAAAAATGATCACATCAGGTGTGAAACATCAAAAAATTCTAACTATTTTGAAAGAAAGAAAAAAAAAAGAAATCGAAACAATTGTTCAGTTATGAAACAATTTATAATAAAAAAGTTAGATTGTTCAAGAAAAAGTTAGATGATTCTACCCCTATACAGTTTCTCTACAGATGCATTATTGAAGCCGATTATATCAATTACAACCATGTGAACGACAATACTAAGAGTTTGGAATTTTTGTATATAGCTCATCCAACTGCAGTGCAACTAACAGGTTTTCAGACGTTTTTATGTTAGATTGCACATATAAGATTAATCGTTACAGATTGTCTTTGCATTCTATTGTGGGGTCGACATTCACAAATTTATTTTTTTCGGACGTTTTTATGTTGGATTGCACAGAAGTCAAATGAAACAAAATCAAGTTATATATGAGAACTTGAAAGATTTAAAGAAACTTTCGATGAAACTTCAAAACCAGGTGTATTTGCGATAGATCGGGAAATAGCATTATAAAATGCTATTAAGATTGTATTTCCCCAAGCTCGTATTGTTTTAAGTCAAGTCTATAGTAACATGAACATTCTTGCACATTGCAAGAAATGCTTTAAAGCAGAAAAAGAGTTTGCTAGCTTTCTATGTGCATGGCAAAATGTTGTAAACTCGCCAACACTGCTTGATTTTAATGATCATTTCCGTTCTTTGCAAAGTACTTATGATGAGAAATATGATGATGTACTTCAATATGTATTTACAACATGGATCGAGTCATATAAAGAATCATTTATTTTTGTTTGGGTGGATCAATATTTGCACTTTGGAAATTGCACAACTAATCGAGTAAAAAGTGGACACAGACAGTTTAAACGATTTTTTGAAGTTTTGATTGGAAACTTGACAACCAATTGGAATATATTTGATCAAATGATAAATCTTCAATACACGAGAATTAAACATTCCTTTGGTCAAAGTTAAATTCAAGTTAATACCGGCTATATAAGCTCTTTTTGTACACTGAATTGCTTGACACTATTGTCGCAGTTGCATTACAAGTAATTAAAAAGGAGGAAGGATTGGTAAAGGGTGGAAAGCATAATTGGACAACTTGCATTCATAAAGTGAGACTCACTATGGGACTACGGTGCGGGCATGAGTTAATACTGTACATTACTAACTCGACCTCTTTTCCTTTTTGGATGATACATAAGCATTGACAACAATTATATTTAATGTGCAATACAGAGGATACATGCAAGTTTAAGAAAGAAAATGAGCAAATGCATGACATACAAGTGGAGTTGGATGAAATACTCTCCAAATATAATATTGTCTTGGTTCATTACTCAAAATACTAGTCTTTCACATTTTTATCATTGCAATCTACACCTCTAGAGAATCAAATAATAATTTATATTAGATTTGTGAACAATAATCATTTCATCCGGCTATTGATGAAAGAAGACTCTCTACTACCACATGTTTTCTCTCCATGATTAAGATATCATGAATCGATAGCAAAAAAATAAAATTTAACCGAGTTGGAATTTGACATAGTCAACTTAATCGATCCTTAAGAAGGTATGCCAAATCATTTTTTCCCCATATTGCTATTACTCTTTTTATAATGTAACCTCTTTGTTTAAATTTTTTTCTCGTGCAGACTTTACATACATTATTTTGAGAGCTTTGCTTTCAATGAAGAGATCTATGTCACCTTCAATATCAAGAATCATTTGTCTCAGTAGGTTTTACGCCTTACTTTTTTATTAAAAAAACTAATAATACATGTGTTCGGGAGATTTGATTTCAATAAATAAAGACGATTGTTAACCGCAACCCGTTATTGGCTAGTCGTACCCCAAAATCTCCAAACTTTTCGTGCCTTTTCGAAATACTCCTTGTACATGCAATTTCAGGAAAAGTGTTCAACACGAAAGTTGTAGATCTCGACGCGATCTACAACTTTCGTGTTGAACACTTTTCCTGAAATTGTATGTACAAGGCCTATTTCTGAAAGACGCAAAATTTGAGCATATTTCCAAAGTATGCTTTGTACATGCATTTTTAGGAAAAGTGATCAACACGAAAGTTGTAGATCTCGACGATATCTACAACTTTCGTGTTGAGCACTTTTCCTAAAATTGCATGTACTAGTTGTTTTTCGAAAATGCGCGAAAAGTTATGAGATTTTAGGGTGCGACTAGCGAATAACGGGTTGCGGTTAACAATCAACTAAATAAAACTCTTTCACAAATGTTACATGTTTATGCAGAAGGATGTTCAAGCAAACATTTAGGCTCCATTTAGTTCGATGGTGGCGAGTCGATCCGGCGGGTGGAAACGGAGTGTTCGAATCGGAGGGGGGAGGTGGCTGCTCCAAACATAGTTTTTTGAGGCATTTCTCAAGGCGGGCGGGTGGAAACGAAGCAAACGCCGTCAGAGATTTTTTTATTTACTCTCCTTCCTGCGGCATTTGCTCAAAATGTAGCAGCGAAACGCTCAAACAAATAGAGCCTTAAAGATTGAAGATTTTGAGAGTATTTTGAATAAAGAAAAGCTCTAAGATTGTGTTATTTACTGAATTTAAAAAATTCTAATAATTTTGAGAAGTGTGATATACTTTAGAGATCATAAAAACTATTGCACAAATCTTTATTTATGTTTAAATTGCTCTTTTTATATTTCATTTTGGCTGCACATATAATGTTTGACCTTGTGAGAATAAAAGTGTGCATATACAGTTATTCATTCTATCTATATTTTCTCTTTCTTTCTTTTTCCAAACCCATGAGCAATAAATAACTTGGAACATCACCGAGAGAGTAAACTTTGGAGGCGATGTAGGAGAGACAGGAGACGCATGTACAGGATGCTGATGAGAACTACTGATCACCTATGGGAGAAGAAGGTCGCCAGACCATTATCGACGTTTATTTTAATCGGCGGACCGTAAACCATCGGATCTCCTTCCCCCCTGGCTACGACCTCACCGTCGACGTCAATGATTCCCCCCTCTGTTGGATTCCCGACTCGGTTGCCCGGCACCAACTTAAACGCTCTCACCTGAAACAGCAGTATGAATGAGCATCTTCCTCCAAATGAACAAAAAAGGAAAGCATACATTCGGAAAGAGTATAAGTTGTGGGCACAGATAGTATTCTACTGAGGAATATTTTAGTTCTTTTTATGTCCTTGTATGCTCTGTTTGTTTGGACTTTTTCTTTCTGTTGAGTTTTTCAAAAAATGCAAATGCTTTTTTATCCGTTTAAATAGAGCATGTAGTTGTAATCATTAATCCCCAAAACGTTGTTTTATGCTTGATTCCAACTGCGGAAATTGAGTTCCATTCAAGAATACTATTTTATCTCAATCTGTAACCGCAACCATCCACCCAAACAGACCCTTGTTAGGGGTACTTTTGTGCATGGATGTACGGAATGTAAACTTCGGGGGGAGGTTTTTGAAATTTACTTGTTGGGGGTATTTTTGTGCAACCTGTAATTATGCTATGGCGTAGCCACCTTGAGATAGAAAATTTTGAATCAAAGATTCAAATGAGCTTCTCCGTTCTTTAGTTTTTGCAATTTTTCGTTCTCGTTTCTTTGGAACGGTCGTGGAAGTGCTCGACTCGTAGCATGGAGACAAAAATTCATGGTTTTGAAAATGAGAGTGAAAAAAACTGGATTGCACACCTTGAGATACATCACATATGGTGATTTAATATGGGCACCATCCTTTGCCCCCACCAATATTGATGCAAGAGCAGATCTGGGGCAATCCTTGATCAATATCAAGTCCAAGAAGCCATCAGAAAACTGCAACAAATCATGTAATCGCATGAAAACGCGTAAAAGAAGCGAAAATGAGACCATTTTCATGATATGTTTTCTATGAAAATGCATAAAAGAAGCGAAAATGAGACCACTTTAATGCTATGTTGTAATATTTAGTGTATCTAGTATGCTATAAATAGCTATAGTGTTTGCCCTAATATGAAAGAAGATTTGTTTTCAACTGGTATCAGAGCCTGTGGGAAAAAGACTGCTCGACGATTCCACGCTAGCCGACTTCAGGGGAACTCGATTCTCCTTCGCCCTGGGCTTCTTCTTCGCCGGAGCTTTCTAGGCCGCGGGAGCCTTCTCGGAGACTTCGACAGAGGAACTCCGCCCCTAGGGCTTTCAGATCTGCGCTCGACGGAGGACCTCCACCTCTAGGGCTGCGGGAACGCCTCTGCATCCAGCGGCGGCTGCCGTATCCGGCTGCTGTGAGTTTGGTTGCAGTGGGCAAACCAACCGTCTGCATGTGGCGGGCCTTCAGCGGGTATCCAGCAACAGCACCTTCACATCCGCGGAACTGAGGATGTGGTGATCAGATCTAGGGAAGGAGAAGGCATTGATTGGTACCGAACAGGATGCAGTGATCGGTGAGAAAGTTGATCCATGACGTCGATGGAAGGAACGATGGAAGATGTCTTCAAGATGTTGGGCCCGGATGAGTTGGTCACATTGTTGAGGGTGTTGGGTTCATCGCAATGGTCGGCGAAGTTGGAACTTCCACCGATTGATTTGAAGTTTGACGGACCGACGACCAACCTGAGTTGGTCACGTCGTGTGAAGAAAATCCTTGCAGCGAAGCAGGTTGGGGGATTCAAAATCCTTGCAGCGAAGCAGGTTGGGGATTCCTGACAGGGGCGTTGAAGAAACCAGAGAACTCGGCAGGAGATGAGTGGGAGTCGGCCCATATGACGATGTTCATGTGGCTTCTCAGCTCGATTGTTCCATCGATTGCCGCCACGGTAGATGGCCTCAAGACAGTCATGAAGGTTTGGGACAAGCTAAAGAACACATATGATAGTGTGGGGAACACTTTGCGAGTCTTTCAGGTGAAGGGAGAAATTGATGACACTGCTAAGGGAGAGAAAACAATGCAAGAGTATGCCTCCGAGTAGGAAGGACTATGGGTGGATTACGATCACGTCTCTGGCGGGATGTGTTGCAACGACTCGCAGTGTCAGGCTTCCAAGATCATCGTGGAGGAGATGACAACGAAGTTCCTAAAGGGATTAGATGATAAGTTCGATCAGCGGAGAGCTCTACTTATTTCTGGTACGACGATTCCTACACTTACCAAAGTCATCTCTGTTATGATTCAGGAGGAGACACATCTCAAACTTCAGGCAGGGACAGGAGGGTCCACAACTGTGAAGTCAGCTCTAGCGGTTACTGCCCCCGGTGTTACAAGACAGAGAGAGGAAACCCAACGGTGCTACAACTGTGGCGAGATGGGCCATCTGAGGCAAGCATGCCCCAAGCCGCCCAAGGAGAGAGATTTGGGTGGTGGACAGGGATGTGGTCAGGGGTGTGATCGTGCTCGTGGTGGTAGAGGAGGCTATCGAGCCAATTTTGGGATGACTGAGAGTGCAGAGAAAGTTGACGTTATCTATATAGAGCAGGAGTAGCCCCTACTTAGCGTGATGGAGGACATCAAAAGAAAACAAACGGGTGAGGGGAACAGAGATAGAGTTGGGGGGGGGTCGCTATGTATGCCCACCCAACTGATGGATCTCTCGCTTTTGAATACATATCTTCCTCCAGGGCATCAGATTGAATCATCGACTCAGGCGCATCACGTCACGTGACAAGAAATGCATGTGAGTTCTCATCTTACACTCGTCTAGCTACCACAGACAACATCCAGACGACGAACGGTACGTTCCAGCTAGTGGTTGGTAAAGGTACTGTTAATTGTTCAGGTTCGATAAAACTATCCAATGTTTTGCATGCTCCTTATTTTCCAGTTAATCTCTTATCTATTAGTCTTATGATTATTCAACTGAGATGTGTTGTTTCTTTTGATATTCCCAAGGTGACTTTCTAGGAGAAAGGGACAAGACAGCTACTTGGGACTGGGACTTGGCATGACGGGCTGTGGTATCTGGATCGGGAAGGATTGGATGCGGCTCTTGTATCTGTGATAGAGAAGACGGGAGTTAGAGGACAGGAGATGCAGAGGATATGATGATACTTTATCACAGGCGATTGGGGAACCCCTCCTTTAATACTGTAGCTAGATTATTTCCTGCTATTTTTGAAACAGCAAAAAAAATAAAATTGGTGTGTGATGTTTGTGATTTCAGCAAGCTTACTAGGAGTTCGTATGCTAGTACGGGCCGAAGAAGCTCTTCTATTTTTGATGTTATTCATTCTGATGTATAGGGACCTTGTAGTGTAAGTTTTTTGAATGGTTATAAGTACTTTTTAACTTTTATTAATTGTGTTTTTCGTGTTACTTAGTTGTATTTGATGAAAACTAAGAATGAAGTATTTACTTGCTTTCGAGAATTTCATAAGCTTGTTCAGACACAATACAATGCAGTGATTAAGGTACTAAGATCGGATAATATAACAGAATACATTAACAAGGCAATGGAGAAATACTTATCGGCGCAGGAGACAGTGCACCAGACCACATATGCCTACACAGCTGCACAAAACGGAGTGGCGAAAAGGAAGAACAGACATCTTCCGGAGGTGGCAAGGAGTATGATGCTCAACATGACGGTTCCTCAGAGTTTGTGGGGATATGCGGTGTTAACAGCGACACAGTTGATCAACATGAAGTCATCACAGGTTCTGAGGTGGAAATTCCCGTGTCAGTAGTTGCAAGGACATAATGGGGGATACTTCCTTTGAAGGTATTTGGGTGTGTGTGTTTTGTGAAGGACAAGTTGGGTGTTGGTAAGTTTAATGTAAGGGCAGTCAAGTGTATGTTTATGGGTTACTCTCGTACTCAGAAAGGGGTACATGTGTTGGAGCCCAGTGGAGAAAAAATATTTTGTGGGCATGGACATTCACTTCAGAGAGCTTGAACAATACTACCGACAAGCGGGAGTCTCACCCACATTTGACTCGTCAGATACCAAAAATATGAGGCTAGAGAGAGAAAGGTTGGTGACTGATTTGGGAGTATGACAGGGAGGATCTGTGGAGGAGTGGGAGAGTGATGAGGAGCAAGAGGAGGAGATTGAGGAGGAGAGGTGAGATGTGAGACCTACAGCTCAGGGGGGGCTGCTGACATACAGTAGGAGGAAACTACCAGCAGTACCAAATCCAGTATTTGTGCCCAGTCTAGTTCCTAATTCCTTGGTTGCGTCCCTCCCTACTCCTGTAACACCTACACCACCACAAGCCTCAGATGATATCCTTTCCCCTTCCCCTACTTCTCTTACGTTACGAAGGACTACTCGCAGCAATGTGAGAAATCCTCAGGATACATACAGAAGGGGACCTTGCGTCCTTTATCTCTTACGATTATATCTCTTGTACGGCTCTACTCACGGAGCAGAGCTCCTGTGGCTGAAAGGGATGCTTGTGGAGTTGAAGTTGGATCAAGGAGATAGGATGAAGCTGTGGTGTGACAGTCAGTCAGCCATCAGTATTGCAAATAATACAGTCCATCACGATCGCACCAAACATATAGAGATTGATGGATTCTTTATAAAAGAGAAGCTTGATAGTGGGCTACTAGAGTTGAGTTAAGTCTCGACCAAGGGTCAGGATGCAGACTGCTTAACCAAGGGACTCAGTTCAGAGGATATGATCAGGAGTTGTAACAAGTTGGGCTTAGTGAATATCTTTCGCAAATCTTGAGGAGTGTTGTAATATTTAGCATATCTTGTAGGCTATAAATAGACATAGTATTTGCCCTAATATGAAAGAAGATTCATTTTCAACTGACAGTATTGAGATGTCAAAATTATTCCTTCAAAATACCATCAAAATTGCCAGATTTAACCTTTACCTCTAATAGTTAATTAAAGTTATGTCTTGATTCTTGGATCTAAATAATTGTTCAAATTTTGTTGGTAAAATTAAGCTACGAGCCTAACACTACCAGACTGAGCCACTCGCCAGCCATTATCAATGAACAAAACCTCGTTGTCATTATCAGCCAAAACCTTAACAAATTAGGTGCACATTTACGGAGATCCAGATAAATGAATGCACAATTTCGACAAACTGCTGGTTCTATGAAGCAATTGTGATATGTTATTTTCATTTGATACATAAAGCTTGTAGAAAAGAGATCCTCTATTAGAACAAGAAGCAAAATAGTCTCTCTCGCACCGCGTGAGTGCACTCCCTTGTCGATCCCTCACCTCTTCTGCGGAAGCCACCATAGCTTCTCCCGGTTCGAATAAGGGGAACTCCAACCCTCTCCAGGACTACACTCTCGCTCGCCCTAACAAGAGATCGCGATCGGGAGCACACATCAATTGGTATCAAAGCCAAACGATGTCAGTGGCTACAACCGCTATTCACTCCAGCCCCGATTTACCCCTACGACATGTCGCCATCGACGCTTCCGCAAAAGCCGAACCAATCGGCACAGCCGTTTCATCTGCATGGTTACAGCAGCCCTGCTCTTTTGATCCCAGTAACCGCCCCTTCCAACCAGCTCCTTTCAACAAAAGCGAACCACTTCCAGCAGCCTCCACCCCTCTGATCCATCATTGAATAGCCGCCGCTCGTCCCCTATTGCACTGGAGCTGCCTTGCCTTGCGGGTCTCTCACTAAGCCCTCTGACACTCTGCAGTCCGCTTTAATGGAGGAAGGCGGTCTCACGCTCTCTCAAGTTATGGAGATGTTTCTAAAGATGATGGCGGCTGACAACACCGCGAAGATTGGATGCGCTCTTTGCTCGTCTCGACAGTATGCAACCCCCTCAACTGTCCTCATCGGGCTCCTCCTATGATGGGTTGCTGGGCCAACCTCGTTACGATGCCCCAAAACACCATCCTAAGGGAGCAGTGTCTCGCTACGTCAAAATGGATTTTCTCATTTTTGATGGCCATGAAGACCCTCTCGTGTTGTGAACACTTATTCGCGAACCAACAGACACTATGGGAGGGCTGGATCAACGTAGTCTCTTTTCACCTCAAGGGCTTCACTTAGCTCTGATTCACACAACTACAAAGTGAGCGACCCTATCTGATGTGGGACTTTAAAGCCAACTGCAATATGTGTTTCGGACCACGACTTCGCAGTAATCATATTGTCGACCTCGACTCTCTTAAATAGACGGGCTCCATTGAAGAGTATTTGGAGAGGTTCCACACCCTTTTAGCTCGTGTTGTAATCCCCAAACAACGGGTGGTCATCTTCACGGCAGGTCTTCATGAGCGTTTGCATCTCGATGTGAAATTCTAGAGGCCGACAGACCTCACTACTGCAATGAGCCTCACAGAAATTTGCAAGAAGAGACTGTTCATGGAACAAATGAATAATGGCTGACGAGATGGGGTCGGACCCTCCCGGGGATTTAGCAACCCTGCACCTCATCCCGGCACCACCTCTACCAAGATGAAGAGATGAGTCGTCCCCCATTCTGATAAGGGATTTCATCTGCCGAGATGGTCGATCATTGTACCAAGGGCCTCTATTTCAACTACGATGACCAATACAGACCGGGGCACCGATGCAAACATCACTTCTATCTGGAGGCGAATGACCCCTGTGACGAGGACAGCGAAGAGGATGACCTAGCATATTCAAAGATCTCCCTCGACGCCATTGCGGGATCGCAATTGGGTCACACTATTCAAATGTTTGTCAAACTTGTGGCGTAGCCTCTCGTTCTTATGGATTCGGGGAGCACGAGGAGCATATATAGCGTCATTAACAAGCCTGTCGCGCAACGTCTGCAACTTGTCATGACGTCGTGTCACAACGTCAATGTTTCTGTGATCAACAAAAACAAGATGGTGTGCCCGAGAATCTGTCGTCGGGTTCCTATCGTGGTAAAGGGACACCACTCCCGGGTTGATCTCCTAGTAGTGGGTTGTTATGGTCCCACACCACCAGTTATCTACGTCGTTAGTTAGTGTTATCATGTATTCATGTTAAATGTCTTTTATTAGTTGAGTTGATGTGTGAATTTGTAGTATTTTATTGTTTCATGTTGTTCTCTTTATTTTCCAGTTATTTACGCTCATGCCACTTGTGTTTTAAATAGATCTATTTGGTCATCGTATGAGGTATGAATGAATTAATCCAAGTTTCTTTATCTCTTTAAGTTCCTCTCTCTAACTTCTTCCTCCTCATTCCTCATTTCTAGAGTTAGGGTTGAACACGGCTCCCCTTCTTCCTCTCCCCTCGCATTCTCTGCGGGGTGAGCTCGGCTCCCTTGTATCTCTGCCTCCACCGCCACCTCCGACGATGTTATAAGCTAGGCCCATAAGATGGACCTCCAGGGGTTCAGGGTGGTGTTGGGTGTTCCGTGGCTACGTCTCTAGTGATGGTTAAGGTTAGATTTTGATCGCATCACTATGCGTTGGCAACATGAATCAAAGATGGTGTGGTGGAATAGCACGGGTGTTGAGACGGTGACAACTACTTTTCACATTCTGACCAAAGCGGTCGTGAAGCCCCCGACTACACCTAGGCCGAACCAAACGAGGCTCAACCACTTGCTATAGGTATTCAGTGATACTCTTACAACACCAATGGGCTTCCCCCACCTCGTCGTCAGGATCACCGCATATGTCTCTTTTCGAGTATGGCGCCTTTGGTGGTCTTCCCCTACCGATACCTCTTCTCTAGAAGGATGGGACCGAACGTCAATGCAACGCTATGATCCAACAAGAGATCATCCACCACAGTGTTTCCTCCCCTTTTGTCATCCACTTAATACACAAGAAGGATAATACTTGGCATTTATGCATGGAGTACCGTGAGCAGAACGCTAAGACATTCAAGGACAAGTTTCCCGTACCAATGGTGGAGGAACTCCTAGATGCCTTGGATGGAGCCCATTTTTTCTCAAAGTCGGATCTTTGCTCAGGCTACCATCAAGTGTGCATGGCCACCACCGACGTGGAGAAGACTGTGTTTTAGACTCATCATGGTCCTTTCCGGTTCCTGGTAATGCTATTTGGGCTCACCAATGTCCATTTCACATTTCAGGCATTGACGACCAAGGTGTTTTGGTCGCTCCTACGACGATATGTGCTTGTATTTTATGAGACATTTTTGTTTACATTAAGGCTTGGGCAGATCTCCTTGAACAACTTCACACAATCTTTTGGTTGGTCTGTCAGCATCCATTACCTTTGTCACCGTGTGAGCTCCGCGGGTTTCTTGGCCTCACCGATTACTATTGTCGCTTCATTCCCAACTACAATACTATTGTTGAACCATTGGTGGCCTTATTACGGAAGAATGTTTCGTTGGGGGGGGGGGTAGCTACAAGAATCTTCCGAGAGCTCCAGCAGGCCTTGATTTCAACACTAATCTTATGCTTCACCGATTTTTCCTAGGAGTTTCAATTGGAGTGCGACGAATCAAGCCAAGGTAGAGGTGTAGTGTTGCAGCAAAAGGGTATCTGATTGCATATTTTAGCAAGAAGACGACCCTCCACCATCAGAAGTTACCCGCTTACGAGCTGGAGTTAACCAGCCTAGCTAAGGTTGTGCAGCAACGGCGTCCATACTCAGGGGCCAAACAATTATGATCCGGAAAGACCATTTCAGTCTGAAATACCTCCTCCAGCGGCGCTATAGAACAAAGTTGGGGAGAACGAAGTTCAGGTTCCAAATGTTCTCTTTCTCTCCTCTGCATATCCACACAAGTGAAAATAATAGAAGCCATAGCCACTTCTTGAGTTGTGTCATACACAATAGTTTGGGATCTGACATATCTCTCATCAGTACCACAAATCCAACATGGTTGGACCAAGTTGTGAGGAAAGTCCCAATACTTGTCCTCGTGTGCCTTCTTCCCACAATGGGGCAATTCATTGTACTCGTGTGTTCTTTACAATAGTTTGGGATCTGACATATCTCTCATCAGTACCACAAATCCAACCTGTTTGGACCAAGTTGTGAGGAAAGTCTCAATACTTGTCCTTTTTTTGAAGTTTGTAGTGTTTCACATTCTTTGTTCAGCTACAAAGGCTAACCTATCATACCCAATATTTACGTCAGTCTGAAGAGAATTTATATGGTTAGCTTCTCCCCGAATACAATGCGCAATAGTCTCCAAAGCAGGAACAAAAACTTCTCTCAACATCTGAAATATTTTGAATTCAAGCTCTGAAGGAAGGCCAAAAAGAATTTCAAGGACACATAGTTGCATAAATTCTGTTCTTTAGTCTTTGATGGTTTGAATAGTTGGGCACTGATCAATTTTTGCTCACTTATGGCTCAGTTTACTATAATACTCCTCAAAGTCATTCATACCCATCATATGTATCTACTCTATTTGAAGTTGGTAGATCCTTGCCAAGTCATTTTTCAAAATAATCTCTTTCAATTAACTCCCATATTTCTTTAGCGTGTGACTGAATAAGAATTTTCCTTCATACTATTTTGTTTAATCACTACCCCTTCAGGGACGTCAACACTCTTCAATTTGTCCCCCATCACGAGACAAAGAGCACATGTAAAGAAGCACCCCCTTCAGGAAGTTGCAGATGGAAAAAAAATACGGGAACAACAACACGAGTAGCAACTGTTGTTGGGAAGCCTCTACAATTGTTAGACAGGAGTTGGGGTCCTCGATAGGGGCCTGGACATGGGGCAGGAGCATCGACGCAGACGATACAACAATAGGAACAAGGCAGTAAAGTCAGTAGTTGGGAGCAGCATCACCAAAGCAGAATTAAGAGGTGGACGAGATCAAGGCAGCGAGGACGGTGATACCTACTCGTATATCTCGATCTGGACTGTCGCCGTTGGTCGATCTGAATAAAGTAGAAGCAAGCAAACATACAACAAAAGCTGACAGAGCAGTCGATCGAGACACCTAAGACAAGTGGGCGGATCCAGTGAGACGCAGGAGGCGAACCTTTAGGTTTCAAATGTTCTATTTTTTCTTGCCTCCGCATAGCCACACAAGTGAAAATAAAAGAAGCCCTAGTGGCAAAGACCAGCCCAAATCAAGTCGACACAAGTTTCCGACGTCGCACCCATCCGGACCTCTACCGGCCCTGAATCATTTCCCTATTTTATTGCATTTATTTTAGTTTGCATTTTTTTTGTTTTTGCAAATGTATGTTTGGATGTTATGTGCACGTCTGGGTGCGTAGCCATGTTTAGAGCTTTTATCTTATTCCCCAAAGAAAATATACATACATACATATATATATACGTATATATATACACGTATATATATATACAAATATATATATATATATGTGTATATATATACGTATATATATATATCTTAATATCTTTGATTAAACCCTCCCCAAATGAAGACCTGCTCAACCGTAAATACTATTCATACTCTAGCGCGAGCTGAAATACCTGCTCAATCGTCTCCATATTGTGGGGAAGTAATTCCCTCCAAATGTCCGCTCTAAGTCCAACACAAAAGCGTGAAGCAGTGGTGACAGGCTCCTCCATAATATCGTTGCGAACTACGAGCTTGTCAAAACGGGACATATAATCTGCAACGAAAAGTGTCCCCTGACGTAGCGCGCAGAGCTGATCTAAAAGTTGATTTCGATATGAAGCTGGGAGGTATTTGTCTTGTAAGCATTGCTTCATTTCATCCCACCGGGTGATGGGGTAGTAATCATCCCGCTCAACGGCTTAAGAGATCTCTCGAGACTCGACCAATAAATTTTTGCCTAGCCGATCAACTTCATTTTGGCGAATCGCACTCGCCTCTCGTCGCTCATTTCGAACTAGTCAGAATAGTGATCCATGTCTATGAGCCAATCACCAAATACCTTCGGGTCTAGATGACCGTTGAAGGTGCATCAATGTGAATGAGCAGGATGATGTCATCCTCCTCTGGAGTCATCTCATGGCGCGGTTCACGGAAATCACCATAATCATCCTCATAATCATAACGTATCGCGCTCAATCCCTACGACGAGGTGGGGGAGGACGTTAAGATGTAAGTAGTGTAGAGATGTGAGTAAACAGGAGTGGGTGAGAAGGGTTTCACGATGATGGTGGGGGGTTAGGGGAGATAGGAGGGGCTGGGTTGGGGTAGAGGGGGGAATGGGAGTAGCGGGTTTAGGGCCTCTGGTGGGGAAAGGGGAGAAGAAGGTGGATTTGTGGGGAAGGTTTTGGTGGTCGACGGGATGGAGTGAGGGAGCGGCAGAGGTGAATCCGCCGGGAGATGGGGCGGTTGTAGTGGTTGATGGGCTAACGGGGTGTGGGAAGGGGCGGAGGGGGAAAGGAGGGAAGGATATTGGACAGGGATGAACGGGGTCAGCATCGCACCAGCATGCGGAGGAGAAATCGGCTTCTCGCTGAAAGATTGCACAGTTCTGGAAACTCCAAAACCCACGATAACTCCCAAACACAATCGGTGCACTTTTATAACCCTAACACCCCAAAACCGCTTAGTAACCGCACGCTGTGAATAAACCACCCCGATCGGACGACTAATAGTGTTTTGGACCGATCGGGGCTAAATACAACTCAAAATAAAAAACACAAAATATAAAAATGACACGACTCGAACTTCCGGACGTAACCACGGACTCTGATCGTCCATCCGGACAACGGATCACTGCCTCCAGCGAGAATATACGCGAGTCGATCGTGGCGCGCCGCCACTTCCCAGCCGGTACAGCCCCTATTACAAAAGCTGCCGCTTATTTTCCGGTTCAGCCATGGCGTGGATTAGGGCTTCCTCACTGCGCGGATTTCCAGCGGGATTTCCACCTCGACTCCTACCCACGACCCAGCAGAGCCTCCGGTCGTCCTTCTCCAACGCGTCTTCCGCCACGTCCAAGCCAACCGCCTGCCTCTAGCCCCACTCCAGCGGTTTCAGCCCATGTCCAAGCTCCAGGCCATGAACAATAGTTTAGGGATAAGTTTCTGTTAATGCTTTTGTTTTCATTTTTCCCTATAAAAGGGATGTAATCAGTTGTTGATAGGGATGAATGTTTGATATTGAAGAAAAACAGTAAAATTTGTGGCTTGCTTCCGTATGAGAGTTTTGGAAGAGTTGATGAACATTTCGATTGCTTTGTGCTTCCTGTTGTGAGTCCAGTTGTGGTTGAATATTGATATTGCTGCTTTGCTTTGTTTTCCCGTTTGAGTGAAAAAAAAAATTGTTGCTGCTATTATCTGATTCCCGTAGAGAAGTTATTGCTTATGGAGAAATTAATGTTGTTGTTGCTTGCTGTTAGAGGAATAGTTCCGTTAATGAGAATGCTGTGATAGCTGGTGTTGCTTGCCGTGAGATTTTGAAGATAGAAAAAACAGTTGAGTGTTTGAGATTTCGTTGGAGCCACTTCATGTGAGAGTGAGCGAATTTTTCTCCGTAGTGCCCGTGTGCGATAGCGTCCGACCTCAGAGCGGGAGATCGAAGATGACGAGGAGCTCCCCTCGGGATCGCCATCAACTTCGGTTACGGAAAGATGCATCTTTCTGTGGGTAATTGTTTTTTCCCTTCCTTTGTGCGAGTCTGCATTTTCTCTTAAGGTTGATAGCTTCATTGTTGGGTTTTCGCCTGAATTTTGTCAGCGAACGCTACGTCGAAAACTCCAATCGGAAGCATATCTGGAATTCTCGATTTCGTTTTACTACGACAAGGAAAACGGAACAAAAGCTTCTAATCTCCTTCCCGAAATTTGAATTGAACTATTGTTTTCAAGTAATTCAATTTTGAAACGAACTAGTTTATTTTATTCTTTACAATAATTAAAAGTTGTTTTCCCTTCTTAGGTTCGTGCAATACCCGCTCAAAATTACTATTGCAAACTCCATTACATGCAATTTAGGGTTTTCTAGGGAAAAAGCTGTCAGGCGTGCAAACCCTACGCACTGTCCTGCATCACCTAGTCACCCCTTCAGTTGTGGTCACCACCAGGTAAGTCTAAGGTAGCTGATCTTTTAACAAAAGGTACCACAACAACGGTGGTCTAGTAAACTTCTTGCGTATGATTTTCACATGAGTATAAGGCGAACGCCTTGAATTGCGTCGAAGATTCCTTGTTCCGTAGGAATCACTCAAACGACGCGACTTTTTCATTATTTCCCAACCCACAGACGAGCTGCTCTTTTCATTTCATGAAGAGATCCTGACATCCCAACGTTGCAGGGGTTACGCCACCACAAAGGCAAAGGATGTCCGTTGGGCAGTACGGGAAGCTCTCATCGTCTATAAGGGTCATTAGTATTTGGAGCCGATCTCTCCCCACATATCCACCATCCTCGAGAGCACCGATGGAAGGGGACAAAAATGGCCCCACAAAATCCTCCAACGCATCAGGGTAGAGTTCTTTTGCAAGGGCTTCAGTAGCGTGTTCAGGATTTCAGCGCATGATGTTTTGTATTCCAGTGAAATAAGACCGACCACCTCCTCACAGTAGGTCTCTTATAGCGGCTACAAATCCTAACCTAAATCTAGGTCTACGTATCTAAGGATTTCGTGGAAGGGTTACCAACCATTAAGGATAAACTCATTCTCACAGTGGTCGTCAATAGCTTATCCAAGGGAGCGCATTTCATTCACCGTTGGTTCGCTCCCTTACGGTAGAAGTTGTTAATGTTTTCTTCAAGTAGGTGTTCTGCCTACACACCTTGGAGCGCCTTGTGTCTTATCAGGTTAAGATGTTCATCAATCGGTTTTGGAAAGAAATTCTTCACTCTTCGCAACATTAAGTTGTCCTTCTCCACAACATGTCACCCACAGTCGGACAGGCTGAGATGATCGACCACACTTTGGACATGTATCTACGATGCATTAGGAGGGATCACTCTAGAGATTGGGCTCGATGATTCCCATGAGTAGAGTATTACTATAACACATCTTATCATAATGCCGTTCCGGCGACACAATTCCAACTCATATATAGGAGTTCTCCCTGGCTGTTGTCATATAGACATCATCCTCATTAACGTCGTTGATTGCGATCTCATTGACCAACCTACTCCTGACGACCGCTCAAAAGAGCCTACTCCAGGCACAAGCCCATATGGAGAGCATGTACAACGCATCCACCACGAGCTCTCATTTGCCGAACATGACTTAGTATGGTTGAAACACCACCCTTACGGCCAGACGTCGACCACCAAGGTCCCATGCAACAAATTGGGTCCTAAATACTACAGGTCATTATAGGTGACAAAATTGGGGAGGTGACATATCAATTGGAGCTCCCACCTGAGGCCAAGATACACAATGTCTTCCATGTTTCTTGGCTGAATCCATTACTAGGGAACCCCCGCCGAAACCATTGGTCACCGTACCGCCATAGCTTGAGAACAAGCTGGATTCCAACAAGGAGGGAGATGCTATGGGCCAAGGTTGGGGTTAGATGATCAGCCACACGCAAAGCTACTCAAGGATTGAGTGAGTAGTGTTATCTTTAGTTTTTGCATGTAGTTACTTTTATCTTATTTTAACTCACTTGTAGTTGGGCCAAACTAAGTGAGGGACATTTTGGATAATTGATGTTAGTGGGTTCCTCCTATGTACGGGGAGGGGCAACTCATTTGAGACTCATGCAATAAATTTTTTTTAACTCCCCCAATCCCTTCTCTCTGTCGGAACATATTAGGGCTCTCATT
Source organism: Platanthera guangdongensis (assembly GCA_039583875.1). NCBI lineage: Eukaryota > Viridiplantae > Streptophyta > Magnoliopsida > Asparagales > Orchidaceae > Platanthera > Platanthera guangdongensis. The sequence goes on along the minus strand of CM077160.1, from coordinate 159,837,131 downwards.
CTGTCATTCACGATCTCCCTCACCAGGACGTTGCACCGTATGCGCGCATGCTCCCCTTCTATCAATCCTTCTCCTCTTCCGCAGCACCCACCATAGATCCTCTCGGCTCGAAGAAGTGGAACTTCAACCCTCTTGGAGACTTTGCTCTCACTCACTCTAATACGAGATAGCAATCCGGAGCACACATACTTAAAAAAACATCTCCAAATAACAACCTTGAGTATTTTGAAAAAATACTTAACGCATGCGATTGACGTTGACCTAACACGGCTAACAGCATATGAAAATGCAGGCGGGAAAATAATTGATGACAATGCAATCAAAATGCATGTTACCAATACTATGTGGCTGTCCTATTAAAATTTGAAGAGCATATGATCAATAAAATATTTTCAACAATCAAATACCTTTGCTTCTGGTGCTGAAAATGTATCTTCTGTAACCCAGGGCACATTGACCAACATGACAGAAATAAATGGCCCCTCCATGATCCTCCAATCTGAAACTTCAAAACAAGCACTAGCCCCCTGGTAGCCTCGCAATTTCTCAGCACCACCAACTCGTCCTTGCTCAGATATCTCAGTATCACTCACATAAGTTTCTCCTTCCATCTTTGGCTCCCCGTAGAACTCATGCCCAGGAGCAGGCACGAACTCGATATTACCATGGTACTTCCGCAACTTCATCACTCTCAGAAAGCACTGGTCAATATAAAATTTAACTATATGACAACTTCATCAACTGGGAAAGGTACTAAACTTAAGAAATTGGTTAGAAATCATGAAATGCTAAACTAAACAATGTAAACAAGTCATGAACCTTCAAAAAACATCATTAGAGGTGCTATCGATTTACAAATCATTACAGGTGATAATGTAATAGACTTAGAATAAACTTGTTTCTTATTGGGTAATGGAAAATATTATAATGGTTTCTTAACATACCATCAATTATATTATCAACAAAAATCAAGAAAATATTCATATACAACAATGATGCAGAGGATTGCTTGCAGACAAAGATAACCTTCACTTCTATATCAGAATTTTCAACTTTTCTGGTAAGATATAACGTATGAGATCTTGCAAGTAAAAAATGGCTGATTTGAAAGCGCATCACACACACACACACACACACACACACACACACACTCTTTTTCTTAACTTTGCCACTCTTTCATCCTTTTTCCTCCAGTCTTTTTAATAAAAATGTGAAGAATGAGAGAATGACAAATGGTTGAAGAAGTATCTTGATAGCAATATTTAAGAACAAATGAGATATTCAACGCTGCTGATTATTAAATCAAACTTTTGAGCCGATCAAATGAAAATATGACAAGAGTTATTGGAGTCTAAAAAATAGTCAAATTCAGATAATCAATTTGATTTCATGTTAGAAAAATTTAGTGATACAATTGATGAAAAAAACATATAGAAAGCAAATAAAAAACCTGTATGATTCTTAGTAATTGTTAGAAACCACAGTGGGACCCTCATCAGGTACATGAACCCAGATCTGTGGCCGACTGCAGTCGAATGACGAGAACATCCCCAACCAAATCTCCTGGGCGCATGTGGGACCCTCGCCGGGTATCAAGTCTCCGCTTAGGAGCTTGATAAAGGAGGTCCCGGGTTCTATCCCGGGCCTCAACAACCTACCTGGAAATATATTCCGTGTGATCTGGGTTCATGTGTCAGACAAGGGTACCACGCGCGCCCCGGAGATTTGGTTGGAGATGTTCTCGTCATTCGACTGCAGTCGGCCACGGATCTGGGTTCATGTACCCGACGAGGGTCCCACCGTGATTTCTAACAGTAATCATGAAAATACATGATCAGAGTAACACAAAATTTGATTTGGCAAGCTTCAAAGAAGAAAAGTTTGCATCAAAGATACGCCATACATTGAAGTTGTTAAATATATGCATGATATAACACTTACTAGTAATAATTGTGGAATAACCAAATTTTCAATCACAAAAAGTTTATATCGAGAATCAATATTGCACTATCATTTTCTAATAGTTATTAAGATTTCTGTATGTTTAAAGAAGGCTAAAAAAACCAAGTACATGGATAAATAGATTTACTATCGAGCATCATGTTGGAGAGGGAGTGGACCCAAAGCAATGCGGATGAAAGTTACTCAAGATAATTTATGCAGTCTAGGTTCAACATCTCGAGCAACGCCCAACCGAAACAAATGGATAAGGTTATCGATATTATAAATCAACAAATCAATTAAAAGGGGCAGCCCGGTGCACAAAGCTGTTGGAATAATATTCATATATTCCTATATTTTATATATATATTTTTCAATTTGAAAAATCCAATTTATAATAATAATAAGAAGAAGAATAACAAGATTATGAAAACTTGTAAACATAAAAATGAGAAATAAAAGAAATCAGAATTAGTATATAGATTAGAATCGAGTATGGGTAAGGCGTGTGGTCACTGTCCTAAAGAGGTTGCACCACCCTCCGACAGGGTTTCAACTGATGCTCACTTATTCAAGGTACAACGCCTGGCTAGATCCCAAAATTCTGATGTGCGAGGACACTGAAGAAACATAGAGCAACCAAACTCCCACTTGATGAAGCAAACATGAAGAAAATGGAATCACAAATAAATTTGTCGCAAGAGCGAACGAGAGCTAGAGCAGTTTTCAGAGAGCGTCTTTAAATTCAAAAAATATCCTATGTAGGAGGCTCGTAAAACGGTAAGAAATTAAGTACGTCGTAAATTAGAACTGTTATAATTGCTAGCTTAAAATCATGCGGAGAGACATTGGACTTCTAATGTATTGGAGTAATGACAAGAAAACACGTAACAAAAACAAACGTGTAACGAAAGCTGGCAGAGAAGTTGACGCAGGCAAGCTGACGGACTGCTTATCGAGCCAAGCGTCGAGTTCTAATTGACGCATGTTGAATGCTTATCGACGCACTGTTAATTGACGCAAGGGTCGAGTTCCTTATCAACGCAAGTCGAGTTCTTATCGACGGAACTGAAGTCTTTTCGACGCATGTCGACGCAACTGGGAATTTAGGATTCAAAAAGTGTCAAAACTATTTAGTACAAAAAATATAATTCAATTCAATTATTCCCTAAATCTCAAATCCCAAATCCGGATCCGATGCGGTGCGCGCGCGCACGTGTGGTTCATAGTTCCTCTTTATGTTCATTTGAACAAATATGAATGTGTGAATTCATTTATATACTCACCTACATGAGAGGTCATAAGCAAGGTGAGACTAAGGGTTCATTCTTTCCTTCATGTAAGATTTCCCTCCAAATATTTGGATTCCCTCCATTTGATTTTGGAGCTTTCATCAAGTATGAAGAGCCCAACACAAGAGACCAAACAAGACTCCAATAAAACATTATATATATTAAGTGTTTTATATAAAAATTCTAACAAAAGCATACCCACACAGCGAGGGTCTCGAGAAGGGTCCCACCACAAGGGTGAAATGTAGGCAAACCTTATCCTGCATACTTGCAAATGCAGGCAAACCTTATCATGCATGTTTGTAACCTCTTGCAAATATGTGGGATAATTTTGCCTACATTTCACCCTTGTGGTGGGACCCTTCTCCAAACCCTTGCTGCGTGGGGATGCTTTCTGCACCGGGCTGCCCCTTAATTGATATGTTGATTTAGAAAAGGAGTGAATTCAATGACTTCTAAGTGTGTTTGTATGTGTGCGCGTGTTTGTTTCGAAGTGTGTGCAATTGTGAGGAACATGGAACAAAAGAGCAGCGTGACTGCTCAGTCTCCACCACCAATCTCAAGAATAGACAGGATATATAAGGTTACTGCAGCTATTATTGATCTGACTGAGTGTGAGATCATGCAGGGCATCGCTATGTTAAGCGCTAACGACACGAAGAGTGATGTGTTCATAGCTTTGTCGGTGCCAATCAGGAGGACCTAGCTCCGCTTACATTTATGTGATTGATTATATGTTACGGATATTCGTGGAGGATGTGGCAAGGACCGATAAAGAAGAACCAGACGTGTCGAGAGCGGCTTGGACCGATGAGGACGACCAAGGCGGGGTCGGCGCGAATGATATTTAATATTAAATATATTGTTATGTTTGGTTGTCACTTTTAGTAATTTCTGTATTTCATATTTTTGTTGTTTCCTTTTGTATTCGCTCCTCGCCTATAAGAGGGCATGTGAACCTTGTATTATTTTATCTTGGATGTGTTATGAAAAGGGTTGTCTCATTGTTTCCTCTCAAACCCTAATCCCCTTCTTTTCTTTCTCCCTCATCGGCCCTCCTTTGTCGGATTCCTCTCCTAGACTGTATCAATTTGGTCTGACCTACCGAACCGCCCGTCAGAAGGCCGCAGGTACTCGCATAACAACCGCCGAACCAAATAAAGTCAGCGTGAGGCCGATTGTTCTCGTCCGGGTTCCGAAACCCTTCCGTCGCACGCTTCGACCTATCGTGGGTCGATCCGCCTGTTTTTTCCTTTTCCGCGGACCTATCAGCCTGCTACCAGACGCTCGCACAGGCAACGACCCGTCTTCCGCCGTTCGCAACTAACCCGCCGCCGCAAGCGCTGATCGGCGTCGTTCGCACACAGGAAGTCGCAAGCTTTCGCACACAGGAAGCCGCAAGCCTTCGCACACAGGAAGTCGCAAGTCTTCGCACACAGTAAGCTTGTTATCAGGCGCTTGCACAGGCAGCGGCCCGTCTTCCGCCGTTCATGACCAACCCGCCACCGCAAGCGCCGATTAGCGTCATTCGCACACAGGAAGTCGCGAGCCCTTCTCCTCAAATTTCGGCCAGAACCGCAATCACCGTCGGACGTCGCGAGCCCATGACGCTCACCACTCGCTTGGCCGAAGATCTTCCTTCGGACGCGACCACCGAAGCTCTAAGCCGCTGCTTGGAGGCTCAAGAGCAACTCGTTGCCTCCATACACGCCTCGCTCCTCGCCCTCCACTCTAAGAACGATTATCTTCAAGCGACAACCGCTGCCTCCAGATCCGGCTCGCCCGTGGACGACGACTCTCTTCTCGGCGCCGAGCCAACGCCCATTTCCTCAGGTCCAGCTACTCCGGCCATTCCGGGCCGGTCCGCCCTCTCCCTCAGCATTCCTTCCTTTATCGGCATTGATCTGCTGGGTTGGATTGTCAAAGCGGAGCAATATTTTGACTTCAACAACACACCGGAGTACGATAAGGTGTCTACAACGGTGATTAGCCTAGACGGCTCGACACTTCATTGGGCTCGATGGTTCCGCCAAACCAATTCGTGCCTCTCCTAGCCCGAGCTCAAGTAGGAGATGATCAGGCGATATGACACCCGCTACTCCGGCTCCTTCGCTATCGAGCATCTTTGCGGCGTCCGCCAGACGGACAACCTGGACGACTACGTCGATAAGTTTGTCGCGCTGGTCTCCTATGTTCTCAGGTTACCGCCCGATCATTACCTGGGCTTCTTCATCAGGGTCTACTGCCACATATACGCTCACGTCTCCACACGCATCACCTCCACAAAGTCTGACGCCATGGACTTGGCGCGTCTGGTGGAAGCCGACCTCTCTCCCTCGGCCACCTGCTCCTACGGCCGACCACTATCATCCTCGGCCTCCTTGGCGACCGTCAGTCGCGACTTCTCCACTGCAACCGCCGCCTTAGGGAAACCGAACGAGCCTCCCAACGGCCCCCAAGTGCCTCTCGAACAGTGAGTACAATGAACTTCGCAGCAAGGATATCTGTTTTCGGTGCCGCCAACCGTACTCCCCCAACCATGAGTGCTCTGTGAAGGAGTTCCACTCCATGTTCGGCGACGTCGACAATTACCCTGGCTTATTTTGAGACCCTGGACTTGATGAGTTCGATTTATATAGGGTTTTTCGTACTCATCTGGGTTAGTTTTCACGCGTTTGCACTTCACTTTTAGTTCTATATCGTTCATATTTCTTCAAGCTTTATTTCCACATGAAGTGCACATTTTGGCTCGTTGGGTGTGCAATTGCACATTCTGTTGTGGGGGTAAGCACATGGTGCTCCCCAAGGGCTCTTTCTAGATGTTTTTTTTATTGTATTTCTGTGATGCTGGAGGGCTCTCTTTAGTTTTATTGGTTTGTATGCAGGTGGTGCGTTTTCCCCAAGTCTGGAATGCAGGTTTGAGGAAAACGCGTGGTCGTGCGTTTTCTTAGCACACGGTCCTTTGTGATCGTGCGTTTTGTTTGTGCAGGAGAAACGTCGAGCTGAGCTCGACGAACTGAGCTCGACGATCTCAACGCACGGATAATGCACGGTTTCTTCGGAACCGTGCGCGAAGGAAACGCACGGTTTTCCTATAGCTTCTTGTTATTGCATTCTGTGGTTAATCGTGCGATTTGTTCACGCACTGGCAGAAGCGCCCGTGCGCGAGTAAAACACACGGTTCTACTGTTTTCTCCTGCATTCCTACGCTTTGTGCTTACCAGTGCAATTTCCTTCGCGCACGGGCAGAATCGCCCGTGCGTGAGTAAAACGCACGGGCCAACGCTTCTTCTTCCGCGATCCAGATCTGGAAATAATGCACGGTTAGCGCACGGTCGTACGCGGGACCGTGCGTGACCATTTTCTGATCTTTTTTTATTTAAGCGCAGGTTTTCAGCCATTTTAGGGGGAATCTGATTCACGCCAACTCCTCCACGATTTTAGGGCGAAATCCGCTGTTCCACCAAGGGGAGAAGATCCGGGCAAGCATTCAACGCCAAATCCAAGCCGGATCTTCCCCTCGGCCTCCTCCTTCATCCTTGTGCTTCAAGAAAGGATTCTATCTAGCTTTCTCCACCAAGCTAGGAGAAGCTTGTGCTATCTTCCACCGGCTCGGGACACGAAGAAGACGGGTTCATTGGGAGTGAGTAACAACCTCCTCTACCCCGGACGCAGTTGAGGACCGAGCTAGGATGCGGATTGACAACCCGGCGAATCCTACCATGAATCCTTGGCAAGACTTCGGATCCGGTCGATTTCGCATACTTTTCTTCTCTTGTTGTTGATAGTATAGTTAAACTCCGTGTATTTGATGAAGTGTGCTTAGTTTTGTAAAACATATGTATTCAATCATGTCCATGTGATTTCTTATATATGTTATTTGCTAGAGTTGCGCCTATTTTTCAATCCACCATCCATTCGTTCTTGCCGTTCTAGCAATTGCTAGAAGCGTGCGTAGCGAAGAGGTGCCTACGATCCTCAAATCCTGGTTCTTACGCTTGCCTACTCGTCCATCCGCCCAGCGATTCGGTGCATAGCGGCCCGTGTAGCCTGCCATCCCGTCTGGCGAAGCATCGCATAGCGGCGTTGCATAGGAGTAGCTGATAGTGTTTTATTTTCCTTTTCCGCAACATACCAAAACTCCCCTTAGTTAACTCCGACCAAAGTACTTCAATCTCAAGTCCTACTCGATATTAACTTCCCTCTTACTGTGTTCCTTGAAGAGATCGATACTTGGGGACATCCCATTTTATATTACTTGTGCGACCGGTACACTTGCCGTTCAACGCATCAGAACTCTTGACGGGGGATACACCTCTCCACTCCAACGCAGCTACGTTCCACCGATTGGAGCTATCTTGCAACTCGACGGGCGGGATCTCAGGCCAGCAAACCATGCAGCTCTCAGGCACACTGCGGGATCGCTTGATCATCATCATGGTGGACGGCGGTTCAAGCCACAACCTCATCTCTGAGCACCTGGTGCAGCGGCTCTGTCTTCCTTCAGTTCCCTCCACGAATGTTGCAGTCCGTTAGGGCGATGGGCACCACCGCCCGTCTCAGGGCCGTTGTATTGTCGTCTCTCTCTCTATGGGGACCTGTTCCGTGACCGTGGACTTATACATATTCGGCTTAGGCGGTCTCGACACCATTCTGGGAGTGGTTTGGCTCTGCACGCTTGGCAAAACATGCATTAATTGGCAGACTATGTCCATGCAGTTCCTGCATAATGGCCAGCCACGTCGTCTCGATAGAGACTCTGCCCTCCTACGCTCTCCAAGCTCCTTGTGCAAGATCCAGTGGACCACGGACGTCAGCCTCTCCGTGGGGCTGTGGGCTCACTCAAGAACGTCCATTGTGCCTCTTCCTTTCCCGACGGACCACCATGAGCTTTTGACCGCGCTCGCTGACGCCATCCAGCCTCTGACGGGTTTACCAACAACCCAGCTTTCTTTGGTCCGGAAGAAAGATGGCAGTTGGCGCCAAACCACCAAGCCAAGCTACTTGGTCGCCGCTACTACTTTTAGGGACACTTTGGTTTGCAAGTGGTCCATGTCGCTGGGTCTTACCGTCCGGAGTCTGAGGTCACGAGGTTGCCCCTAGGATCACTTTTGCAGCCACCACTCTGACTACTGCCTTGGGGACAAGACATATTTTCCAGATGGTGGTTGTACAACCTCGTGTTCGCGGAGTGGGTCCCTCAAAGAATCCCTGGGGCAAAAGTGCCCTATGACCCAGGAAGGCCGAGCAGGCGAGTGAGGCATTCGGGCTTGCACGTGACTGAGCAAATGAGGTCAACAGGCTTGCATTCGCCCAGATCCTGAGGCTTGCGCGCAGCAGACGAGTGTGATAGACGGTCTGCACTCGCCCTTGGCAGCGTGTAGGTAGTGGGCAAGTGCCAGTTTCATCGGGCACTCGCCCTCAGCTAGGAGTAGGCGGAAGCTCGCCATCTCGTCTAGGTACTCGCCACTCCTCCTTGGAATGTTATGTTTTGGCATGCTATTAGCCTTCTCAAACAGCGGAGTTATACTGTTGGCAAACCCGATTGAGCTACGTATAGTAGATTCGAACAGCGGAGTTACGTTGTTTGCAAACCAGACTTGAGATTCTATAAATAGATCCGTAGGGGCACCTTTGGGGGGGATTCCTTTTTTTTTGCTTCTTCTTCCTCTGGTTTTCTGGTTGGCTTTCAAGTGCCTCTAGGGTGCCCCCAGTTCAGCATTGGCTAGGGAGGGCAAGCGCTCTAAGATCTTCTGGGTGTGTGGCGGGACCTCCGCGTTGTAGCCCAGGATCTGTTCCTAGTCCTAAGTTTTTGATCTTGTGCACTTCTTCAGGAGAAGTAGGTGCGAGGTTACCCCTTTGGGGTCCGAACTCCATGAGAAACCGAGTTTCAGTTTCAACAGCGACATTGTTACGAATATTCATGGCGGATGTGGCGTGGACCGATGAAGAAGAACCGGGCGCGTCGGGAGCAGCTTGGACCGATGAGGACGACCGAGGCAAGGTCGGCGCGAAGGATATTTAATATTAAATATGTTGTTATGATTGGTTGAGGCACTTTTAGTAATTTCCGTATTTCTTATTTTTGTCGTTTCCTTTTGTATTCGTTCATCGCCTATAAGAGGGCATGTTGACCTTGTATTATTATATCTTGGATGTGTTATAAGAAGGGTTGTCCCCTTGTTTCCTCTCAAACCGTAATCTCCTTCTTCTCCTTCCCTCACTAGCCCTCCTCTGTCGGATTCCTCTCCTAAACTGTATCATTATATGTAGACTTATTGTGTTTTTATATGTGGACATTTTTATGTGTATTTATTATTTTAGATGTTGACATTTGTGAGATTGATTATGTGTCCTGATATTTCAATTACCGCTATTTTAACTTTAAATTTCAATTTCATCTAATGAATTCTAACATGTAGCCGAACATCGAAATTACTAATTCCAATTCATGTAGCAGAATTGCTACATTCAGTCGAACAACAAAATTGAGATTGATTTCAATTCCAATTAACGGGGGAATTGGAATTAGGTCAATTACAATTCTTGTGGGAATTGGAATTGGGTCAATTACAATTCCTGCGGAAATTGGAATTGGATCAATTACAACTCTAATGGGAATTGGAATTGGGTCAATTCTAATTCCTGCCAAACGAACGGAGCCTAAGTTTTTTTTTTTTATTACCACTGGGGCTCTCCTTCTTGGCTCCTCCCCAAAGTCCATAAGAGGTAATTTTAAACATGCTCTTAAATCTCCTGATATTAAAAGAGATTTCAAGAGACAATGCACGAACTTGTATGAAATTAATAGGAGTTTTCTGAAATGAGAAGGCGAACTCACCTTGATTCTATGACAGTAGAAGAGTTGGGGAAAGACCTCACCTTGATTCTATGAGAGTAGAAGAGTTGGGGAAAGACCATTCCTGGAGAGCACATCCCCTGAATGTCGGAGGGGAAGAGGAAACTACAAGGTCAGAGGTTTGACCTTCCATTTGGAAGAAAGAACAAATACAAGAATCACTCGCGGACAGCTATTGAGGGAGACAAATCAACGAGGTGATTGTGCGGGTCATGCAGCCATTGTGTGCTTTCCAAACAGCGGCAAAACATCATGTCTCTAGGCCGATCGGCTTCGATGTCACACGAAGAACGATCATCGAGGACCAGTGATGGAAGGGGAACAATTGTAACTCCTTTAGTGGTCATGAGGAACCCTAGCCATGAATCATCTCTTCCTTCTAAAGCGTCGGTTATGAATGAAGAGAGGGATTTCCGTAAATAAAAAAGAAAAATGTAACTCGCCTCTTAAGTAACAGTAGTCGTGGGTTCTCAGTTTCTAATAGGTGTAAAGAATTATAAGTTATAACAGATTAATAGAAATTACGAGACCGCAGGGTCGGCTAAGTAAGGGTCGACGCTAATGCAAGCCTAATTGAATGTTTGGAATGAACACGCTATTTGAGCTATATAATGTGTGTATACAACACTCAAGCCTTTATCACATTATAGTGGGGTCGGCTATATGGATCCTTTGTCACCATTGTGTCCTATCTTTAGTCATAATCTCACTAACGTCAAAGTACATCATGTCTTTCTATAGTTTCATTCCAAGCCTTTATTGGTCTAACCCTCCCTCGTTTACCATGCCTAATGACTAGACTCTCACAACGCCTAATAGTTGTCTCTAATGGTCTCCTTTATACGTGTCCAAACCATCTTAGTCGAGCTTCTCGCATCTTCTCTGCAATTGGTGCTACTCCTATCTTATCCCTGATACATTCATTCCTAACTTTATCCAATCCCGAGTGTTCACGTATCCACCTAAGCATTTTCATCACCGCAACTCCCATTTTTTTTGCTCATGTACACTATTCACCATATAATGCGTGTATGTTTCAAATTAATTAAGAATTAAAATTTTAGCAATAAAATTATATAGCTCAGCATCCAAACACAATGTTCGCTAAATTTTCAAGTGCACAAGAAAATTCGCATTCTCCTTTGCACGAAAGACTAAAAGCTAAACTTACACAAATAGATTTTATAGGAAATTAAAACAATCATGCAAACAAGTCAATAAACTTCAAACAACTATGTGATGATCCTCCAATATTCAATAAAGAAGAAAGAAATGCAATAAAAACACTCACAAACACGAGGAATATAGTAGTAGGTAGGTAATGTCGGGATGGTGTTGTGTCTGGAAATGACTAGGTTGCAGGAAACAAAGATGAAACGGATGTTCTTCACAGAATGTACGTATCGGATAAGGTTGACAGTTTTACTCGAAACAAAAGAAAATGGAGAAGGTAAGCTGCCTAGAGGGGGGTCTTACTGGCGAAGAAAGGAAGGGAGGAGGGGAGGATGAAAAGCTTTAGCAATGGTGGGGAAGAAAAGACTACGAGGATGTGGAGTCGGGTAAGGGAAGGTAGATCAAGGTAAGGGAAGGCAGATCACGGTTGAGAGGAGGGGAAGGATGTTGTTCCCAGAGGAGGTGTTCGATGGGCCGAAGCAGGAGGCGGGATCAGGGAGACGTTCTTGGTTGGAGATGCACTTGGGAGTAGGAGCGTTTGCTGAGTACCAAAGGGAAATGTTGTTGGTGTGCTGGGATCGAGAGGGAAAAGTGGTCGGAGGTTGTGTCGTGGGTAGAGCTGTCACGACTCCGGTTCGGTTCTGGTTCCACTAAAACCATAAACCAAACCGCTAAGATAATGGATCTTCAATTAGAACCAAACCCTATTTGGTTTGACTGGTTTTGGTTCTAGTTCTGATTCCAACATAACTTTTGGAATTGTCGTGTCAACGGTTCCGGTTCCGGTTACGGTTCAACAAGAACCAAAACCAAACCGTCCACTAACGGTTCGGTCCGGTTTTATGTGGTCCGGTTCCAATCGGTTCAAACCAGAACCAAAACCAAACTTGACAAAATGGATGAGGGAGGTCAAAAATAAAACATCGGAGGGGAAAAAAACTGTTCGGTTTTTTACAAGAGGGACTTTGAAATTCGGAGACCGGGCGTAGAAATTTTGCATTATACCAAGGAGTACTTTTTGTATAATATAATAAGAACTTTGCCTTGTTCCTCTTGAGATCTTAATTTACAATTAGAATTTTGTTTGAAAAATATAATAGTTAATTTAATTTGACTAATTTATCGGCTACAATTAAATTTGTCTTTTATGGTTAATATTAAATAGTCGTTGTATACCCTCTATATTTTGAAGGCAAAATATTTCAAATAAATATGCGAGTAAAATTGAAAATACATTATATAACTGCATAAAAACCGAAACCGCAAAAACTGATTTCAAAGTTCAAACCGCACTAATACCAAACCACACTGCATGTTTTTGGTGCGGTGTAATTGTGTGTTCTATCTAAAAACGATCCCCTTTGTTTTACCCTTAATAGTATGTATAGATGTTATAGATAGATTATAAAAAATAACAATACTATAATATTAATAATAATAAAATAATAATTGTAATAAACTGGGGCGATTTGCGATTTGCAATGGGTATGTGGCTAAGGGAATACACGGGAAAACAAAGTGGGAGGTTATGGGAATGAAAAATAAAACTGAAATAAAACAGGGCGTCGCACCTCGAGGTCTCGTGGCGCCGCATTGCGAGTGATTGCCAATTCTGGATTTGCTCATAAAATAAATAACACCGAAAATGAAAACCTCAACCCCTATTTATAACGAGAGGGGTGGTTGGTCACCGGCGTGAACAAATATGATTTGTTGTTACGATCGATGTCCTACAACACTAAATAAAAGTCCAAATAAAAAAACAAGATACATATAAATACTAAAACGACACTCCGGAGACACTCGTGGTCTCGGATCGTCGATCCGATCAACGCCTCATGCGCGAATACAAAATGTGGGCCTTGTCGAATAGCGACCCATAGTCCGTCGTTGATCCCCATCACCACCATTGCCCTTTATAATTTTATTAACTAAGGGTGAGACGCTCTAGCGCAGTAATAAATCGCACTTACCTAAAATTCGCAAAATAACTTATTAAATGAGTTATTCGATTAATTTAATTGGCTAACAAGAAGGCTAAAATACATGATTAGCTCAATCGATGGCGGGGATGCCAACACTAAATCTGGTCATACCCTGAATTTAAAATAATTAATAATTAATTAGAATTACTGATGTTACAGAAGTAACCCACGATATCGCAACATGGGGAAAGGAGGTGTCAAAACCCCCTTTGGACTAAGCATCTTCAATCAAAACTGTGAATTCTTGATACCTTAATCCTAAAACCTAAAACCAAGTAGAAATATATAGATGGGGAAATTTAAGGCAAACGAATTTAATGACTCAAATCGTGCGATCAGATCCGGTACCATAACTCTAAAAATAGAACTCAGAAAAATAAAAGAAAGTACATAAAGGAAAAAATTGTAACACCCCTTCCCAGTATTACAGAAATCAGCCGTCCGGCCGGGTCAGCGATATAAAGAAAACTAGGAAGCAGTATTAAAACTAGTAGCAGCAGGTAATAAAAGTCCAAACTAAACAGATTTAATACCTACAGCGGGAGTAAAAATTAAACTAAGGTTAACCACATACCTGATGTCTGGATTCACAGAGCCACTAAACAAAAAGAAACTGCATTAACTGAAAATCTGAACTATCAAATAAGTCTGACACAAGATACATAAAATATTAATGAGTTACACTGTCCACAATTACAAATACATGCTGAAAATGGAGTAAACTGAAAATAGTAAAAGTACTACACTCGGACACCACCATGACGCTCATCCTAGACGAAGTTTCCCACCTGGGTCACCTGAAAAACATTGCCCACGAATGGTCAGAGTAAAGAAAAACAATTCTCCTTAGTGACACTAAAAAATAGATTTACATATGAATGCATGCATGTCTTTAAAACTAGTCCCGTGCACTGAAAACATTTCATGATATATGATATGCATGTTTTTCCCTATCCTTACTGGTGAACACTATAATTCTAAACTCATGACTTTCCGTTCATTTACCCAAGTCCTGACGTTCACTAACTAGTGTACTGTCTCACGTCAAGTCTATACTTGAGTTCTAGGTGGCTTCTAGCCTACACGTTTACTGGGAAGGCTCTAGGCAGAGTAGCTCCTAACGCGCAAAATCTGAAACTGACGACCCGAGACCATCTGACGAACTCAATTGTTCTAGTGCCACGCGGACACGGTCTCGAATCTGCTAACTGTCTCAAAGGGGAGTCAACTCCCAAGACTGTAACTCATAGGATACCATATGCCCTATGAGGATGGTAGTGCGCCTCTACCAAGCACGAAAAGACTGGTGTGCTACTGACCAGTTTTGGTCTGACGCTACTTTGCATGGGATATATTTTCTAGTGTACTACTGAGCGACCCTTGACTTTCTCGTGGTCGACTTGAATGGACCTTCGCACCCTTGGTCGGACAGTCTCCAAACCTACGTGTACATGTGAAGTTTCGTACTTAACTAACTGTTCACGACTTAACTAACGTGGTTATGGAAAAAGGCGTTCTCATACGTGTCTCCACGATTATTTTTCTACTGTCACACTTTTCTATGCATGATTATGATGTTGTACGAAACCTACTTATGCGTATAAAATACAATTATTTGATATGTCTAACTAAAAGGAATTAGGATTTCCTTACCGTGGTGCTGCGACGTTCGTATACTCGGCGCGGCGACATTTTCTTTTTCAGAAGTAAATCCTGCTGTTGGAGACCTTCAAAAGTTTCCCCGACCCCGCCAAATTCCTGAAATTTACCGTAACCCTAATTTTAGAAATTCTCCTCTACGATATTCTCATGGAAAAATTTATAAATCACTAGGGTTACAAAATTTGTGCGTTAGACTACAAGTATTACCTTTTAGTATAGTGTTTGGGGCTACCCAAGCGTTCCACACAAAATCCGTGGGGAACTACGAACACCAAAACCTAGGATAGGGCAAACAAAACGAAAACCTAGGTTAGATTTGTTTCCAAATCAAAGGAAAACCAAGTAGAAAGCGAGAAAAAGAAGGAATCGAACTCATTGAAGTCAAAACGTTCACTTCCACCGGTTAGGGTTGGATCCGGCACTTTCACGGCCAAGGGAGGAAAAGGAAAGTCTAGCGATGCTCGTAGAGGAGGGAGGAGTGATCGGAGAAAGGTTTCGGAGGAGGATCGGCCGGCGGAAGGCTTGCGGGAGGCGCGCCGGGCTCGGCGTCGCAGCGTGCGGGAGACGGAGCAGTCGGCTTGCGGTTTTTCTCTCGTGACTGAGGGTTTACGGGAAAGGGGTTTGCGGGATTTTATTTCCTGCGGTTTTTATGTGTTAACCGTATGAGAGAGAGGGGGGGAAATGCTATTGGCACCCCAAGGTTCTTTTTCTTACACAATAACTTCATCCTCACTGCGCGCCACTAAAAGAACGCGTCACGCACTAAAATTGATGCACTTAACGAACTAATGGTCGCTATCAAAAGGAAAAGTGACATTATACCTTGTCAACGCGCCGCCTCGATCAAAAATTCGTCGCGACCTTCCCCTACAATTTTAAATAAAATCGCATGTCAATTTACGGATGTTACAAATCTCCCCTCCTAACAAAGATTTTCGTCCTCGAAAATTATAGTCATACCTGAATCGAAGAGAAAAGAATAGTTTGCATTGCTCTGAAGCTCATCCTCTCGCTCCCAAGTATACTCTGGCCTGCCACAGTTCATCCAAAGGACTTTGACCATGCGAATCTCTCTATTTCTGAGCTTCTGTATCCTTGAATCCACTATTCTGACTAGTCTAACCCCAATACTAAGATCTGTCTCAATTGGTGCTTGGAAAAGCATGCATATCATATATCATGAAATATTTTCAGTGCACGAGACTAGTTTTAAAGACATGCATGCATTCATATGTAAATCTATTTTTTTAGTGTCACTAAGGGGAATTGTTTTTCTTTACTCTGACCCTTCGTGGGCAATGTTTTTCAGGTGACCCAGGTGGGAAACTTCGTCTAGGATGAGCGTCATGGTGGTGTCCGAGTGTAGTACTTTTACTATTTTCAGTTTACTTCATTTTCAGCATGTACTTGTAATTGTGGACAGTGTAACTCATTAATATTTTATGTATCTTGTGTCAGACTTATTTGATAGTTCAGATTTTCAGTTAATGCAGTTTCTTTTGTTTAGTGGCTCTGTGAATCCAGACATCAGGTATGTGGTTAACCGTAGTTTAATTTTTACTCCCGCTGTAAGTATTAAATCTGTTTAGTTTGGACTTTTATTACCTGCTGCTACTAGTTTTAATACTGCTTCCTAGTTTTCTTTATATCGCTGACCCGGCCGGACGGCTGATTTCTGTAATACTGCGAAGGGGTGTTACAAATTGGTATCAAAGCGAGGTTTAGGATCCCTGGACCCTAGAAGGTTTTCACAGAGCCATAGGACTGTATAACAGTAAACTTTTGTTAGTACAGTATTTTAAGTTGCGTTTAAGGCTTAGTTTTTCGCAGGAGTACGAATATAGTTGTCAAGCCAGTTTTAGTAGACGCTTGATAAATAACCAGATTTCTTTTATATGTTCTATCAGGCAACTCGAGTAAGTGAACCAGGTGAATCTTCACGTCAGGACCCTGTTCCTAACGCCACTATGGGAGATGCTGCAGTGCCACAGGTACCTCCAGTTCCAGCAGCTTCAGAGGGCACTGATATAGCGTCTCAGATTGCCAAGGCGGTTATTGTTGCCTTGATGGAGTTCCAGAGAGGACTGGCTGCAGGGTTTCCAGTTCCAGTGCACGTACCAGCCCCTGCACCAGCTCCTGCCCCAGCACCCGTGGAGATGACTCTGGAGCGTTATTTGAGGAATTTTAGAGAACTTCAGCCTTCAAACTACAGTGGGGATGAGACCCCGATGGATACAGATGATTGGGTAGCAAACACCAGAGACCTGTTGGATGTTTTGGAGTGCCCAGAGAATAAGAAGGTTCCTCTGGCAGTTTTCCTCCTCCGAGGTGAGGCAAAGGTCTGGTGGGACAAGTACCGGGCGGATGATCCCGCAAGTAAATGGTTATGAAAATTCCTTTAATTATTTTGGAAGTGATATGTTCTCTCTTTAAATAGTATGATTATGTTTTTGGCCAGGTCGTACGACAGACATGTTTACGTGGGGCGAATTTTCTAGAGCCCTTGCGAATTGGTTCGTGCCTCCTTCCGCACGACGAGGTCTACAGGAGAGATACCTTAGACTTTTCCAGGGGGACAGGACTGTTGCTGAGTACGAGCGAGAGCTTACCCATCTGGCTCGATATGCGGGCGTAATGCAGGGAGACCAGACTGAGAAGTGCAGCCGCTTTGTGGATGGCTTACGAGACTCTTTGAGACAGCCGCTGATGACCATGGTCAATGCTGATTACAGGAGCTTAGTGGATACGGCTCGCAGGCTGGAGGCTGACCAGCAGAAGGTTCAAAAGCGAAGTAATTTCCGTGCAAAGCGAGCTCAGGATTCGCATCAGTCGCAGCAGAGCAGGAATGATCAGGGGAAGAATTGGAACAAGAAGCAGAAGCCTGATGCGAGGAGGTATGGTCAATCTGGTGACAGGAGCAGGGACTACCCCCTTTGTCCCAAGTGTCAGCGTCGCCATCCAGGAGAGTGTTTGGCCAGCGCGGGCGTGTGTTACAAGTGTCGTCAACCTGGACACATTGCTCGTTTCTGTCAGAAAGGTGGTTCGAATCAGGTAATCAACCTTGTTGTATTTTTGTACATTTATAAATTTTTGGTAGATGACAAATGCATTTTGTTCCTGCAGTCGAAGTATGAGATTGGTGGCCCTAGCAGAGCAGACAAGGGCAAAGCGTTGATGATTACCGATGGAAGACCACAGCAGGGTCGAGATTTGGTGCAGCCCAGAGCTTATGGACTTGGTCAGCAGGAGGCAAAGGGGCAGGAAGATGTGGTGACAGGTAAGTGTTTAAGTTGCCTGATAAGCTTATTTAACCCTCCGTAGTGACACTCTTTTCTTTTTGAAAATTCATTCATGTAGGCATCCTTATGATTCGAAATTTACCCTCTAAGATTCTGTTTGATACGGGTGCCTCGCACTCGTTTATCACAGAATCTCTAGTGCGTAAGTTGAATTTAGAAGTATTCTCAGAGACTATAGCGTTGGATGTTATGATGCCGAATGGATCCCTTCTGCAGACCAGAGATAGGTGCAGGGTACCGGTGCAGTTTGGTGACACCGAGATTATTGTGGAAGCTTTGCAGCTACCTATTGCAGGATTCGACCTGATTTTTGGAATGGACTGGCTTTCGGCAGTCAACGCCAAGATTGACTGTAGGGCGAAGCAGATACAGTTTGATGGCCCCAATCAGACTTCTTTTTCTTTTCAGGGCTTGAAGGGAGTAGTGAAAATGATTATATCTGCAGTCCAAGCAAGAAGGTGCATCAGTAAGGGTTGCGAAACCTTCGTAGTACTGATGAATGCAGAGACTAAGGCTGAGTTATCAGAGGTACCAGTGGTGCAGGAATTCCCCGATGTCTTCCCGGAAGAGCTCTCTGGTGCCCCTCCAGATAGAGAGATTGAGTTCCCGATAGACTTGCAGCCTGGGGCTACACCGGTAGCCAAATCTCCCTATCGGATGGCTCCAAGGGAACTAGCAGAGTTGAAGAGTCAGTTGCATGAGTTACTTGATTTGGGTTTTATACGCCCCAGCACGTCACCATGGAGTGCTCCAGTGCTTTTCGTGAAGAAGAAGGATGGTAGTCTGAGACTGTGCATAGACTATCGTGAGTTGAATAAGCTAACAGTGAAGAACAAGTACCCGATTCCCAGGATCGATGATTTGTTCGACCAGTTGGTGGGATCGAACACTTTCTCCAAGTTAGATTTGAGGTCAGGCTATCACCAGTTAAAGATTCGTGACTCGGATATTCAGAAGACGGCTTTCAGCACCAGATATGGACACTTCGAGTTCGTGGTCATGCCGTTTGGGCTGACCAATGCTCCTTCAGTATTTATGGACCTGATGAACAGGGTGTTTCGGGAGTACTTGGATCGTTTTGTCATCGTCTTTATAGATGACATCTTGGTGTTCTCTAAGAGTGCAGAAGATCATGCAGCACATCTCAGGATTGTTTTGAGCACACTCAGGAAAAATCAGTTGTTTGCCAAGTTTTCAAAGTGCGAGTTTTGGCTTTCAGAGATTGCATTCTTAGGCCATATCATCAGTCAGAAAGGAGTTAGTGTTGATCCGAAGAAGGTAGAGGCCATTAAGAGTTGGCCAAGGCCGACGACAGTTTCAGAGGTTCGTAGCTTTTTGGGTCTTGCTGGTTACTACAGGAGATTCATCAGAGATTTTTCGAAGATAGCCTTACCACTGACTTCCCTCACCAGGAAGGGTAAGGGCTTGTATTGGACAGTTGAGTGTGAGTTGGCTTTTGAGGACTTGAAGGGCAGGTTGATGACCGCACCGATTTTGAGTTTACCATCAGGGCCTGACGGGTTTCAGATCTACAGCGATGCATCAGGTCAGGGTTTGGGATGTGTTCTCATGCAGCATGGAAAGGTCGTAGCCTATGCCTCGAGACAATTAAAGATTCATGAGAGGAACTATCTAGTGCATGACTTGGAGCTTGCAGCAGTCATACATGCTTTGAAGATTTGGAGGCACTATCTCTATGGAGTGCGTTGTGAGATCTTCACTGATCATAAGAGCCTCAAGTATATCTTTGATCAGCGAGAGCTCAATTTGAGGCAGCGCAGATGGTTAGAATTTCTATCAGACTACGACGTAGACATTCAGTACCATCCAGGAAAGGCGAACGTTGTAACTGATGCCCTTAGTCGTAGAGGTTCATGTTTCTGTCTCCCCACTCAGCAGGAGGAGTTAGTGCGAGAGCTGGAGAGACTGGATATTACCGTTGTGCCACGCAGTAGTTTTGGTTCTGCAAGGTTGAATTGGATGGAGATTACCTGCGATATCAAGGACAGAATCAGGACAGCTCTACCGTTGGATCCAAAGATGGCAGAGTTTTGGAGCTCAGTGCAGTCAGGACAGAAGGAGGGATTCACTATTCAGGATGATTTATTGTTGTTTGATGGCAGAGTGTGTATCCCCGATGTTAGTCACCTTCGCGAGGATATTTTATTTGAGGCACACAATTCCAGATATTCTATACATCCGGGTAGCACGAAGATGTATGCAGACCTCAAGAAGTTAGTATGGTGGCCAGGCTTGAAGAGAGACGTTGCAGATTACGTAGGGAAGTGTGAGGCGTGCAAGTTGGTTAAGGCCGAGTGTCAAAGGCCTGGAGGCAAGTTGCAGCCACTTCCCATTCCTGAGTGAACATTCGAAGATATATCCATGGATTTCATTCATGGTTTGCCGAGATCGCAGAGTGGGAATGATTCCTTGTGGGTTATAATTGACCGACTTTCTAAGGTCGCCCATTTCATTCCTCTTAGGAAGAAGGATCAAGGTCCGAAGCTGGCACAGTTATATTTGGACGAGATAGTTCGGCTTCACGGTATTCCCAGGACTATAGTTTCAGACCGAGACGGCAGATTCACCTCCAGGGAGTGGCGATACGTACAGGAGCGGTTGGGTACCAGGTTACACTTCAGCACCGCTTTCCATCCCCAGACCGATGGACAGACTGAGCGCACTAATAGGACTTTGGAGGATTTGCTACGGATGTGCATTTTGGATTTTGGAGGAAAGTGGGAGAAATATGTTACACTTGTGGAGTTCTCCTACAACAACAGTTTTCAGACAAGTATTGGGATGACACCGTTTGAGGCCCTCTATGGCAGACGTTGTCGGACACCGTTATGTTGGGCTGAAAGTGAAGAGAGATCCACAATCAGGGAGTCATGGATTGATAAGACCACTGATAGGATCAAGCTTATTCAGGAGCGTATGAAGACAGCTCAGGATCGCCAGGTCAAGTATCATGATCAGAAGCACAGGTCAGTAGAGTTCAGTGTTGGAGACTACGTTTATCTGAAGGTCAGACCAGTCAGAGGAGTTTCTAGAATAAAGCGGATGAAAAAGCTGAGCCCCAGATTCGTTGGTCCTTTTGAGGTGCTGGAAAGAATTGGTGAGGTTGCTTACAGATTGGCCTTACCTGAGGAAATGAGTGATGTACATGATGTATTCCACGTCTCTTATCTGAGGAGAGCAGTCAGAGATCCTAGTCAGATCATCAGCACCGAGGAAGCACCAATTGAGACAGATCTTAGTATTGGGGTTAGACCAGTCAGAATAGTGGATTCAAGGATACAGAAGCTCAAAAATAGAGAGATTCGCATGGTCAAAGTCCTTTGGATGAACTGTGGCAGGCCAGAGTATACTTGGGAGCGAGAGGATGAGCTTCAGAGCAATGCAGACTATTCTTTTCTCTTCGATTCAGGTATGACTATAATTTTCGAGGACGAAAATCTTTGTTAGGAGGGGAGATTTGTAACATCCGTAAATTGACATGCGATTTTATTTAAAATTGTAGGGGAAGGTCGCGACGAATTTTTGATCGAGGCGGCGCGTTGACAAGGTATAATGTCACTTTTCCTTTTGATAGCTATTAGCCTTCTCGATAGAGACTCTGCCCTCCTACGCTCTCCAAGCTCCTTGTGCAAGATCCAGTGGACCACGGACGTCAGCCTCTCCGTGGGGCTGTGGGCTCACTCAAGAACGTCCATTGTGCCTCTTCCTTTCCCGACGGACCACCATGAGCTTTTGACCGCGCTCGCCGACGCCATCCAGCCTCTGACGGGTTTACCAACAACCCAGCTTTCTTTGGTCCGGAAGAAAGATGGCAGTTGGCGCCAAACCACCAAGCCAAGCTACTTGGTCGCCGCTACTACTTTTAGGGACACTTTGGTTTGCAAGTGGTCCATGTCGCTGGGTCTTACCGTCCGGAGTCTGAGGTCACGAGGTTGCCCCTAGGATCACTTTTGCAGCCACCACTCTGACTACTGCCTTGGGGACAAGACATATTTTCCAGATGGTGGTTGTACAACCTCGTGTTCGCGGAGTGGGTCCCTCAAAGAATCCCTGGGGCAAAAGTGCCCTATGACCCAGGAAGGCCGAGCAGGCGAGTGAGGCATTCGGGCTTGCACGTGACTGAGCAAATGAGGTCAACAGGCTTGCATTCGCCCAGATCCTGAGGATTGCGCGCAGCAGACGAGTGTGATAGACGGTCTGCACTCGCCCTTGGCAGCGTGTAGGTAGTGGGCAAGTGCCAGTTTCATCGGGCACTCGCCCTCAGCTAGGAGTAGGCGGAAGCTCGCCATCTCGTCTAGGTACTCGCCACTCCTCCTTGGAATGTTATGTTTTGGCATGCTATTAGCCTTCTCAAACAGCGGAGTTATACTGTTGGCAAACCCGATTGAGCTACGTATAGTAGATTCGAACAGCGGAGTTACGTTGTTTGCAAACCAGACTTGAGATTCTATAAATAGATCCGTAGGGGCACCTTTGGGGGGGATTCCTTTTTTTTTGCTTCTTCTTCCTCTGGTTTTCTGGTTGGCTTTCAAGTGCCTCTAGGGTGCCCCCAGTTCAGCATTGGCTAGGGAGGGCAAGCGCTCTAAGATCTTCTGGGTGTGTGGCGGGACCTCCGCGTTGTAGCCCAGGATCTGTTCCTAGTCCTAAGTTTTTGATCTTGTGCACTTCTTCAGGAGAAGTAGGTGCGAGGTTACCCCATTTGGGGTCCGAACTCCATGAGAAACCGAGTTTCAGTTTCAACAGCGACATTGTTACGAATATTCATGGCGGATGTGGCGTGGACCGATGAAGAAGAACCGGGCGCGTCGGGAGCAGCTTGGACCGATGAGGACGACCGAGGCAAGGTCGGCGCGAAGGATATTTAATATTAAATATGTTGTTATGATTGGTTGAGGCACTTTTAGTAATTTCCGTATTTCTTATTTTTGTCGTTTCCTTTTGTATTCGTTCATCGCCTATAAGAGGGCATGTTGACCTTGTATTATTATATCTTGGATGTGTTATAAGAAGGGTTGTCCCCTTGTTTCCTCTCAAACCGTAATCTCCTTCTTCTCCTTCCCTCACTAGCCCTCCTCTGTCGGATTCCTCTCCTAAACTGTATCATTATATGTAGACTTATTGTGTTTTTATATGTGGACATTTTTATGTGTATTTATTATTTTAGATGTTGACATTTGTGAGATTGATTATGTGTCCTGATATTTCAATTACCGCTATTTTAACTTTAAATTTCAATTTCATCTAATGAATTCTAACATGTAGCCGAACATCGAAATTACTAATTCCAATTCATGTAGCAGAATTGCTACATTCAGTCGAACAACAAAATTGAGATTGATTTCAATTCCAATTAACGGGGGAATTGGAATTAGGTCAATTACAATTCTTGTGGGAATTGGAATTGGGTCAATTACAATTCCTGCGGAAATTGGAATTGGATCAATTACAACTCTAATGGGAATTGGAATTGGGTCAATTCTAATTCCTGCCAAACGAACGGAGCCTAAGTTTTTTTTTTTTATTACCACTGGGGCTCTCCTTCTTGGCTCCTCCCCAAAGTCCATAAGAGGTAATTTTAAACATGCTCTTAAATCTCCTGATATTAAAAGAGATTTCAAGAGACAATGCACGAACTTGTATGAAATTAATAGGAGTTTTCTGAAATGAGAAGGCGAACTCACCTTGATTCTATGACAGTAGAAGAGTTGGGGAAAGACCTCACCTTGATTCTATGAGAGTAGAAGAGTTGGGGAAAGACCATTCCTGGAGAGCACATCCCCTGAATGTCGGAGGGGAAGAGGAAACTACAAGGTCAGAGGTTTGACCTTCCATTTGGAAGAAAGAACAAATACAAGAATCACTCGCGGACAGCTATTGAGGGAGACAAATCAACGAGGTGATTGTGCGGGTCATGCAGCCATTGTGTGCTTTCCAAACAGCGGCAAAACATCATGTCTCTAGGCCGATCGGCTTCGATGTCACACGAAGAACGATCATCGAGGACCAGTGATGGAAGGGGAACAATTGTAACTCCTTTAGTGGTCATGAGGAACCCTAGCCATGAATCATCTCTTCCTTCTAAAGCGTCGGTTATGAATGAAGAGAGGGATTTCCGTAAATAAAAAAGAAAAATGTAACTCGCCTCTTAAGTAACAGTAGTCGTGGGTTCTCAGTTTCTAATAGGTGTAAAGAATTATAAGTTATAACAGATTAATAGAAATTACGAGACCGCAGGGTCGGCTAAGTAAGGGTCGACGCTAATGCAAGCCTAATTGAATGTTTGGAATGAACACGCTATTTGAGCTATATAATGTGTGTATACAACACTCAAGCCTTTATCACATTATAGTGGGGTCGGCTATATGGATCCTTTGTCACCATTGTGTCCTATCTTTAGTCATAATCTCACTAACGTCAAAGTACATCATGTCTTTCTATAGTTTCATTCCAAGCCTTTATTGGTCTAACCCTCCCTCGTTTACCATGCCTAATGACTAGACTCTCACAACGCCTAATAGTTGTCTCTAATGGTCTCCTTTATACGTGTCCAAACCATCTTAGTCGAGCTTCTCGCATCTTCTCTGCAATTGGTGCTACTCCTATCTTATCCCTGATACATTCATTCCTAACTTTATCCAATCCCGAGTGTTCACGTATCCACCTAAGCATTTTCATCACCGCAACTCCCATTTTTTTTGCTCATGTACACTATTCACCATATAATGCGTGTATGTTTCAAATTAATTAAGAATTAAAATTTTAGCAATAAAATTATATAGCTCAGCATCCAAACACAATGTTCGCTAAATTTTCAAGTGCACAAGAAAATTCGCATTCTCCTTTGCACGAAAGACTAAAAGCTAAACTTACACAAATAGATTTTATAGGAAATTAAAACAATCATGCAAACAAGTCAATAAACTTCAAACAACTATGTGATGATCCTCCAATATTCAATAAAGAAGAAAGAAATGCAATAAAAACACTCACAAACACGAGGAATATAGTAGTAGGTAGGTAATGTCGGGATGGTGTTGTGTCTGGAAATGACTAGGTTGCAGGAAACAAAGATGAAACGGATGTTCTTCACAGAATGTACGTATCGGATAAGGTTGACAGTTTTACTCGAAACAAAAGAAAATGGAGAAGGTAAGCTGCCTAGAGGGGGGTCTTACTGGCGAAGAAAGGAAGGGAGGAGGGGAGGATGAAAAGCTTTAGCAATGGTGGGGAAGAAAAGACTACGAGGATGTGGAGTCGGGTAAGGGAAGGTAGATCAAGGTAAGGGAAGGCAGATCACGGTTGAGAGGAGGGGAAGGATGTTGTTCCCAGAGGAGGTGTTCGATGGGCCGAAGCAGGAGGCGGGATCAGGGAGACGTTCTTGGTTGGAGATGCACTTGGGAGTAGGAGCGTTTGCTGAGTACCAAAGGGAAATGTTGTTGGTGTGCTGGGATCGAGAGGGAAAAGTGGTCGGAGGTTGTGTCGTGGGTAGAGCTGTCACGACTCCGGTTCGGTTCTGGTTCCACTAAAACCATAAACCAAACCGCTAAGATAATGGATCTTCAATTAGAACCAAACCCTATTTGGTTTGACTGGTTTTGGTTCTAGTTCTGATTCCAACATAACTTTTGGAATTGTCGTGTCAACGGTTCCGATTCCGGTTACGGTTCAACAAGAACCAAAACCAAACCGTCCACTAACGGTTCGGTCCGGTTTTATGTGGTCCGGTTCCAATCGGTTCAAACCAGAACCAAAACCAAACTTGACAAAATGGATGAGGGAGGTCAAAAATAAAACATCGGAGGGGAAAAAAACTGTTCGGTTTTTTACAAGAGGGACTTTGAAATTCGGAGACCGGGCGTAGAAATTTTGCATTATACCAAGGAGTACTTTTTGTATAATATAATAAGAACTTTGCCTTGTTCCTCTTGAGATCTTAATTTACAATTAGAATTTTGTTTGAAAAATATAATAGTTAATTTAATTTGACTAATTTATCGGCTACAATTAAATTTGTCTTTTATGGTTAATATTAAATAGTCGTTGTATACCCTCTATATTTTGAAGGCAAAATATTTCAAATAAATATGCGAGTAAAATTGAAAATACATTATATAACTGCATAAAAACCGAAACCGCAAAAACTGATTTCAAAGTTCAAACCGCACTAATACCAAACCACACTGCATGTTTTTGGTGCGGTGTAATTGTGTGTTCTATCTAAAAACGATCCCCTTTGTTTTACCCTTAATAGTATGTATAGATGTTATAGATAGATTATAAAAAATAACAATACTATAATATTAATAATAATAAAATAATAATTGTAATAAACTGGGGCGATTTGCGATTTGCAATGGGTATGTGGCTAAGGGAATACACGGGAAAACAAAGTGGGAGGTTATGGGAATGAAAAATAAAACTGAAATAAAACAGGGCGTCGCACCTCGAGGTCTCGTGGCGCCGCATTGCGAGTGATTGCCAATTCTGGATTTGCTCATAAAATAAATAACACCGAAAATGAAAACCTCAACCCCTATTTATAACGAGAGGGGTGGTTGGTCACCGGCGTGAACAAATATGATTTGTTGTTACGATCGATGTCCTACAACACTAAATAAAAGTCCAAATAAAAAAACAAGATACATATAAATACTAAAACGACACTCCGGAGACACTCGTGGTCTCGGATCGTCGATCCGATCAACGCCTCATGCGCGAATACAAAATGTGGGCCTTGTCGAATAGCGACCCATAGTCCGTCGTTGATCCCCATCACCACCATTGCCCTTTATAATTTTATTAACTAAGGGTGAGACGCTCTAGCGCAGTAATAAATCGCACTTACCTAAAATTCGCAAAATAACTTATTAAATGAGTTATTCGATTAATTTAATTGGCTAACAAGAAGGCTAAAATACATGATTAGCTCAATCGATGGCGGGGATGCCAACACTAAATCTGGTCATACCCTGAATTTAAAATAATTAATAATTAATTAGAATTACTGATGTTACAGAAGTAACCCACGATATCGCAACATGGGGAAAGGAGGTGTCAAAACCCCCTTTGGACTAAGCATCTTCAATCAAAACTGTGAATTCTTGATACCTTAATCCTAAAACCTAAAACCAAGTAGAAATATATAGATGGGGAAATTTAAGGCAAACGAATTTAATGACTCAAATCGTGCGATCAGATCCCGTACCATAACTCTAAAAATAGAACTCAGAAAAATAAAAGAAAGTACATAAAGGAAAAAATTGTAACACCCCTTCCCAGTATTACAGAAATCAGCCGTCCGGCCGGGTCAGCGATATAAAGAAAACTAGGAAGCAGTATTAAAACTAGTAGCAGCAGGTAATAAAAGTCCAAACTAAACAGATTTAATACCTACAGCGGGAGTAAAAATTAAACTAAGGTTAACCACATACCTGATGTCTGGATTCACAGAGCCACTAAACAAAAAGAAACTGCATTAACTGAAAATCTGAACTATCAAATAAGTCTGACACAAGATACATAAAATATTAATGAGTTACACTGTCCACAATTACAAATACATGCTGAAAATGGAGTAAACTGAAAATAGTAAAAGTACTACACTCGGACACCACCATGACGCTCATCCTAGACGAAGTTTCCCACCTGGGTCACCTGAAAAACATTGCCCACGAATGGTCAGAGTAAAGAAAAACAATTCTCCTTAGTGACACTAAAAAAATAGATTTACATATGAATGCATGCATGTCTTTAAAACTAGTCCCGTGCACTGAAAATATTTCATGATATATGATATGCATGTTTTTCCCTATCCTTACTGGTGAACACTATAATTCTAAACTCATGACTTTCCGTTCATTTACCCAAGTCCTGACGTTCACTAACTAGTGTACTGTCTCACGTCAAGTCTATACTTGAGTTCTAGGTGGCTTCTAGCCTACACGTTTACTGGGAAGGCTCTAGGCAGAGTAGCTCCTAACGCGCAAAATCTGAAACTGACGACCCGAGACCATCTGACGAACTCAATTGTTCTAGTGCCACGCGGACACGGTCTCGAATCTGCTAACTGTCTCAAAGGGGAGTCAACTCCCAAGACTGTAACTCATAGGATACCATATGCCCTATGAGGATGGTAGTGCGCCTCTACCAAGCACGAAAAGACTGGTGTGCTACTGACCAGTTTTGGTCTGACGCTACTTTGCATGGGATATATTTTCTAGTGTACTACTGAGCGACCCTTGACTTTCTCGTGGTCGACTTGAATGGACCTTCGCACCCTTGGTCGGACAGTCTCCAAACCTACGTGTACATGTGAAGTTTCGTACTTAACTAACTGTTCACGACTTAACTAACGTGGTTATGGAAAAAGGCGTTCTCATACGTGTCTCCACGATTATTTTTCTACTGTCACACTTTTCTATGCATGATTATGATGTTGTACGAAACCTACTTATGCGTATAAAATACAATTATTTGATATGTCTAACTAAAAGGAATTAGGATTTCCTTACCGTGGTGCTGCGACGTTCGTATACTCGGCGCGGCGACATTTTCTTTTTCAGAAGTAAATCCTGCTGTTGGAGACCTTCAAAAGTTTCCCCGACCCCGCCAAATTCCTGAAATTTACCGTAACCCTAATTTTAGAAATTCTCCTCTACGATATTCTCATGGAAAAATTTATAAATCACTAGGGTTACAAAATTTGTGCGTTAGACTACAAGTATTACCTTTTAGTATAGTGTTTGGGGCTACCCAAGCGTTCCACACAAAATCCGTGGGGAACTACGAACACCAAAACCTAGGATAGGGCAAACAAAACGAAAACCTAGGTTAGATTTGTTTCCAAATCAAAGGAAAACCAAGTAGAAAGCGAGAAAAAGAAGGAATCGAACTCATTGAAGTCAAAACGTTCACTTCCACCGGTTAGGGTTGGATCCGGCACTTTCACGGCCAAGGGAGGAAAAGGAAAGTCTAGCGATGCTCGTAGAGGAGGGAGGAGTGATCGGAGAAAGGTTTCGGAGGAGGATCGGCCGGCGGAAGGCTTGCGGGAGGCGCGCCGGGCTCGGCGTCGCAGCGTGCGGGAGACGGAGCAGTCGGCTTGCGGTTTTTCTCTCGTGACTGAGGGTTTACGGGAAAGGGGTTTGCGGGATTTTATTTCCTGCGGTTTTTATGTGTTAACCGTATGAGAGAGAGGGGGGAAATGCTATTGGCACCCCAAGGTTCTTTTTCTTACACAATAACTTCATCCTCACTGCGCGCCACTAAAAGAACGCGTCACGCACTAAAATTGATGCACTTAACGAACTAATGGTCGCTATCAAAAGGAAAAGTGACATTATACCTTGTCAACGCGCCGCCTCGATCAAAAATTCGTCGCGACCTTCCCCTACAATTTTAAATAAAATCGCATGTCAATTTACGGATGTTACAAATCTCCCCTCCTAACAAAGATTTTCGTCCTCGAAAATTATAGTCATACCTGAATCGAAGAGAAAAGAATAGTCTGCATTGCTCTGAAGCTCATCCTCTCGCTCCCAAGTATACTCTGGCCTGCCACAGTTCATCCAAAGGACTTTGACCATGCGAATCTCTCTATTTCTGAGCTTCTGTATCCTTGAATCCACTATTCTGACTAGTCTAACCCCAATACTAAGATCTGTCTCAATTGGTGCTTGGAAAAGCATGCATATCATATATCATGAAATATTTTCAGTGCACGAGACTAGTTTTAAAGACATGCATGCATTCATATGTAAATCTATTTTTTTAGTGTCACTAAGGGGAATTGTTTTTCTTTACTCTGACCCTTCGTGGGCAATGTTTTTCAGGTGACCCAGGTGGGAAACTTCGTCTAGGATGAGCGTCATGGTGGTGTCCGAGTGTAGTACTTTTACTATTTTCAGTTTACTTCATTTTCAGCATGTACTTGTAATTGTGGACAGTGTAACTCATTAATATTTTATGTATCTTGTGTCAGACTTATTTGATAGTTCAGATTTTCAGTTAATGCAGTTTCTTTTGTTTAGTGGCTCTGTGAATCCAGACATCAGGTATGTGGTTAACCGTAGTTTAATTTTTACTCCCGCTGTAAGTATTAAATCTGTTTAGTTTGGACTTTTATTACCTGCTGCTACTAGTTTTAATACTGCTTCCTAGTTTTCTTTATATCGCTGACCCGGCCGGACGGCTGATTTCTGTAATACTGCGAAGGGGTGTTACAAATTGGTATCAAAGCGAGGTTTAGGATCCCTGGACCCTAGAAGGTTTTCACAGAGCCATAGGACTGTATAACAGTAAACTTTTGTTAGTACAGTATTTTAAGTTGCGTTTAAGGCTTAGTTTTTCGCAGGAGTACGAATATAGTTGTCAAGCCAGTTTTAGTAGACGCTTGATAAATAACCAGATTTCTTTTATATGTTCTATCAGGCAACTCGAGTAAGTGAACCAGGTGAATCTTCACGTCAGGACCCTGTTCCTAACGCCACTATGGGAGATGCTGCAGTGCCACAGGTACCTCCAGTTCCAGCAGCTTCAGAGGGCACTGATATAGCGTCTCAGATTGCCAAGGCGGTTATTGTTGCCTTGATGGAGTTCCAGAGAGGACTGGCTGCAGGCTTTCCAGTTCCAGTGCACGTACCAGCCCCTGCACCAGCTCCTGCCCCAGCACCCGTGGAGATGACCCTGGAGCGTTATTTGAGGAATTTTAGAGAACTTCAGCCTTCAAACTACAGTGGGGATGAGACCCCGATGGATACAGATGATTGGGTAGCAAACACCAGAGACCTGTTGGATGTTTTGGAGTGCCCAGAGAATAAGAAGGTTCCTCTGGCAGTTTTCCTCCTCCGAGGTGAGGCAAAGGTCTGGTGGGACAAGTACCGGGCGGATGATCCCGCAAGTAAATGGTTATGAAAATTCCTTTAATTATTTTGGAAGTGATATGTTCTCTCTTTAAATAGTATGATTATGTTTTTGGCCAGGTCGTACGACAGACATGTTTACGTGGGGCGAATTTTCTAGAGCCCTTGCGAATTGGTTCGTGCCTCCTTCCGCACGACGAGGTCTACAGGAGAGATACCTTAGACTTTTCCAGGGGGACAGGACTGTTGCTGAGTACGAGCGAGAGCTTACCCATCTGGCTCGATATGCGGGCGTAATGCAGGGAGACCAGACTGAGAAGTGCAGCCGCTTTGTGGATGGCTTACGAGACTCTTTGAGACAGCCGCTGATGACCATGGTCAATGCTGATTACAGGAGCTTAGTGGATACGGCTCGCAGGCTGGAGGCTGACCAGCAGAAGGTTCAAAAGCGAAGTAATTTCCGTGCAAAGCGAGCTCAGGATTCGCATCAGTCGCAGCAGAGCAGGAATGATCAGGGGAAGAATTGGAACAAGAAGCAGAAGCCTGATGCGAGGAGGTATGGTCAATCTGGTGACAGGAGCAGGGACTACCCCCTTTGTCCCAAGTGTCAGCGTCGCCATCCAGGAGAGTGTTTGGCCAGCGCGGGCGTGTGTTACAAGTGTCGTCAACCTGGACACATTGCTCGTTTCTGTCAGAAAGGTGGTTCGAATCAGGTAATCAACCTTGTTGTATTTTTGTACATTTATAAATTTTTGGTAGATGACAAATGCATTTTGTTCCTGCAGTCGAAGTATGAGATTGGTGGCCCTAGCAGAGCAGACAAGGGCAAAGCGTTGATGATTACCGATGGAAGACCACAGCAGGGTCGAGATTTGGTGCAGCCCAGAGCTTATGGACTTGGTCAGCAGGAGGCAAAGGGGCAGGAAGATGTGGTGACAGGTAAGTGTTTAAGTTGCCTGATAAGCTTATTTAACCCTCCGTAGTGACACTCTTTTCTTTTTGAAAATTCATTCATGTAGGCATCCTTATGATTCGAAATTTACCCTCTAAGATTCTGTTTGATACGGGTGCCTCGCACTCGTTTATCACAGAATCTCTAGTGCGTAAGTTGAATTTAGAAGTATTCTCAGAGACTATAGCGTTGGATGTTATGATGCCGAATGGATCCCTTCTGCAGACCAGAGATAGGTGCAGGGTACCGGTGCAGTTTGGTGACACCGAGATTATTGTGGAAGCTTTGCAGCTACCTATTGCAGGATTCGACCTGATTTTTGGAATGGACTGGCTTTCGGCAGTCAACGCCAAGATTGACTGTAGGGCGAAGCAGATACAGTTTGATGGCCCCAATCAGACTTCTTTTTCTTTTCAGGGCTTGAAGGGAGTAGTGAAAATGATTATATCTGCAGTCCAAGCAAGAAGGTGCATCAGTAAGGGTTGCGAAACCTTCGTAGTACTGATGAATGCAGAGACTAAGGCTGAGTTATCAGAGGTACCAGTGGTGCAGGAATTCCCCGATGTCTTCCCGGAAGAGCTCTCTGGTGCCCCTCCAGATAGAGAGATTGAGTTCCCGATAGACTTGCAGCCTGGGGCTACACCGGTAGCCAAATCTCCCTATCGGATGGCTCCAAGGGAACTAGCAGAGTTGAAGAGTCAGTTGCATGAGTTACTTGATTTGGGTTTTATACGCCCCAGCACGTCACCATGGAGTGCTCCAGTGCTTTTCGTGAAGAAGAAGGATGGTAGTCTGAGACTGTGCATAGACTATCGTGAGTTGAATAAGCTAACAGTGAAGAACAAGTACCCGATTCCCAGGATCGATGATTTGTTCGACCAGTTGGTGGGATCGAACACTTTCTCCAAGTTAGATTTGAGGTCAGGCTATCACCAGTTAAAGATTCGTGACTCGGATATTCAGAAGACGGCTTTCAGCACCAGATATGGACACTTCGAGTTCGTGGTCATGCCGTTTGGGCTGACCAATGCTCCTTCAGTATTTATGGACCTGATGAACAGGGTGTTTCGGGAGTACTTGGATCGTTTTGTCATCGTCTTTATAGATGACATCTTGGTGTTCTCTAAGAGTGCAGAAGATCATGCAGCACATCTCAGGATTGTTTTGAGCACACTCAGGAAAAATCAGTTGTTTGCCAAGTTTTCAAAGTGCGAGTTTTGGCTTTCAGAGATTGCATTCTTAGGCCATATCATCAGTCAGAAAGGAGTTAGTGTTGATCCGAAGAAGGTAGAGGCCATTAAGAGTTGGCCAAGGCCGACGACAGTTTCAGAGGTTCGTAGCTTTTTGGGTC
The DNA here is from genome assembly GCA_039583875.1 of Platanthera guangdongensis. Lineage (NCBI taxonomy): Eukaryota > Viridiplantae > Streptophyta > Magnoliopsida > Asparagales > Orchidaceae > Platanthera > Platanthera guangdongensis. Next base: position 159,803,739 of record CM077160.1, on the reverse strand, counting down.
TTGCTGGTTACTACAGGAGATTCATCAGAGATTTTTCGAAGATAGCCTTACCACTGACTTCCCTCACCAGGAAGGGTAAGGGCTTGTATTGGACAGTTGAGTGTGAGTTGGCTTTTGAGGACTTGAAGGGCAGGTTGATGACCGCACCGATTTTGAGTTTACCATCAGGGCCTGACGGGTTTCAGATCTACAGCGATGCATCAGGTCAGGGTTTGGGATGTGTTCTCATGCAGCATGGAAAGGTCGTAGCCTATGCCTCGAGACAATTAAAGATTCATGAGAGGAACTATCTAGTGCATGACTTGGAGCTTGCAGCAGTCATACATGCTTTGAAGATTTGGAGGCACTATCTCTATGGAGTGCGTTGTGAGATCTTCACTGATCATAAGAGCCTCAAGTATATCTTTGATCAGCGAGAGCTCAATTTGAGGCAGCGCAGATGGTTAGAATTTCTATCAGACTACGACGTAGACATTCAGTACCATCCAGGAAAGGCGAACGTTGTAACTGATGCCCTTAGTCGTAGAGGTTCATGTTTCTGTCTCCCCACTCAGCAGGAGGAGTTAGTGCGAGAGCTGGAGAGACTGGATATTACCGTTGTGCCACGCAGTAGTTTTGGTTCTGCAAGGTTGAATTGGATGGAGATTACCTGCGATATCAAGGACAGAATCAGGACAGCTCTACCGTTGGATCCAAAGATGGCAGAGTTTTGGAGCTCAGTGCAGTCAGGACAGAAGGAGGGATTCACTATTCAGGATGATTTATTGTTGTTTGATGGCAGAGTGTGTATCCCCGATGTTAGTCACCTTCGCGAGGATATTTTATTTGAGGCACACAATTCCAGATATTCTATACATCCGGGTAGCACGAAGATGTATGCAGACCTCAAGAAGTTAGTATGGTGGCCAGGCTTGAAGAGAGACGTTGCAGATTACGTAGGGAAGTGTGAGGCGTGCAAGTTGGTTAAGGCCGAGTGTCAAAGGCCTGGAGGCAAGTTGCAGCCACTTCCCATTCCTGAGTGAACATTCGAAGATATATCCATGGATTTCATTCATGGTTTGCCGAGATCGCAGAGTGGGAATGATTCCTTGTGGGTTATAATTGACCGACTTTCTAAGGTCGCCCATTTCATTCCTCTTAGGAAGAAGGATCAAGGTCCGAAGCTGGCACAGTTATATTTGGACGAGATAGTTCGGCTTCACGGTATTCCCAGGACTATAGTTTCAGACCGAGACGGCAGATTCACCTCCAGGGAGTGGCGATACGTACAGGAGCGGTTGGGTACCAGGTTACACTTCAGCACCGCTTTCCATCCCCAGACCGATGGACAGACTGAGCGCACTAATAGGACTTTGGAGGATTTGCTACGGATGTGCATTTTGGATTTTGGAGGAAAGTGGGAGAAATATGTTACACTTGTGGAGTTCTCCTACAACAACAGTTTTCAGACAAGTATTGGGATGACACCGTTTGAGGCCCTCTATGGCAGACGTTGTCGGACACCGTTATGTTGGGCTGAAAGTGAAGAGAGATCCACAATCAGGGAGTCATGGATTGATAAGACCACTGATAGGATCAAGCTTATTCAGGAGCGTATGAAGACAGCTCAGGATCGCCAGGTCAAGTATCATGATCAGAAGCACAGGTCAGTAGAGTTCAGTGTTGGAGACTACGTTTATCTGAAGGTCAGACCAGTCAGAGGAGTTTCTAGAATAAAGCGGATGAAAAAGCTGAGCCCCAGATTCGTTGGTCCTTTTGAGGTGCTGGAAAGAATTGGTGAGGTTGCTTACAGATTGGCCTTACCTGAGGAAATGAGTGATGTACATGATGTATTCCACGTCTCTTATCTGAGGAGAGCAGTCAGAGATCCTAGTCAGATCATCAGCACCGAGGAAGCACCAATTGAGACAGATCTTAGTATTGGGGTTAGACCAGTCAGAATAGTGGATTCAAGGATACAGAAGCTCAAAAATAGAGAGATTCGCATGGTCAAAGTCCTTTGGATGAACTGTGGCAGGCCAGAGTATACTTGGGAGCGAGAGGATGAGCTTCAGAGCAATGCAGACTATTCTTTTCTCTTCGATTCAGGTATGACTATAATTTTCGAGGACGAAAATCTTTGTTAGGAGGGGAGATTTGTAACATCCGTAAATTGACATGCGATTTTATTTAAAATTGTAGGGGAAGGTCGCGACGAATTTTTGATCGAGGCGGCGCGTTGACAAGGTATAATGTCACTTTTCCTTTTGATAGCGACCATTAGTTCGTTAAGTGCATCAATTTTAGTGCGTGACGCGTTCTTTTAGTGGCGCGCAGTGAGGATGAAGTTATTGTGTAAGAAAAAGAACCTTGGGGTGCCAATAGCATTTCCCCCCCCCCCCTCTCTCTCTCATACGGTTAACACATAAAAACCGCAGGAAATAAAATCCCGCAAACCCCTTTCCCGTAAACCCTCAGTCACGAGAGAAAAACCGCAAGCCGACTGCTCCGTCTCCCGCACGCTGCGACGCCGAGCCCGGCGCGCCTCCCGCAAGCCTTCCGACGGCCGATCCTCCTCCGAAACCTTTCTCCGATCACTCCTCCCTCCTCTACGAGCACCGCTAGACTTTCCTTTTCCTCCCTTGGCCGTGAAAGTGCCGGATCCAACCCTAACCGGTGGAAGTGAACGTTTTGACTTCGGTGAGTTCGATTCCTTCTTTTTCTCGCTTTCTACTTGGTTTTCCTTTGATTTGGAAACAAATCTAACCTAGGTTTTCGTTTTGTTTGCCCTATCATAGGTTTTGGTGTTCGTAGTTCCCCACGGATTTTGTGTGGAACGCTTGGGTAGCCCCAAACGCTATACTAAAATGTAATACTTGTAGTCTAACGCACAAATTTTGTAACCCTAGTGATTTATAAATTTTTCCATGAGAATATCGTAGAGGGGAATTTCTAAAATTAGGGTTACGGTAAATTTCAGGAATTTGGCGGGGTCGGGGAAACTTTTGAAGGTCTCCAACAGCAGGATTTACTTCTGAAAAAGAAAATGTCGCCGCGCCGAGTATACGAACGTCGCAGCACCACGGTAAGGAAATCCTAATTCCTTTTAGTTAGACATATCAAATAATTGTATTTTATACGCATAAGTAGGTTTCGTACAACATCATAATCATGCATAGAAAAGTGTGACAGTAGAAAAATAATCGTGGAGACACGTATGAGAACGCCTTTTTCCATAACCACGTTAGTTAAGTCATGAACAGTTAGTTAAGTACGAAACTTCACATGTACACGTAGGTTTGGAGACTGTCCGACCAAGGGTGCGAAGGTCCATTCAAGTCGACCACGAGAAAGTCAAGGGTCGCTCAGTAGTACACTAGAAAATATATCCCATGCAGAGTAGCGTCAGACCAAAACTGGTCAGTAGCACACCAGTCTTTTCGTGCTTGGTAGAGGCGCACTACCATCCTCATAGGGCATATGGTATCCTATGAGTTACAGTCTTGGGAGTTGACTCCCCTTTGAGACAGTTAGCAGATTCGAGACCGTGTCCGCGTGGCACTAGAACAATTGAGTTCGTCAAATGGTCTCGGGTCGTCAGTTTCAGATTTTGCGCGTTAGGAGCTACTCTGCCTAGAGCCTTCCCAGTAAACGTGTAGGCTAGAAGCCACCTAAAACTCAAGTATAGACTTGACGTGAGACAGTACACTAGTTAGTGAACGTCAGGACTTGGGTAAATGAACGGAAAGTCATGAGTTTAGAATTATAGTGTTCACCAGTAAGGATAGGGAAAAGCATGCATATCATATATCATGAAATATTTTCAGTGCACGAGACTAGTTTTAAAGACATGCATGCATTCATATGTAAATCTATTTTTTTAGTGTCACTAAGGGGAATTGTTTTTCTTTACTCTGACCCTTCGTGGGCAATGTTTTTCAGGTGACCCAGGTGGGAAACTTCATCTAGGATGAGCGTCATGGTGGTGTCCGAGTGTAGTACTTTTACTATTTTCAGTTTACTCCATTTTCAGCATGTACTTGTAATTGTGGACAGTGTAACTCATTAATATTTTATGTATCTTGTGTCAGACTTATTTGATAGTTCAGATTTTCAGTTAATGCAGTTTCTTTTTGTTTAGTGGCTCTGTGAATCCAGACATCAGGTATGTGGTTAACCTTAGTTTAATTTTTACTCCCGCTATAGGTATTAAATCTGTTTAGTTTGGACTTTTATTACCTGCTGCTACTAGTTTTAATACTGCTTCCTAGTTTTCTTTATATCGCTGACCCGGTCGGACGGCTGATTTCTATAATACTGGGAAGGGGTGTTACAAAAATCATGCTAAACACAATGGTCCAATCGTCCATCCAACTATGCAAAAAATGTCGATCACAAAAATCAATTGAAAGAAGCGTGACTGATCTCCATGAACTACGAAACATTTATAATGGAATATCTTCTCATTCCCTCAATGTAAATTTCAAAATCCTTCTCTTCATTGTTGTCATGGGTAATGTGCTTCAAAATTAAGAAGAGAAGGTAATCAAACAGATAAAGATATAACATAGTTCCAAAGGGAATAAACAAGGAAGATATTTACATAGAAATACAAGCGAGTGTGTCCCATCCATCTGTACTTTTCAGACTCGATGTCAATATCAGCTATCAAGCCTGCATATTATATTATCATAGTTTAGTCCAACTACTCCCAAAGTAAACACACAAAGATTATATCCTCCAATGAACAGTATTAACATGACAGATAGCTTAAACATAAGCATTTGACTACTATATATGTGCTGGTGCTCTCTGCACTTTTACATACCCCATGAAAGCATTAAGATGCTAAAGAACATTGTTTTTCCTTGCAACACTGTCGTAACATCTAATGCTCGTTTGTGCCCTGAAAAATTGAATGAAATCAGGGAGAAGGATTTAGAAGCAATAATCTTCAAAGAAGCAGAACCGAGCAAAATAAGGCATTTACCTCTTATAACTGCAAATGTAGCATTCTGAATTGAGTACATTTCTCCAGCGGCATCCAAAAGTGATTTGGCCAACCCATTTCCTGTCCCTGCAGTTGTTATCAATGACACAGGATTAGTTCAAATCACAACTCACAAGCGCTGAACAGTAACATTTGGAAAGTAATTAACCGGATTATGTGATCAAGCAAACAAAAGGGAAAAAAGAACTTTTTATTAGCAAATAAATCTGTGCACGACTAAAATAGATTCATTGAGGAATCCATAGAATATGTGTGTTAATGGTGGAGATTACGGTCTTCTAGATAATCTGGACTTTAAAAAAAAACACATTCGTCTGCATGATTTAAGCCTGATGAATGATGATTTGTCTTTTACATAGATTATCCAGACGATTTGCCCATATTGAACGATTTGCTCACAAGTTTGGCCGGTTTGAATGATTTTTCTTTTAATCGTGGTCACAAGATCATACAAATTTAAATTGATTGACTAGGGGGGCTTATTTTAAGGCTGTTGGAGGCTTCTACATTATAAATATTATTCTCAAGCCCTAAAACAAATGAATGAAGAATTTTGGAAGAATCAAAGAACATTCATTGGATCTTAAGTTTTAATCTCCACGCAAAAATTTTCTCCTTGCTTATGAGCAAGTGTTCTCTCTCTCTCTATCAGAAATAAACCAAGAAGAACTGACATATATCGAAATCTTATAGTAAACGAAACTTATTCTATATATTAAAGGAACTTTGATACATATATGATATGCATATACCTGATGTGAAAGACTTCCCTCAGCTAGTGGAAATTCAGACCCGACCATTCGGAAGCCTCCAGTATTAGGATATGATGTATTGGTTATATTTTGGTAATTAAGAGTAGCATCTCCTCATATATAAGGATGGGTGTGGAATCTTAGCAGTTATCTTTGGAGTCTAGGCTAGAATTTTTTTTGGATACGACTCTTAGGTGAACCAGCCCTCAAGAATTTGGTGTCAGCATACCTCGCGGTTGTATCTTACGTACATAATATTGCAGTCCATTTTGGTGCATGCCAAAATCTAATTATATCTACTTGATAAAATTGTAATTGCTTTCACAACAACCATATAGTAAAGTAGGGGAGAGAGTTTAAATATCACAGTGAGAAACCACCAAGTCTACCACCTGGAGAAAGAAGGAATTATAGCACCGGATTTAGAAGAGTGGACAAGCCCTGAAAGAAAGGTGGAAGAATTGAGATTCAACAACAAAGGGGGAAAAAAACCTAGTATAAACTTTCAAGCACAATTATGGATGTTTGAAAAATATAAAAGAGCACCTAGTTCAATTCCATGGGTATGAAATCGGTGATGAACTTGAGAAAAGAAATGGCAGCAGTTTGGGAGATATTAGCAACAAGGTTCCAACTTCCAAGGGGGGATGTAATGCACTTGAAAAGATCAAAGAAGCAGCCTTATCTAAAGGATTCTTCACAAGAAGGACGAAGACACATTTTGATGGCGCGCCACGCCTGACACAGGTATATTCCTGCAGGAGGCGGTGAACCGCTACCCGTTCGGGCAATCCAAGTCCATGGTTACGTCTGTATGGTCGTTCTGAGTCGTTTTGGTGTATTATCTTATATGTTTTGAGTTGTATTTGACATCTGATCGGACCGGACGATATGAGTCGTCCGATTCTGGTGTCCTAAGTTGTTTTTAGTTTAAATAGTGCAAGAACCACTTAGTGGGCATCGAAGGTTGGTTGCAAGACTTGCAACCGTCGGTCACGGCTTTGGTGCGAAGCCGAAGTTCTGCCTCCTTCTTAGTGCGACGCCAAAGGTGAATCCCCTCCATCCCCACCCTCCAGCCTGTTATTCCTCTCAGAACACATACCCCACTGCCCATTCCCCTCCCCCTTGACCAATCCCATCGACGCAAACCCCCTCCACCTACTGTTCCTGATTTTGTTGTTGCTTTAGTGACGTGCTCACAAAGTGAACATCACTTTGTCTTTGGTGAACTCAAGAATACATTGATGGTTGTTGTTGTTGGCTCTTGTGGGTTATACTTAGTGGCTGAAATTTGATCTAAGTAGTGGCTGAAATTTGATCTAAGTAGTGGCTGAAATTTGGACTGGATTGGTGGGTGATAAAGTTAAATTTTTAGAATATTCAGGTTTTAAATTATGGTACACATGAAAAAATAAAACAAGCAATGGAGTGGGTATTATTGTGGATACTACTTGGAAGGATGAAGTTGTTGGGATAAGTAGAAAAAGTGAAAGAATCTTAGCTCTTAAATTGGTCATAAGAAATGAAACTATTTATGTGATCAGTACTTACGCACCACAAGTAGGATTAAGTGAAGCTATTAAAGTGTAATTTTGGGAAAAGTTAGATGATTTAGCAAGAGAAATCACACAAAAAGAAAAGATTTTCATAGAAGGACACTTAAATGGACATATAAGGAAGGAAAATATAGATTACACAGTCGTTCAAAAAATATATAGATATAAAAAAAGAAATGAATGACGAACCATTTTAAACTTTGTCGTAGCACATGAGTTAATTGTATCAAATACATTTTTCATAAAAAGGGAAGAATATTTAAGTACGTTTAAAAGCGGATCAAATAAGTCACAAATTGATTATTTTATGACTCGCAAAATGGATAAAATGATTTGTAAGTATTGCAAAGTCATATCAGGAGAAATTTTGACAGCACAACATAAGTTAGTGGTGTTAGATTAAAAATTAAATATAATAAATTTAAGATGCGAACAAAAATGTTGTAAAAAATTCGGTGGTGGAACTTGAAGATGGAAAAGCAGGTTGACTTCAAGAAGACAGTTATGTAACAACTAGTTGATGACCCTTATGTTGATCTTAATATCTCATGAGAAGTTATGTTTTCACATTTAAGGATAAGTGGAAAAACATACTTGGAGTATCAAACGGTCGTGAGCCCCCAAATAAAGAATCTTGGTGGTGCAAGACAAAGTGAGGGAAAAAAGGGTCAGTTATAAATCATTTTACGCTTGTAGGAATGATGAAAACTTAGTCAGGGATAAAGTCGCCAAAAAAAGAAGCTAAACAAGCGGTAAGTAAAGCAAGAAGTCAAGATTATGAAGAATTTTATAAGAGACTAGATACCAAAGATGAAGAGCGTGATATATATAAAATTGCTCGAAGTAGAGAAAGAAAGACAAGAGATTTAAGTCAAGTAAAATGCATAAAAGATGAGACAGATACAGTTTTGACGGATGATGTGGATATTAATGAGCGATTGAAAAGATACGTTTATCAACTCTATAATGAAACAAAGGAAAAAGAATTGAACTTAAAAGAGTTAAGTAAATCTGAATAGTATAAAAACATAACGTTTGTTGTAAAATTCAAGTATCAAAGGTAAAAAATGATATAAATAAGATGAAAAATGAAAAAGCGGTTGGGTCAAACGATATACTCATCGAAGTATGAAAATGTCTAGTAAATGAAGAAATTTTGTGGCTTACATATTTTTTCAACAAAATACTGAAGTCAAAGAGAATGTCATACCAATGGAGAGAGTATCTTGGTACCTTTGTATATGAATAAAAGAGATATACAAAATTTTGTTAATTACAGAGGAATTAAACTGATGAGTCATACCATGAAACTATGGGAACGAGTAATAGAAAGAAGATTAAGACGAGAGACTAACATCTCAGATAATCAATTTGGATTCATGTCAGGGAGGTCGGCCATAGAAGCTATACATCTCTTGAGCAGACTCATTGACAACTATCGAGAAAGAAAACAAGATTTGTATATACTGTTTTTTGATCTTGAGAATGCTTATGATAGAGTTCCAAGAGAGATCTTATGGAGAGTCTTAGAAAAGAAAGGTGAAAATGTATCATATATTGACATAAACAAAGATATGTATACAAATTCAGCGACAATGGTGAGGACATCTGTTGGAATAACACAGAAATTCCCTATTACTGTTGGATTACATCAAGGTTCAGCTTTAAGCACTTATCACTTTACCTTTATCTTAGATGAGCTCACCAGACATCCAACAAGCAATACCTTAGTGTTTATTGTTTGTGGATGATATTGTTTTTGTTGATGAGACGCGCGAGGGTGTAAACGCAAAACTTGAATCTTGACGAGATACTTTAGAAAAGAAGGATTTAGGTTGAGCAGGGCAAAGACGGAGTATATGAAGCTTAAATTTAGCAGTACAAGAAGGACAGATGACTTCATTATTAAGTTGGATGATCAAGATATTTCTCGTAGTGAGTGTTTTAAATATCTTGGATCGATAGTTCAAAAGGATGGAAGTATTGATAAAGATGTGACACAGAATCCAAGCAGGTTGGTTGAAGTGGAGAGGCGCGTCAGGGATCTTATGTGATCGTAAAGTACCACTAAAATTTAAGGGCAAGTTTTACCGTACTGCAATTAGACCCGCGATGCTCTATGATTCTGAGTGTTGGGCAGTGAATTGTGTACATTAGCAAAAAATGGGAGTTGCGGAGATGAGAATGCTTAGGTGGATGTGTGGACACACGAGATTGGAAAAAATTAGGATTGAAAGTATCTGGAATAAGACAGGAGTAATACCAATTTCTGAGAAGATGCGAGAAACTCGTCTAAGATGGTTTGGACACGTACAAAGGAGACCATTAGAGGCACCTGTTAGGCGTCGTGAGAGTCTAGTCACTAGGCATGTTAGATGAGGGAGGGGTAGAGCAATAAAGACTTGGAATGAAAATATGAAGAAAGACATGATGTACTTACGCATTAGTGAGATTATGACAAAAGATAGGGCACAATGGCAACAAAGGATCCATATAGCCGACCCCACTCTAGTGGGATAAAGGTTTGAGTGTTGAGTTGTTGAGTTAACCTAAGTTATCCCTTAGGCAGCTCCTAAAGGTCATAGTTGTGGTCGTCTGAGGAGTCTACTCGTACCTATTTAACGGTGTAACTTTAAAGTAAATGATTTTGTTGATACTGCATAGGATGGTGTCCGACGATAGACGCGACGAGAACCCTACGAAGGACAGGGGAAAAGAAATGTAGTGTCCTTAACACTTTAATTACATTTATCTGAATTATTTTCAAGTATGAACATGTAGAGTTAGTTTACTCTGAGCCACTTCTTTGAATGCACACTAAATCTTGAAAAAATTGAATTGAAGAAATTCGAAGTTTTGAAATCGCTGAAAATTATGAAATCGCTGAAAGGCTAAATATGGATTAACAAACGATAGAAACTTTGAGGGGAATATTATATAAATATTTCCTATATTTAGAAAATGAACAAGAATTGAATAGAAGAAAAATAAGAAATTGAGTGTGCATCGACGCATAGAAATGACAAGGGTCAACCTCGTTGGAGGGGTAGAACTACTACAGGATTTTAATAATTCCAAGGAAGGTCGTGCGTTTGGACACCCTGAATTGGAATAGAATTGTCTAATCTAGGAGGCCTGGAGCGTGTTTGATCGCCCTAGATTTGACATTTATTTGATGGGTGCAGATAACTGATAGATTTGAGAATGACCCTCGGCATTTCGGAAGACCGTGATATGATAAAAAAAATCTCTGAATTGAATACAAAAATAAAGAAGAGAATTGAATACAAATACGAAAAAGAATAAAAAAAATAAAGAATTTAATACGTGAAACAATTTATTCTTTTGTACCAGTTCACTACTACTACTGTACTTTTACTGCTTGCTTTATTATTTCACTTTTCCTACTACACATGTTCATTTATATAACTATATATTGATGCCGACTTTGTGTTTGCTTGTAGTCTGACATAAGAGGTAAGTCACTCTAATGGCGTGTCACGCCCGACACAGGTGTATTCCCGCAGGAAGCGGTGATCCACTGTCCAGACGGTCGATCAGAGTTTGTGGTTGCGTCTTGATAGTCGATCCGAGTCGAGTTCATGTATTACTTTTTTTTATTTCGAGTTGTATTTGACGCCTGATCGGACCAAATAGTATAAATCGTCCGATTCGGGTGGTTTTGTGTATTTTATGGGTATGATGTTGCAGTTATGTTTTTAGGGTAATATTTAAATACAGGTAGTTCATGCTTGGGCAGCATCGAAGGTTGGATTGTGGTTGCAACCTGTCGATCAGCGTTCTCCAAGTACGACGTTGGGAATAAACCACCTCCCGCTCCTGGTGCGACTCCAGGGTGTGTCTCCTCCGCCTCCTCATCCTTCCCTTCCAGCCCGCAATCCCCTAAAGTCGCAACCGCTTCTTCCCCCATCTCGTCGGCCTTTCCCAGTCGAAAAACTCCACTTCTCCCCATCTCATCGTCTTCCCGTCCCACCCCAATCCAAACACCTCCAGAAACCTCCCTCCACTCCAATCAACTCTCCACCGCCGGAAGCCTCGACCTTTCCTCCTCCCTCTTTGCCAGCCCCTCTTCCACCCTTCCAAAGCCATTCCCATCCCTACCCCAACACCCAAAAGCTATTTCCCCAATCGACAACCCCCACATCTCCCCCGATCATGAACCCTTACAGCCACCCTCCGCCCCATACAGCCCTTATCTACCCCACTCAAACCACTATCGGTCCCAAATTTCGCTTCCAACGCATTTTACACTTGATATAGCCTTGGATGACCACCCCTAACCATCAGTTGACACCGCAAGCCATATGAATTACTTGAAACCATATATTTGTCGATGTTTTTATTGTTTGTTACTAGTATTGGTCCCCATATGAATTGCAGGGCCGATTCTGCTAACGCTTTATAAATTTGTGCCTCAGTTGTTTGGTGGATTGAAAGTTATTTTTTTTTATTAAAAAAATTGTGACTGTTTGTGCCTCTGTTGGTTTCCTAAAATAATTAATTATTGTTGCTATTTTTGAACGGACTATTTTATGCTTTGGCATTATATTTCACCGCATATAAGATTGCATTTAGAGAGTCCTCCCCAAGTCGTCCCTCCACTGCATCACACTCAGTTTTTTTTTAACTAACAGTTTATTAATTTCTATTTTTAGGATTAGACCGTCAACGTGTCAGGCCCCGCAAGGAGGTTTCCTAAGGAGGTTGAAAGAAAGCAAAGAGAAGACATGGTTCAAGCACATGTTAGAGTTCTAATATAGTATGTATTAGAGTTTTTCTACAGTTTGTATATTATACATATGTACTACTTTGGTTAGCAGTTGTTTTCCCTGTACTCTGGTATGTGACATGATGCATCATATGCTTTAATGAATGAAAAGTTGTTTTATGTTGTCTCCTCATACTACAAAAATAAACGTAGCACATACATACTTCTTGATCTTCAAACGTCTTCAGGCTCTTTTTCGCGTTCAAAGTCTTCCTCCTCACTGATGCAGCACCTAGAGTCACACCAGGCCTGCCACCCGGCTCTGCGTCACACAGTCCGGGGGCCCAACATGGCGTCGCACCATGCGGGCTTTATCAGGGCCGCGGCCCGTACACCCAAACCCGTCACGGGTCCCACCACGGGAAACGTAGGTTTTTGCGGGGTCTCGATCGCAACACACCCGCCTTGATAAAGTAGTCCTCAGGCGGACTACCATCACCAACTGATCCGCCTGAGGACTACTTTATCAAGGCGGGTGTGTTGCGATCGAGACTGTCAGAAAGTAGAGAAAAGAAGCGAAAAGTAGGTAACAAGCCGAATAAGCTTTTGAATAATTGAAATTTTATTATCCAAAAAAGGTATCTATTACAAAGGTATGCCCTCCCTTATATAGAATGGAGGAGAGATGAGAGAATACAAATAAGAGATGTGGGACTAAAATTTACAGGACTAGGCGGACTATACAAAACAAACCGCACAGGCCGCGCGGTTAGACAGCAGGGCTAACCGCACGGCTACCACCAGAGAGGAAGAGAGACCGCCAGGGTAGACCGCCAGACCGTCCGGTCTCCAAGCCGGCTGAGACAAACCGCCAGACCGCGCGGTCTTCAACCCGTCAAGACAAACCGCCAGACCGCCCGGTCACCAACTTCAACACTCCCCCTCAAGCTGGAGCATATATATCGATCATGCCCAGCTTGTCGCAGATGTGGAAAAAGGAAGCGGACACCGGCTTGGTGAAGACATCTGCCAACTCGTTGTCGGAAGTGACAAATGGAGTGCAGATCTGTTTCTTCAATATTTCTTCCCGAATAAAATGACAGTCGACTTCTATGTGTTTTGTTCTCTCATGAAAGACCGGATTTTTGGAAATGTGTATCGCGGCCTTATTGTCACAGAACATAGGAAGAGGATAGTTGTAAACCTCTCCTAAGTCAAGCATGAGAGCCCGCAACCACTTCAACTCACATGTAGTCGATGCCATGCTGCGATATTCCGCCTCTGCACTAGACCTGGAAACGACAGACTGTTTCTTGCTCTTCCAACTCACAAGATTACCTCCAACAAATGTGCAGAAACCTGAAGTCGACTTGCGGTCCACTTTGTCATCCGCATAGCTTGAATCAGAGTAAGCTTCAACCCTTAGGTGACCATTTTTCTGAAATAGGAGACCTTTCCCTGGAGCAGCTTTAATATACTCTAATATTCTCATAGCAGATTGTAGATGACACTCCCTCGGAGCTTGCATGAACTGGCTCACTTTGCCAACAGCATAAGAGATGTCGGGTCTGGTTACCGTGAGATATATGAGCTTGCCCACCAGACGTCGGTATCTCGTAAGATCAGAGAGAAGAGGTGAGTTATCTGTCCAAGTTTTGTCTTCTCCAGCAGCCATAGGACAACGAGCAGGTTTAGCACCAGTGAGTCCTGCCTCCTTCAAAAGATCAAGAGCATACTTCCTTTGTGAAAGGACCATGGAGTTGGGTTTTCTAGAGATTTCAATCCCCAGAAAGTATTTCGGGGAGCCCATATCCTTTGTGACCAGATGGTGACGAAGGTGTTTCTTGGTCATCAATACCCCATCCTGGTCATCGCCAGTAAGAAGAATGTCATCAACATAAACCGCAAGAACAACAAGACCAGATGCGGTTTTCCGAACAAACAAGGAGTGATCTGCTGAGCTTCTTGTAAAACCAATGGCCGCAACAATGCTACTAAACTTGTCAAACCAGGCACGAGGACTCTGCTTGAGGCCATAGATAGCCTTCTTTAGCCGGCATACCCTTGTCTCCCCCTGAGCAACATACCCAGGAGGTTGCTCCATGTAAACATCTTCCTGCAGATCGCCATAGAGGAAGGCATTCTTAACATCGAGCTGCGAGATGGGCCAATCCCGGTTGACAGCCACAGAGAGAAGAACCCGAATAGTGCTGAGGCGAGCCACGGGAGAGAAAGTGTCAAAGTAATCAAGCCCATAAGTTTGGGTAAAACCCTTGGCAACCAGGCGAGCCTTATAACGATCCACACTGCCATCCGGGAGAAACTTCACCACGAAGACCCATCGACAACCAACAACATCTGTGCCGTAAGGAGGAGGAACAAGGGTCCAGGTACCCCGTTCAGTCAGAGTAGCAATCTCCTCATCCATGGCAGCTTTCCAATGAGGAATAGTAAGGGCCTCCTGATAGGAACGGGGGGTGGTAGTAGCTGAGATAGCCAGAGCGAAAGCTCTGCGAGAAGGGGTAAGACGATCATAGGAAACAACTGCAGCAAGCGGGTGTTGGGTACATGCCCGAACCCCCTTGCGAAGAGCAATAGGGAGATCCAGGTCAACAGGGGCCTCAGTATCCAGAGTATCCGTGGTGGAGAGAGCTGGCCCGGGAGCAGAGAGAGATGGCAGCGGAGTGGAGGGAGAAAGCGGAGTAGAGGGTGGAGATGGTGGAGGTGGTGGAGATGGTGGAGATGGTGGAGATGGCGGAACATCAGTGGGAGCAGAGGGGATGGATGGGTTGGTAGGAAAAGTAGGAGCAGGAGGAGGAGAGGAGGAAGCGGGAGAGAAGTAAGAGACATTGTCGAAGAAGGTGACATCCGCAGAGACAAATTGCTTGCGGGTAACGGGATCAAAGCAACAATAACCTTTCTGAGTGGGAGAGTAGCCCAGAAAGACACATTTGGTGGCACGTGGTGAGAGTTTATCACGGGTGGCAGCGGGAGAGTGCACAAAGGCGGTGCACCCAAAGATGTGTAGAGGAAGAGGAAAGGGATCCTTGTCCGGATAAAGAATGGAGAAGGGGGTAGCACCGTGGAGAACTGCGGAGGGAAGGCGATTGATGATATAGCAAGAGAGGAGGACAGCATATCCCCAATAGGAGCGAGGAACATGCATTTGAGTCATCATAGTGCGAGCGACATCAAGGAGGTGACGGTTTTTGCGTTCCGCCACCCCATTTTGTTGTGAGGTGTAGACACAGCTGGTTTGACGAATGACACCATGGTGAATACAAAAGGATGAGAAGTCGTGGCTAAGATACTCCTTGACATTGTCAGAACGAAGGAGTTTAATAGACGTATCGAACTGAGTCTTAACCATAGAATAAAAGGAGGTCCAAACAGAGAACAGCTCGGAGCGATCTTTGAGAAGATATACCCACGTACATCGAGAGAAATCATCAATGAAGGTGACAAAGTAGGAACTACCCCGACCGATGGTGAGGTTAGGAGCGGGACCCCATATGTCGGAGTGAACGAGGTCGAACGGACGGGAAGAGCCCCGACTCTGCGTTGGGGGGAAGGATGAGCGGTGATGCTTGCCAAGTTGACAAGCATCACAGTTGAGAGGAGGATGATGAGGAGGGAGGTGCGGCAGGAACTGTCGTAGAATGCGGGGAGGAGCATGTCCAAGGCGAAGATGCCATTGGAGAAGATCTGTAGAGGAGGAGGAGAAGGCGGATAGAGCAGAAACGTTGTCGAGGAAGTAGAGGTCACCACTCTCTGTCCCGGTAGCAATCGTCCGTTGGGAGTCCGGATCCTGAAAAGTGCAAGAGGTAGGGGTGAATATGACAGAACACCGTAGTTGCTTGCATAAAGAAGTAACTGATAGTAAATTGCACGGAAACTTGGGCACATAGAGGGTATCAGCCAAGCAGAGAGATGGAGTGACGGGAACCAGGCCCGTCCCATGGACCGGGGAGGGAGATCCATCAGCAACAATAACCGGGGGCAACTGAGCATGTGTGTCAAGAAGAGAAAAACAGTGAGGATTGCCTGTCATATGATTTGTGGCGCCAGAGTCTATTAGCCATCTTCCGCGAGTAACAACATGAGCACTACCAGAAGAGGTTACTACAGAGGCGAACAGGCCGGAGGAGGGGAAAGCCATGGAAGCAAGAGAGGAGCAAACCGCGACGATAAGAACAAGCCGCGAGAAGAGAAAAGAGCACCAAGCCGGGCGAACAGAAAACAGGTCGGGCGGCTAGAAAGACCGCTACCAAGAAGCAGAGCAAACCAGAGGGAAAGAAGTCGCACGGCCTGAAAAAGTCGGGCGAACAGAGGAGAACAGGTCGCACGGAAAAAAGAGGAAGCCGGGCGACTAGCAAGAAGGAGCGGGTGACCGCGACCAAGATGCGGGTGAGAAAGGAACAACCCGCACGGTCAGGCAGATCACAGCAGCTGCTAGAAAGCGGTCAAAGGCACAGCGGGGAAGAGGTCGCGCGGACTGAAAAGGCCGAGCGAACAGAAGAGAGGAGAAGAGCCGGCGACCGCGACCAAGATGCGGGTGAGAAAGGAACAACCCGCACGGTCAGGCAGATCACAGCAGCAAACCGCGAGTAGAGAGACAACACACGCGGACAGAGACAGACCGCAACGACTAGGAAGTCGGAGCGGCAAGAAAGAACAAGGAGCGCGGCGACAAGGAAACAGGTCGCTGCGACAAAGAGCAGTAGGAGAAGAGAACCAAGAAGAAGCAAGCCGCGCGAACAGGGCAGCGGACAGAAACAAGCCGCGCGGATAGAAACAAGCCGCGCGGACAGAAGAGAAGTCAAGTCGCAAAACGCGGAAAACAAGCCGCGAACAACAGAGAGCGCACAGAATCAGGAGGAAATGACCGTGTCCTCTGATACCATGTCAGAAAGTAGAGAAAAGAAGCGAAAAGTAGGTAACAAGCCGAATAAGCTTTTGAATAATTGAAATTTTATTATCCAAAAAAGGTATCTATTACAAAGGTATGCCCTCCCTTATATAGAATGGAGGAGAGATGAGAGAATACAAATAAGAGATGTGGGACTAAAATTTACAGGACTAGGCGGACTATACAAAACAAACCGCACAGGCCGCGCGGTTAGACAGCAGGGCTAACCGCACGGCTACCACCAGAGAGGAAGAGAGACCGCCAGGGTAGACCGCCAGACCGTCCGGTCTCCAAGCCGGCTGAGACAAACCGCCAGACCGCGCGGTCTTCAACCCGTCAAGACAAACCGCCAGACCGCCCGGTCACCAACTTCAACAGAGACCCCGCAAAAACCTACGTTTCACGTGGTGGGACCCGTGACGGGTTTGGGTGTACGGGCCGCGGCCCTGATAAAGCCTGCATGGTGCGACGCCATGTTGGGCCCCCGGACTGTGTGACGCAGGGCCGGGTGGCAGGCCTGGTGTGACTCCAGGTGCTGCATCACTCACCTTCCTCCCGTTCGACAGTTACTTGACAGATGGTTGTGTTGATTGCATAATTACTCTTCCCACTGGTGTCATAGCATTTTTATTCTCCTTGGGCTGATTCGAACATACCAAGATTTTTGACTATCTTCAAGAGTCTATTACGGATCCTTTTATGAAGTTATTTATTATTAATTATTTCTTAATATGCGTTTATCTTGTCTTAGAGCTGCGTCCTTATATGTCGCCATTATTTATGTTGTATCTTTAGGTGGTGTCCTTTTTAATCGCATGTCTAAGTTTGTTTCATATTTCATTGAAGGTCTGTTGTAAATCATATTTAAAGGGCACATTGGGTCTTGTATTGGTACGAAGAAAGAAGTCTATTTTCTCAAACCCTAAAAGAGATCTTTGAAGCTCTCTCTCTCTCTCTCTCTCTCTCTCTCTCTCGAGCATGCCCCATTTAGGCAGTCACGAATAAGGCTCCATAGTATCTCTGCCATTGTCATCTCCACCCCTGGCCACTCCTCCGGCAACCTCTGAGTAGGCATTTTATAACTTGGTATCAGAGCTCTCGGTCCTTTTTTATCGACGTCATTTCCCCCTCCGTCAAAGTATCTTCCAACTTGTCAATAACTCCTCGGGTCATCTTTTCTGCTTACCAACATTACTTTGTCAACTTTCCCACAACAATCCACGTCATCGAGCCCATTTCCGCACTCTTCTTCCGCCGACATCCCCTGTTGCGATCCATGATATCACCACAACAGCCGCATCGTCAAGCATCGTTGAGCCCACCGTTGTTCTTGACTTTCTCCTTTCGCATGAAGCCAGTCGACAACCACATGATAGATGCCAGATCTTAGTTTGGCGGTGTTTTCGGTGCATCTTCCACACAGCTGCGACTAGCTCGTCGTGCCTCTATTCTTTTCCTCATCGACATACGGCCAAGCTTGTCATGACATCGCCCAGGCGTCCAAGCGCTCGAATGTGTACAAGACGTTGGACGCCTTGTTATAAAAAAATTAAAAAAAAATTATAAACAGTGATTTTTATAAAAATCGCAGTCTATACATATTTTATACTGCGGTTTTTATAAAAACCGCAATCTAAAGTATGTGCAGGTTTAAAAAAAAAATTTAATATTTTAGACCGGAATTTTTATAAAAACCGCAGTCTAAAGTATTAATTTTTTTTAATTACAAAAAAAATTAAATATTTGATACTGCGGTTTTTATAAAAACCGAAGTCTAAAGTATTTTTAAAAAATTAATCCGCTTAAAAAAATTAATAGTTTAGACTGCGGTTTTTGTATTAAAAAAAATTTAAGCCTATACATATTTTAGACTGCGGTTTCTATAAAAAACCCAGTCTAAAGTCTTAATTTTTTAAAAAATATCTAGTTGTCGCTTTGACTTGCTCGCCTTATTGTCGCCATGACTTGCTTATCTTATTGTCGCCTAGGCGTCCGCCTTATCACCTAAGCGTCCAGGCGCCCGACACTCGCCTTGGTTCGCCTTGACGTCGTGACAAGAACGCATGCGGCGACGTCACCGCACACGTCGTACCCGCAAAAGGGAACGCCACGCGTCTCCGCCTTTTTGGCAACGTCGCCTCGTCTCCACATTTTCTATCAAAAGCACGTCTTCCAGTTAGACTGACACTCACGCGCAGGCCTACAAAAATTAATTTCTGCCTATTCTGGTCGGGCACTTGGAATAAAGTCATTCTGATCCAGCCGACAATCCACGCTCGCCTTTCTTTCTTCTTGAGCCCATGCAGTGGCATGTCATTTATGACTAATTTTTAATTGATTAATTATTTCTTGATTAATTAAGCAATTAATTAATTATCATGGACAACAAGGTTAGCGGCACGGAGATTGCTGCCCTTCGTTCGATATAGAAAATAATGATCTCCTAGGACGCACGCCTGCGAGACACCAAAGCATGTCGTTGGAACGCCATGACCACGCTCCTCCGCAAATTTGATAATTTGATAGCCGGTCTTTCACTGAAGACTTCAGTCACCACTAGTCCCTACAGTCGTCCTTCCACAGCTTCCAATGCCAACCGCAGCCGCGCCATCGCTCTGCATTGTGGTTGTCCTTTCGCCACTAACTCCTACAGGCTCCACCTCGCAGTCATTGGCATTGTTGCCTCGATTGCAGCCACCTGCCCTGTCAGCCCTCTGGATCCATTTCTTTAGCAGACAGTCCCCAAGTCGGCACCACCATTGCTGATCAGTGTTGCTCCTCCATTTGGGCTACCATCGCCTTTGCCTGTCTGCAACCGTCACGGACCCTCGTTCAACCCGTTCATCACCATCTTTTATGCCTCCGCTAAAGCAACATGTAGAGAAAGCTCCAAACCTTGTATATACTCCTTCAATCAATAATTACAAGTATGAATACATTTATATAGAGGAAGAAGAAAGAGAGAAATCTCAATCCAAGATGTGGGACTAATACAAATAGGGAGAGAAAGAGAGAGAGAGAAGAGGGAAGAATGGGCCCCTAGATGGGCCTTAAAGTAGGCTTTTCTAACACTCCCCCGCAAGCTGGAGCGTACAAGTCGTAGGCACCAAGCTTGGATAAAAACTGGTAGTATAGAGGCCGGGAGAGAGCTTTAGTCAAGATGTCAGCAACTTGGCTTGCAGCAGGAACATGCTCTAAATTTATCTTCTTTGCCTGAACCTTTTCTCTGATGAAGTGACAGTCAACTTCAATATGCTTTGTGCGTTCGTGAAATACAGGATTCTTGGCAATATGGATTGCCGCTTGACTGTCACAAAATAGGGTCGCTGGCGATGAGAGACGAACACCCAAGTCTCTCAGAAGGCTCTCAAGCCAAGTCAACTCGGAAACAACAACAGCCATAGCGCGGTACTCAGCTTCAGCAGAAGAGCGAGCAACCACATTATGTTTCTTGCTACGCCAGGTTATGAGATGTCCACCGAAGTAGGTACAAAAACCTGTTGTGGAACGCCTATCATCAATGGACCCGGCATAGTCAGCGTCAGAGTAAGCGACAAGGGATAAAGAAGTGCATGGCTTGTACACAAGCCCTTGTCCTGGAGCGTTCTTGAGATACCGAAGAATGCGCTCGACAGCTTGAAGGTGAGATGCCCTCGGGGCATGCATAAATCGACTCACGACTCCAACGACAAAGGAGATGTCTGCTCGAGTAACTGTAAGGTAGATCAGTTTCCCAACCAGGCGTCTGTAGTATTCCGGATTCGTAAACAGCTCATCAGAGTCAGAGCTATGGGCCGATAGCCTGTGATTCGCGTCCATTGGAGTATCTGCAGGTTTGCATCCTGAATAGCCAGCATCATGAAGAAGATCCATACAATACTTCCTTTGGGATAATACAAGACCATCAGGCCGTCGTGCAACCTCAAGCCCAAGAAAATACCGTAGGTTACCAAGATCTTTGGTCTGAAAGACGGAGTTCAACTGTTGCTTGGTATGTTGTATCCCTGCAGTATCGTCGCCAGTAATGAGGATATCGTCAACGTAGACAAGAAGAATCACTGTTCCGGTTGGCCAATGTCGAGTGAAGAGAGAGAAGTCAGCCGAGCTCCTAGTGAAGCCAATATTGCGGACTACTGTGCTGAATTTGTCAAACCAAGCGCGCGGGGATTGTTTGAGACCATAAATGGATTTCCGAAGATGACAAACCCGAGACTCCCCCGTGGTCTCAAACCCGGGAGGTTGATGCATATAAACAGTCTCCTGAAGATCACCATTGAGGAAGGCGTTCTTAACATCCAGCTGATAAAGAGGCCAATGACGGCGAACAACCAAGGATAGAAGAACTCGGACAGTGTTCATTTTGGCCACCGGGGAGAACGTTTCCTCATAATCAAGTCTCTATTGCTGAGTAAAACCCCGGGCCACAAGGCGGGCCTTGAGACGCTCAACGGTGCCATCTGCCGCATGTTTGATAACAAAGAGCCACTTGCAGCTAACACAGGATTGACCTGCAGGAAGAGGTACCAGATCCCAAGTGCGGTTGGCCCAGAGAGCCCGCATTTCATCTTCCATGGCCGCCCGCCATCCGGGGTGCTGAAGAGCCTCCTGTACAGAAGTAGGAGTGGAGGTAGAGGATAAAGAGAGAGCACTCTGACGGAGTTCCGGAGAGAGGCGGTGAAGAGAGACAAAGTTGGTCATCGAGTGGGCAGTGGAAGCAGTTGTCGGATCCGCAGGTTGCAAAGCATCATTAGAGCGGGGCAGCTCTCGTATGGTAGTAGACGAGGGAGGACGGCGAGTGTACACACGAATAACTGGTGGTGTAGGTGGTTTAGGAGGGTTGGGTGGGGAAGGTAGAGGTGGGATGGTGGAAGGGACGGGGATAACAGGTCATGGGAGAGGTGGCGGAAGAGGAGGGTCAGTAGAGGGAGAGTAGTATGGCTGATGTTCGAGGAAGGTGACATCAGCAGAAGTGATCACCTTGCGGTCCGTGGGAGAAAAACAAAGGTAGCCCTTCTGAGTGCGAGAATAGCCCACAAACATATATTTAGTGGCACGGGGAGCAAGCTTGTCAGTGGACGGACCAAGATGATGAACAAAACACACACAACCAAACACGCGTGGGGTGATGGAGAAGGTAGGGTGGGAGGGAAAAAGGAGATTGTAGGGAACCGCAAAATTGAGGATAGATGAGGGCAGGCGGTTAATAAGAGTGCAAGCGGTAGAAACCGCAAAATTCCAATATTGTTTGGGAACATTCATCTGAAGCATAAGGGAGCGGGTGACCTCGAGCAGGTGTCGATTCTTGCGTTCAGCAACGCCATTTTGTTGAGGGGTATAGACACAGGAGGTCTGATGGAGAACCCCAAACTCCGCACAGAGGTGAGAGAAGGTATGACTGGTGTATTCGCGGGCATTATCGGTACGGAGGGTTTTAATGGTTGTGGAGAACTGGTTGCGAGTTTCAATAAATAAGGTCCGGAATACACCGGGTAATTCAGAGCGGTCACGAAGGAGGTACAGCCAGGTCATCCGGGAGTAGTCATCGACAAATGTGACAAAGTAGCGGTATCTAAAGACACTGGTAATTTTGTAAGGGCCCCAAATATCAGAGTGAACAAGATCAAAGAGAGCAGGACGCCGAGAAGGATGTGGTGGGAACGTAGAGCGATGATGTTTCTCATAGATACAAGACTCACACGTGAACTCGTGGAAGGACACGTCGGGGAGAGATTTTTTGAGAATATGGAGAGGAGCATGACCCAGACGTCGGTGCCAGTCAACGGAGCTAAGTGACGATAGCACGGTTGGAGGATACGGGTTAAGGATGTAGAGACCATTCGACAGATGCCCTTTTCCAATGATGGTTTGCGTCTTGCGATCCTGCACAACACATGAGTTAGAAGAAAATATAACAGCACAATCGAGGTCAGCTGTGAGACGGCCAATAGAGAGAAGGTTGAACGGAGAGCCCAGAACATGAAAGGCAGAGCGAAGAGTAATGGAGGGAGTGAGGTGGATATCTGTAGCACCAGAGAAGGGAAGTGTGTCCCCACTAGCAACAGTAATGAACTGGGGATGCACGGAGGGCAAATATTTCGGTGGTTTCCGTGATGTAATGTGGTGAGAGGCACCGGAATCCAAAATCCATGAAGAGCTGTGAGCAAGGCAGGAGGTACCACCAGCGGAAACAGATACCACAGAACCCGGAGGACAGCCGATCATTTTGCAAGTAGAAGACCGCAGCAGACAGGAAGCCCGCAGCAAGCAGCGGCAAGAAACGGCAGGCGGTGCGGTTAGGAGAAGACCGCAGCAGAAGCACACCCCTGGCGAAGAGTCAGATCGCGACCAAAATGCGGAAACAGAGAGTCCGCACGGTCTAGGTGGACACAGCAGTGGTCACAGCCCAGGAACCAGTTCGCAGCGGACAGGAGTAGACCGCACGAAGAGAAGGAGAGGCGGGCGGATAAGAGCAAAGACCGCGGAAGGAAGCCGAGCGGCTAGAGGAGAGAGACCGCGATCAAGATGCGGGTTAGAAAGAGCCAACCCGCACGGTCAGGCAGATCACCGAGGCGAACAGAAAATAAAGCCGCGAGTATACAGTCAAGCGGATTAGGGAAAGCAGAAGCCGGCAAGCGGGAACAAGACCGCAGCGAACAGGAACAGTCCGCAAGCAAGGCAGTCCGCGAGCAGACAGAAGCGGAGAGCAAAGCGGCGGACTGACTACAGGCCGCGGGCGAGTCCGCAGTGGACAGACAAGAGGGTGGCCCCACGGATTAGGAAGGAGGAAAGGCTATAAAAGGCAGGGAGGGGAAGGTGGATCCACGGGAGAAGAGCAACACAAGGAAGCAGAAAAGAAGCGGACTGAGAGGGAAGCCGACTGAGAGGGGGGGGGGCAGGCCGCAGAAGCAGGCGGATAGAGAAGAGCCCGCAGCGGACAGATGAGAAGAGGGCCCCACGAAGCAGAGAGAAGGTGGCTATAAGAAGCCTGAAAAGGGTGGAACCACGGAGAGGAAGAGAAAGTGGATGCAGAGTAGCAGGCCGCGGAATAGAAGCGGACAGACGAGCAGGCCGCTGAAGAGCAGGCCGCTAAAGAGCAAGTCGCTGAAGAGCAGTTCGCGGAAGAGCAGGCCGCTGAAGGCAGGCCGCTGAAGGCAGGCCGCTGAGGGCAGGCCGCTGAAGAGGAAGCGGGTAGAGAAGCAGACCGCAGGAGATCAACAGAGGCCGATTAACCTGGCTCTGATACCATGTAGAGAAAGCTTCAAACCTTGTATATACTCCTTCAATCAATAATTACAAGTATGAATACATTTATATAGAGGAAGAAGAAAGAGAGAAATCTCAATCCAAGATGTGGGACTAATACAAATAGGGAGAGAAAGAAAGAGAGAGAAGAGGGAAGAATGGGCCCCTAGATGGGCCTTAAAGTAGGCTTTTCTAACACAACACAATACCAGGAGTTATTCTGGCGGGAAATCAAAGAGACAGATGATCAAGCAATGCAAGCCTCATTCGAGCTTAAGGACAAACTTGATTTGAAGGAGAGAGATGTTAAAGGGGAGAGAGAGAGAGAGAGAGAGTGCCCCGCTTAGGCAGCCGCAGACAAGGCTCCATAGTATTTTCGTCACCATCATCTTCATCTCCCGGTCACTCCTTCGATAACCTCTGAGTAGGCCCTTAACAGAATCTTGTGGTCGGGTTCTAGAGCATGATTTCCTATTTATTTATGATTTATAACCACGTGAATATACTTCATTCCTCTTGAAAGTATATTAACCTTGATTGGGTCGATTCAATTATTCATACACCTTCGTGGAAAGATTGATGGCTTCATCCACGAAATAGAGGTTTGAAACTGACCCTAATCCTTGATCGAGGTACAGAGTCTATCGGTTCACCAAGCCATTTGTCGTCCTTCAGTTTCATTAATATTATTGCAGGCAAACAGTCTATGCTATTCCTAGAGTATATTATTGATTGAACATCTTGCTTTGTTTGCATTCCTAATAACCTTAATAGAGAGTTAGGTCATAATCTGCTAGGGGAAATTGAACATTTAAGATCTCCTTCATCTGCCGCCGCGGCCATAATGATTGCTTAGCTTGCGTCTACGGTTGTTTTAAAATTGATCCCACTACGTGAAGGCTCCACTCGGAAGCTTATAAAAAACAAACTTGACATGCACATTTCTCATTATGCCCATTAGATCAAAGTACTTCTCCAACTTTATCAAAGACTTCTCTAACTTTACCAACCAATCTAGGAATTTTTCTGCATTGAGATTTTCGTCAAAGAAGGGAAGAACATCTTTGATTTTCAATATTGTTTTTCATGTTTGAACCCAGGAGCACGAAGTTGAACACAAGACCCTTGGCAGAATTGCACTTAGTGCGTGCCTTTTTTATACGAGGGGGAAAAATGAATGAATGATTGACTGAATTTCAAGGGAACAATGAATGATTTGGTGAAAACAAGTAAGGGGATGAGATGTGATTCGTGTGAGTGATTGAGATGTTCTAGGCATCGAATCTTTTGCAGTAGGATTGAGCCAAGCCATTTACCTTGAATTGAGATGAATCCACAATCAACCAAGACATAATTAAAGAAGTGAAATAAAGAGGATACAAATAAGAAAATAAATAAAATAATAATGCAAAAAAATGTTCCTAAATTACTTCATCTTAACACAACAGTTTACATTTCTGACGAATGTACAATTTCACATTTGCATTAGAAAATAGAGTAAAGAAAAGAAAGGGAGAGAGGGAACAAATGGAATAGGAAGAAAAAATAGAGACTGGAGAAATGACTTTGCCCTAAGTAAAACCCATGTATCCAACCTAAAATCAATTGGTGACAGAAGGAGAGACCAAAAGACTTGCAAAGTACACACGACAACATGGGATACTCGATGTTATAAATCGCACCCTTTCATGTGAGCGAACCAAAGGGGCAAATAACTTGGACACGTCATGCAAAACTCCAGTAGACGTGTGCTGCATTGGGACGTAATCCAACGTAACACGTTGCCACATTGGGAAAATATTCCAACATGCCCCCATTGCCCCTTACCTGGATACACATGGATAATAGGAATGTGGGCCTCAACCTCTATTTCATATTAGAACTCTCAAGTGTCGAACCTAAAATCAATTTTTGAGAGGTGAAGAGCGCCAAGGACTTATAAAGAAAAAAAACAAGAGCATGGAATACAAAATGTGGGACTATTCTGATGCACCACTGCCTTTCAAGTGAGTGGACAAGGGGTACGTATGACATGGCCAATAGACGTGTATCACACCAAACATAATACAACACAACATGTGTAACACCGGGAAAATACTTCAACAACTCTTTTGATTATGCTCGCCGTTAATTGTTTTGACGTGATAGAAGAGTGTTGGAGTCAGTGCAAATGAGGTGGTATTGCATAAGGGTACGACCATGATTGAGACAGTTTAATTGTGCAAGAAATTCTCATTGTTCTGAATGGAAATGCATCTTAAGATCTTTGGTATCTTCTCATCATAGTCGTTTTGTTGTTTATTCCTTCGTATTCCTAACTATTATCCCAACAATATAAGGTTCATCGGAAAATTGTGATGCGATATCATCTATTCTTATGAAAATGCTTCGCTATACTGGCATAGACATTGGATAATCTAAATTTTGTCTCTTTAAAATCTTAAATAGATTTTTTTACGTCCTCATTTTTTCTCTTCTGCGGTTACTTTTCCAACAAGTAAACATTGAATATTAACACCTCATAAACAAACCTGCAGGAATGATCCCAAGAGGTACCTTGATTGCTGTGGCCCAGTCTTCTCTTTGAAGCAAACCATTTAACACCTAACCAATATAGGAATGATTAAATGACCAAATTGATATGGAAATAAAAAAAAGGCAAAACTCCAAATGTGATATCTATCAACTAGAAGACCCATATCAGAAGATGATTCAAACACTAAGTTCATTTGAAACTGCTGAAACTACAGGATGAATTCACTAACCTCTACAAGAACGCCGTCTCCACTGACACAAACAATTCCGTCGTACTTTAGGAGATCCAATTTATTGGAAAGTTCTTGAGCATGAAGATGATACTCCGTCTCTAAAAGATGAAAGAAGGTAAGTACTCACATGCAACATTCTACTGAAATATAATGAACCAAAACAACCAGAAATATATGTATAAAAAGCTCCCTAACCTTGCAAAGTATAGATGATATTAGCAGCTACCAATAGAGGCTTGATATCGGTGTCGAAGATCCTTCTTGCGTATTTCTTTCCACCATAAGGATTTAGAAAAATAAAAAACCTCTTTGGCCTACCTGTTAGTAAACATAAAAAGGGAACATTTCTTCAGATGTTAAGACTGATAAAATTTTAAGCCCTATCTGGGAGGGCTGTTCAAAACAGCCTCCAAATGCCCACCATGTGCGGAGCCATGCTATATGAATGGTGCGAGAACACCTTTTTTTGGTCTAATGAATTCCGAAGAAAGTGAACGGTTAGACACCTCTATCCCCCAGAGCTTCCAATAGCACAGACGGGAAAATAGTGTGCTCTATGATCTTGCAGGGAAGGAGCGATTGAGGAATAAAGAATCCAAGACAAGTTCACGATTGCTTATCATTACGATACTTGTCAAGTGATTTGCATTTGTAGGAGGTGGATGGCATCCCAAACAGGGCCATAAATGTAAAATAAATTGTTTTATAAATTCAAATGTACTGAAAAGTTTACACCACTAATAGGAAGGCAACCTAAAAGATAATAACATAATGACAATAAAGCTCATAACATCTCCGTCCTTCAAATCCAGCTTTTTCTCAAGCTCAAATGAGGCTTACACTGCTTGATCATCTGACTCTTTGATTTTCCACCAGAACGACTCCCCATATCGTGGTGCTTTAGCGGAGCAATAAAAAAAAGCGATGAACGGACTGAATGAGGGTCCCTGACGGCAACGGACATGCGAAGGCGATGGTAGCCCAGGCGGAGGAGCGGCGTTGATCAGCAATGGCGGTTCCGACTTAGGGATGGTCAACTAAAGAAATGGATCCAAAGGGGATGGTAGGGCAGGTGGCTGCATACGAGGCGATAATGCCGATGGAGAAAACTATGAGGTGGAGCATGTGGGAGTTGGTGGGGGAGATACTACGAAAACTTGACCGCAACTGCCTAAGCGGGGCGTGCACAAGAGAGAGAGCTTCCATGATCTCTTTTAGGGTTTGAAAAAATAGACCTTGTTTATTGATACCAATATAAGACTTGTTGCGGATCGCTCGAGGATCCGGTAGACCGGACTAAATTGAATCGCCTTAGCCCGGTAGCGGTCGAGCGCGCAAACAGTCAAAAAGAAAGGGAAAACTGACAAGAGAATTTTTCTAACGTGGAAAACCCTTCAACTTGGTGAAAAACCACACGGCCGGATCTGTGCCGACCAAACTTCCACTAGATCTGAGTGTTCTTACAGGGCTTTTTCAAGAACTCGAGGGCGACAGACCGCCTCTCGTTACGATTATTAGGGGGGAGAGAGAGCTAGGCTCGGATGGTGACAAGTCACCTCTCACGGAACCATTAACTTCTTCTTGAGCTGCGAGGGACGAACTTGTTGTACAGTTGTGCTTTGAAGTCTTCTGTTGAAGCTCAGAAGCAGGAGCAACCCGCTTTGCTCGTTCCGATTCTTGTGTCTTGGAAGCTTGTGTGGCGCAGTTTGCGCGTCTTATCCTTTGTGGTTTGTTTCATGTTGTGTTGAGAGGAGCCTAGGATGGTTGGCATGTCGGTCGTTGAAGCGATTGTCCCTGAGCGCGTGGGGCGCTTGCTGACGTAGAGCGCACGGGGAGCTTGCTGACGTAGATCGCGTGGAGCGCTTGCTGGCAGAGAGTGCACGGAGCCCTTGCAGGCAGAGAGCGCGTGGAGCGCTTGCTGGCGGAGAGGACGCGGAGCGCTTGCTGGCGGAGAGGGCGCGGAGCGCTTGCCGACGGAGAGGGCGCGGAGCGCTTGCCGGCGGAGAGCGCGCGGAGCGCTTGCCGGCGGAGAGCGCGCGGAGCGCTTGCCGGCGGAGAGCGCGCGGAGCGCTTGCCGGAGGAGAGCGCGCGGAGCGCTTGCCGGAGGAGAGCGCGCGGAGCGCCTACTAGAGGAGAGCGTGTGGGGAGTCTGCTGAAGGAGAGCGCGCAGGGCGCTTGTTGGAGGAGAGCGCGTGGGGCGCTTGCTGGCGGAGAGCGCGTGGGGCGCTTGTTTGCGAAGAGCGCGCGGACCGCCTGCTGGCAGAGAGCGCGCGGAGCGCTAACTGGTAGAGAGAGCGCGGAGCGCTTGTTGGCAGAGAGACCGCGAAGGGCTTGCAGGAGGAGAGCAAGAGGGGCGCTTGTTGGCGGTGAGTGCGCGAAGCGCCTGCTGGCAGAGAACGCTGAGCGCTTGCTGGCGGAGAGCGCGTGGAGCGCTTGCTGGAGGAGAGCGCGCGGGGCGCCTGCTAGAGGAGAGCGCGCGGGGCGCCTGTGGGGCGTGTGGGGCAGGCGCGGAGCGCTTGTTGGCATAGAGCGCGCGGAGCGCTTGCTGGAGGAGAGCGCGCGGGGCGTTTTTTGGCAGAGAGCGCGCGGAGCGCCTGTTGGCAGAGAGCGCGCGGAGCCCTTTTTGGCAGAGAGCGCGCGGAGCGCTTGTTGCCGGAGAGCGCGCGAAGCGCTTGTTGGCGAAGAGCGCGCGGGGAGCACGTGGAAGTTTGGTGCGAGAAGGCGTGCAAGTGGGCACCGTGCGCGGGAGTGCGCGAGGAGGAGGCACAAGAAAGAGACGCGAGTGGGAACGCGCAAGGAAGTGACGTGCGCGAGAGCGCGCAAGGAAGAGGCGCATGCTGGAGCGCGCAAGGAAGAGAAAAGGAGGAGAGAGAAATTTGTAGAAGGAGGAGAAGAGAGAGAAAATCTGTAGGAGGATTTTTCGACCGAGGAAATGATGAAAATCAATAGAAAGGGAGTCTATTTATAGATCTCAAGAGGGACAAGCCGGTAATTTTCCCCCATAAGGCCATAATCATCGGCCGAACAAATAGGATCACTCCGTTTAGAGCACACGGATCGCCGCATTTACGCAAAAGACAAAACCGCCCCCGGCCGAAAAAATAACTGCCCTTGCCGAAAAATAACCGCTCCTCCCACAAGGAAGGAGCGCCGGCAAGGGCAGCGGCCAGAGAGGGTCGGGCGCTAAGATTGGGCGGCCAATTTGGGCGCCCGGCCTAGGCGAAGAGGAGGCCGCCCCTCAATGGAGGCGGCGGCGGGAAACAGGCGGCCTCATGGCCGCCCTTTCGCGACGACAGGGAGGCGTGGCTGGAGAAGGGCGGCCGGAGAAAAGTCGTGATGACGATGGTGGGGAAGACTGCGGCGGTCGCCGTGGCGATGACGGTTATGGCTAGGAAGACAAAGGCAGTTGGCGCGACGTCGGTGGTTGGCGCGACGGCGGCGGTGATGAAGATGATGGAGGCGACGGTGGCGGTTGTTGCGACGATGTCAACTGCGATGGCGGGAGCGTGGAGCGACGGCGGCGGCCGAGGAAGAGAGGAGCGACGGCAGTGGCGGAAGCAGGAGAGAGGAGCGACGGCGGCGGCGGTCGAGGAAGAGAGGGGCGACGGCGGCGACGACCGCGCTAGAGAGGAGTGACGGCATCCGAGGAAGAGAGGGGCAACGACGGCGGTTGGCGCAACAGCGGTGTTTGGCGCGGCAGTTTCGGCGGTAGTGGGATTGACTTGGTCAACCCCACTTCCTCCATCAAAGAAGGTGGACGGCTTGGCTAGCCGCAAATTGGAACATATCAGGGGGACGGGGGACCACAACATTTGCCCCCAAGTCCCCGCAGCTCAGAGCCGAAGACAATGCATAGCGGGGACTTTTTCCTAAGTCGCGTGCAAGATAACTTACGGTGATCAAGGTGGAGTTGATCAGTGCGGCAGAGGTGCGGAAGGTGAACTATCCACAGAGTGGAATGCTCGCTCGTGGTGGTGTGTGCTTCTGATAAAATGTGTCGGAGATGAGATGTGCACAGAACGCCTCATGCGATGGAAGCAGTGTTAGTGAGATGTGCACTATTGGTGCAGTGAGTGTGGAGTGTGTGTTGCGCGTGTGGCGCTCATTGTGCGCAGTGCAAATCGTAATGCGCGTGAAGCGCGCTAGGTGTGATGTGTGTGTGTGTGTGTGGGGGGGGGGCGCTATGCGTGCGTAATCGCGAAGTTTGTATAACGTGTGTGCAGGGAGGGGTGTGCGTCGTGTGCGTGCAGGACGCATTGTGAGCAATGTGCGCGGGGCGCAATGTGTGAAACGTGTACTCAGGGCACACTGTGTGTTGTGCGCGCAATGCGTAATGTGCACGAGAGGTATGAGATGCCTGCGAGATTGGATGTGATGGTCCACAAAGCGGTGATGAGGCGTTGTGGAGGCGCGACCGATCCCGTCACTGGAGATCCTTCCAAGGATGAGTGAGGGGCTCTGGCCTTGATGTAGATGAGGCGTGGCTCTGTCTTTATTATTTCTTTGTGCATTTGCGTTATGTAGTAGCTTCGTACTTTGTTTGCAAATCTTTGGTAGCTCTTTGAGCACCGCTTGACTGCTTGTTCACTGTTCTAGCTTTGCACCTTCGCTGGGGGTGATGATCGAGCTTTAGCGGTGTTGTAAACATCGTTTTGCGTAACCAAACCTATTCTGCTTTTTAGATGTTAACGGTTGGAGGGAGAGGTTCAGACGACGCCCCGGCCACTATCTGGGCAAAGGCTGGATGGTTTCCTGCAAGCATGAGTGCGTCGTTGTTGGTCTCGACTTTGATGACCTTTCTGAGGACGAGCTTGTTGAGTATGTCGTTGATGAGAAGTTGTCCCCTCAACTTGCTGTACCTGGTACGGTCTTGTGTACTTGTTGCCCAGGTGGCGTGCTTGATCTCGTATCATGCGCTGGCTTGCGGGCTTCTGCCTTCTTCTGCAGTTCGTTGTTAGCTTTATGCTTTTTCTTGCAACATTTATTGTTTTGCTTTCGGTGATTTGTCTTTAACACATTCCTTCAGAGTTTGAAGAGGAGTAGACTCCAGCTTTATTGTTTCTTACTTTGGTTGTGCACTTGTACTTGCGTTGTATGTGTGTTTGTTGATTGGATATTGTATCCTTATATTGTTGTAGCAGCTACGTGTGTTTTGCATTGGACTGATTATTGTATTGCTGCTTTTAGCTCTTGTGAAAGTTGTTGTGTGGGCGTCGCTATCTTTGCGCGGACAACTTTGAGGCACTCTTTTGAGGTTGACTGTTGAAGGACGAGATCCAGATGGTTCTGCGACCTACTACTAGGGCGAAGGGTGAGCGCTTCAAGCCGGATAGTGAGAGGTCGGGTTCACCATGTTGGGGGATGTCGCTAAGTGTGGCGGTGAAGGCCTTCCAACCTGGGCCACTATGAGGAGGGCACTCCCTGGTGGCGCCGCAACCCACTGCGGAAGAAGGGCGGACCTTCGATCGCAGGCAGTGAGGGTTGCAAGGGGGTGGGAGCCATGTAGAAACGGCGAAATTAGGAAACTTGCAGACCGCGGGCGAGCGCGAGGGGGGCATCCCCTGGCGACGTCGTGACCTACTGCGGGAGAAGGGCGAACCTTCCATCGCATGCAGTGAGGCCACTAAGGGCTGGGAGCCCCGTAGAAGAGTCAGGGGGCAGATCCTGATGTAACCCTCTACTTGAAGAAACGGCGAAGTTCGGAAACTTGCAGACCGCTGGCGAGCGCGAGGGGGCAGGCCCTGGCGACGTCGTGACCTACTGCGGGAGAAGGGCGAAACTTCGATTGCAGGCAGTGAGACCATTAAGGACTAGGAGCTCCGTAGAAGAAACGGTGAAGGGTAGACCTTCGAACTGCGGGCGAACGCGAGGGTGGCTTTCCCCGACGACGTCACGACCTACTGCGGAGAGAAGGGCAGACCTTCAATCGTCGGCAGTGGGAGGTCGTAGGTGTAGGTCTTGCGACCTTACCTATTGACAGGCGCCGACCGCCAAGGGGGTCAGTCTCTGGCGACGGCAAGCGTAGGTCTTGCGACTTTACCTATTGACAGGCGCCGACCGCCAAGGGGGTTAGTCCCTGGCGACGGCAGGCATAGGTCTTGCGACCTTACCTATTGTTATTTGTTAGCTGAAACACAGGAAGTGGATAAAGTCAGAGCATCAACTTGTAGAAATAAAGTGCAGAAGCTTGAAAATATGTTTTATGGAGTGTTGATAAAGCGTAGATACAACTCTGTGAGCGGGGAGGGAGCTCTTTTCCTGAAAAGATTACTTCAGGGGTTTCCCCCAGTTTTCTCTAGCAAATGGATGGTCGTACATTCGTTGGCATGTACGATGCTGGTTGATTCTGTGTTTTGCTTCGCAGGAATCTTTTCAAGAACCCTTGGCGACGAAGGCGCTCAATTTCTTTCTTCAGTTTGGTACAATCTTTCATGTTGTGCCCGGATCTGCGGTGAAACTCGCAGTACTGTGATTGGTCTCCTTTGTTCAAGGCGACGGTCTTAGGCCTGTGCAGCGGTACCTTATCTTGGATTGCACAGAGTATGTTGGACATGGAGATGTTGAGAAGAGCGTGGTTCTGATGCTGTTGGGCTCGCGGATTGTTGCGACGATCATTGTTCTTCTTTTGGGGCGGCGATTGTCGTGACGCTTTCCGCTTCGAACTGTCTTGAGATTGTTGCTGATGTGCTTTGACTGCTTCGTCGGCTGCAATCTGTGCACCGATCCGACGAACGAGAACGGGGTAGCTAGGAGAATTATCCTGTGCTAGCGCAGAGCAAAAACCACCTGGGCAGAGCCCTTTGAGAAGAAACCCTCAAAGGAGCTCTGGGTTAACTCCAAGGATTTGTCGCGTCTCTGTAATAAAACACTGGAAGAAGTCTTTAAGGGTTTCGTCTTCTTCTTGGTGGATCTTAGACAGGTGAGAAGGGTCTTTGACTATTCGTCGGCTGGCGAAGAACTAATCCGTGAATTGTTCTGTCAGCTCCGTGAAATTGTTGATTTCTCCATCCTTCAAGGAAAGGAACCAGGTGCGAGCCTATCCCTTCAGAGTCACCGGGAATGCTTGGCATAGCAGGGGATCCGGGGCGTTGCATAGTTGGATCAAGATTGCGCAGTGTCTGACATGCTCTGACGGATCGCCCGTTCTGTCGTACATCTCGATTTTTGGGAGCTTGAAACCTGGTGGGATTGGATGTGTCAAGATCTCATGTGCGAATGGCGAGCGACGATGGAGAGGGAGGGGGCCGAAGTAGCACGTTGTTTGGCTTGTTCGCGTTCTTCAACAATTATGCCACGAACTTCTTCACGTGTGAGCCTCCCATCGAGGCCTGCTTCTTCAGGGCGGTTGCAGTGATACTGAGCTTCAGGTCCTCCGTCAAGACGAGCTCCGCGGCCTTGAATATCCGCGTTGGGGAGTACTGCTTCAGGCATGTTGTCAAGCGAAGGAAGAAGAATTGGATCAATGTGCCCCCCAGGGACCGTTTTTTCGGTTGTGCGGGCGGCTTTTCCTGCCATGCGTTTGAGTCACGATTATCGTTGTGCTGAAGGTGCTATCTTCTAGGAATGCTGGGAACCGTGTTACCACAGACGACATCAAACTGTTGCGGATCGCTCGAGGCTCCGGTAGACTGGACTAAATTGAACCGCCTTAGCCCGGGAGCGGCCGAGCGCGCAAACAGTCACAGAGAAAGGAAAAGCTGACAAGAGAATTTTTTAAACGTGGAAAACTCTTCAATTGAGTGAAAAACCATGTGGTCGGATCTGTGTCGGTCAAACTTCCACTAGATCTGAGCGTTGTAACAGGGATTTTTCAAGAACTCGAGGGCGACAAGCCGTCTCTCGTTACAATTATTAGGGAGAGGGAGAGAGAGTTGGGCTCGGATGGTGACAGACCGCCTCTCACGGAGCCATGAACTTCTTGTGTTGCGAGGGACGAACTAGCTGTGCTTTGAAGTCTTTTGTTGAAGCTCAGAAGCAGGAGCGACCCGCTTTGCTCGTCCGGATTCTTGTGTCTTGGAAGCTTGTGTGTCGCGATTTACGCGTCTTATCCTTTGTGGTTTGTCCCCTGTTGTGTTGAGAGGAGCCTAGGATGGTTGGCATGTCGGTCGTTGAAGCGATTATCCCTGAGCGCGCGGTGTGCTTGCTGACGTAGAGCGCGTGGAGCGCTTGCTGGCGGAAAGCGCATGGAACACTTGCTGGCAGAGAGCGCGCGGAATGCTTGCTGGTAGAGAGCACGCAAAGCGCTTGTCGGTAGAGAGCGCGTGGAGCGCTTGTTGGTATAGAGCGTGTGGAGCGCTTGCTGGCAGAGAGCGCGCGGAGCGCTTGCTGGCAGAGAGCGCGCGGAGCGCTTGCTGGCAGAGAGCGCGCGGAGCGCTTACTGGCAGAGAGCGCGCGGAGCGCTTACTGGCAGAGAGCGCGCGGAGCGCCTACTGGAGTAGAGCGCATGGAGCGTTTGCTGGAGGAGAGCGCGCGGAGCGCTTAATGGAGGAGAGCGCGCGGAGCGCTTAATGGAGGAGAGTGCGCGGAGCGCTTATTGGAGGAGAGCGCGCGGAGCGCTTATTGGAGGAGAGCGCGCGGAGCGCTTATTGGAGGAGAGTGCGCGGAGCACTTGCTGGAGGAGAGCACGCGGAACGATTGATGGAGGAGAGCGTGTTGGCGGAGAGTGCGCGGAGCGCCTGCTGGCGGAGAGCGCGCAGAGCGCTTGCTGGTAGAGAGCGTGTGGAGCGCTTGTTGGCAGAGAGCGCGCGGAGAGCTTGCTGGAGGAGAGCGCGTGCGGCGCTTGTTAGCGGAGAGCGCACGAGAGCACTGCTGGCAGAGAGCGCGCAGCGCAGAGCCTTTGCTGGTAGAGAGAGCGGAGCGCTTGTTGGCAGAGAGCGCGCGGAGCGCTTATTGGTAGAGAGCGCGTGAAGCGCTTGTTGGACGAGAGCGCGCGGAGCGCTTGTTGGCGGAGAGCGCGCAGAGAGAATGTGGAAGTTGGGTGGGAGAAGGCGCACAAGTGGGTGGCGCGCGCGGGAGCACGCGAGGAGGCGCAAGGAAGAGACACGCGCGGAAGCGCGCAAGGAAGAGACGTGTGCGGGAGAGCGCAAGGAAGAGGCACGCCCGAGAGCGCGCAAGGAAGAGGCGCGCGCGAGAGCGCGCAAGGAAGAGGCGCGCGCGAGAGAGTGCAAGGAAGAGGCGCGCGCTGGAGCGCGCAAGGAAGAGAAAGGGAGGAGAGAGAAATTTATAGGAGGATGAGAGGAGAGAGAAAATCAGTAGGAGAATTTTCTGACCGAGGAAAAGATGAAAATGAATAGGAAGGAGGTCTAGGTCGAAAAAATAATCGTCCTTGCCAGAAAATAACTGCTCCTCCCGCGAGGGAGTAGCGGCCGGCAAGGGCGGCGGCCGGAGAGGGTCGAGCGGCCAATTTGGTCGCCCGGCCTAGGCGAAGAGGAGGCCGCCCCTCAATGGGGCGGTGGCGGGAAACGAGCGGCGGCGTGGCCGCCCTTTCGCGGCGACGGGGGAGAGGCGACCAGAGAAAAGCAGCGACGGCGATGGCGGGGAAGACGACAACGGTCATCGCGCCGATGGCGGTTATGGAGAGGAAGATAAAGGCGATTGGCACGACGGTAGTGGTGACGAAGATGATGGTGGTGACGAAGATGATGGTGGCGACGATGATGATGGTGACGACGATGGCGGTTGTCGCGGCGATGGCGGCGACGGCGGCGGTTGTCACGACGATGGCGGCGATGTCAGCGGTGATGGCGGGAGCGTGGAGCGACGGTGATGGCGGGAGCGTGGAGCGACGGTGATGGCGGGAGCGTG
This sequence comes from Platanthera guangdongensis, assembly GCA_039583875.1. Lineage (NCBI taxonomy): Eukaryota > Viridiplantae > Streptophyta > Magnoliopsida > Asparagales > Orchidaceae > Platanthera > Platanthera guangdongensis. The sequence continues at coordinate 159,766,989 of CM077160.1, read as the reverse complement.
GAGCGACGGCGGTGGCGTCTGAGGAAGAGAGGAGTGACGGTGCCAGCGGCCGCAGGAGAGAGGAGCGACGACGGCGGCGTCCGAGGAAGAGAGGGGCGACGGCCGCGGTAGAGAGGAGCGACGGGGGCGGCATCCGAGGAAGAGAGGGGCGGCGGCGGCGGTTGGCGCGACAGCGGCGGTTGTCGTTGCGGTTTCGGCGGTAGTGAGGTTGACTTGGTGAATCCCACTTCCTCCAAAGGAGGTGGGCGGCTTGACTGGACGCAAACTGGATCATATCAGGGGGACTACATCAAGACTCAATCTGTCTTTTAAATAGAATTACAACTGACTCTAATGGAAATACAAATGAAGGACTTGGAATGCAAATAAATAGAAAATCAACGACCGAGTTGGAATGCGAGTAAATAGAAAGACAACCTAAAAGAGAATAACATAATAATAATAAAGCTAATAACTGCATATTAAGCAAATCCTCATATTTGGTGGTGACAACATCAAGCTCCAATTATTGTACCCTTTTTTTAATAAATAAACATAAAATAAAATTTTGAAAAGCAAAAAAAACTTAAATATGTCACCCCCAAAATTATGGGACAACCCTAAATATAGCAGCACAAAAATTGAAGTAATTTTGTCATCATACTACATCAAAATAAATGTTGACGCCGGGCCCGCAAACAAGGAGTGATCAACTCTAACTTATTTAAAAAACAAAACTATGCATACACTTTAAACTAATTTCCTGTTAAGCCCACCTTAGCCATTTTTAATTCTTTTTTTATTTCTTAAAACGTATTTCTTTTATTAATGTTGTGTCCATTGATGGTTAGAAGGTTGAACACCTCTTTGTCAACTATATATATATATAGAAACTTCATTGCTAATCGACAACAAGCAGACATGGTATTAAAGGAAGAAGAATTGTGTGTATATCTAAAGCAACTAAGAAAGAAGAGTAAGTCTTTCATTTGACACTTTGCACCCTCAAATTACTCTATTTTGATACTTTGCATCCTGAATTTTTAAAATTGGCGCTTTGCACCCTTGAATTACGGTTTTTTGACATTTTAAACCCCAAGGTTGAAATTTAAGGGGTATTTAGGTTCGGGCATCACTGAAAATGCTCATTTTGACACTTTGCATCATGAACTATCTTATTTTGGTCATTTATAAAGTGTCAAAATGAACATTTTGGATGGTACTCGGTGTTGAAACCGAAAAACGGTCTCTTGTGGAGTTTACCCTTGGGGAATGGGTGATCGCGCGCCTACTTCGCTCCTGCAAGCAAAATAACAAAGGAAAACAAAGACAAGAACCGAACCAAGGGCTCGGCGGAGAGTACCCACGACACACCCGGAAGACCTGAGAGCACTTCCCCTCCTTAGCCACAGGCCGAGCTAAGGCTACCTCAGAAAGCGCTAGGAGATCAAGGAGCAAGTGAATCTAAGAAGCGTCCCTTCTGAGGTGCCCCTTGGGTCCTATTTATAGAATTCTGTAAATGGTCTGCAAATAGCCAACCTCCGTTTTTTTGAACAGCTATGCGCAGCCCAACTTGGTCTGCCAATAGCGTAGCTCCGCTGCTCCAACAAGCTATTCGCACTCATGGGGAGGGCATCCTCGTAATTTCACCTCGGGGCTTCTACTGGGCCCCATCCCAGGGATATGGAGGTCAGCTCGCCACTACTCTCTCTCCCCGCGAGAGGCGGGTGCGACCTGGCTCCTGCGGCTCGCCTACTCTTCTTGGGTGAGCGCAAGCCGGGCCACCGCGACCCGCCAATCCTCTGCCGAGGCGGACCGGCGGCCAGGTCGCGTATAGGGGAGCGGGCTGGCGGTCAGGCGGTCAGGCTTCCAACTGTAACCATGGGAGCCTCGGAGGAGGGCTCGCCAATCTGGACTCGTCGAACCCATCCCCGAATACCAGTTTGATGAATGCTGACCGAAAAGCTTTGTTCGACGAATGGCGACCCAAACTCTGCTCGACGAATGGCGACCCAAACTCTGCTCGACGAATGCCGACCCAAACTCTGCTCGACGAATGGCGACCCAAAACTCTGCTCGACGAATGGCGACCCAAAACTCTGCTCGACGAATGGCGACCCAAAACTCTGCTCGACGAATGGCGACCCAAAACTCTGCTCGACGAATGGCGACCCAAACTCTGCTCGACGAATTATGAGCGAGCGAGAGGGGTGAAGGGGCCAACTCGCGTGGCTCGCCCGCCCGACCTGGGCGGGAGCGAGCTGGCCTCCGGCCGTCTGCCCCTCGCATGTTATTCTGGTGCGGGCCGGGCAGCCTGGTCCACTCGCCTGGCTTGGCGGACCCGCTCGGCGAACACGGGGTTGTACACAATTCCCGCTCTTTTTGAGTTTGACTAAGCTCGGAAAGAATCATCCAACCCGCGTGTTCGGCGAGTGTTGTGCTGAGCTGTCATGGAATCTTCTGGTGGGTCCCACTACCTGGCTATAAATACACCGCTGAGCCCTTGGATGAATCCTCACCTCATTTGGACTTCCCAGGTGTACTGTAGCTGCACCATGTCAGTCAGCGAGGAGGTGCGAGCCCATCTGGCAGCCGCGAGCGAGAAGACTCGAGAAGAGGCCCTCGAGGTCACCCCTTGGTTGGCGCGTGGGTCCCCCGGCCCTCTCTTCAGGCCGGTAAAAGGAAGGATTGTTAGGCGGTCCCCGACGAATGACCTCTCGGGCTCCACCTCGGCAGCCGGCACCGAGGTCCTCCCTGAGGTATGTGCTCCTCCCTCCTGACTTGTTGCTTCATTTCTCACCTTTTCTCTTGTAGGTACTGCCGCGCGAAGATGAGGGCGTTGGGGGGGAGGATTGCTCCCCTCCTCTGTCGACTGAGCTGATCGCCAGCCCCTCGGGCCTGGATCGTCCCCCCCCCCCCGGTCGCTGATTCCTCCCGAGCTAGGGAAATCTCTTGCAGCCTTAAAGGGAGAACCCTTCCAAGGTCGGCCGGGTTCTTCCCGACCGTCCACCGGTATGGAGAGCGTGTCGACCCCGGGTAAGCTCGCACTCGGCGCTTGTTTTGTTCTCGCATGTCGCCTCTGAATCTCTTCTTTTGCAGGTTACAACGCGATCTCCTCTGAGACTGAGATGAGCGAGGGGTATTCGCCTCCCCCCGATGTGGAGGGTGTTTCGGACTATTTGGGCGACCCGGCGGACGCGGTGGGGATGAAGAGGAGGGTGACACGGCTGTTCCAGAAACATACTTTGTTTCTCCAGGAGATCGTCAAGAGAGTCGACCGGGACAAGGCCGAGACCGGGGCTTGGCTCGCGGCTCTGGAGGGGCCCCCGCGCACAGCCGAAGGCGATGAGGTCACCTCTCCTGACGTGCACATCACGCGGGCCGAGGAGCGGCTTACGATTGTCACGGAACAAGTTGGTCTGGCTCAACAGGAGTTGGTGGCGGTGCGCGATTACCACTATCCGCGCGTGCTGCCACGAACCGGAACGCAAAGACGTGGCAGGTGGAAGTGGATCCAATACTGATCCGCCTCCCCTGCCCCTTTGCTCGCGGCCTACCGCCGGGCCAGGCCGCGTCTATGCTTCGGGGCCTCTCGCTTTAGGGGGGATCTGTTATTTTTAGAAACTCTCTCTATGTCTGTAATAATCTGCGACTTTTCTCGCCCGTCCACGGGCCTGATTTCTGATTTCTAATGTGCTTGTTTTTATCGCGCTGTTGCTCGACCTTCTTTGAGGGGGGTATGGACGAGACCGCATCGTCCGCTCGCCGCTCTTTCGGGCGGGTGCGAGACTATAGGATGGATTTGCCCAGCCCGCCAACCTGATCTTGGCGAGAGCGGGCCAGAAGCTCGCCGGTTGCGAGTCTCCCTGGCTCGCTCAGAGTTCTGGGCGGGTGCGGGCCGCAGCTCGCCCTATTTTCGTGCGGATGCGGGTGGGCATGACCCGCTTTTGAACGGTCCCGATGGCGTGATCGCGAGCCGGGAAGTCGAACCGTCGGGCCTGATTTTGCTATCCGCACTTTTCCCGCCGATGGAGGATTTTCCCGCTCTTTTTCCTCCTATAAATAAGCTCTGTCGGCCTTTATCCATTTACCACACTCAAGCCCTTTTCCTCTTCTCGTGCCTTGCGACCTCCGCCTCGTGTGTGCCCTCCCCAGGTTTCTTCGCCCGCTCAGCAAACCTTCTGCGAGATGGGCGGCGGCGGCGGTGACGCGGACGGGCGGAGCAAGTGTGCTTGGACTTTTTCTGAGCATGACTTCCCTGGCGTTGTTATCTCTGAGAGCGAATACTTAGACGCCCTCAGTGACCACGTCCCGCCCGGGTTCTCGGCGAGGCGGCCCGGAGAAGGGGAGAAGATCAACAATCTCTCCGGGGATGAGCTCGCCATTCCCATGGCTCGTTTTGAGGTGGGCCTCCGGCTTCCTCTGTGACCGGAAGTCCGTCAAGTGTTGAAGTACTTCGGGGTCGTCATAGGCCAGATGACCCCGAACTCGGTGGCGGTCATGGTAGGGTTCGCCTGCTTTTTGCGGGAGGAGCGGGTCGAGTTCAATCTTGCGGTCTTCCGCAAATTGTTCTCCTTCGGCGCGAACCGGGACGGAACCGCCTACTTCTCCAGCGCCCACCTCAAGGTGTGGGAGACCGTCAACAAGAGCCACAACTGGCTCAAGAAATTTATGTTCGTCAAGGGGGACTTTAGCAATGTCCCTTTCTCGCCGGTGCAGCTCAGCGAGGCGAGTTACCGACCACCCAGTCTGGGGGGCCATGAAGCCGACTTGTGGGGGTTCTTCGCTGGGAAGAACTTCGAGGTCGCGTACTTGCGCCGCAACCTGGATAACCTCGCCGCAGTCCCGCCTGGGAGAGGTTAGCTACTCGTCATTACTCGGCTTCGCTGTTTTTGTACCCTTGCTTCACCCTTTCTCTCCTTGGCAGGCGAGCGGGATGTTCCCCTTCACCCCCCTTATGAGAGTACCCCGGTCGTCTCCAGCGGCCTCGCCCGTGCTCAGGCCGCTGACGCCGCTCAGCGTGACATCCCGGCGGTTCCCGCCAAGAAGCGGTCGGGCGGGCGAACAACCTACCCCTCCCCCGCCTAAGAAGGCAAAGAGTACGGGGGAGGCAACTGCCGTGGGCCAAAGGAAAGGTAAGGCCCCGACGGATCAATCGGCTGAGGGTCTCGCCCTCTTGACCGCCTCAACCAGCGAAACCCCTGGCGAGGCGGCGGGCACTTCCGGACCGCCGGAAGGGGTGCGAGCTGCCGCAAAGCCAGTGTCGAGGGGGCACCGCAATTTCGGATACGGCGAGAAGTACCTAGACGAGCTCGGCGCCCCGCTTCTGCTATGGGATAAGGAGTCAAATCGCGCGGTGATCTCGACCCTGTTGCCGAGCTGGCTGGAGCAGGACACCATCAGCGGGGAAGCCTACAACTTCTCATTTGCCCTTTACTCGCGGGAGGACGCTTCCATTTACGACAAGGAGGCGACGCGGGTGTTGGTGCACGAAAGTGCGCGGGCTCAACTCCGCGGCATGGAGCTGGCCCACATGGTTGGGCGGCGCTGCACCCAGTTGGAGCGGAACGCCACCTCTCTTAAGAAGTCGGCGGACGAGAAGGAGGAGGCCCGCAAGCTCGCTCAGGGGGAGGTGGATCTACAGAGAGAGCGGGCCGACGCGGCCGAGGCGACCCTCGCTCAGTACTTGGGAGGGGTGGTACATCTCTCAAACCGCACTCACTTCTAGTTGTCGTTTCCTTTCTCGAATCCATCCTTTAATCATCTCCCTTTTCGCAGGACGCGGTGACGGCCAGCCGGATGGGCGCCGAGATCGCCACCCTTGGTCAGGACAAGCTGGCGCTGGAGGCGCGGGTGCGTGGGATGGAGGCTACCGCAGCCACCCCCCCCCCCCCCAGCCAGCAGTAGTTGCCCACTGGAACACCATTCTGACTACGAGTTGGAGGTGTTGATGCAGAAGAACGCCGCTAGCGCCGCGAAGTATACGATGCAGATGCTGCGGCGTGCCGACCTCCTCAAGAGCGAGGGCGTGGGACTCTCGGTGAGCGAGGTGGTGCCGGCGCTGTTCCTTCCTGTGCCGGACCCTGGGGATAAGTCCTACCAGCGCCTCTAGGACTTCTCGCCCAGGATCTCGCGTCGCCCTCGCCCCTGCGACATTTTTGGTTATATGTATATCTGTACATTTTTGGTTGTTTGAAATGTAAGCGCGAGCCGCGTCATGACTTTGCGATTTTTATCTATTCATGTTCTTATAAATGCTTCCTCGCTCGCCATATATGTATATTTGCTATTATTGCGCGATGTAAATTCTCCTTTTCCGTACTCGCGGTCGTTCCTCTCGCGTTATGTTGACGAGGTCGCACGCCTACGGATTTGGCTTAGGAGTCATAGGAGACCCAAACAGTCGTCCCGCTAGCGGCGCCCTGCCTCTGCAGCCCGGCCCCGCTGCGGTGACTACTCGCTCGCCAGGAGAGGCGAGTCGGCTCGTCGCTCGCCTGAGCCATCGGATTTCTTGCGGGCTGACCCTCTTGCAATGCGGCCTGGGTTCTTGCCCCCTTTTGGCCGTCATTTTGGGCGTTGGGCGACTACGCTAGACCCCCATTTTGGTTAACTTCGCGACTCCAGTTACTCATCATTTGGGCATCTGGTTCCCCGACTTCTGACACTGTTTTGCGCATCAAGACCTGCCCCGTTAGCTGGCGAGTAGCCGATGTTTTTCCCTGATGAGTGACATACAGCCCTGTCAGCTAGGTGAGAGTCCGTCAGCGGGATCTGCTGGGGGTCCGGGGTTGATACCATCGAGTGACTTCCAGCCCTGCCAGCTAGGTGAGAGCCTGACAGCGGGATCTGCTCGAGATCTAAGGATGACACCGAGTGACTTCCAGCCCTGTCAGCTAGGTGAGAGCCTGACAGCGGGATCTGCTCGGGGTCCGGGGTTGATACCATCGAGTGACTTCCAGCCCTGCCAGCTAGGTGAGAACCTGACAGCGGGATCTGCTAAAGGTCCAAGGATGACACCGAGTGACTTCCAGTCATGTCAGCTAGGTGAGAGCCTGACAGCGGGATCTGCTCGGGGTCCGGGGTTGACACCATCGAGTGACTTCCAGCCCTGCCAGCTAGGTGAGAGCCTGACAGCGGGATCTGCTCGAGGTCTAAGGATGACACCGAGTGACTTCCAGCCCTGTCAGCTAGGTGAGAGTCTTACAGCGGGATCTGCTCGGGATCCGGGGTTGACACCATTGAGTGACTTCCAGCCCTGCCAGCTAGGCGAGAGCCTGACAGCGGGATCTACTCGAGATCTAAGGATGACAGCGAGTGACTTCCAGCATTGTCAGCTAGGTGAGAGCCTAACGGCGTGATCTGCTCGGGGTCTGGGGTTGATACCATCGAGTGACTTCCAGCCCTGCCAGCTAGGTGAGAGTCTGACAGCGGGATCTGCTCGAGGTCTAAGGATGACACTGAGTGACTTCCAGCCCTGTCAGCTAGGTGAGAGCCTGACAGCGGGATCTGCTCGGGGTCCAGGGTTGACACCATCGAGTGACTTCCAGCCCTGCCAGCTAGGTGAGAGCCTGACAGCGGGATCCGCTCGAGGTCTAAGGATGACACCGAGTGACTTCCAGCCCTGTCAGCTAGGTGAGAGCCTGACAGCGGGATCTGCTCGGGGTCCGGGGTTAATACTATCGAGTGACTTCCAGCCCTGTCAGCTAGTTGAGAGTCTGACAGCGGGATCTGCTCGAGGTCTAAGGATGACACCGAGTGACTTCCAGCCTTGTCAGCTAGGTGAGAGCCTGACAGCAGGATCTGCTCGGGGTCCGGGTACATTTCGTCTTTTCATACAAACTATGGCGACAGGAGTGGCATGTAAAGGAATCTCATTAAAAATCAAAGTGTCACTTATATGTTTTAAGGAAAAAAGCGCTTCAAGTCGTCATCACTCCAGGTGAGACTTAAGGTCTCGCCCTCCACATTTTGGAGTCGATACCCTCCTGACCTCAGTGTTTCCTTTACAATGAATGGTCCCTCCCAGCTAGGGTTGAGCTTCCCCACGGTTGACGATCTTCCCGCTGCATCCACTTTCTTTAATACCAAGTCCCCTTCCGCAAACTGTTTGACTCTGACGTGTTTGTCAAAGTATTTGGTCATCCTACTCTTCACCTCTTCCTGTCGGATGGCGGAAATGTCACGCAGCTCCTCCATCATGTCAAGAGAGAGTCGCAGCTCTTCCTCGTTCTCGGTTTGTCATTCTTCCCGGCCTTCCCCTACTGCGACAACTCGAGGCGTTTGAACTTCGAACTCCACATGGAGCACTGCATCGCACCCATGGGAGAGCTTGAAGGGGGTCTCTCCTGTAGCTGTGTTGGGGGTGGTCCTCAGGGCCCAGAGAACCGCGGGAAGCTGCTCCACCCAGCTCCCCTTCAGATTTTCCACTTTCTTCTTTAGGAGGTTGGCAATGATCTTGTTCGCGGCCTCCACTTGCCCGTTGCTCCTGGGGTGGTGGACCGAGGCGAACCTGAGGTCGATCCCAAGCTGCTCGCAGAAACTGATAAACTCCGCGCTGGCGAACTGGGGCTCATTGTCTGTGACAATTGCATGGGGCAACCCGTGGCGGCAAATGATCTCCCCCCAAACGAAGTTCCTGATGACCTGGGAAGTCACCTTGGCCAGCGCCTTCACCTCCAACCACTTGGAGAAATAATCGATCATCACCAGTAGGAACCTTCTCTACCCACTGGCCTGGGGGAACAGTCCAACCAAATCCATCCCCCAAATGGCAAAGGGTCAGGGGGCTGTGATACTTTTGAGTCGCTCAGCCGACTGCAGCTGGAGGGGAGCAAACAGCTGGCATTTGTGGCATCTTCTTGCGAACTCCGTCGCATTGCGGCCCAGGGTGGGCAAGAAATACCCTTGCCTGACGATCCTTCCTTCCAGGGTCCGACTCCCGGAGTGACTCCCGCACTCCCCGGAGAGGACCTCCTCCAAGATTCTTTGCACTTCCCCCTCAGCCACGCAACGAGCCAACATCCCCGAGAGAGTCTTCCTGTACAACTGCCCGTCCCGGAGGAGGTAGTACGCCGACTTGTACCTGAGCTTCTTCTTGTTCACCCCCTCCGGATACTCTCCCGTGGAAAGGAAAGTTGTGACTGAGTCCATTCATGAGGATCGCCGATCTATCTCCATGAGCTCTCCCTCTTCGATGGAAGGGTGGAATAGGCCGGTGATCGTACCCCCCACCCGGGGACCATGTTTCGCTAGCTGATCGACCGGCTTATTCTCCTCCCGGGGCACGTGCCGGATGGAAAAAGTTTGGAACGTGTCGATGACCCCTTTTACTTTGGCTAAGTATAGTCGCAGGGTAGGCTCTCTCGGCTCGAACTGCTCGTTGATCTGCGAAGCTACCATCATGGAGTCAGTAAGGACCTCCACGTCTAAAACCCCCAGCTCCCTGGCCAGGCGCAGCCCTGCTATCACGGCCTCATACTCGGCCTGATTGTTGGTGATGGGGAAGTGCACCACCACCGTCTGCTCAATTCTAATCCCCTGGGGGCTCTCCAAGATCACCCTCACTCCTAGGGAATGCCTCCCCGAGGCGTCATCTACCTTCACCTTCCAAGGAGTCGGACGAGTGAGCTCTTCCTCCGCCACCTCAATCACATAATCGGCCAAGAAGTCGGTCATCGCTTGAGCTTTGATCGAGAGGCGGGGGACGAAGGAGACGTCGAATTCACTCAACTCCACCGACCACTTGGCCAGCCTGCCAGAATGTTCCACCCCCTCAAAGATGTTGCAGAGGGGATGGTCAGTCACTACCCAGATTGAGTGTGCCTGAAAGTAGGGTCGCAGCCTTCGGGCTGAGACGATCAGGGCGAAGGCCAGCTTCTCCAAAATTGGATACCGGAGCTCGGCCTTCCTCAGGACCCGGCTCACGTAATATATAGGGAGCTGCTTCTTCCCCTCCTCACGAACTAGGACAGAGCTCAAGGTCTCCGCCCCGACCCCGAGATACAAAAACAGGTCTTCCCCCTCCTTTGGTCCTTGGAGCAACGAGGCCCGAGTCAACTGCATCTTGAGGACCTGGAATGCCTCCTCGCACTCCTTGGTCCACTCGAATTTTTGACCCCCCCCCCTCAGTGCTTTGAAGAAGGGCGAACACTTCTCCCCAGCCCAGGAGAGGAACCTACTTAGCCCTGCCAGCTTCCCCGTCAGTCGCTGCACCTCCTTAGTATTTCGCGGCGACCCCAGCTCCATGATAGTCTTGATCTTATCAGGATTCGGCTCGACCCCTGCAAGGGTGAGGAGGTGCCCCAAAAACTTCCCCTTGCTGGCCCCGAAGACACACTTCAGGGGGTTCAACCGCATCGTGTACCTGCGCAGGGTAGCAAAGGTCTCCTCTAGGTCCTGGAGGTGAGAGTCCACATCCTGACTCTTGATCATAAGATCATCCACGTACACCTCCAGGTTCCTCCCATTCTGTTCTTTGAAGACCCTATCCATCATCTTCTGGTAGGTCGCTCTGCGTTCTTCAGCCCGAAGGGCATCATTTTATAGCAGTAGCATTCATCCCCCGTGATGAACGAGAAATCTTTGATGTCTGGGGGGTGCATCCTGATTTGATGATAACCTGAAAATGCATCTAAAAAACTCATTACAGAAAAACCAACGGCTGAGTCAACCAGCGCGTCGATCCGAGGCAAGGGATAACAGTCCTTAGGACAAGATTTATTAAGCAAGCAGAAGTCGATACACATACGCCACCGGCCGTCTCCTTTTTTAACCATGACTACATTGGAGACCCAGCCGGGGTATTGGATCTCAGACACGAAGCCGGCCTTGAGAAGCTTTGCCACCTCCTCTCCGATGGGCTCTGTCATCTTGTCCGCGGTGGACCTCTTCTTTTGTTGGACGAGGCGTGTTCCCGGGTCCAAGTTGAGGCGGTGGCAAGCCACATCCGCGTCAACCCCCGGCATCTCCGCGGCGCTCCATGCGAAGATGTCCACGTTCTTCTGGATGCACTCCAGCATCCTGCCCTGGGCCTCTGGGGTCAACCCTTCGCTGACGCGGACCTTCTCCACCCTGCCTTCTCGGGTGAGGACCTCCAGCTCCACCACCTCTTCCACAGCCTCCAACCTGGACTGCTCTCCTCATTCTTCAACATCCCTCTCCTCTGGGATGTGGACCTCCGCCTCCACCTCTTCTTCCACGGCCATCGCCTCGGCCAACTCCTCCCGATCTCCTCCTGAGACCTCAACCTCGGTGCAACTCTTCTCTTCAAGCTCCTCCCTGCCAGCTTCCTGCTCCGCCTCCTCCATCCTCCACTCCATCTCCTCGGCTCCCTCCTGCCAAGAGATGGAGTTCACGGCGGTGACGTAACACTCTCGCGCCACCTTGGGATCTCCCCTGACCCTGACCTGAATCCCCTCGGCACTGAACTTCAAGCACTGATGGAACGATGAGGGGACGCAGCGGAAGGCACTGATGAGGGGCCTCCTGAAGATGGCATTGTAGTTGCTAGGGGCGTCCACGATGACGAACCTGCAGTTCCTAGACTGCCTCCCCCGGGTAACATGGAGGCCTACACCTCCTTCGACCTCCTTCCTCTCCCCCGAAAATTCGAACAAAGGCCCATCCGAGGCCAACACCCTCTTCGCCTCCACCTTCATCGCGTCAAACGCCTTCTTAAAGACGACGTTGACGGAGCTTCCGTTGTCGACGAGGATCCGGGAGACGGAAAAATTTTCAATGGCTGTCTGGATGACCAGCGCATCGCAAAAAGGATCCTCGTGATCCTCCATATCGCTCCTTGAGAAGGTGATCCTCTCTTCCGGGGGCGGGGTTTGGGATGTGGAGCCAACGCTCCGGCGATACATGGTGTGGAGGCTCGCCTTCCGGGAAGCCTCAACCCCCCCCCCCCCCCCCACCCCCCCGTGGATCACTCTGATCCCTCCTCGGGTCCCGACATCCACCCGGTCTTCGCAACAGTCCTCCTCCGCCCGAGGCAGGACCTCCTCGATCCTCACTTCCTGACGCCCCTGTTGCTGCTGCTGTTGCTCCATGTTTCCCCTCATTTCGAGGAACTCTGGGCACATGGCTGTGGCATGCCCTTCCTCCTGATGGAAGTCGCAGTAGGGCAACTCCACCCTAACCTCTCTCCTCCTCCTCCTTGTTACTCTCCTCCTCTCCTCTGTGGCTATGGTCATAGCCTCCTCTTGATCGGGGAGTCGAGGCCTCTGGGCCTGCCTCCAGCCCGGGGGGTGGAATTGATCTTCCCCCCCCCCCCCCCCGTGGTGGTCCCTTCCTTGGTACCCCCTCTGTGGTCCCTGCCCTTGCCACTCGGGCCTCCAGCCCAGCCGACGGTCAGGCTCCTGACGCCCCCACCTGGGCTGCTGCTTCCCCTGGAGCTGCCTCTGCTCCCTCTGCCGGGGCTCGACTCTCCTCTCATCCTGTCCCCTTCCTCCCCTTGACTCCTTCTCGTCCTCCGTGGCCCACCTGGCCAACTTCCGGGCGAACTCCGGATTTGACACCTCCCCGTCAACTTCTCTCACCGCCCTCTACATCAGCTCCTCGTAGGAGATGGGGGAATTCTCTTTAGCTCCATCCTGAAGAATCTCTGCTGCAGCCCTAGAGTGAAGGTCATCATCAGACTATGGCCTGACATCTCCTGAACCTGGGTGACCTCCTCCTGGAACCGGTCCACGTAGCTTCCCAGCGTCTCATTCACTCCCTGCTTGATGTGGAACAGGGACTCTGACTTCTTCTTCCTCATCTTCGAGATAGTGAATCTCATCATGAACCCCCGGCGTAGGTCCTCGAAGCAGTAGATGGAGCTGGCCGGCAGGTGAAACCACTCTCTCGCTTTCTCCTTGAGGGTGATGGCGAAAAGTCGGCACTTGAACCCATCCGACATCTGTCGGATCGAGACCACGCCCTCAAACCACTGAACGTGTTGGACCAGGTCTCCCTTCCCGGTGTAGTAGGACATCTCGGGTTCTCTGAACCCCTCTGGAACTGGAGCTGAAGAGACCAACTCGCTGAAGAGGCTGCCTCCCCCTACTGGGCGAGCTGGCGCGTCTCGCGGGCTCAGCTCGCCGAGCCGACCTCTTCCTGCCAAGCCGGGGAAGAGCTCGCGCCCGGGGAGCTCACACCCCCGGTCCTCCTCGGTCACTTCCTTCCCAGCTCGCCTGCCGGGGGCGTCCTCGCCCAGAGAGGGGGCGGTTGCGATCTGGATTGCCGGAGTCGAGCACTCGGCCCGCGTGTCGAGTGCGAACTTGACGAGACCCAGTACCTCGTTCCTGAAATCTTCAAACATCCTTACCGTGGCCAGAGGTGGGGGGCGGCGAGTCTGTCCTGTCAGTTCCCTGTCCTCCTGTCATCGAGCTCGCTGAAGCTTTTCTGTGCTGACCACGCTCCACGCTCACCGCACCAAAGTGTTGAAACCGAAAAACGGTCTCTTGTGGAGTTCACCCTTGGGGAAGGGGTGATCGCGCGGCTACTTCGCTCCTGCAAGCAAAATAACAAAGGAAAACAAAGACAAGAACCGATCCAAGGGCTCGGCGGGGAGGACCCATCACACACTCGGAAGACCTGAGAGCATTTCCCCTCCTTAGCCACAGACCGAGCTAAGGCTACCTCAGAAACCGCTAGGAGATCAAGGAGCAAGTGAATCTAAGAAGCGTCCCTTCCGAGGTGCCCCTTGGGTCCTATTTATAGAATTCTATAAATGGTCTGCAAATAGCCAACCTCCGCTGTTTTGAACAGCTATGCGCAGCCCAACTTGGTCTGCCAATAGCGTAGCTCCGCTGCTCCAACAAGCTATTCGCACCCATGGGGAGGGCATCCTCGTAATTTCACCTCGGGGCTTCTACTGGACCCCATCCCAGGGATATGGAGGTCAGCTCGTCACTACTCTCTCTCCCCGCGAGAGGCGGGTGCGACCTGGCTCCTGCGGCTCGCCTACTCTTCTTGGGCGAGCGCGAGCCGGGCCACCGCGACCAGCCAATCCTCTGCCGAGGCGGACCGGCGGTCAGGTCGCGTATAGGGGAGCGGGCTGGCGGCCAGGCTTCCAACTATAACCATGGGAGCCTCGGAGGAGGGCTCGCCAATCTGAACTCGTCGAACCCATCCCCGAATACCAGTTTGATGAATGCCGACCGAAAAGTTCTGTTCGACGAATGGCGACCCAAACTCTGCTCGACGAATGACGACCCAAACTCTGCTCGACGAATGGCGACCCAAACTCTGCTCGACGAATGGCGACCCAAACTCGGCTCGACGAATGGCGACCCAAAACTCTGCTCGACGAATGCCGACTCAAACTCTACTCGACGAATGGCGACCCAAAACTCTGTTCGACGAATGGCGATCCAAACTCTGCTCGACGAATTCTGAGCGAGCGAGGGGGGTGAAGGGGCCAACTCGCGTGGCTCGCCCGCCCGACCTGGGCGGGAGTGAGCTGGCCTCCTGCCGCCTGCCCCTCGCATGTTATTCTGGTGCGGGCCGAGCAGCCTGGTCCGCTCGCCTGGCATGGCGGACCCGCTCGGCGAACACGAGATTGTACACTCGGACCTAAATATTCCTTAAATTTCAGCATTGGGATGCAAAATATCAAAAATCTGTAATTAGAGGGTGCAAAGTGCCAATTTTAAAAATTCCCGGCCACAAGGGTTTCTCGCTATATTTTTTCAGTTCCACAGCAAAATGCAAAAAAAAACTCTTTACTACTTGAAATCTAGGGCTACAGAAAAACAGTAACAATACATAATCCTGCTAAAAATTTGCTTAAGGGGAGTTGCTGCTCCAAGGAACTCCCGGCCAGCTCACGGCGGAGTTGGAACCAGAAAAGCAGTGGATTAATTAACAGTATGATCTAAGAATTTACTTACAGATTTCTGGAAGAAAATCATGCGGACAAAATTTTCAACTGTGGTAATTAATTAATAAATACAGATCAATAGAATTGACTACAAAAGTCAACTATTCGTTTGATATCGTTTGTAACATTAATTAATTTTAAAATAACAGCTTTTTTAAGCAAGATATGCAGAAAGAAAGGAATAGAAACAATAAAAAAAAATATTAAAAAATAAACTAAAAAAAACTAAGATCGAGCAGCAAAGTTAAAAGGGGGTCGTCAAATGATTGATTCCAGTTTAATAAAAGTAATAATAAAAAAAGTCTTCCTCCTCCTTGAATCGAACTTCGTCAATCCCTTCAAAACCAGAATTGAAACAATCTATAAATCGGAAACTCGCATACCTAGCGAATCTATATATTTTCTGAGCCGCTGGCCCCAAATTCCCGCCACCGATTCGCTCGGCATCTCCAGAACGAAGTCCTTCATCGTCCTCTTCCCAAGGGTACCGCTGCCGCAGAATGGGCTCTTCAACTCATGAGCGAATGCATTAACCCTAATCTCCCTTCCATCCGCCGAGAATCCCAACACCTCCGACTCAACATCCAGGATCTGTTCGTCACCGGCGTCGATTCGCCAACGAAGCTCTCCGTCGACGCTCAGGCTTGCCTCCGCCGGCAAGCCGTTCAGCTTGATCCTCTCCGTCATCGTTGGCGTTGACTGACTTCCCTCTGGCTCCATATTTTCACGCATAGGCAGCAGAGAGAGACGGAGGGAGGAAGGGGAAGGGGAAGGGGAAGGGGAAGGGGAAGGGGAAGGGGAGAAATAAGAAAGAGTTTTCTCGGAGAAATGACGATCGCTGCAGTAGCGTTTATACTCACAGATGCTTCTTCAACCTTCTTATACCCGAATCGCCAATAAAAAAAATCACAAAAACTACTCTTATTTTCAATTTTGGCTCCATTTGACGAAAACTTTTTGAGTCCGATAGACGCATTTTTATACTTTAAATTAATTTTATCTTATTTGTAAAAAAATTTAGAAAAAAAAATACAGTATATTAATATACCTATTTTTATGCTCGTTTTAAATCATAACTGAAAACTTACAGTCACAATTTTATGTATTATAGCTATAATATAACATTACAATTATAATACTGTACTAATTTCATTTTATATGATCATAATGTCATGATATAGTTGTACTTTATGAAATTACAATTGTAATTATTTCAATTATGAATGAAATATGGGTAATATGGTATTTAAAATGAGCGTAAAAATAAGAACATTAATATTTTATAATTTTTTTAAATGAAATCGAAATAAGTAATTTATAGCATAAAAATGTGGCTAGCGTGCATAACTCTATGCACGTTTGGCGCACCAAAAAATTAGGTCATTGTTATTAGCACCGCAGTTTTGGCTAGTCGTACCGCACTTTCTCTTAATTTTTCGTGTATTTTGGAAATACGCGTTGTACATGTATTTTTAGGAAAAATGTTCAACACAAAAGTTATAGATCTCGACGAGATCTACAACTTCCGTGTTGAAAATTTTTCCTAAAAAAATATGTACAAGGCGTATTTCTAAAAGTCGTAAAACTTTGGCGTATTTCCAAAGTACGTCTTGTATATGCATTTTTAGGAAAAGTGTTCAACACAAAAGTTGTAGATCTACAACTTTTGTGTTGAACACTTTTACTAAAAATGCATGTACAAGACGTATTTCCAAAAGATGCGAAAAATTAGGAGAAAGTGTGGTGTGACTAGCCAAAACTGCGGTGCTAATAACAATCACCAAAAAATTTCCTCATTTGGCTAACGCCCACTTAAAGAACTTTATTCACTTTTATGTTCAAACGAATGATGTTTGTTAAGTCCTCATTAACAACTGTTTAACCCGTGCGTTTACGATCACCACCACCTTAATTGGCAAACGAAGCCAATTATTGTCGCATGAGGGCATGGGAGAACCTCATGCACAATTGTTTGTTATTATTTTATCTAAAATCTAAATATACAACATAGAAAATTAAATTTGTCGAGGTCATCAACTCGTTAGGTAGCCCGTCGGGCATTGGGTATTCGTCGGCAAAATCCCATCCAGCTTCACTCAAGTCCCATTTGGCAACCCGGTTTAAGACTATTTGGGCGGCTTCTTGATTCAAACAGGCAAAATAACTTGTGTTTGGGCGCTCATCATTTTCAATTGCATGTTTCAGAACTAAAATCCTCCCCCTTTTTGGACCCGCTCGAGCTCGTCACGCCACTCCTTTTCAAACTACATTGATTTTTTGGGTGCTCATAGTGTTTTCTTCCTTTGTATCTAGAATCTAGATCTTCTTCTTCTTTCTCACAATGGGATCTAGATAGCCGTCTTTCTCCTATTGTACACTAGCTCGTCTCCTTCCTCGTGCGGAGATCAGTTTTTTCCTCTATCAAATTCTCTCTAGATTTGGCTTATATCCGCTCTAAATCGTCTTATTCCATAGCTCTATCAGTCACTTTATAAAAACAGTTAATTATGTTCTGCCGGCCTCGGTGCTCCAGTCTGCCTCGCTGTCGTTCTCAGCTACTTAGTTGCCGAGGTGTGTCCTTTCTTTCCCTCTTAGGGTCTGTTTGGCGCAGCTCTGGCGGCTGGAAAATCTCTATTCCAGCCGCCAGAGCTGTTTTATATGTGTTTGAGACAGCTCCCTGTGAAGAGCTTTTCAATCCGCCAGAGCTGTTTTGCAGTTTTTCAGAAATCTCCCTCCCCCCAGCTTCTGCTCTTGCAAAATAGCTTTCTCTCTCACAGGTTTTGGAAATCTAATGGTTTCTTCAGATGGAACATGCTTAGAGGTCGG
Organism: Platanthera guangdongensis; assembly: GCA_039583875.1. Taxonomy (NCBI): domain Eukaryota; kingdom Viridiplantae; phylum Streptophyta; class Magnoliopsida; order Asparagales; family Orchidaceae; genus Platanthera; species Platanthera guangdongensis. The sequence continues at coordinate 159,749,318 of CM077160.1, read as the reverse complement.
ACGGCCTTCCTCCGACGATTCTGAGCCCCTGACAGCCTTCCTCCGGCGATTCCGAGCCCCCGACGTCCTTCCTCGGGCGATTCCGAGCGCACTTCTGCACAGAATACCCAAACACTCTGCAGCTTTTCAAAACTGCTCCCCAAAAATCTATTTTAAAACAGCTCTATCCGGACAGCAGCTTTTCAATCCGCCAGAGCTGTCCCAAACAGAGCCTTAAAGCGGAATTAGTTTTTATTTACAAGCCTAGAGCTAGCTTGGAATGCTGCAAGGGATAATGAAAAGGTCGGTGTTTCATCCAAATCCGATGTGGTTAGCTTAGCCAAATCCTTATGCAAGTCCGGTGCGGCCCTTGTACCTTTGCTTTGTCGGTCGACTAATATCGGGTATTAACAACTAGTGAATCTTTATAGATGCAATTGTTTTTGAAGGAATTGAATTAAATGAGAATATGAATTGTTTTTCATGCAATTGCTTTTTATGAGATATGATCTTGAGTAGTACTAGTTGAAGATTTAGGCTCCGTTTGAGAGGACTTATTTACACCGGTCAAGCGCTTACGACCGCATGAATCGGATCGAAATTAAGATCTGATTCATGCAATTGTAACCGCTTGACCGGTAAAAATAAGTCTCCCAAACCGAGCTTTAAACCGTTGCAAACTACCACCACAGCTTTGTCTTATCAAATGAGGCCTACTATTTCAAACAGTCACTGTTTTATTGAAAGTTCAATTGTTTTCTTGTTTTAAATTACACTGCAAATTGAAAATTTCCAATTTAACATCTTTCATTTGCCAATGCTCTTTTTTCAAATGACACCACACTCTCAAACAGAGCCTCGGCTTATGGATATCATTAAGGTTCTGTTTGGGGAGACTTATTTTCACCGGTAAACGATTACGACCGCATGAATCGGACCTTAATTCATTTGAGGAACTTATTTTCACCTGTCAAACGGTTACATGTCTTGTTCATGCGATCTTAACTACTTGACCTGTAAAAATAAGTCCTCTCAAATGTATCGTAAATTTTGTGTGCATTGTCGTGATGACCGTACTTCCGATTGCACAATTGGAGGGCGGTAACTTTTTTTGACAAGAAAAAAATTATCATTGATATGATTTTTATATTATATCCATTAGATTTTTGTTCTATTTACTGCTATTATACTATTACGTTGCTACAGGATATTATTATATTCTATCTACTACAAATTTTTTATATTGCATATTATAATATCTATTAGAATTTAATTGCTATAATATCTATATAGTTTAACAATTTTTAATTCTTATTGACAGTGTTCAAATTGAAACTTGGTCTTTAAGAAGAGTTCAGATGCAAGAGGTGTAGTTTGCACTTATTTATTCCGAATCAGCACACCTAATCGGACACTTAGGAACTAGGAACTGACTCTGGGCTATAGTGTGGAGGTCCCACCACACACCCGAAATATCTTAGAACGCTTCTGCTCTCAAGTCAAAAGCCGAGCTGGACACTTTGGAGGGCACTCGAAGCCAACCAAAAACGACCTGAGGAAGTGGAAGCCAAAACAACGTGATCCCCTTCAAAGATGTCCACAAGATCTATATATGGTTTTCTGACTTGGCCTACAAATAGCACAATCCCGTCTTTTGGGAATGTTATACGCAGCCTAAATGAGTCTGCCAGCAGTCAAATTCCGCTGTTTAGAGAGACTATTAGCAGGTTAGCGGAGGAATTCTGGTAAATCCACTATTGGGAGAGTGGTTCCTGCTGCCACCACTCGCCCGGGGCGGTGAGTGCCCGGAACAGGCCAACACTCGCCGCCTCGACCAGGATCGTGGGCGAGTGCAGGACTTTTTATCTCACTCACCTTTCTCCTAGTTTGGTCCTGAGACGAGTGTAAGCCTAGGTTTCCTACTCACCTCTCATACCTGCTGGGAAAAATAGCACGATCCCGACCAGGGCATCTGTAGTGGATTTACAAGCAAGACAAATACAAGCACAGCAATAATAAAGTGACACAACAATTTTTAACATGGAAACCCAATAGGGTGAAAACCACGGGACTCAGCGTCCACCCTTGAAAGCCTCCACTATAAGGCGTGAAAAAAATCACGCACAACAAATTACAGGGTTTTCACCACCGCCACATACACAAGACACAATTTCCACCACCGATCCACAACGGATCACCACCACCTACACAAGGTACCAGTTCCACAAAGGAATACAAAAATCTCACCTTGCTGCAAAAGCATAAATCTCTTCTCCCACAACCACACAAGGATTAACAAGGGAAAAATAAGCGAGAAAACAAGAAACCATTACCCAACGAATTGAAAAATCCGTTCCGAATGCCGCAAAGGAGAAAGGCTACACAAAGCCCCTTCTTCTTTAGAATCCGACGATCCGATCTTCGATACTCTTCTCCAAGATCTTCTCTTGATCTTCCTCCACTCAAATCTCTCTTGGAATGAATGTCTTTGGCCTTGGAATTGGCTTCCATTTATAGGCCCCAAAGAAATGCTACCTAACTCCAAAACTGGTGGTAGGTGTTACCTAACACCTAATTTGGTGGTAGGTGCTATCTAATTTGGTGGTAGGTGCCACCTAACTCCGAATTGTGCTCATTTCAGCTCGTTTATGGAGCGCTGCTCGACGAACCCTGAGCCCAGACAGCTCCAACATCGCTCCGGCCTCCAAACATAAACTTGTAACATCACGAGCAGCTACAAGCGTGCCCGGTGGTTTTTACCGACTCGTATGGGAACCACACCCTAACAAACTCCCCCCTCACATCGAGTCGGGAGAAACCGCCATCCCGGCGATTCTCACACATGTCTCAAACTTCCCTCGGGCCACTACCTTGGTCAGCATGTCCGTCCCATTATCATCGGTGTGAACCTTTAGTAGCTCGAGCTCCTTCTTCTCCATAATATCACGTATCCAATGATACCGTGTGTCGATGTGTTTCGACCTCGAATGGAACATGGAGTTCTTTCCCAAGTGGATGGCACTCTGGCTGTCACACAGCAACATATAACGATCCTGAGTGAAACCAAGTTCTCTGACAAACCTCTTCATCCAGAGCAACTCCTTTCTTGCCTCAGTTACAGCAATGAACTCAGCCTCTGTCGTTGACAGTGCCACACACTTCTGCAGTCTCGATGCCCACGAAACTGCTCCCCCTGCAAATAACATCAAGTACCCGGACATAGATTTTCTAGAGTCCAGATCTCCGGCCATATCAGCATCAGTATAGCCCAGAAGCTCGGGCTTACTGCCTCCAAATCTCAAACTCAGATCTGTCGTCCCCTGCAGGTACCTCAGAATCCACTTCACCGCGCTCCAGTGTTCTTTCCCAGGGTTGGAGAGAAACCTGCTCACAATAACAATAGCATGAGCAATGTCTGGGCGCGTGCACACCATAGCATACATAAGGCTTCCCACTGCAGACGCATAAGGCACCTTCTGCATAGCCTCTTTCTCCTCCGGTGTGCTGGGGCATTGATCAGCGGTCAACTTGAAGTGAGCTGCAAGTGGCGTGCTCATCATCTTCGCCTGATCCATAGAAAAACGTTGCAACACTTTGCGGATATACCGCTCCTGGGATAACCAAATGAATCTGGTGCCCCTGTCCCTGCGAATATGCATCCCCAGAATAGTCTTTGCGGGACCCAGATCCTTCATCTCAAACTTCGAACTCAACTGTCGCTTCAATTCAGTAATGCGCGCAGTGTTCTTCCCGATGATCAGCATGTCGTCGACATAAAGTAGCAGAATGACGAAGTCTTCAGGAGCACACTGCTTCACAAATATGCAGTGGTCCAGGGTGGTTTTCGTGAAGTCGATCTCCCCCATAAAAGTCTCGAACTTCTGATACCATTGCCGCGGGGCCTGTTTCAACCCGTACAGACTTTTCTGCAAGCGGCATACATATCCTTCTTTACCCCTGATACAGTAGCCATCAGGCTGCTCCATGTACAGCTCCTCTTCAAGATCGCCATGTAGAAAAGCGGTCTTCACGTCCATCTGCTCCACCTCCAAGTCTAGCCTCGCAGCGAGGCCTAGCACAACTCGAATGGAGGACATTTTCACTACGGGCGAAAATATCTCATCAAAATCAATGCCCTGTCTCTGTGCAAATCCCTTTACTACCAACCTGTCTTTGTAACGAGGAGGTGTAGGAGAAGCACCCTCCTTCAACCTGAAGATCCACCTGTTCTTCAAGGCCTTCTTGCCCTTTGGCAATCGCACCAGGTCGTAGGTATGATTTATCCGCAGCGATTGCATCTCCTCTTGCATCGCTGCCATCCAGTGGTGCCTATCCGCGCTCTCTACTGCTTCAGAATAGCTCTCTGGCTCCCATGCATCAGTTAGTAGAACAAACTCTGACGCAGAATATCTGGCGGGCGGATGCCTAGCTTGATCTGATCTCCTCAACACAGGCTCAGGAGCTGGTGCAGGATCCTCTTCTGCAACCTCCTCAGCAGCTCCTGGCTCCTCAACATCATCTTCAGCACCCTGTGCTGGAACTGGCTCCACAGTCTCCTCAACGTGGTCATCACTACCAATAGGCAACTCAGCAGAACGTGAGTCACTCCCAGACTCACCTTTTTTCTCCAGATCACCTCCAGTTTGCTCCTCGCAGAACACTGCATCTCCACTCCACACTAACTTCTTCGCCACCGGATCAAAAAATCTGTATCCGAGCTCACCTTTATGACCATAGCCCAAGAAAATGCACTTCCGGGTCTTCGATTCCAACTTCGATCGTTCATCCTTGGGAATGTAGACGAAGGCCCTGCAGCCAAAGACCCGCAAATGACTATAGGACGGGTCCTTCCCATACCAGACTCGATCCGGAACATCCTCATCCAAAGGATAGCTCGGCGAGAGGTTGATGACATGCGCCGTAGTCAAAAGAGCCTCACCCCAAAACATCTCTGGCAGCTTGGACTCAGAAAGCATGCATCGCACCCTCTCCATCAATGTCCGGTTCATCCTTTCAGCAACACCATTCAGCTGTGGTGTTTTTTTTTTTTTTTGGGGGGGGGGGGGGGGGTCTTCTCATGACGAATCACGTGGTCCTTGCAATACTCATCAAATGGACCCACGTACTCTCCACCATTGTCAGAACGGATACACAGCAGCTTCTTTCCAGATTGGCGTTCCATCTCAGCATGGAACCTTCTGAAGGTTTCAAGTACCTGGTCTTTGGTCTTCAACGGATAGACTCAAACCTTCCTCGACCAGTCATCAATAAAGGTCACAAAATACTGAGCTCCCCCTCGCGTTGGGACCTTCATAGGCCCGCATACGTCTGTGTGTACGAGCTCCAATGGCTCAGATCTCCTGGTGGACTGATGACGACGGAATTAAACCTGATTTTGCTTCCCCGCCATACAGTGCTCACACCTCTCCAAGTGATCGGTCAATAGGTCACTGAGTAGCTTCTTCTTTTGTAGGCAGTCCAAGCCCTTCTGGCTAATATGAGATAGTCTCCTGTGCCACAGGGAAATGGATCCCTCATCTCTCACGGAGTTCGCCTGTGGATCTTCAGGCCTCCCCTCCATGTAATAAAGGTCGGACTCCCTATAGCCCTTGGCCATAACCAGCGATCCTCGAACTAGCTTCCAGAAATCACCACCAAAGGCACTTACATGTCCTTCATCTACAAGCTTCCCCACGGAAAGTAGGTTGAAACAAATATCGGGCACGTGTCGCGCGTCCCGTAAAATCAGCAACACTCCAGTGCTCGTCTTCAGATGCACGTCTCCACGTCCTAGCACCTTGGACGTATTCCCGTTGCCCATTCGTAACACCCCGCATTCATGGGTGGTGTACGTGGCAAATAACTCCCGATTGTGGGAGACGTGTGTAGAAGCACCTGAATCTACAATCCATCTCCTGTCGTCACAGGAGAGCGCTGTCTTGATTTCATCACCGACAATGACAACATCGTCCTCATCTCTAGAGACTGATAACTTCCGAAATGAAGTTATCCATGTCCATTTTATTGATAAAAAATAGTGAAAAGATGTTCTATTGAGTATAAAAAGATGATAAAAATCATCTTTAACTTAAGTTTGAGTTATTTGATCATTTTCTAATGTTTTCTTGTCAGATTAGCCGAAAAACTCAATCCGGAGAAGGAATGCTGAAGCAGTTTGCTGTGCTGGGAAAGTTGTCATAACAACTTTTTTAGTTGTTATAACAACTTTCGGAATTTAAAAGATCCGAATTTTTGAAATATTGCAGTAGTTACAAATTGAAAGGAGGCATCCTTTCAGATGGGGGCACGAAATTAAAGGACGAAAATGGCTGGAAAAAGGGATGATGATTCATACTTGGAGAAGAAAAAGAAGAGGAGATTGCTTGGAGAAGTAGACCTAGGGCAACACCGGATCTTGGAGAAGGATTGCTTGTATGCGAATTGGAGATCATCTTCCGGCGTTATTTTACATTCTTTTTATCATGGGCTGTAAGATCTTTCCAATTTTTGTGATGTTCTCCCCTTCCACCATGAACTAATTCCATAAGTCTTGTGTGTTGTGAGTAGTTAGACTTTTATGATGACTTGATTTAAATTTATCTTTCATAATTGGTTGATGTTCTATCTTTATTGAGATTATGTCTTTTATATGTGGAATTTTTGAGTAAGTGTTCTTCTCCTAGATAGTGTGGCGAGATTCGAGAGATGAGTCGTGCTACCATAAGGTTGAATCCTCATTGCGTGCGGCGAGATTCGAGAGAGGAGTCGCGCGATGCTTTAGTCAAAATTCCATCTTTCTACTGCGTTGCGAGACTCGAGAGAGCAGCGACGTAAGTGTGACATAAGTCCTGATATAACTCTGAGATAGAAAGAGATTTCATCTCAAGTTAGCAACTTTGATTTTAGCGCTTCATGTTATTCTAAATCCGCCTAAGTTAGAGATGACTAGGGGAAGTAGGGTAAGCGGATTTCGGAGATCGAGAGATAATGTTATCCATCTTAAAAATCGTTGCAGGATAGTAATTTTCCAATTATGAGAGATGATTTAAAAACAATTGTCATATCAGTCTAAGGAAAACAACATGCAAGACTAATTCTCCAAAGTAAGAAAAAGTCATTCTTAGATAAGGACTAAGTAGTATTTATTATCTATAGTTTCGCTTAACTAAATCACATCAATTATCTCACTTGAATTTAAGGAAAAGGTTAAGCTAGTAGTTGCGAGCACCAAATCATTCACTTACTCGAGGGACGATCACGTCTCACTCTATATTACTTGAACCGGCACGTACACTTGCGTTATTTTACATATACGTTACCGGCGTATCAAGTTTTTGGCGCCGTTGCCGGGGAGGTGTAACGGATTTAATGTGTTATTTCTTGCAATATTAGCAAGATCTGAGTATTTAGAGATCAAGTATTTGTTGTTTGTTTGTTTGTTGTTTCAAATCATTAAAAGTTAGTTCTGTGCATGTCCAGATATAGGCAATTTGAGTTATTGCCTTTAAATTCTGAAATCGAGCGATCTTGTAGACAGAACCGAAGAGAAGCTAGAAACGCTAACATTAATCACCTTGCGATGGATAATCCTGCACATGATAACGCTAATAATAATGATGGTCACGTGGATCAAAATGGCCAACCTGCGGCCCCATGAATGACTTGTCATGATTATAACACGCCTCTACGAGGAGGTTTACATTTCAGCATTGCTCGACCCGCAATTGCTGCAAATAATTTTAAAATGGATCCTCTTATTATGCAACAAGTGCAGAATAACAAGTTTGGAGGTTTTAGTCATGAGGACGCAAATTCTCATTTGAGAAATTTCTTAGCAATTTGCGATATGTTTAAATTCAATGGCGCATCTGAAGATGCAATAATGCTAAGACTATTTCCATTTTCTTTAGAAGGAAGGGCGAAAGATTGGTTGGAGTCGTTGCCTAATGATTCAATCACGACATGGGACCAATTGGTTGAAAAATTCTTAAATAAATATTTCCCACCATCTAAGACTGCAAAGCTGATTAGGGACATAACCACGTTTACACAGAATAACGGGGAAACTCTTTACGACGCTTGGGAGCGTTTCAAGGAGTTGTTAAGGAAATGTCCACATCATGGGTTGGCTCAACATCAACAAGTATCTACCTTTTATAACGGGCTACAGACGGCAACTATGATTTTAGTTGATGGAGCTGCAGGGGTTCTTTGATGAAGAAATATCCCGAGGATGCTTATTCTATATTAGAAGATCTAACCGCAAATAACTACCAAGCGTATGAGAGACAAGGGAATAGCAACCAAGTGGGCATCCATCAAGTGGACCAATTCACATCTTTGGCCGCCCAAATGGCCTCACAATTTAACCTTATTAACAAAAGATTAGATTCATTATCAACCACTACATCTAATGCCCCACTCACGGTTGAACAATTAAATCACATTACTGAAGAAGCAAATTATGTGGGCAGGCCACAAGGGCAAATTCCACCAGGATTCGCGAATCATTACCATCCCGAGTGGCGGAATCATCCGAACTTCTCGTGGAAGACTAATCAAGGGATGAACCAACCGGGGGGATTTAGCCAAACCCGAATCCACCGCCAATAATGTCTCACATCAACAAGTAAATCCTAGGAGAATGACAGATGAATTCATCTTAGGAATGTTTCAAAAATATGATTCTAAAATGGTAGGAATAGAATCTTCCTTAAGGTCTTTAGAGACAACTTTAGGTCAACTTGCAAACTCAATCAACCAAAGACCGATGGGATCTTTACCTTCTGACACCACGCCTAACCCTAGTCGAAATGACCAAAATGGTCATTGCAAGGCCATAGCTTTAAGGAGCGGAGTAGAGATAGCAAGCGGGGATGGGTTGTTGGAGAAAGTGAGGGAGGAAGAGAAGAATGAGAGAAATAATATGGCAAGGGAATTAGAAAAAGAAGGGTCTAGAGAGAGTAAGGAACCAGGGTTAATTGAACTTGATAACCCAACTAATAAAAAGAAAGACATCGTTTACCCTCCACCACCTTTTCCATCTAGGCTTGCCAAGAATAAGCTTGACATGCAATTCCAAAAGTTCATGGATGTGTTTAAAAAGTTAACTATAAATATCCCATTTGCTGAGGCACTTGAACAAATGCCTAGCTATGCTAAATTTATGAAGGACATCTTGTCAAAGAAGAGAAGATTCGTTGATAAGGAAATAGTAGCACTAACCGAAGAGTGCAGTGCTATTTTACAAAATAAGATACCACAAAAACTGAAAGATCCCGGGAGTTTTACAATTCCATGTTCAATTGGAATGAAGTTCTCCGGAAGAGCGTTGTGCGACTTGGGGGCTAGCATCAACTTGATGCCGCTATCTATTTACACAAAATTAGGTATTGGGGAGATCACACCAACATCTCTCACCCTCCAATTAGCTGATAGGTCTTTAGCTTTTCCTAAGGGAATTGTTGAGGACGTGCTAGTCAAGGTGGAGAAATTCATATTTCCAGCGGATTTCGTTGTGTTGGATATGGACGAAGATAAGGAAGTGCCCATTATCTTAGGACGACCATTTTTAGCCACCGGACGCACCCTTATAGATGTCCAAAAAGGTGAGTTAACAATGAGAGCAAACGATGAGGAAGTAACGTTTAATATCCTTAAAGCTATGAAATTCCCTGATGACAAGGAGGAATGTTTTTCGATAGAAGAAGTTGTTGTGCCTTCTAGGTTGGTACATGAGAGTGATGAACTAGAATCTAAATTGTTGAGTATTCTTACTATTGAGGAAGGAGAGGACGATTTAGAAGTCAAGGAGGTAGTCAAAACTTTAGATCCATGTGACAAGCAACCAATTGGTAGGAACTTCGAGGTTATAAGTAGGTCCAGCGAGCCTACAACAATGAAACCATCTATTATTGAACCACCGAAATTAGATTTGAAGCCACTGCCCGAACATCTGAAATATGTTTTTCTTGGGGAGAATAACACTCTACCGGTTATCATTGGTGCATCGTTAGAACGAGATAAGGAACTAGAATTACTTGAAGTCTTACGAGAGTTCAAGGGTGCCATTGGTTGGACTTTAGCCGATATCAAGGGAATTAGCCCGTCTGTTTGCATGAATAAAATATTATTAGAAGAGGGGGCAAAAGGATCTATAGAGCATCAACGTAGGCTTAGTCCTCCCATGAAAGAAGTTGTGATGAAAGAAATAATTAAGTGGCTCGATGCAGGCATCATTTACCCTATCTCAGATAGTAAGTGGGTGAGCCCGGTGCAATGTGTACCGAAAAAGGGTGGAATGACTATTGTTAAAAATGATAATAATGAAATCATACCTACTAGGGCCGTCACGGGATGGAGAATATGTATGGACTATAGGAGACTGAACAAAATGACTAGAAAAGACTATTTCCCGCTTCCATTTCTTGACCAGTCCTCGATAGGTTGGCGGGTAGTGAGTATTTTTGTTTCCTTGATGGATATTCGGGGTACAACCAGATCATGGTTGCACCTGAAGATCAAGAAAAGACGACATTTACATGCCCGTTTGGAACTTTTGCATTCCGGAGAATGCCTTTTGGGTTATGTAATGCACCCGCAACATTCCAACGCTGTATTATCGCTCTGCTTGCCGAGTTGATTGAGGAGGGGATTGAGATTTTCATGGATGACTTTTCAGTGTTTGGAAGATCATTTGATGTTTGTTTAAGAATATTAAGTAAGGTTTTGAGAAGATGTGTTGAAACAAATTTAGTATTGAATTGGGAGAAGTGCCATTTCATGGTGCGCGAAGGAATTGTCTTAGGACACAAAGTGTCTAGTAAGGGGTTAGAGGTTGACCGTGCAAAGGTGGAAGTCATAGAAAAACTCGCTCCACCGACGAATGTCAAGGGCATTCGTAGTTTTTTGGGTCATGCGGGTTTTTATAGACGCTTTATAAAAGACTTCTCTAAAATATCTAAGCTGCTATGCAACCTTCTTGAAAAAGACACTCCGTACATTTTTGATGATAATTGCCTGACGGCATTCCAAACATTAAAACAGCGTCTAGTGACATCTCCTATAGTTAAGGCACCAGACTGGTCATTGCCATTTGTGCTTATGTGTGATGCTAGCAATTACGCGGTTGGAGCCGTGTTAGGGCAGCTTCATAACAAAATCTTTCACACTATCTATTATGCTAACAAAACACTTATGGATGCCCAGCTGAACTATACCACCACGGAAAAGGAATTATTAGCTGTTGTATTTGCCTTTGACAAATTCTGTTCGTACTTGATAAACTCCAAAGTGATAGTTTACACAGATCATGCAGCAATAAGATATCTGGTAGATAAAAAGGACGCAAAGACTAGACTTATTAGATGGGTCCTCCTTTTACAAGAATTCGATTTAGAAATCAAAGATCGAAAGGGAGCCGAGAATCCAGTAGCCGACCATCTATCACGATTAGATCACAAAAGCGAGAAAAATATGCATGTTGAGATTGGAGAAAATTTTCCTGACGAACGATTACTAGCTATATCAGACACGAATAACACTCCATGGTATGCAGATTTTGTTAACTACATCGTTAGTAGAGTGCTCCCTACGGATTTTAATCACCAACAAAGGAAACGGTTTCTTCATCAGGTGAAATTCTACTTATGGGATGAACCATACTTATTCAAAATCTGTGCAGATCAAATCATTCGTAGGTGTGTTCCTGAAGTTGAAGTCCAAAGTATTTTGGAAAAATGTCATGCTTCTCCATACGGAGGCCATTTTCGAGGAGACTGTACTGCTATGAAGGTTTTAGAATCAGGATTTTATTGGCCGACACTATTTAAGGATGCCCATACTTTTGTAAAAAACTGTGATCGATGTCAAAGAGTGGGAAATATTCATCGTGGAGCAAGCATGCCTATGTCTAATATTCTAGAAGTCGAAGTGTTCGACGTGTGGGGTATAGACTTCATGGGGCCTTTTGTAAATTCAAACGGGAACTTGTATATTCTGCTAGTGGTAGATTATGTTTCAAAATGGGTAGAGGCACACAAAAAAATGATGGCAAGGTTGTATTAAAGTTTCTCAAGACTAACATATTCACTAGATTTGGTACACCAAGGGCTATAGTTAGTGATGGAGGGGCACACTTTGCAATTTGCAATTAAATCACTTTTGAAGAAATATGGAGTAACTCATAAAGTTGCCCTGGCCTACCACCCGCAAACCAACGGTCTAGCGGAAGTTTCAATCGAGAGATTAAATCAATATTAGAAAAAACGGTGAATGTCACTCGCAAGGATTGGTCGCTAAAACTAAATGATGCTTTATGGGCCTATAGAACTGCATTTAAAACTCCTATAGGATTGACCCCGTACAAAATGATTTATGGGAAGGCGTGTCATCTCCCGGTGGAGTTGGAACATAGAGCTTACTAGGCCATTAAAAAACTGAATTTTGATTTTCAAGAGGTAGGGATGAAAAGATTACTACAGATAAATGAATTGGATGAGATTCGATTGAACGCATATGAGAGCTCGAGGGTATATAGGAAAAGACAAAGAAATGGCATGATGCAAGACTAATTGCAAAAGAGTTCAAGATGGGACAATTAGTCTTGTTATTCAACTCGAGATTAAAATTCTTTCCAGGCAAACTTAAGTCTAGATGGTCTGGACCATTTAGAGTAAAAGAGGTGCACCCGTTTGGAGTAGTAACAATTTGCAATGAGAAGGATGGCTCTACGTTCAAGGTGAACGGTCAACGATTGAAAGAGTATTATGTAGATAATGACCATCGTGAGGCGATGGTCATACATTTACAATAACAAGTTGACGAAAAACGTCCGGCCGGGACGTTCTAAACGAGGCGCTGGTGGGAGGCAACCCATCGATTAGATTTATATAGGTTTATATAAATAATTGACGTAGTTAATTTGTTATTTTTGATGTGAATTACTCAATTGGAAGGAGGATGTCCATAGCCCTACTTGATCTAGCTTGAAATTATCCAAGAGGAAGTTTGGCGATTCAGGAGGAACAAAATTCGGATAGGTTTGTTGGGAGCACGTAAAAAGAGCAGAATTTAAATTCTTAAAAATTGTTGCAACAACCCCATTACATACGTAATGGGATTCTGCGTACTGCCTCTTCCTTCAACCACCAGGGCTGGCGTTCAGCGCCGGTTCAATTGAACCGGCGTACAGGCGGTTCATTTCCTGCTGGTTGTTGTGACAAGTCGTTACATATGTAATGGGAATTAAATTACTGACTGCTCCTTCACTAAGCGTGGTTTAGGCGTTCAATTGAACCGGCGCGCCGATTACTCCTAAGATGGCGGTTTAAAGGTTATTAAAGCTTTAATCCGGTTTAATTTAAACCTAAGCCGGGTTTAGCTAAATAATTAAAATCCTTAAAGTTTATAAGGAAATTCCCCCCCCCCCCATTTCGCAAAACTCGCTTCCCCCGACTAGGGTTAGAGAGCCTGCGCGCGATCCGGCGGCGGCGTTCACCGAGCGAGTGTTGGTGGCGGCGCTCGCGCGCGATCCGGCGGCGGCGTTCACGCGAGGTGTTGGCGGTGGTATTCACGCAAGGTGTCGGCGGCGCTTGCGCGATACGTGGGCCGCGACGGAGGCGATCCCGGCTACGCCGGCTTTTGCGCGAAGTGTGGGCGGCGAGAACGACGATCGGCGGCGCCATCATCATTTTGCGGGAGCAATAGTGCTGCTCCGCGCACGATTCTCATATCTGACGGGCCATAGCAACCGGAGGCTTTTCCACGACGACTCCTAAGGTATACACCTTTCCCCCCTCCTTCTGTGCTAACTAATGCAAACCCTAGTACACAAATTTATTTCTTTGTGGTTTGTGTGTTACGTATATGCTTAGCCTCCATTATGTCATCTAAGAAGGGAGATAAGATGAGGAAGGGAAGGGAGTTGCTAGAAATCTTGAAAAATTTGTTGGAGAGGGTGCGCGGAAGCGATTTGAGCAGGTGAAGTCCATTCAGTTTATAGAGGAGAGGGATTCGTGATGGAAAAAACGAGCGTGGAGTCTTGCATACGCTGAGCAGATTAAGGCGCTCAATTGGGAGTCATTTTGCCACCCACGTACTGAAATTGTTCCTGCATGGGTGTATGAATTTTATGCAAACGCCCGGGACGTTGAATATGAGACGGTGATAGTGCGGGGCAAGGAAGTTACTTTTTCTGCGGCTCGAATTAGCGATATGTTTAACCTGTAAGATCAAGAGTATGAAGATTACATCGAGATTTTGAACAAAGTCAATCTTAGTGACATGTTGAAGGTTGTGTGCACCACAGACGAACCCAAATGGATGAGTCCGAAACAAACAATTCTGAAAACCTCAAGCTTGACTCGACAAGCTAAAGCGTGGCTCTTATTTGTTAACGTCGTTAAGTTAACGGGGCGTCCTACCGACCAAACACCCTAATAGTGTGGCATTGGATAAGTTGGGATTGATCTACGGAATAATCACAGGAATGCAATTTGACGTTGTCAAGATCATCACGTTACAGTTGCGGCAGAAGATTAGGGAGGTGAAACCTCGGCAGTTATGGTTCCCGTCACTGATCACTGAGCTTTGTAGGGCTGCGGGAGTGCCTATGGAGGCAAATGACATAGTTGCACCAGTCAAGCGACATATCACCAAAACAGTCATTGAAGTGAATATCAAGGTCGGATCAGGTAACGATAGAACAGGGCAAGGCGATGCTCAGAGTTCGCAGACACGGGCAAGGAACCCTTTACGTATCAATATTCCAGCAGTCGATCATGGGGCCGACCCCGATGCTCTGATGGAACATATTGAGTACATCAAAGCTTATCAGCGCTGTCAGCAGATGTACGCGAAAGAACATTTGAGGATCTTCGGGGGAACATACGGAAAGTCATGGAAAAGGCGAAGATCCCGATGTCGAAGCCAAAGTTTAGGATGTTGGGCCAATTTGACGATGCTGGCTATCTCCTGACTTCAGACCGAACTAGAGTTGATCCAGCCAAGGTTGCAGAAGAGGAGGAGGACGAAGACGACGACGAGGATGAAGACAATGATGGGGACGAAGAAGCGTCTGGTGATGAGGAAGCAGAGTCTGATGATGAGGCAGAGGCCGACGAATCTCCTTAGTGGCCGCTATTATCTCTAGCATTTTGTTAGTTATTCCTCTCTTTCGCACCGTTAGGAAGTTGATATATTATAGTTCATTTTGGCCTATGCTACTCACTGACTTTCAGCTTATTTTGCTATATAATTTTGCTTGTTTCAAGTTTTATCATGCTTCAATTAATCTAAGCTCTCAAATGATGTTGATTCACCACTGATTATTTCAAGGAATGTTATGTATGCGTTGAAAGTTTTATTTATTTTGGAGCTAACTTGTTTCAGGAAACGAAGTCACCTTTATTTGTCCTCTATTGCTAATCCATTTGTAATTACGCTTCCCTTTTATTTGGGCTATGAATTTTCTAAACTTTGGAATATACTCAGTATGCAGAACAAGTTGATTAGTCAATTGCCTACGCTTAGTACTCATGGATTTGTAAGGAATGAAGATAGTTGCACAAATGTCTACATTATGAATTCAGGGGAGTTATTTTAATTCATTTATTTATATCCCTATATCTTTCATTACTAATCAACAATAGTCAACATAACTATTGCATATAGTCTTGCTAGGGTCTAGCAATGCTTTAGGTGTGGGGGGTGGTTTACCCTTCATTATTTGGGTGCTTAATATGTTGATTGAGCTTGAGGTCAATGACCCAAATTTTTACCCCAATTATGATAGACTAGACAATCTTAACAGTTCGGACTTCGAATTTGAAGTTAGCATGATATTTGACTAAAGTGTTAAGTGTTTTTATGCACAATGCACAATTTTTTTCAAAATTTATTATCCTTCCCTACAAAGTTTTGTTGATAATTGACTCCTAGAAATGAATAGGGAGGGATAAGTAAGAACTGAGTTAATGATGTATACCAAGACAAAGGATTATGTAGTTAAACCATTGTGATCCTTCATGAGTATCTTTGAGCTTGCTCTTTATCCTTTGCTACACATTACCAAATGCTTCAATCCCTAAATTGTCGACTAGTCATATCTTAATTGACTAACCATTTATGGGTGTTCAATTCAACATATAAAAAAAAAGAGTAAATGTCATAGTGATATGTGGCTAAAGTATGTAGGAGCCTACTTGGAATGATCCCAACTATGCCTAAAAAAAAGAGAGAAGAGAAAAGTAGAAAAAATGATCAATTTTGTCATAGTGATATGCGGCCTAGGTAGGCGAATACATACTTGGAATGATCCCAACTATGGGCATAATATTAGATATTTAATGTTAATGAATTGAACCTCATAATATGGTAATTGATTAGGACGTTCGACTAGGATTTTTCTTTCACCCCACTATCAAGCATTCAACATTGCGAACCAAGCCAAAGCCTAACTACTTCCATATAAACTAAAGCTCTTGTCGCGGTTAAGATCAAAAAAAAAACTTAGCATATTCTCATCCTTTTCAATTCATATGGAGGCTAAAAACAATTGTGTTGGGAGTAAATAAATTTTGAAGAAATCACACGCAACACTAAATTTTTAATTGCACTTTTGCTTTTATCAAACTAATGAATTCGTGAGAGTCGAATTTTTAATGATTGGCAAGCTTATCAGTTGTGTAGTCTTGATGATGTTAAGACTCAGTTGGGTTAAGGACAAGGATCATTGAATTCTCATCTCAATAGCTATCCATTCACTCAAATAAATTTTATGAAATGTCTTTGCTCGGGACTAGCAAGACTCAAGTGTGGGGGTGTGATAACTTCCTAAATGAAGTTATCCATGTCCATTTTATTGATAAAAAATAGTGAAAAGATGTTCTATTGAGTATAAAAAGATGATAAAAATCATCTTTAACTTAAGTTTGAGTTATTTGATCATTTTCTAATGTTTTCTTGTCAGATTAGCCGAAAAACTCAATCCGGAGAAGGAATGCTGAATCAGTTTGCTGTGCTGGGAAAGTTGTCATAACAACTTTTTTAGTTGTTATAACAACTTTCGGAATTTAAAAGATCCGAATTTTTGAAATATTGCAGTAGTTACAAATTGAAAGGAGGCATCCTTTCAGATTGGGGCACGAAATTAAAGGACGAAAATGGCTGGAAAAAGGGATGATGATTCATACTTGGAGAAGAAAAAGAAGAGGAGATTGCTTGGAGAAGAAGACCTAGGGCAACACCGGATCTTGGAGAAGGATTGCTTGTATGCGAATTGGAGATCATCTTCCGGCGTTATTTTACATTCTTTTTATCTGGCTGTAAGATCTTTCCAATTTGTGATGTTCTCTCTCCCCTTCCACCATGAACTAATTCCATAAGTCTTGTGTGTTGTGAGTAGTTAGACTTTTTATGATGACTTGATTTAAATTTATCTTTCATAATTGGTTGATGTTCTATCTTTATTGAGATTATGTCTTTTATATGTGGAATTTTTGAGTAAGTGTTCTTCTCCTAGATAGTGTGGCGAGATTCGAGAGATGAGTCGTGCGACCATAAGGTTGAATCCTCATTGCGTGCGGCGAGATTCGAGAGAGGAGTCGCGCGATGCTTTAGTCAAAATTCCATCTTTCTACTGCGTTGCGAGACTCGAGAGAGCAGCGACGTAAGTGTGACATAAGTCCTGATATAACTCTGAGATAGAAAGAGATTTCATCTCAAGTTAGCAACTTTGATTTTAGCGCTTCATGTTATTCTAAATCCGCCTAAGTTAGAGATGACTAGGGGAAGTAGGGTAAGCGGATTTCGGAGATCGAGAGATAATGTTATCCATCTTAAAAATCGTTGCAGGATAGTAATTTTCCAATTATGAGAGATGATTTAAAACAATTGTCATATCAGTCTAAGGAAAACAACATGCAAGACTAATTCTCCAAGTAAGAAAAAGTCATTCTTAGATAAGGACTAAGTAGTATTTATTATCTATAGTTTCGCTTAACTAAATCACATCAATTATCTCACTTGAATTTAAGGAAAAGGTTAAGCTAGTAGTTGCGAGCATCAAATCATTCACTTCCTCGAGGGACGATCACTTCTCACTCTATATTACTTGAACCGGCACGTACACTTGCGTTATTTTACATATACGTTACCGGCGTATCAGAGACAACCGCAGCAGTGTGGCTCTCCTCCTTGGCCTCAGTCTCCACACCCTTCTTCTGCTCATTCTTCAGGCATAGCAGAACTTCTTGATGTGTCCCATCTTGTGGCAGAAATGACTCCACGTTCTGATATCATGAATGTGACTTCCCTATGCTCTGGCTTCTTTCCTCCTTCCGTCCTCGACTCTTGCTCCTGCCTCTCCCCCTGGATTTCGTAAACAGAACATTAGCTCGTGATGAAGAGCCTGACGTACCTTGAGACTTCTGTCTCACCTCTTCGTTCAAGATCCCACTCTTGGCGATCTCCATGGTGATAATCCCCTGGGGTGAAGAATTGATCAGTGCAATCCTGACCATCTCCCAAGAGTCCGGAAGCGACTTCAACAGCCACAGCATATTGACCTCATCCTCAAATGTCACCTTCATCACCGTCAACTGATCAATGATTCCTTGGAACTCATTGACATGATCCATGATCGGTGAGCCTTCCCGGTAGCGGAACTCTCCAAGCTTCGTCAGCAAAGCCAGCTTGTTGATGCCATGCTCTTGGCATACAACGTTTCCAGAGTTCTCCACAGCTCCATCGCATCCGTGATGCTAGCCACGTGGTTGTAGACGTTCGGCTCTACGAACCGTCTAATGAAACCACAGAGCTTTCGGTGCTCCACCTGCCATTTAGCCGGATCCATATCCTTCGGCATCTCTTCGAAGATAGGGGCATGCCAGCCCTTGACGTAGATGAGATCCTCCATAAGCATGTGCCACTGATGATAATTTGCTCTCATTCAACTTGACCATCTGTTCTGAAGTCAATTCCATCTTGCTAAACCAACTGGCCGGACTGACCACAGTTCTCTGAGCGCGACTCTCTCACGATAAGTCACTGAAGAGGATAGCCAGAGGACCAATGGACGTAAACTACCGCACTCAATGCCAAACCTGAGAATACAATCGCCTCGTCTCAAAATCACAAAAGGTCGGCCCAGTATCGGCCCTGTTCTGACTACTGACCAGCAACTTGGCTCTGATACCACTTGTTGGGAAAAATAGCACGATCCCGACCAGGGCACCTATAGTGGATTTATAAGCAAGACAAATACAAGCACTGCAATAATAACTTGAAAGTCCACCTAGTGTCAACTACCTTCACCTATGGGGGGGGGGGGGGGAATAGGTGACGTGCAGCATTTTTGCGGAATTAAAATTGTACCTGCACACGAAAACAAAACAACACAGCAAAGAAAGTACACAAGCAATTTATAGTGGTTCCCCGATTTGGGTACATCCACTTTCCCCCTTCGACCTATCTCCCAATAAGGTACGACTCGGTCACTTCACCAACAGGATTGAAATCCAATCCTTGCACTATCGGAAGGAACTCTTCCACACGTAGGATACAACACTCCCACAACACGGGTTGCACCCAACCCTCACAACTAGGAACCAACGTTCCTTTACAACAAAAATGAAACTAGAATGTACAAGAGATACCAACAACTTTTGGAGACTAAGGTGTCTCTCTTCGTTCGATGACGTGTTCTTGAAGTCAACGAAGAGTCCACAACCCTAGATCTCTCTTGGAGAGAATCTCCCCGAAACCGGTGGCGGCAAGAAGGGCGGCGGCTCGGTTCTCGGGATCGGCGGCGACAACTGTGTGTGGCTGCTGCACTTTGGAGATTCAATCTTCGTAGCAAAGCTAGCAAGGTCTACCAACGGTCACACTAGGATCGATCGTCTCGATCGATTCGGAATGGGAAGGTTTTCCCGATCAACGAATCAAGAGACAAAGGATCTCTGGTTAGACGCGTGAGATGCTACGCTTGGCTAAGCTTCTGTCGCCGGAAGATCTGGAAGAATCACGATCAAACGGCCAGCGATCGACTAGCACGAGCAGCGATGGCGGCGGAGCAGGTATCGCAATCTAGGTCAAGGTCGGCTGCTCGGCTTTCTTTTTCTGTGTTTTTTTTCTGTTCAAAAATACGCGTGTATTTATACACTAGAATACACCTTTATGACCGTTGTGGGTCCCACCAGAAGAAACCCTAATATCGGTTCAAAACAGCGTCTTAACATTTGATCCGGTCCAGCGGGATCCAGAAAATCGTCTAAGGCAAAATCGGCGAGAATCAAAAGTGATTCTCGTCGAATCGGCGAGAATCGAAGGTGATTCTCGTCGATTCGGCGAGAATCAAAGGTGATTCTCATCGATTTTGACTTATTGGCACGCTCTGATTTAGCCGGATAGAGACGGCGAGAATCAGCCAGTGATTCTCGACGATTCGGCGAGAATCACTAGTGATTCTCCCCGAATCGGCGAGAATCACTTGATGATTCTCGTCGATTAACACTTAAACGATTTTTCGTCTTTCCGCCCATGAGCTGCTCTTTGACCCATCCTTGCTCCTTGTCTGCTCTTGCATAATCACAGCCCTGTACTTGAAAGTAAGTACACTCCAATAGAGAGAGTACACGTAGGCCAACACACTGATCTGCTCAACGAGGGATTACGTCGTGCAGACCCGTGTATATTGACCTACTGCACCCTGACATTGGTGTGCACTTAGCGTGGAATAACTGCAAGCACAACTTGAAAGTAAGTACACTCCAATAGAGAGAGTACACGTAGGCCAACACACCGATCTGCTCAACGAGGGATTACGTCGTGCAGACCCGTGTATATTGACCTACTGCACCCTGACATTGGTGTGCACTTAGCGTGGAATAACTGCAAGCACAACTTGAAATATTTTATCAAATACATTGTTTATTTACCTTAGCTTGTTCAGGGGCTTCTTCAAATCAGGTACGTTGTGGATACAATACCCAACAATCTCCCTCTATTTGAAGAAGCCTAAACCCTACAAGCTAAGGTGAATAGAGCGTATGAGAATGAAAATCATAAACTTGAAATTGAGTTGAGAGAGATATTCATTACAAATACCAATTTCTTGAGAGCAAACTTGGAGCCACCTTAGCCAACTTGGAGCCACCTTAGCCTTAGCCGAGAGGGTAATCTCCCCCTTTTCGGCTTCTGCAAATCTGGGTCTGTTGCATTTGACCCCTTGCTCCCCCTCAGTTCTTGCACCTATGCTCACACTTGAGTTCCTGGCAGAGGCTCCCACTAGATGCACGAGCCTGGAGCTTCTGTATTATTCATTCCTCATAGTTTAGTATCCCCAATT
The DNA here is from genome assembly GCA_039583875.1 of Platanthera guangdongensis. NCBI lineage: Eukaryota > Viridiplantae > Streptophyta > Magnoliopsida > Asparagales > Orchidaceae > Platanthera > Platanthera guangdongensis. The sequence goes on along the minus strand of CM077160.1, from coordinate 159,727,993 downwards.
CAGTTTTGAAAAGACTGAACTTGGCTTCGTCTAAGGGCTTTGTGAAAATATCTGCAATCTGCTTGTCCGTGGGGATATAACAGAGAGAGATGTCCTTGTTCTCCACGTGCTCCCAAATGAAGTCGTAGCGCACTTCAATATGCTTCGTTCTGCTGTGCGATACCGGATTGTTGGCAATTACAATTGCACTGGAGGAGTCGCAGTACATTGGTACTTCCTTGAACTGAAGGTCGTAGTCGGCTAACTGGTTTCTGATCCATAGGAGTTGTGCGCAACAGCTGCCTGCCGAGATGTACTCAGACTCTGTTGTGGAGGTAGCTACACAATTCTGCTTCTTGCTGTTCCAGGAGATAAGCCTTCTTCCGAGGAATTGACACGTCCCGGAAGTGCTTTTCCTGTCATCCCTACTCCCTACAAAATCAGCATCTGAAAAACCTATTAGCTCGACATCATTGTTTCTCGGGTACCACAAGCCAAGATTGGGAGTACCTTTAAGGTATCTTAGAATTCGCTTTGCAGCGACATAGTGAGATTCCTTAGTGTTCACTTGATATCTGACACAGACACATGTGGAGAACATGATATCCGGTCTATTAGCAGTAAGGTAGAGCAGGGATCCAATGATGCTTTTGTATTTGGTTTCATCGAAAGGTTTACCTTTCTCATCCTTATCCAGAGACATAGTGGATCTCATTGGAGTCCTCATAGAGGTTGCATTCTCCATACCGAATTTCTTGAGGAGTTCATTTGTGAACTTCGTCTGAGAGATGAAGATTCCATCCTCAGACTGTTTCACTTGAAGTCCCAAGAAATACTTTAGCTCTCTCATACTGCTCATTTCAAACTTTCCTTGCATAAGTTTAGAAAACTTTTTGCAAAGATTGTTGTCCGTTGAGCCGAATATAATGTCATCGACATAGATTTGCACCAGCAAAATCTTGTCTTTGACTTCCCTGAGAAACAATGTCTTATCTATTTTACCTCTAGAGAACTTGTTCTCAAGAAGAAAACTAGATAAAGTCTCATACCAAGCTCGTGGAGCTTGTTTTAAACCATATAGAGCTTTATTAAGAAAATATACATGATTGGGATAAGTAGGATTGGCAAAACCTGGGGGTTGAGCGACGTATACTTCCTCTTTCAGGTCTCCGTTCAAGAATGTTGATTTCACATCCATTTGATAAACTGTGAATCCTTTGTGCGAAGCATACGCCAGGAACAATCTGATTGCCTCGGGCCTTGTCACTGGTGCAAAAGTCTGGTCGAAGTCAATCCCCTCCTCCTGTCTGTAACCTTGAGCCACCAGCCTGGCCTTGTTCTTTATGATGACACCATGTTCATCCAGTTTGTTTCTGAAGATCCACTTGGTGCCAATCACATTCTGCTTGTGTGGTCTGGGAACTAGCGTCCAAACGTTGCATCGTTCGAATTGATGTAGTTCATCTTGCATGGCCAAAATCCATGCCGCATCTTTGTTCGCCTCGTCGAACTTCTTTGGCTCAACCTGTGACAGGAAGCTAAGATGCAAAATCTCGTTAATAGTACCTCTTCGAGTTCTGACATCGTCACGAGGATCTCCGATGATCTGATCTCTAGGATGATCCCTCACGTGCCGGAGCTCTAGAAGTCTGGCGTCTGGAGCTTCGACTACTTCTTGGGCTTCTCCTTCTTCTAAGAGATTTGTTCCATCTTGATCTTCAACATTCCCAGTTGACGTTGAGGTGGAAACTTTGACGTACTTAGGGGTTTCATCTTTAGCGGTCTCATCGAGACACAGCTGTTCAAGTCGTGCACCTGCATCTTCAAGAATACCGCTGGAAGAATTGTTGTTAAGCAAACTTCCTTCATCAAATTCAACATTAATTGATTCTTCTACCACTAGGGTTTTCTTATTGAAGACCCTATATGCCCGACTGTGGGAACTATAGCCCATGAATATGCCTTCGAAGCATTTTTCACCAAATTTAGTACGCGGGTACTTCCCATTATTCAGTACATAACATCTGCAACAAAAGATCCTCAAGTAGGACATGGTTGGTTTCCTGCCTCTCAGTAGCTCATAAGACGTCTTACGATGATGCTTGTTGATCAATGCTCGGTTTTGTACATGACAAGCTGTATTGACCGCCTCTGCCCAGAAGTATTCTGGGAGAGAAGCGTCTTTCAACATTGTCGTGTAGGCTTCAATGAGAGTTCTATTTCTCCTCTCCGCAACTCCATTTTGCTGAGGAGTGCGCGGGGAGGAAAACTCATGAAAGATACCTTGTTCTTCACAAAACTCTGTCATAGCACCAGATTCGAATTCTGTTCCATGGTCACTTCTGATTTTGACCACTGAGCAGTTAAATTCGTTCTGAACCTGCTTGACAAAACTAGTGAAGATGTCAAACGTATCCGACCTTCGTTTTAAGAAGAACACCCATGTAAACCGAGAATGATCATCAACTATCACTAGCGTATAGGACTTGCCTCCCAAGCTATGAACTTGCATTGGACCAAACAAGTCCATATGTAGAAGGTAAAGACATCGGGAAGAGTCTTTGTCTGCAATGCTCTTAAAGGTAGCCCGAGTCTGTTTGCCCATCTGGCATGCAGGACAGGGGCTATCTTTGATGCACTTGATAACGGGAGCATCTCTTACTAAATTTTTAGAAAACAGCATACTAATTGTTTTGAAATTAACATGTGTCAATCTCTTGTGACATTGTTCACAAAGAGATACACTGTCTGTTGTCACTAGGCATACGGGGGTAGATGAATCTAAACTAAGAAAATTTAAGCAGAAGATATTTCGGCTCATAATGCCTGTTAATACCGTCTTAGAAGAGGCACATGATATTATCAGGCATTTATCCTTGCAGAACTTAACGTCATAACCTTTGTCACATAACTGACTTACACTGATCAGGTTATGGTTTAACCCTTCAACATAAGCCACGTCGGTGATAGAGATTATACCGTTGGAAATCATACCGTAACCTCTGGTGACTCCTCGATCTGACCCCCCAAAGATGACTTTGGGTCCATTCGCGACTGGAGTGTTATCACGCAGCAGGCTTCTTGTCCCAGTCATATGCCGGGAGCATCCACTGTCCAGGTACCATATTGGCATTTTGGTGGCCTTTGGACATTCCTGCAAAACAAAATTAATTTCCCTTAGGAACCCAATCGAACTTGGGTCCTAAATTCTTGGTTAGCATACTCCCCCTTGGGTGGTTAACCCTACAAGTGGTCGGCCTCGCATTGCTAACATATGGAGTCACGTTATACCTCGGATTAAACCAACAATCCACGACAAAGTGACCGACTTTGCCACAACACCAACAGTCAAATCTGTTGTACCTCTTCCTAGACTCCTGCTTTACCCTGGGAATGGTGGGTACAGCCGGGGCCTTTGATCTGGAGGTGGAGGCCTCATACTGATTACAGTCACATGACTTCTTCACCTTCTGTTTCTTCAGTATATCAGGCTTGACTCTTGGTGCCTACTTTCCATTATGGCCGGTAGAGAATTGACCATAATTTCCCATGTGGATTTCCTCATAAGGTGCCTTGAAGGCACTCTCACCGAAGTTCCGGGGAAAAGTCCAACCATCATATCGGCTCTTTGGCTTTGCAACCGAGGGCCGGAAATTATGACCAAAGGTTGATTCAAAGTCATGTTGGTTGCAAGGAAAGCTAGGCTTTCTGAACGCAACAGGACTGAGCGGAGCCTTTCCCTTTTCAGCAGCAGAGGCCTTCTTGGCGGCCTTATTCTTTCTCTGGTTCCTGTTTCTCCTGGATGAGGAACCAGATACCCCTACATGCCCCAAGGCAGCTCCTTTGGCCTGAGCAGAGAAGGTATCAACCACTGGAAGAACTGTTTTTGGCATAGAGAAGCTCTTGACGATCTTCCTTTCTGCCGCAAGTTGTTCTTCCAACTTGTCGACTTCCTCCTGCTTAAGATCAAGGAGCTTAAGAGACTCTGAATGCTTTGAAGTCAGGTCTAGGTGCTCCTGTCGAAGAGAGATCAAACTGGTGATCTCTTCCCTTAGGGAGACACACTCACCCTTAAGGAATTTCACTTCCTTTTTCTCAGCCTTCAATCTCTTACGGTACTCCTCGAAAGTGTTGAGCAGAAGCTCATACTTCTCGAGGAGCTCCGCTTCACGGGCCGAAAGGCTATCCTCAGGGTCATCATCCTGAGACTCGGGATCAGATTCAGAGTCGGAGAGAGGGGTGTGAGCCTTTACCTTCCCAGTAAATGGAGGGCATTCTCCTTCTGAGTCGGAGCGACCCACCAGCCCGAAGTAGGCATCCTCATTATCACTGGAGTTTGAGGAATCAGACTCACTCAGTGTCTTTGGCCTTTTGGCGATGTAGCTCCGCTCTTTCTTCTTATCTCTAGAGGATTTGTGATCCTCTCCTTTCCCTTTTTCTCTCTTGCCTTGGTAGCAGTCGGCCACGACGTGTCCTGGCTTATTGCATCCAAAACAAATAATGTCAGAGGAGCGATGTTTGTTCGGTTTAGAAGCATACCTGTCAGAAGAATAATTTTTCTTCTGATGCCTGAAGGAGGAGCCGTCTCTCTTTCTTTGATTCCTCATCTTGAGGAACTTCTTGAATTCTCGGGTGATGAGGGAGAAATCTTCCTCAGACAGCTCTGAACTGGAGGAGCATGGCTCGGAGTCCTCCTCCTCATCCTTTTTCCTGGCACGGTATGAAACCGCACCCTTGCCCTTTCTGGAGGGAATGGCTTTTAGGGCCACAGTATTTTCCTTGACTGCAGCCTTCTCTGCTTCTTCTTCTGCTTTCCTGGTGTTCAGTTGAAGCTCATAGGACATCAGCTTCCCAAACAGAATTTGCGGGTCTGTTTCAGCAAGTCTGCCAAACTCTCAGATGGCGCGGATCTTTGTGTCTCATTCCTTAGTAAGGGACCTAAGGAATTTATCATTAAGTTCACCATCAGTGAACACTCTACCATATCCTTTGAGGGCATTGACAATCTTGAGGAAGTTCTCGAAGGTGACTCCGATCTCTTCCTTAGGCCCTTGTCTGAAGGCCTCATATTTCTGGTTCAGAAGGGATCTCCGATCATCCCTCACTTCATCAGTGCCCTCCATTAGGATAATCAGGCAGCGCCAGATCTCCTTTGCTGTCCTGCAGTTGCAGAAGTTCTGCATCATTGAGTCATCGACCGCGCTGACCAGAATGTTCTGCGCCTTCTTGTCAAGTCCCACCAGCACCATCTCGTCCTTATCCATTTCAGAAATTTTCTTTGGCACTTTCTTGGTAGGATCAATGGTGGAGACCTTAGTGGGGACATAAGGTCCCTCCTCCACGATCATGAAGAGTCGAGGATCAACTGCTTTCATGTAGAACCTGATCCTTTCCTTCCAGATAGGAAAGTTGAGTCTGGTGCACACTGGGATCTTGCATGTGTACTTGAGCCCGTCCATAGTAGATGTTTGCCTTCTTCTTGACACTAGCGGCAGGATTCTACTCAAGGTGTGAACCTTTTTGATGAGGAACTTGCCTCTGATACCACTTGAAAGTCCACCTAGTGTCAACTACCTTCACCTATGGGGGGGGGGGAATAGGTGACGTGCATCGTTTTTGCGGAATTAAAATTGTACCTGCACACGAAAACAAAACAGCACAGCAAAGAAAGTACACAAGCAATTTATAGTGGTTCCCCGATTTGGGTACATTCACTTTCCCCCTTCGACATATCTCCCAATAAGGGACGACTCAGTCACTTCACCAACGGGATTGAAATCCAATCCTTGCACTATCGGAAGGAACCCTTCCACACGTAGGAGACAACACTCCCACAACACGGGTTGCACCCAACCCTCATAACTAGGAACCAACGTTCCTTTACAACAAAAATGAAACTAGAATGTATAAGAGATACAAACAACTTTTGGAGACTAAGGTGTCCCTCTTCGTTCGATGACGTGTTCTTGAAGTCAACGAAGAGTCCACAACCCTAGATCTCTCTTGGAGAGAATCTCCCCGAAACCGGCGGCAGCAAGAAGGGCGGCGGCTCGGTTCTCGGGATCGGCGACGACAACTGTGTGTGGCTGCTGCACTTTGGAGATTCAATCTTCGTAGCAAAGCTAGCAAGGTCTACCAACGGTCACACTAGGATCGATCGTCTCGATCGATTTGGAAGGGGAAGGTTTTCCCGATCAACGAATCAAGAGACAAAGGATCTCTGGTTAGACGCGTGAGACGCTACGCTTGGCTAAGCTTCTGTCGCCGGAAGATCTGGGAGAATCACGATCAAACGGTCGTCGATCGACTAGCACGAGCGGCGACGGCGGCGGAGCAGGTATCAAAATCTAGGTCAAGGTCGGCGGCTCGGCTTTCTTTTTCTGTGTTTTTTCTGTTCAAAAATACGCGTGTATTTATACACTAGAATACACCTTTATGACTGTTGTGGGTCCCACCAGAAGAAACCCTAATATCGGTTCAAAACAGCGCCTTAACATTTGATCCGGTCCAGCGGGATCCAGAAAATCGTCTAAGGCAAAATCGCGAGAATCGAAAGTGATTCTCGTCGAATCGGCGAGAATCGAAGGTGATTCTCGTCGATTCGGCGAGAATCAAAGGTGATTCTCGTCGATTTTGACTTATTGGCACGCTCTGATTTAGCCGGATAGAGACGGCGAGAATTAGCCAGTGATTCTCGACGATTTGGCGAGAATCACTTGTGATTCTCGTCGATTAACACTTAGACGATTTTTCGTCTTTCTTTCGCCCATGAGCTGCTCTTTGACCCATCCTTGCTCCTTGTCTGCTCTTGCATAATCACACCAGCCCTGTACTTGAAAGTAAGTACACTCCAATAGAGAGAGTACACGTAGGCCAACACACTGATCTGCTCAACGAGGGATTACGTCGTGCAGACCCGTGTATATTGACCTACTGCACTCTGACATTGGTGTGCACTTAGCGTGGAATAACTGCAAGCACAACTTGAAAGTAAGTACACTCCAATAGAGAGAGTACGCACGTAGACCAACACACTGATCTGCTCAACGAGAGATTACGTCGTGCAGACCCGTGTATATTGACCTACTGCACCCTGATATTGGTGTGCACTTAGCGTGGAATAACTGCAAGCACAACTTGAAATATTTTATCAATACATTGTCTATTTACCTTAGCTTGTTCTGAGGCTTCTTCAAATCAGGTACGTTGTGGATACAATACCCAACAAAGTGACACAACAATTTTTAACGTGGAAACCCAATAGGGTGAAAACCACGGGAACTATCAGCGTCCACCCTTGAAAGCCTTCACTATAAGGCGTGAAAAAAATCACGCACAACAAATTACATGGCTTTCACCACCGCCACATACACAAGGCACAATTTCCACCACCGATCCACAACGATCACCACCACCTACACAAGGTACCAGTTCCACAAAGGAATACAAAAATCTCACCTTGCTGCAAAAGCATAAATCTCTTCTCCACAACCACACAAGGATTGACAAGGAAAAAATAAGCGAGAAAATAAGAAAACCATTACCCAACGGATTGAAAAATCCGTTCCGAATGCCGCAAAGGAGAAAGGCTACACAAAGCCCCTTCTTATTTAGAATCCGACGATCCGATCTTCGATACTCTTCTCCAAGATCTTCTCTTGATCTTCCTCCACTCAAATCTCTCTTGGAATGAATGTCTTTGGCCTTGCAATTGGCTTCCATTTATAGGCCCCAAAAAAATGCTACCTAACTCCAAAACTGGTGGTAGGTGTTACCTAACACCTAATTTGGTGGTAGGTGCTACCTAATTTGGTGGTAGGTGCCACCTAACTCCGAATTGTGCTCATTTCAGCTCGTTTATGCAGCGCTGCTCGACGAACCCTGAGCCCAGGCAGCTCCAACATCGCCCGGCCTCCAAACATAAACTTGTAACATCACGAACAGCTACAAGCGTGCCCGGTGGTTTTTACCGACTCGTATGGGAACCACACCATAACAATACCACTGATGTCTTGATCTTCCGCGAGCTGAGGCCTTCCGTTACCACTCGCCCATCTGGTTTGGCTAGTCCTAAAGCTGTCTTATTTGACTAGATCTTCCCATGACGGATCCACTCGGTGAACACATAGTTGTACAGAGAGAGTACTAATAAAGAGCCGACATCATTTATGCCAATGACATAATGCCAAAAAGATCCCTTTCAAAAATTATTAATTTATTGATAATAGTAACATACTATCTACGTTTTACATTTGTATTAGCAAATGTAAAACTGCAGAAGATTTTGAAGTGCGTTGGAGAAATGATTGTCTTTGGCAACCTACAAGATAACATGTGGCCGAAGGACCATGTAAAAATCAAGCAAAAATGATTCACAACATTCATTAAGACGGTTCTTGATAGTGGTATATTGTTCACTATGATGAGTGAGTCTTTAAACAATGTATGCAATACAATTACAAAATCTGCATCCACTTTAGTTGATTGCTTCATATAAGTGAAGAAAATGATTAGCAATTATCGTGATAAAATAATGAAGTGAATTTTAGATGCAAGCAATAATGTTCATGTTGATGTCAAAAATTCTCAAAATTGTACACTCAAACAATGTACAGTAAATTTTATGAGGATTTAAAAAAGGGGGCTTTTTATCTTTTCATTGAAAATATTGTATATTCATAAAAATAATTTGAATCATGGTGCTTAAATGGTGTGATTAAGATGAAAGTAACAAACATTGGACCGTTGGGTTGAAAATAATGACATCTGAGATACAATTTTCATGCTACAAGTTTGAAGCTGATGAGATGTTATTTAGTAAAGCACTTAAAGGTTATAATGCATTCTTCAACAATATCTCCTTAAAAATGTGGACGATACATGCGAAGAACAACATCTATGGCCATGATCAACTAAAGATATGTGAATTTGTTTTTAGTCATGCATTTAGAAATCATATATGTCATTCTACTTACGAATTGGCTCTCCCTATGGGAAAATGTGATATTGCAAAGAATTATCTTCGATGTAACGAAAGGAATTCCTCAATATGCGGATTCATGTTTAGAGAAAAACACTTCAGATATTAACACACAAAAAAATTCCTCCAAGGATCCATTTCGCTTGCGCCCAAAAAGCGTTTAAATTGCTCGGATAAAAAATCACTTGGAAAGTCCAAGGATTTTTTTTATGTTTCTATTTATATCCCTTACACTATTCGACAACATAGTAATTTTTTTAGCCGCGGAAAAAAAGGCAAAGCAAAAGAACATGAATTTAACATAGTACACAAAGATGTGAAAAATGAGCATGATGTAGTCCATGAAGAGTATCCGGTCAAATTCAATTTTACAAGTTTTGGTTTAAATCCACGAAGACATTGACTTCGTAACATTACATCTAATTAACATTCTTCTAGTTTAGTGACATGTATATATCCCTAGATGGGTGTATATAGAAGTTAACATTGCAAGTCACCTATAATTACAGTTAACAGTTACAAGTTACACAAATATGTTATAGATCTCCTAAACATAATTTTTTCTGCTCTAAACTGGTTCATGCGGTCGTAACCGCTTGACCGGTGAAAATAAGTCCTCCCAAACGGAGCCTAGATCTGCCTCAAACTTGATTCAAAACATAGGCTTGGAACCAAATTGTAAATATAGAAGGAAAATAATTTTTTGTATGTTATCTAGACCTTGAACAACGACGTTTTTTCTATTCAATCTAAATTACTTTCCGATCTACAGTATGAGCCCACACAACGATCCAATCCACATATTTGATAATGCAGACATCACATTCTATCTATAGCATTGCACCACCCTTTCATAATGTGAAGTTGACATTTGTCCTCTTTACGGTTTCGCTTTGAAGAACCTTATCTACAATAATGCAAAAACACAGATAACATCTAATTAATATATATTGTATGCTCAGAGAAGTGAAATATAGGCTCCGTTTGGCACGGTGGTGACGATCATGAACATGGGGTTAAATTGTCATTCATTAACGTATATCTAAGGAACTTCAACCACTTTTATGTTCAAACGGATGATTTTTGTTAGGTACATCGTTAACAAATGACGGTTTAACTCATGCGTTTGCGACCCGCGATCACCCATAAATTGAAAGTTTATATTATATTTACACTTATTGGAACTTCTGCAGCTTCTTTATGCTGGATATTCAGAAAGGACAAAGGAGTCATGTATTCTCCATATATAAGTGGCAGGAAGCAATGCACAAGTTGCATATATATTAGCATTAAAAATATAATTATTAACATGTTCATGTGTTATTATTTTTGAGCTATTACTGTTGGAGTTGGGGAACACTTTCGGCTCTCTTGTTTTTCACACCGGGTTAGCCCACGTGAGCTTAGAGACGTCTGAGCGTGACCCTCTCCGATGACTGAGGTACCAGTAAACGCGGGAGTCCGGGGGAGGCGAGCCCCCGGCGGCGGTCCCGAACCAAATTTCGGATATATGATATCCGGTGTGCGGATATCCGGTTTCCGGTTCTGTGGCCTATTTATAGGCGTGTAACCCGAATTTTAGGGTTATGTGTTTCCTAAGTGATTTCGGCTGAGGAGTTTTGGAAGCGCCTTTTGGAGATCCCTTAGAGAGGTGTTTTCCGGCGGCGGTGCTCCTTTCGTTTCTTGTCCAAATAAAGAGGTGCGAGGTAGGATCGGTTTGATCCTTGTAACTTTGTAATCTGTATTTTGTTTGGTGAATACAAGAAGGAAGGGGAGAAGGGGAGAGGACTAGCCCGATTCTGGTGAACCTCTGTATATCTCTTTGTGTTTGTGTTTGTTTGTGTTGTGTTTTTTTTTTATTTCCGATCTTCGTTCGAATCTCTGTTCTCGGCACCCCGATTTTCTACAATTACAACATCATTTAAAAATTTGTACTAATTTTAAATGTTCATAAAAATTTAACTTATGATGATTTTAAACATGTTTAAAATATTTTTAATACACTTATATGAATTTTATTAGGATAGATATTTGAGTTAAATTCTAAGAAATAAATTCGAATCATTTTTAGATATTTATAGTCAAATCATAATGGTCAGACGTACACAGCTAGCTTATGGAAAAATTGGCAATGGAGTGGTGTGTCATTATTGACCTTGAAAAGTAGAGAAGGATATTGACCAATTATAGGAGTTGTTGCATGTTTTATTTGTTAAGTACACTTTGAATATTTATAAAAATTATATATATTATATTATTGTTAGATTACTTATATGATTCAACTTGTAGTAGAGGAGTGTCCGATCCTTCTCTCCGCTGCACTAGGATTTTGCCCTAGATTAGTTTTGAGTTTTACAACTATATCTATCTATATACTTATACTAAATAAAAATGTTTGGGCAGGAGTCGTTGGTCACGGCAGTGGCAGTGAAATCCCGAAAAAATCCCGGCCGCTTCATCCTGTGTCCTGTGGGTGGAAATTCGCGATTTTACATTTACTTCTTCTGCAAGCTGCGACACATGGTTTTTGATCGCCCTCTTCGCCGCTTATCCCGCCGCATGCCACAGCCGCCGTTACGTAGCGGTTCTGCGATTTATCTGGGCACCGCTGTTGCCATGGGATAAGTTGGCGTCAACCCGCTTAAACTCTCGTGCGCCGCATTCCTCCCATCCTAAACCCTGGCTTCTTCTTCCAAGCCTCTGCAGCGCGATTGCTCCAGCTGTCGACAAAATCATCGACCATTTCCGCACCTTGCCAGAAACCCTCGCTTCTTCTTCCCATCCTCTGCAGCGCGATTGCTCTAGCTGCCGACGACATTAGCGACCATTTTCGTACCTTTCCATCGTCACATCTGTTAAAATTTCTCAAGATGATCAGGAGATAGCTCTGATATAAAGTAAAAAACTTTCAGAGATATCAAACTGACAACTTGATCAAGCGGAAAGCGGGGACCAGGAGCAGGAACACTCCAACAATAAACTGAGCTCAATAAAACAGAGACAGCAGAAGGCAACAAGTCCTGTAATATCAATAATTTTCTTTACAAGGCAAGAGATACATGACGAGACATGATTCACCAATATACAAAGGAAAAGCATACAGGCAAGCAAGAACTACAAGTTGGGCGGACTGCCTCAGAGACCGCCGAGTCCGCCGAGTCCGCCGAGTCCGCCAAGCCGCTGCTGCACCGAACTGAGCTACGAATTTCGCGTAGACCGCGGACAAACCGTTATTCTGCTGAACACCTTGTCTGCTCTCTGCAAGCCGCCTAACCGCGGAAGTCGTCTAGCTGCCAGAGTCCGCAAACAAGCCGCTGCCAAACTGAAGAACAGACCGCCCAAACGGCGGACAGGTTATTAAACTGGAAATGCTGAATGAGAGAAAACTGGTTGGCCGCAACTACGACCAGTTACTAACCGCTGATTGTAAACCGCAAGCTTCACTGATCCCTGACCGCAGTCAGCACCAGAGTCCTGGCTTCTCCCGCTAGCTGCACAACCTGCAAACAACAAACCAGTTATCCTTCTCAAACCGCGCGGACAAAAAAACCGAGGCCGCAGCAATTAACTCACGTTCAACTTACTGTTCATTCAGTTAATTATGTTGTCATTGGGGGTTCTATTTATAGGCACGGAGAGAAGTGTGGTCACCGCCTTAGTGGATAAAAACACTACCCCAGACCGCAGCTAGCATAAAACAGTTCGTCCAGTCCGCATGGACAAGGCCGGACACCAGCCTATCCATCTGTCATCAAAGAATGCCAGATAGAAGCTAGTCTGCATCCCTCTGAACATCGCACCAGCCCGCAATAAACAAAGTCCACGACCAAAGGCACAAGCCGCCCGGTCAACAAGCGAACATTGCGGACAACTGCGATCAAGAAACGAACTTGTCACAAAGGACCAAGTTCCAAACCAGAGAAAACTCTGGCGCGAGCACTACGGACAAGAACACAGTACTCCAGCTCCCAAGGCAATCTATCAACCAGCGAACTCCGCGGTTACTTCCTAACCACACCACCAAAACAGTCTGCCATCTCCGGATCTCCAAAAGCAGCCCGCATCAAGCGGACTCCGCAAACTCAGAAAGAGTCTGCCCCTCCTGCGTATAATGTGACACTAATACATCTACATTATATGAGTATCTTCGCACGGGCTACGCCTGTGCTCGATGATCTTCGCAACGACAGTACCCCTACTGCGACGGTACCTTCGCCCAAACTCGGCTCCTTTACGACACTCGATCAATTGACAGGCACAGACAGTCCATGTGCCCTACGCGACAGTATCTCCGCCCTCGGTAGTGTCCCGGCGCGGGCGGCGCTTCTACAGCTCGCAAACACTGGTGCCCACACTGGCCCTGTCAATCGATCGAGGTCATAGAGAAGCGAGTTTGGGGGAGGTTACCGTTTGCAGTGGGGTACTGTCGATGCAAAGAGCATCAAGCACGGGCATAGACCGTGCAAAGATGTTGTATATATATAGACACACACACACGAGTGTCCTACACGGGCTCCGCCCCTATAGCCGGTCGTGATAGTACCCCGCCGGCGACGGCGGGTACTATCGTCCGCCACGGCCGATGCTCTCGGGCGGCCTTCAGCCGCATCCAGGAAATGGATGGGGGCGAAACCCAACCGACGATGACGGGTTTCGCCCGCCCCATCAAGGTAGGTTTGTGCCCACAACATATACATATGAGTACTCAAAATGACCGTAAAAAAATATATCTAAATATTACAATTTTTATTTATAAAATAATATACGTTTTGACCTAAAAATATTAATTTTGACTATAATAAAGTTGATTTATTTATTGTCATCACATCGATAATACCACTGATATGTCTAATGACAACCTTCCTCGAATAGACCGCTGACATACCTAATGACAACCTACCATAGTAGGTGTAGGAGCTCTACTAAAAATTTTTTGAATTTAAATGAATTTTCATCATTACTTCTAATTTTTTATTAGCGTAATTACCTGACACGGACATTATATTTTAATTTATTTGAAATAGATTATAATATATGTCAAGTCATTAAAATATAAAAATGAGGACATAATTGATATTTTTGAATGTTTCACCAAAGACAGCTTTCCTTATAATAGTGAATATATATATATATATATTATATATATATATATATATAATATATATATATATATATATATATATATATATATATATATATATATTATATATATATATATATATTTCCTAATATTACATGAATATTATTTTACAGTCTACCTAATATTACATGAAATATATTTTACCAGTTACCTAATATTACATGAAATTTTATTTTATAGTCTTACTAATATTACATGAAATATTATTTTATAGATATCGTACATGCAGACCGCTCTCTTAAGACTATTAACATAATGTTTTATCCTAATTAAATATTTGGTGGACTTGTATATTAATATAAAAGCATACGGTGATAATTAAATTACGAACAATATAAATGCATGTTAAGGGTATTTTATGTACTTTATGGCCAGTGGCGGATCAGAAATTTTAATGGGGGGCACAATTTTTTTTTTAAATGAAACAACAAGATAATGTAAAATTTTTGACATTGCAAATTCATACAAAACTACATTTAATTCACCAAATCAGAAAATACAAAATTACACAAGAAAATTACATTTGTCCACGACGAGTCTTCATTTTTTGAAAACGATCGATAACATCATCGTCACGGACTTTCAAAAATGCATCTCTCTCAATAAAAGTAACTAGACAATCATTCAACATTTGATCGTCCATACTGTTGCGCAACTTGTTCTTGACGTAGTTCATGCCCGCGAACACTCTTTCTACACTTAAGAGTACCACCGAAGAATTAATGCAGACTTCAAAAACTTGTAAATCGGTTGATAAGCAATATGTTTACCAGTTTCAACACAAGCTTCGTGGAGAGATGACTAAGATCCTTCCAATCAAAAATCTCACATCGCTTCTCATGTAGGCAATGAAGTTGTCGAGCTGAAAATATAAACTAATATCTCCAAACTTGAAAAATCATTAGGATAAAACTCCGCAAGTCTTATCACTTTTTGCTTGTCAAAACTATCAAACGAGTTAATATGGATTAAAGCAAGCCATACAATGAAGCAACTTCATGCTCACTTCATCAAACCGATTGTTAAGCTCTTGTAGTTGTAGATCGACGACTTTTAAGAATATTTGTACTCGATAATGATGCAAATTTGTGTAGTCTTCAACAAACCGTCTTGATCTTCCTCGACATATATACTGATCATCCATATTGGGAATATGAATCTTATGTTTGCCGCAAAAAAAAACAAGATCTTATTTAATAATGTGTCTCATCCATCATCTCTTAAGGTTTGCAACTGTTTTTTTTGTCAAGTTAACAAAAGACATTGCATTAACAATGTCTTGATCCTTTCTTTGAAGAGCTAGATTTAACTCATGAGTGTACCCAAATATAGTGGTCATTACTTGAAACATTAACACAAAGTCAGATGATTCCAATGCAAACAACACACTCTGTGTCTTCACTCGATCATTTGTTTTACTCTTCTCAATTGTCAAAAGTGTAGCGACCATATCAGAATATAATGAAATAATATGTATTAATGTTCTGTGATGTGATCCCCAACGAGTGTCTCCAGGCCGACTCAAATGAAGCTCTTTATTTAAACCTGATCCAGTTTTCAATTCACCATCTTCTAGTGTCCTGACAACCTTTTGAACTTGACTTTCTCTAAGCATTTCATGTCGCTTACAAAACACTCCAATCACATTTAATAAAGTTGCAATTACTTCAAAAAACCATTGACAGTCATCATTAATCTTAGCAGCCGCAACTTGTGTTAACTGAAGTTGATGAGCAAAACAATGAATGTAGTATGCACATGGATTTTCCCTCAAAATTAAATTTTTAAGACTATTTATCTCACCACTCATATTACTTGCCTCATCATATCCTTGCCCACGAATTTTAGATAAGTTCAATGAATGCTCCATTAACAAAAATTCAATTCCAGATTTAAGTGACAATGCAGTTGTCTCCTGAACATGCACAATACCAAGAAATCGCTCTATTAACCTCTTTTTTTGTCCACATAATGCAAACAAAGAGCCAGTTGCTCTCTATGTGACACATCACTAGATTCATCGGCTAAAATAAAAAAGTAACCATCATCAAGCTCTTGCATAATAATTTGGGTTGTTTCTTTTGCACAAGCATTAATTATATATTTTTGGATTGATGGAGCAATCAACTGGTTGTTTTTTGGGGCATTTTTTAAGACATGTTTACCAATTTTTTCATCAATATTCGCCAACCACTGCAGAAGTTCAAAAAATTTCTCTTTTGTTAAGTGAATCTTGACTCTCATCATGACCACGCAGGGACAAACCTTGACGCAAGAAGAAATCTTAAGAATTTAAGAGAAGCAACTAAGCGTGTTTTATGCTCACACTTACTAGCGTCTGATGTTTATCAAGAGCAACAATGATAGACTTTTGGGTTCTTTTAGAGCTTGAAATTATTGTAATGCTAGCTAATGAACACTATTAATTTTTTTTACATATTTTGGAATCCTTCAGGTTTGTTCCATGACTTATATCATCCACCAGTGACAAAAGCATCACCTCAAGAGCAGTAGTTGCAACATCATTCTTGAACAAGTAACACACAAAATAAAATGCAGCATCCTTTGCAACACTATACCTAAGCCAATCATACATATCAAACCAAGCAGCAACAAACCGACGATCCCGATCTCTCATTTTTCTCTGAGGAAAAGAATAACCTTTTTGGTTGGCATGGAGCTCTTAATATATATGTTTTCCTCACCGCCCTCTTGATCCTTTAACGAAAAGGTAGATATACTTTTTCTTAAACCTGGATCATGCGGAAGCAACTCCATATCATATTCACAACCAATAACAATACCTTGAGTTGGCACAGGGGACACATTTATAATATCTTCGGATGGAGAACCTGGCAATCTCCTCATTTTCACTCTCTTGCGGTGATGACAAATGAGACTCTTTAGATTTTAACTTCTTTTGAAACATAGACGCGAGGAGACTAGTTCTCTTCTTCGGACTCTCTATTTTCATTTCTAGATCAATTTATAGAATAACATTAAAAATTTGCAAGATTATCGAATAAAAGAGTATAACAAAAATCTATATACTCTGCTGACCCTCTACTGGTCATTACTACGGAGTATCCCTAAAAACATTCATCACAGATTCTACCATGCTTTGCTTAGCCACTAGTTGACTAATACCTCAAAGCACACCTAAAATATATAACAAATAGATACAAAATAAGATATAGATGAGAGGAGTTATCTTTAGAGGAGAAGCAATAAATCCAATTTTGTAGTTTCCTTTGCTACGATTTTTTCTGCAATAAAAGAAGAGACTGAGACATTATGAAGAAAACATAATCTTCTGAAGATAAATTTCATTGAAAGAATTTACCTACCGAGGCAGACGAGCTCCGCGACGCCGATAGGATTGATCCAAAGCTTCTCAGAGTCTACCATGCTTTGCTTAGCCACTAGTTGACTAATACCTCAAAGCACACCTAAAATATATAACAAATAAATACAAAATAAGATATAGATGAGGGGAGTTACCTTTAGAGGAGAAGCAATAAATCCAATTTTGTAGTTTCCTTTGCTACGATTTTTCTGCAATAAAAGAAGAGACTGAGACATTGTGAAGAAAACATAATCTTCTGAAGATAAATTTCATTGAAAGAATTTACCTACCGAGGCAGACGAGCTCCGCGGCGCCGATAGGATTGATCCAAAGCTTCTTGGAGGAAGAACGGAATACAGCAACAATGCCGAGATCTTCTCTAACTCAGGCGGAATACAACAACAATGCCGAGAAGATGAGATGCGGAATCGGGTCGGAACTCCGAAGAAGAGCGGAATGTCGAATGCGGAAAAGCAAGAAATGTGGAACAGGCGGAACAGCGGAATTATATATATTAACTTTAGACACGGTTCTTCTAAGAGCCGCTGTCTAAAGTTATATATATATATATATATATATATATATAAATATATATATATATATATAAAATATATATATATAATATATATATATTAATAACATAAGCATATCTCAAAGCACACCATGAATCTCATCTGGACCGTCCGATCTCCAGGAAAATCAAATCTAACCGTTGGATTCCTAAAGAGAGGCCTGTAATTTAAAAAAAATCGAAAATCGGTTACTGTTCATCCAGCGAAATACCCTGATACCCACGTTTCCGCGAACTGACTTTCGCGCTCTCCCTGCCGCCGGCGCGCGGAGCCGTCGGCGGCCTGCCCGGCGCCCATCGGCGGGTTCGCCGGCCTCCGGCAAACCCGCCAGGGGTTGTCCCCCGGCGAGCGGGAAGGGCCACCGCCGGCGGTGGCCCTGGCCGTAAGACCCAGAACTGGGTCTCACGGGCAGGGCCACCGCCGGCGGTGGCCCTGCCCGCTTGCTGCCGGACAACACCCGGCGGGTTCGCCGGAGGCCGGCGAACCCGCCTGTGGGCGTCGGGCAGGCCGCCGACGGCTCCGCCGGCGGCGGCCGGGGAGGGAGTTCGGAAGTGAGTTCGCGGAAGTGAGTTCGCGAAGTAGGGAATGCGGAACAGGCGGAACAGCGGAATCAGGAACCGGCTAACCATAAATCGATGTTCAAAATAAAAATTGGGGGGGCACCGGTCTGGGCGAACCAAGCCTAATCAAACTTTCCAAAAAATTTGGGGGGGGGGGCACGTGTCCTTGTGGCCCGCCTGTAGATCTGCCCATGTTTATGGCAACTGACGAGGCTTGGAGGCGAGCCGAGCCTACTTCATTCGTTCTGGCCCAGCACCAATCATTTCCATGACTGGGTCTATGCCCATTCTCCTTCCCTGGCCTCCAAAGGGATCAAAAAATTTTGTAGAGATTAGGGCTCCGTTTGGGGGGACTTATTTTCACCGGTGAAACGGCAACGACCGTATGAACCGGATCTTAATTATGATCCGGTTCTTGCGGTCGTAATCACTTCACCGGTGAAAATAAGTTCCCTCAAACGGAGCCTAGATATTCCTCTCTTCATTTTTTTCTCACTTTAACTATGTTCAAATTTTGATACGGCATTACCTTTCATTCCATGTTTTGATGAGTGTGTTCCATTTTGTTTCAGATTTAAGAGAATTTCATTATATTCCAGCATCACTCCTACTTTGTTGATGCTAATAGTGCACTGCTTTTTGGGGGCATAGTTTTTATTATTTTTCAAGTAGTATGCTGGTGTTCAAATTATGTTTTTGTTCAGATTATAAAAAGTAGTTGTATTATCATTCCTACATTGTTATTTAGTGATATGGTTGTGTTCAAATTATAAAATATGTTATTATTGTTTTGAATTTGTAGAGGTTTGATGGGGATGAGTATATTTATAATTTATTTAGGGGTGTGATTAGCTCATTCTGTTAAGATAATTTTCTCCTAAGTGTGAAATAGGCTAATCAACTTTGATCATGCTTTTCAAGCATGTGTTACATGACAAGTATGAAAAGATTAGTTGTATTTGATCTGTAAATCAACATGTGTTCTTAAAATAAGCTTCTAGAAAATTGTCCAAAAGAAACTTCTTGTCAAATGACATGTGTTTTTTGATTGAAGGAGCTTCATCCACATGTCATCTACCACCTCTATCTCCTTGTTTTTTGGCCCTATGAATAGGCATGAATGAGGAGGGGTAAGACATCCACTTCTCTCCAAACTCAAACATTGGAAGATTTCTAGAGAGGTCATTGCGACAATTGTCTTAGTTTGTGAGAGCTTTTGGACGTCGTTGTACGACATTGGCAAGCAGTACTTTGCCTACACGGATTGGATCTGGAGTAGATTTGAGCAAGGATTCAAAAAGGCGTCTTGGAAAGGATTTGTGTAATCCGTCTCGTTAGCCTATGTCGATAACTTGCAGTTTTTATGTTACTATTTATTGTATTATGTAGTGTGAAACTGGTGACGATCATATAAGAATCGTGTTGAAAATTATGAAGTGAAAGTGGAGGTTGATCGGACAGACCGCGCGGCCTGGGCGGACTGATGGTGCGGCCTGGGTGGACTGATGGTGCGGCCTGGGTGACCTATTTATTGCGACCTGGTGGTGGTGTTCAGTCAGTTCGGCATGTGGTTCTGCAGTTGGCTGTTCTTTGAAGTAACCGGGCGAATATGTCGTATATCAGCAGGAAGTGGTAGACTCTTTTTGAGTTCGCGGAGTCTGTTTGTGACGGACTGCGCGAGATCGGCATTGCCCCATGCCTTTGATCTCTAGTGGTGCAGTTGGTGATAACCGCAAAGTTCGTGGTTGGCGGACTGACTTTGGAGCTAGCGGTCTGGCTTCTTGTCTGCCGAGCTCGCGTCAAGTTTTGGTGGGTTGCTGGACTTGGTCACAATCTGTGACAAGTCCAGGGTATTCGCAGAGTCTGCAATGTCCGCTGGTTGACCGGGCGGTTTGTGCCTGTTGGTCGTGGACTTGTGTGGCATGTTGGTGCTGTGTTTGCGAGCTGTGCGTGCTGGTGTTGTGTCTGTGTGTAGCGTGCAGATTGATGCAGTGTGTGGGCCGTTACTATGTCTGCGTGTTGTGTAGCGTGCAGACTGGTGCGATGTCCGTCGGATAGCGGACTGGCTTCTTGCCTTGGTGCCTAGCGGATTGGCTGGTGTCCGGCTTTGTCCTTGCGGACTGCATTGTGCTACCTGCGAGCTGGGGTGGTGACTCTATTCACAAGGGCACTGACAACACTCCTCACCCCGCCTATAAA
Organism: Platanthera guangdongensis; assembly: GCA_039583875.1. NCBI lineage: Eukaryota > Viridiplantae > Streptophyta > Magnoliopsida > Asparagales > Orchidaceae > Platanthera > Platanthera guangdongensis. The sequence continues at coordinate 159,707,217 of CM077160.1, read as the reverse complement.
TAAGACCCCCTGTCACATCAACAGTAACTGAATGAATAGTAAGATGAACGCATATTAATTGTTGTGGCCTCGGTGTTATAGTCCGTGAGGATTGAGAATGTTTAACTGGTTGTTGTTTGTAGGTTGTGCGGCTAGCACTGTGAAGCCAGGAGTCTGGTTCTGATTGCGGTCAGGAAGCAGTTAAGCTTGCGGTTTTAAATCAGCGGTTTGCAGCAGGTCGCATTTTGCGGCCAACCAGTCTTCTCTCCTTCAACAGTTCAAGTTCATGTCGAATAACTTGTCTGCCGGTCTTGGCGGTCTAGACGGTCTGTTCTTTCAGTTCGGCGGCGGCTTGCAGGGCAGTCGTTCAACAGAATAACGGGGTGTCCGCGGACTTTGCGGACTCCGTAGATCAGTGGTGCGACATCGGTTTGGCGATCTCAGCGGACTCGACGATCTCTGGGGCAGTCCGCCTGACTTGCTTTTCTTGTTTGCTTGTATGCTTCTCTATTGTACTTGGCGAAATCATGTCACGCCATGTATATCTAGCTTTGTAAAGAAGATAATTGATAATACAAGATTTGTGGTTGCTCTTTGTTGTCTCTAATTTACTTAGCTCAGTTTATGGTTGGAGTGTTGTTGCTCCTGGTTCCCGCTTTCCGTTTGATCAAGTTGTCAGATTGATAGCTCTAGAAGTTTTTGCGTGGTATCAGAGCTATCTCCTGATCAGCTTCTGAGATTCTCAACAGATCGAGGAGAAAAAGTCTTGTAATTATCTATTGTTTCATACATTTTAATGACGACTTTTCAGGTTGGATTCCGATCTTCCCGTGGTTTTCACCATATTGGGTTTCCACGTTAAATCCATATGTCACTTTTATTACTGTTATTTTGTGATGTGTTTTGGTTGTGTATCAACATACCATTAAGCGGTCGTGCGAGTACTTGCTCGAACTAATTTGCAGGTGCTTTAGTCGGACTTACGTGCTCTCTAACCCAACAAGTGATATCAGAGCGAGGTTCATTATCAGAGCAGTTATCGAGCTGACCTGTCTGAGATTCGAGACGAGTCGATCAGATATTTCAGGTTAATGATCGGGCGTGATAGGTGGCGATTATTGGTCCGCTCCATATCCTCTTTGATTTCTTTCTTTGAAATAGTCGGCTCAAAAAACTGAGATCAGTCTGATCAGTGATAGAGCACGGTGAAGTCTACTTCAGGTTCAGGCTCTGAGCAAATGATGAAACTAAATGACACAAACTACCACCAGTGATACTTACTAATGGAGGATCGTATCTATGCGAATGACTGATATGCTCCTATATTTGAGGAGATGCATAAAGACACATATCCAAATAAGTGGAAGATGGAGCACTAGAAGCTATGTAGATTCGCCAGACGGTTCGTAAAGGCGAACGTCTATAATCATGTTGCGAACATCGTTGATGTAAAGATCCTTTGAAAAACTCTTGAGACATTGTATGTCAAGAGTACTTGTATAAATAAACTATATCTACTGAAGAAGGTGGAGGAGTTTAGATACAAAAAAGGATCCCCTATCCTGAATCATGTGAACGAGTTCCAGGGTATCATTGACAACCTCACTACAATGAAGGTGACCTTGGAGGATGAAGTTAATGCACTGTGACTATTAAAGTTTCTTCCAGACTCTTGGGAGATGGTAAGAGTTTCTCTGATCAACTCCTCTCCGGGTTGCATCATTACTGTAGAAATTACCAAGAGTGGCATCATGAATGAGGAGGTGAGACGGAAGTCTCAAAGGCATTCGGGCTCTTCTTCACGAGCCGATGTTCTCTATATTGAGCAAAGAGGGAGAGGTAGGAGCAAAAGCAGAGCAGATAAATGAAGTATGAGAGGAGCCAAAACAGAGGAAAGTCTAGGTCCCGCTACCAGAATGTGGAGTGTCACTACTGCCATAAGAAGAGTCATATTCAAAAGTTTTGTTATACTCTGAAGAATGACCACAATAAGAAGGGAAAGTCCTCAAATGAGAAGACAAATACGCATACAGCTACCACCGTCTCTACAGAGGAGGACGATGTCATCATTGTTGGAGATGATGTCACAACTGCACTCTCGTGCGATGATAGGAGCTGGATTGTGAACTCAGGTGCTTCTGCACATGTCTCCCACAACAAGGAGTTGTTTGCCACTTACACGACTCACGAATGTGGAGTGATTAGAATGGTCAACGGTGACACGTCTAAAGTCATCGGGAGGGGTGACACGTCACAACTACACTCTCGTTGAACGTAATTGAAGACATCCGTCATGGGGAATCCTATGTTTTCAACCCCACCAGCTTATGTAGACAGAAAGTTATAGGAATCCACTGCTCTAATTCCTGCTGCTGTCATATTTTTCAGAAAGCTAATTTGCATTTCAAAAATATTGCGGCGATACCTCAATAAATGCATCTCTTTCTTAGTTGCCAACGGATGATTATGTTCATCTACAAACTTCGTGACTTTTCAGTTTTTGCCTTCTTTATCACCTTGGAAAGTATTGCAAGCAAGACAATCTGTGCGTGCATCCGATTTGCGGTACTTCATAGGTGATTTCTTTATACTCTTGAGCCCGGCTTTGGAGCAACCAAACTCTCGTAGTTTAACTATTCGTGTATGCGTCCAGAACATTTAGTGTTGCTTACGCACGCTGAATCTTGTTTTGGGGGCATAATAACAGTATATTTTTGTAGAACTCTTCATCTAAATGGATGATCAAAAAGACAACAAGTTCTATATTGACCTATGAGAACAAAAAAAAAATTTACATTTAGGAGCAGCAATACAAAATGAAAATTTTAAATTGTATGTAGTTGACAATGTATGATTAAAAATCCAGTCTAAAATTTAATATATTCATACAACTATAAAAAATAACTTAAAATTCAGTCGAAAAATTAGTGCACTCAAAATCACCCAAAATTCCAGTCATAAAACTAGTTAATTATTACTAGTTGGGAAAATACGAAATCCAGTCGTAAACTCACTTAATTTAGGCTCCGTTTGGGGGGACTTATTTTCACCGGTCAAGCGGTTACGACCGCATGAACCGGACCTTAAATAAGGTCCGGTTCATGCGGTCGTAACCGCTTGACCGGTGAAAATAATCCTCCCAAACGGAGCCTTATACAGTTGGAAAATTTCCCGCTCACTAACTATTTTTATGAAATTACTGATTTCACAGGATATACAACATACTGTTTCGCCAGTTGCTTGAGGATTTGAAGAGGTCATGTTGAAGTACTCTTTAACTACCAGCCATTTCAAAAACACATCAAATTAATTATGAAAAATAGTTATATTCATACTAACTTAATATTAAAGGAATGATGAATGCATGGGTAGAAGAAATAGAAACATTTACACTCCAGAAAATTTGTTTTCAGCTTGGAAATGGAGGGGACGGAGAACAGCAGTACCTTGACAACTAGAGAAGACCGACAGCTGGGCATTGTGGCGAGGGAGAACACTCAGAACACCTTCGCTTCTGCTTCCTGCAATGAGGGAGGGAGAACAAAAGTGTGCGCGTGCAAGCTGGGGAATGGTGAGCGTTTCACCCGTCGTTTCTGGGTTTTTCCGGCAAGGGAAAAGCTGAAAGGGGAAGAGACGAAAAAAAGGTGCCCCCAACTTATTTAAATAAGCAGCGATTTTCGGTGCCTTTTAACGCACAAACTTTTTTTCCATACCGATATTTGGGAGACTATTAATTTTGGTGATTGTTAACCGCAACCTGTAATAGGCTAGTCGCACCCCAAAATCACTTAATTTTTCGAGACTTTGTGAAATACGTCTTGTACATGCAATTTAAGGAAAAATGTTCAACACAAAAGTTGTAGATATCGACGAGATCTACAACTTTCGTGTTGAACACTTTTCCTGAAATTGCATGTACAAGGCGTATTTCGAAAAGGCGCAAAATCTGAGCGTATTTCCAAAGTACGTCTTGTACATGCATTTTTAGGAAAAGTGATCAGCACTAAAGTTGTAGATCTCGTCGATATCTACAACTTTTTCGTGTTGAACACTTTTCCTGATATTGTATGTACAAGACATATTTCGAAAAGGCGCGAAAAATTGGAAGATTTTGAGATGCGACTAGCAAAATAACGGGTTGCGATTAACGATCACCAAAATTAATGATACTTCTTAGGTAGTTGTGCACGTCACATCATGCTCTGACGAGCATGACTTAGAAGCACATTTTGAAGAGTTGCACTCTAGTCTCTGATCTAGGGCAGTGCTTAGAGCATGTTTAGGGGAGCAGTGTGGGGTGGGTGCGGGTTGAGGGTGGGGCGGGGGTAGGGTGGGGGTGGGGTGGGGTGGGGGTAGGGTATGGGTGTCACAGCCTGACTCGATAAACTAGAGTCAACGAGGTGAGAATATTAAATATGATTCATGGTCTTTTATAGTTACAAAGTTCAAGAGAAAAAAATGAAACATATTTTGTTGAAAGCTCCAAAATTCACATGTACAAATCATGTATTACATTTAGGCAATTGGCAAAATGCACTTTTGAAAATATAGACGTTTGGCAAAATGTACCATAAAAGTTTAAAAATTGGCAAAATGCCCCCCCCCCCCCCCCCCCCCCAAAGTGAGTTTTCTTGGCAATGTGCAGCATAAAGTGTACATTTTGGTCATTTCATTTTTTTCCTAGTGAGGCTGCACATTGCCAAAAAAACCCACTTTGTGGGATGCATTTTGTCAATTTTAAACTTTCAGGGTGCATTTTGCCAAAACCCTATATTTTCAGGGTGCATTTTGCAAATTGCCCGTTACATTTCTTTTATATTTGACACAGTACATATTACATGTTAATCTTCCTCACTATTCTCTATGCCTTGATTTTTGTTGGTACCTTAAAACATTTAGTTGGTCAGCGAGCATCTTCACTCATCATGAAAGAGTAATACAAAATATATGCATGTAATGCGTAATTTCAGGCAAGATTTGCAGTGAAAGTAGTAACCACTAATCTAGATAGTCACATCAATATATGTTTATTTATTTTTTGTCAAAATACAATTTTTAATTAAAAATAGCTCATTTATTAATTAACACTTACACTACATTGGTGGGACGAACCAGAGGGTTCACTACCTTTACATACCAGATTGGACCAACAATTCTACCGAGGGTGAGGGTCTGTTTGGCGCAGCTCTGGCGGCTGGAAAATCTCTATTCCAGCCGCCAGAGCTGCTTTATATGTGTTTGGGACAGCTCCCTGTGAAGAGATTTTCAAAAATCTGGAGCTGTTTTGCAGCTTTTCAGAAATCTTCCTCCCCTCAGCTTCTGCTCTTGCAAATTAGTTTTCTCTCTCACAGCTTTTGGAAATCTAATGGGTTCTTCAGTTGGAACATGCTTAGAGGTCGGACGGCCTTCCTCCGGCGATTCCGAGCCCCTGATGGCCTTCCTCCGGCGATTCTGAGCCCCCGACGTCCTTCCTCGGGCGATTCCGAGCGCACTTCTGCACAGAATACCTAAACACTCTGCAGCTTTTCAAAACTGCTCCCCAGAAATCTATTTTAAAACAGCTCTATCCGGACAACAGCTTTTCAATCCGCCAGAGCTGTTCCAAACAGAGCCTGAGTCTGCTAGATAGGATCACCACTCCCATGAGAAAAGTCTCGTAGGATATATATGACCAAATGCCCTTGAATTGCGGGTAGCTAAACTCGCCAAACGGGAGCGTTGTTGCCGAGATTTTTCCCCTTAAAATTTAGGGGACCCAAGTAAATGAGTCAAATACGGTGGTAGCATAATAGTACACATCAAAGCCCAGTAATATTTTATTATTTTTCATAATATTGTGCACGTCTCATTATCGCATATCAAATTATTGTCATTGATTTTATCAACGTTTTGAAAATCGGACCGGTTATCGAACCGGTGAAGCGAAAGGTTCAAGGTTCAGCCGGTTCAACCGGGGTCGAACCGGTATATATAAATATATATATATTATTACCAATATTTTTTAAGTATGAATATGTATATTATATATTTGAAGAGTATATATAATTTTATACGGTATATATATTTATTATTGCATATATTTGAATGAAATATATTATATATTTACTCATATATTTTAAGTGCGTCCTAAATTTTTTTAAATTTATCATAAAATTACAAATATATTTAAATTTATCATAAAATTATTTTAATGAAAATAAATATTAAATTTCATATTTGTATGTATATTTATATAATATATTCCGAAAAATTTTAACAAGGTTCAATTGCTGTAGTGGTCTTCAATCTTGCTTGAGCTGGAGTTGGTTCGGGTTCAAATCTCAGCCATATCATTTTTTACATGCATTAATAATTGGGCTTGTGGCCCGCTCGGTTCCACAAAACCGTGCCCGATTTCCGGTTAGTCGGTCCGCCCGTCTGGTTTACCAGTTCTTGGGCGGTCCGCTACCATACCGGGTTTTCACCCTTGATCGGACCGGCCGGGGGTCCGGTCGGCGGCCGGGGGTCCGGTCGGCGGTCCGTCCGGTTGAACCGGCCGGTCCGGTCCGGGTTTTAAAAGCTTGGATTTTATCCCAAAACGGTCAGATAGTTCAGGATTAGTCTTTTGAAAGGTCCCTCATATGACTGATGTACTAACGATTATTGTGGATCACTCAAGGCTCCGGTAGGCCGGAGTAAATTGAACAGTCTTTAGCTTGCGAGCGGCTGAATGCTCAAATAGTCACAAAAAAGAGAAAGTTATCAAGAAAATTTTTTAAGCGTGGAAAACCCATTAACTTGATGAAAAATCACGTGCTCGGATCTGTGTCGGCCAAACCTCCACTATTTGTTGGTTGCTATATAGGACTTTTTGAAAAACTCGAGGGCGACAGACCGTCTATTGTTACAATTATTGAGAGAGGGAAATTGAGTGAGGTGCTCTGAGGGTGGCAGAGCACCTCTCACCGAGCTAAGTTTTTCACTTGTTGCAGTAGAAAGGTTCACATTATGGATGCTTTAGAGTCTTCAACGGTTACTTGGAGACAGGAGTGGCTTGTTGCACTTGTTCCGGAGTCTGGGGCATGGAAGCTCGAGTGGCGCGCTATGTGCGTCTTATTCTCTGCGGCTTGCCTGCTGTTGAGTCTGGATTGGTTGACTTGCCATTGTCTGGAGGGCTTGCTGCTGAGTTAAGGGTGATGGAAACACTGTGTGTCACTTGCCTGAGTGTAGTTGAGCGGTACGTTATGGGATCTGAAGTTGGTTTTGTAAATAGCTAGTGATGCAGGACTCACGAACTTGGGAGCTCTTGTGGGATTTGGCAGTCGTGACGGACTTTGGTGGTCTTGACAAACTCTAGAAGTCTTGACGAACTTTGGCAGTCTTGATGGACTTTGGTGGTCAAGACTGGGCACGCGCCGGAGCAATCTGGAGAGCGAAGTTTATGGAAGCACGCTGGAGGCGTGCGCAAGGAAGGGTTGTGTTAGATTATGACATCTCATCGCGCCCGGATCGTTAGGATCGCTACATGTCACTATTGAAAATTGTGAAGTGGAAGTGGTTGATGGGGCAAGCCGAGCGGCCTGGGCGGACAACGTCGGCGGACTAGGCGGACTGGGCAGACTGCTGTTATGCGACCTGGTGATAGGTCTAGTGGAAGCTGGCTGTTCTTCTGAGCGGGTTGTGCGGTTTTAGTCCGCGGACTTGGGCGGCCTGCTATCTGCGGATAGGGCGTTGGCTGTTGGTTTAGCCAAGGAGCAGCCTGAGCGGATAAAGGCTCGCAGACTGGTGTACCTTACTCAGTGGCCGTGTTGCAAGCTTGTGCTTACTGACGGATTGGGTGTTATCCGCGGGAGGCTGACGGACTGGTGTGTCCGCGGTGTTCGCTGTTGCGGACTGGCCATAGAGTTTGGCTGAGGCCTTGCCGAACTCTGGAAGATCATCAATGTTGTGGCTGTAGCGGACTAGTGTGTGGAGTCCGTCAGTTGGCTGTTGCGTTGGGCAGGCATGGGAGAAGCTTGCGGACTGCTTTGCTTTGGCATGATTTGGCGGTCTGTGTTGCTTGGTTGTTTGGCGGTCGGATTTATGTCTGCCGAACTCGCATTAGGCCCTTTGGTGTTTCTGGACTTGGTCACACTCTGTGACAAGATCAGGGTGTCCGCAGTATCCGCCAAGCCCGCTGTTGACCGGGCAGACTGCCTTTGGTCGTGGGCTTGTGGCGGATGGAGGCGTTGCTGTGGAGATATGCGGACTGCCTCTTGTTGTGCGGACAGTCACTAAAGGGGGATGCTGTCCTGCGGTGTTTGGAGGCTTTGCGGGCTGATGCCTTGTCCGCATAGCCTGGGCGGACTGATAAGGGTTCGCCCAAAGTTATCTTGCTCCTAGCGGGTTGATCCTTGGAACCGGCTAAGTTCTTGCGGACTCGGCGGACGGTGTTTTGCTAGCGCGCGGGCTATGGCGGTGTCTCTATCTCTAGGGCAGTGACCACACTCCTCACCTCGCCTATAAATAGGACCCCCCCGGCACAGCTACGGTAACTGAGTGAACAATAAGTTGGGTTTGGTGAGGTGCTGCAGTCTCAGTTTTCTGTCCGCGCGGATTAATTCAGAGTTAACTGTTGTTGTGTGCAGGTCGCGCGGGTAGCTTCAAGGAGCCAGGAGTTTGACTTTGACTTCGGTCAAGTACTTGGAAGTGTGTGGTCTCTGCGGTCTCAGCAGGGCGCTCAGCGGCGTGTCAGTTCTCTGCTTCAACTTTGCCAATTCCAATAACCTGTCCGCCGGTCTCAGGCGGGTAGGCGGTCTGTTCCTCAGTTCATCAGCAGGAGGCGAATAACGGTGTGTCCGCGCGGCCTCGCGGCTTAGGCGGACTCCGTGTCTATTCGGCGTGTTGCAGCATCAGCTCGGGCGGCTTCAGCAGACTTGGCGACTTCGGCAGTCTCGACGGTTTCCGGTACTGTCCGCCCGGCTTGGTTTTGAACTTTCTGTTATAGCTTGTGTACTAGCGAAATCATGTCTCGCTACGTATACCTCGTCTTGTAAAGAAGTGAAATGTATAAAAGATTTGCTTGTGCTTTCATTGTTTGTTGGTGTTAACCGTGTTCCTTGGGTTTCCGCAAGATCAAAGTGTGAACTGGGTAGTGCCGAAGATATTAATTTGGAGTTTGGGCTATCTTGCTGACCACTTTGAGAAAATTTAACAGTCACCAATCCGTGGGAATCTCATTTTCCTAATCAAGGATAAACCACATTTAGGAAGATCCTTATGGGGAGATTATTCTCTAGGCTGTCTTTCCCCCTTTGTGCTCGTCAAATATGGTAAGACCGGCCTTCTCTAAAGCTATAAAATAGAGGAGGCGGGCTGTGATCTTCATCATCCCAAAACCTACAGCAATCCGGAGAGATGAGTTCTTTGCCACCCACTGTTCTCATCCCGGCGGCATCAGGCGGCGACGGCGGCAGCAGGCGCGCAAGGGAGCGACTCCAGGCGGACGACTCCAAGCGGAGCTAATGGAGCGGCATCCGGTCGAATCCAGTCGGATCGACTTCCGGCCGGTCTCCCGCAGCGGTTCCAGGCTGCGGTGGTGATCCCAGGCGGTGCGGCGACATCAGGCAGTCGATCGGCTTCAGGCGCGCAGACCAGGCTGCGATTCCGCGAAGAAGGAGAATAGTATCCATGTCGCCTGGCGACATCACTATCGCTCGACGATAGTCCGATTTCAGCTTTTCGGTTTTTTCTTCATTGCTCGACCATTTCGGTCTCTGTTGTAATCTGTATCTCCATACCTTATAGTGGATCTTCTCCAGCGCGCTCTCTCCGTGGATGTAGGAGCTTCACTCCGAACCACGTAAATTTTTGTTTGTTGTCTGTGTGCTTGGAATCTCATTTTTAATTTTAATTTTGTGCGATTGTCTCTGCTCGATTTAATTTTGTTGCGCTACCGCGGTACTCGATCCGATTGCATAACAATTGGTATCAGAGCGAGGTTCCACGAAGGTGATCGATTGTACGTTCCGTTTTAGATTGGGGTCAACGGTAGGTGATGACCATCAGTCCGCTCCCTATCTTCTCAGATCTGATACGCGAACTTAATCAGATTACCTAGTAGCCCTGCGAGCAAAACAATGGCGGCAAAATTCGAGATTTCCAAGTATGACGGCAAGATCGACTTCGGCTTATGGCATAAGCGGATCAAGGCGGTTCTCGTTCAGCAAAGTCTCCACAAGGCGCTCCTCGGCAAGGAGAAGTCCGGAAAGAAGGATGACGAATAAGAAGAATTGGATCTGAAGGCCATCATCACGATTTAGTTGAGTCTAGCCGATGAAGTGATGTACAACGTAGTTGACGCCGAGACTACAAAAGAACTATGGAAGAAGCTAGAGGAGTTATACATGTCAAAGTCTCTCACTAATAAGCTCTACGTGAAGAGACAGTTGTATAGCCTGAGGATGTCCGAGAGCAATCAACTGTTGGAGCACATGAACGTGTTCAACAAGCTTATCTCCCAGCTACGGAGCATGAACGTGAAGGTTGAAGAAGAAGATCAAGCTCTTTTATTATTATCCTCTCTACCTAAGTCATATGACCATCTGGTCACCACCATCCTCTATGGAAAAGACACCCTCAAGATGGAGGAGGTGATGACAACGTTGCTCTCGAATGAAACAAGGAGCAAATCTGGTCCTAGCACCAGCGAGGGTTTGTTCGTTAAGAGCAGCAAACCAGCCCGAGGTAGATTGAGGGATAGGTGCAAGAAAGAAAATCGCTCTAGGTCCAAATCCAGGAGCAAGGATAACAAATGCCACTACTACAAGGAAGAGGGACAATGAAAGATCAACTGCCCGAAGAGGAAGTTGAAGGGGAAAGACAGAGAGCCATAGCAGGCGGCCGTGGCTTCAGACCCAGATAGCAATGCTGACATCCTACATGTCTCACCCAGTCTCGATACTACTGACGCATGGATCATGGACATCGGATGCTCATATCACATGTGTCCTCATAAGGAGTGGTTCACCACATTCAGGGAGTGCGACGGCGGTCGAGTATTGATGGGAAATGACTCGGAGTGTAGAACACTGGGAATTGGGAGCGTTAGAATCAAAATGTTCGACGGGACGATTAGGAATCTCACTGATGTTAGATATATGCCTGATCTAAGGAAGAGTCTGATATCCCTAGGAACTTTGGAGGCGACCGGATGCTCCTACACCGACGAAGGCGGATATCTGAAGGTCAAGAGAGGCACTCTGGTGGTTATGAAAGGAGAGCGTTCTGGTACTCTCTACAGATTGATTGACACCACAATCGGTGATGCAACAGTTATTGCAACATCAGATGAGGACTCGTCTCTGCTATGACATGCCAGGCTTGGCCATATGAGTGAGAGAGGACTGCTGGAGCTTCGCAACAAGGGCCTACTGAAGGGGGTCAAGACGTGCAAGTTAGACTTCTGCAAGACCTGCGTTTTCGTAAAGCAACACAAGGTAAAGTTCGTGACGTCGAGCAAGCGGAGTAAGCATGTACTGAAGTATATTTACTCAGATGTCTGGGGGCCTGCCCCAGAATCTTCGCTTGGAGGGGCTAAGTACTTCGTGACCTTCATTGATGACTTCTCGAGGAAGGACTAGATTTATATTCTGAAGAACAAATCTGAAGTCTTCGAGAAATTTAAAATATGGAAGACTAAGGTGGAGAAGCAGACGGGAAGAAGGTAAAGTACCTCAGATCCGACAACGGCGGCGAGTACACCTCAGTCGAGTTTCAGACTTACTGTGATTAGGAGGGCATCACTCGCCACCTTACTATCCCCGGTACACCCCAGCAGAACGACGTCGCAGAAAGGATGAACAGGACGATGTTAGAGAGGGCTCGGTGCATGCGTCTATTCACCGACCTACCAAAGTCCTTCTGGGCCGAAGCTATTAGCACGACGTGTTATCTAGTGAATCGATCCCCATCGATGCCACTGAATCTGAAATCGCCACAGGAGGTTTGGTTAGGCGAGCCGATCGATTATTCTGATATCCACATATTCGGCTGTCATGTATACACCTTAGTGCAAGACTCTGAAAGAACAAAACTGGATGCTGAAAGATCGGTACGAAGGGATTCAAGCTGTGGAACCCTGACACGAAGAAGGTGGAGATCAGGCGCGACGTTATTTTTGATGAGGCGTCTATGCTGAAAAAGACTCAGTCTCAGTCCAAAGAAATTGTGAAGACTCCAGTCACACCCCTGGAGGTGGAGCTGGAAAGGAGTGACCAGGCTGACGACCATGGTGATTTCCCCGACCCGGAGGATGCTGATGCTGTGCAACCTACTGAAGTGGAGCCGTACTCCATTGCCAGAGAATGGGTGAGGAGAGAGGTCAGACTGCCTCTCATGCTACAGGACACTGTAGCATATGCTTTTCAAGTGAGCTCCTTCGACCCTCGATCTTATCAAGAAGCTATGAAGAGCAGTGACCGCTCTCAGTGGAAAGATGCGATGCTGGAGGAGACGGACTCACTTCGAAAGAACCAGACTTGGGATCTGGTTAGCCTACCGAAAGGTGCTAAGGCAATCAGCTCCAAGCGGGTATTTAGGAAGGAGTCCACTTCCGGGAAGGACCAATGGAGATACAAGGCGAGATTTGTGGATAAGGGATTCACACAGAAGAAAGGAGTTGATTTCGACGAAATCTTCTCACCCGTTGTAAAGCACTGTTCCATACGGGTGTTACTTGCTATAGTAGCATTGTGGGACTTAGAGCTGAAGCAAATGGACGTGAAGACAACGTTTCTTCATGGCAACTTAGAAGAGGAGATCTACATTCTGCAGCCTGAGGGGTTCATCGAACCAGGCAACGAGAAAAATGTGTGCAAGTTAAAGAGATCCCTCTACGATCTAAAACATGCTCCGAGAATGTGTAACAAGAGATTCGACACGTTCATGGTCTCCCGGGGTTTCAGTAGAAGCCGGTACGACAGCTGCGTCTACCAAAAGTTCCAGGCGAATGACGACATTCTGATTCTGATGTTATATGTCGACGACATGCTGATCGCTTGCAAATCAGCTCGAGAGATTCAATTACTGAAGCAGAAGCTGCATGCTGAGTTCGAAATGAAGGATCTAGGTCACGCACAGAAAATTCTTGGAATGAAAATCAAGCGGGACAGAAAGCAAGACATGCTTTGGCTTTCTCAAATAGGTTATATTCAAAAGGTGCTGGAGAAGTTCAGTATGATGGAGTCTAAGCATGTTACCACTCCTCTCGGGCAACAGTTTAGACTGTCGTCACAGCAGTGTCCAGACACCGAGGAGGAACGCCAAAGGATGCTCAAGGTGTCGTACGTTAGTGCGGTAGGATGTTTGATGTACGCTATGATCTGTACAAGACCAGATATAGCTCAGGCTGTGAGCGTTGTCAGTAGGTATATGGGGAATCCGGGGCGACAATATTGTGAAGCCGTCAAGTGGATTCTAAGGTACTTGAGAGGAACCCCAAACGTTGGATTAATGTTTCAGAAGAGCCAGGACGTCCGTACGCTAGAGGGATACGTTGACTCCGACTACGCCGGCGACCTCGATAGAAGAAGATCTACTTCCGGGTACATCTTCCTTCTAGGTGGAGGTCCCATCAGTTGGAAAGCCACTCTCCGGGACATCGTGGCTCTATCTACGACGGAGGCAGAATATATTGCTGCACTAGAGGCTTCAAAGGAAGCCATCTGGCTCAAAGGTCTCGCCAAAGAACTTAGGATTTCTCAGGAGGCGGTGAAGCTGCACTGTGATAGTCAAAGTGTGATTTATTTGGCCAAAGACCCGGTCTATCACGCCAGGACAAAACACATTGATGTGTGCTACCACAAATTGAGGGAGTTCGTCGCTAGCGGAGAAATTCAGCTACTGAAGGTCCACAGAAGACAATGTTGCAGACATGGTGACTGGTACGCCGGTAACGTATATGTAAAATAACGCAAGTGTACGTGCCGGTTCAAGTAATATAGAGTGAGAAGTGATCGTCCCTCGAGGAAGTGAATGATTTGGTGCTCGCAACTACTAGCTTAACCTTTTCCTTAAATTCAAGTGAGATAATTGATGTGATTTAGTTAAGCGAAACTATAGATAATAAATACTACTTAGTCCTTATCTAAGAATGACTTTTTCTTACTTTGGAGAATTAGTCTTGCATGTTGTTTTCCTTAGACTGATATGACAATTGTTTTTAAATCATCTCTCATAATTGGAAAATTACTATCCTGCAACGATTTTTAAGATGGATAACATTATCTCTCGATCTCCGAAATCCGCTTACCCTACTTCCCCTAGTCATCTCTAACTTAGGCGGATTTAGAATAACATGAAGCGCTAAAATCAAAGTTGCTAACTTGAGATGAAATCTCTTTCTATCTCAGAGTTATATCAGGACTTATGTCACACTTACGTCGCTGCTCTCTCGAGTCTCGCAACGCAGTAGAAAGATGGAATTTTGACTAAAGCATCGCGCGACTCCTCTCTCGAATCTCGCCGCACGCAATGAGGATTCAACCTTAGGGTAGCACGACTCATCTCTCGAATCTCGCCACACTATCTAGGAGAAGAACACTTACTCAAAAATTCCACATATAAAAGACATAATCTCAATAAAGATAGAACATCAACCAATTATGAAAGATAAATTTAAATCAAGTCATCATAAAAAGTCTAACTACTCACAACACACAAGACTTATGGAATTAGTTCATGGTGGAAGGGGAGAACATCACAAAAATTGGAAAGATCTTACAGCCCATGATAAAAAGAATGTAAAATAACGCAGGAAGATGATCTCCAATTCGCACACAAGCAATCCTTCTCCAAGATCCGGTGTTGCCCTAGGTCTTCTTCTCCAAGCAATCTCCTCTTCTTTTTTTTTCTCCAAGTGTGAATGATAATCCCTTTTTCCAGCCATTTTCGTCCTTTAATTTCGTGCCCCCATCTGAAAGGATGCCTCCTTTCAATTTGTAACTACTGCAATATTTCAAAAATTTGGATCTTTTAAATTCCGAAAGTTGTTATAACAATTAAAAAAGTTGTTATGACAACTTTCCCAGCACAGCAAATTGCTTCAGCATTCCTTCTCCGGATTGAGTTTTTCGGCTAATCTGACAAGAAAACATTAGAAAATGATCAAATAACTCAAACTTAAGTTAAAGATGATTTTTATCATCTTTTTATACTCAATAGAACATCTTTTCACTATTTTTTATCAATAAAATGGACATGGATAACTTCATTTAGGAAGTTATCACACCCCCACACTTGAGTCTTGCCAGTCCCGAGCAAAGACATTTCATAAAATTTATTTGAGTGAATGGATAGCTATTGAGATGAGAATTCAATGATCCTTGTCCTTAACCCAACTGAGTCTTAACATCATCAAGACTACACAACTGATAAGCTTGCCAATCATTAAAAATTCGACTCTCACGAATTCATTAGTTTGATAAAAGCAAAAGTGCAATTAAAAATTTAGTGTTGCGTGTGATTTCTTCAAAATTTATTTACTCCCAACACAATTGTTTTAGCCTCCATATGAATTGAAAAGGATGAGAATATGCTAAGTTTTTTTTTTTTTCTTAACCGAGACAAGAGCTTTTAGTTTATATGGAAGTAGGTTAGGCTTTGGCTTGGTTCGCAATGTTGACTGCTTGATAGTGGGGTGAAAGAAAAATCCTAGTCGAACGTCCTAATCAATTACCATATTATGAGGTTCAATTCATTAACATTAAATATCTAAATATTATGTCCATAGTTGGGATCATTCCAAGTATGTATTTGCCTACCTAAGCCGCATATCACTATGACAAAATTGATCATTTTTTCTACTTTTCTCTTCTCTCTTTTTTTTTAAGGCATAGTTGGGATCATTCCAAGTAGGCTCCTACATACTTAGGCCACATATCACTATGACATTTACTCTTTTTTTTTATATATATGTTGAATTGAACACCCATAAATGGTTAGTCAATTAAGATATGACTAGTCGACAATTTAGGGATTGAAGCATTTGGTAATGTGTAGCAAAGGATAAAGAGCAAGCTCAAAGATACTCATGAAGGATCACAATGGTTTAACTACATAATCCCTTGTCTTGGTCTACATCATTAACTCAGTTCTTACTCATCCCTCCCTATTCATTTCTAGGAGTCAATTATCAACAAAACTTTGTAGGGAAGGATAAATAAATTTTGAAAAAAATTGTGCATTGTGCATAAAAACACTTAACACTTTAGTCAAATATCATGCTAACTTCAAATTCGAAGTCCGAACTGTTAAGATTGTCTAGCCTAATCATAATTGGGGTAAAAATTTGGGTCATTGACCTCAAGCTCAATCAACATATTAAGCACCCAAATAATGAAGGGTAAACCACCCCCCACACCTAAAGCATTGCTAGACCCTAGCAAGACTATATGCAATAGTTATGTTGACTATTGTTGATTAGTAATGAAAGATATAGGGATATAAATAAATGAATTAAAATAACTCCCCTGAATTCATAAATGTAGACATTTGTGCAACTATCTTCATTCCTTACAAATCCATGAGTACTAAGCGTAGGCAATTGACTAATCAACTTGTTCTGCATACTGAGTATATTCCAAAGTTTAGAAAATTCATAGCCCAAAATAAAAGGGAAGCGTAATTACAAAAGGGATTAGCAATAGAGGACAAATAAAGGTGACTTCGTTTCCTGAAACAAGTTAGCTCCAAAATAAATAAAACTTTCAACGCATACATAACATTCCTTGAAATAATCAGTGGTGAATCAACATCATTTGAGAGCTTAGATTAATTGAAGCATGATAAAACTTGAAACAAGCCAAAATTATATAGCAAAATAAGCTGAAAGTCAGTGAGTAGCATAGACCAAAATGAACTATAATATATCAACTTCCTAACGGTGCGAAAGAGAGGAATAACTAACAAAATGCTAGAGATAATAGCCGGCCACTAAGGAGATTCGTCGGCCTCTACCTCATCATCAGACTCTGCTTCCTCATCACCAGACGCTTCTTCGTCCCCATCATTGTCTTCATCCTCGTCGTCGTCTTCGTCCTCCTCCTCTTCTGCAACCTTGGCTGGATCAACTCTAGTTCGGTCTGAAGTCAGGAGATAGCCAGCATCGTCAAATTGGCCCAACATCCTAAACTTCGGCTTTGACATCGGGATCTTCGCCTTTTCCATGACTTTCCGTATGTTCCCCCGAAGATCCTCAAACTGTTCTTTCGCGTACATCTGCTGACAGCGCTGATAAGCTTTGATGTACTCAATATGTTCCATCAGAGCATCGGGGTCGGCCCCATGATCGACTACTGGAATATTGATACGTAAAGGGTTCCTTGGCCGTGTCTGCGAACTCTGAGCATCGCCTTGCCCTGTTCTATCGTTACCTGATCCGACCTTGATATTCACTTCAATGACAGTTTTGGTGATATGTCGCTTGACTGGTGCAACTATGTCATTTGCCTCCATAGGTACTCCCGCAGCCCTACAAAGCTCAGTGATCAGTGACGGGAACCATAACTGTCGAGGTTTCACCTCCCTAATCTTCTGCCGCAACTGTAACGTGATGATCTTGGCGACGTCAAATTGCATTCCTGTGATTATTCCGTAGATCAATCCCAACTTATCCAATGCCACACTATTAGGGTGTTTGGTCGGTAGGACGCCGGCGTTAACAAATAAGAGCCACGCTTTAGCTTGTCGAGTCAAGCTTGAGGTTTTCAGAATTGTTTGTTTCGGACTCATCCATTTGGGTTCGTCTGTGGTGCACACAACCTTCAACATGTCACTAAGATTGACTTTGTTCAAAATCTCGGTGTAATCTTCATACTCTTGATCTTCCAGGTTAAACATATCGCTAATTCGAGCCGCAGAAAAAGTAACTTCCTTGCCCCGCACTATCACCGTCTCATATTCAACGTCCCGGGCGTTTGCATAAAATTCATACACCCATGCAGGAACAATTTCAGTACGTGGGTGGCAAAATGACTCCCAATTGAGCGCCTTAATCTGCTCAGCGTATGCAAGACTCCACGCTCGTTTTTCCATCACGAATCCCCTCTCCTCTATAAACTGAATGGACTTCACCTGCTCAAATCGCTTCCGCGCACCCTCTCCAACAAATTTTTCAGGATTTCTAGCAACTCCCTTTCCCTTCCTCATCTTATCTCCCTTCTTAGATGGCATAGTGAAGGCTAAGCATATACGTAACACACAAACCACAAAGAAATAAATTTGTGTACTAGGGTTTGCATTAGTTAGCACAGAAGGAGGGGGGAAAGGTGTATACCTTAGGAGTCGTCGTGGAAAAGCCGATCGTCGTTCTCGCCGCCCACACTTCGCGCAACAGCCGGTCGTACCCGGGATCGCCTCCGTCACGGCCCACGTATCGCGCAAGCGCCGCCGACACCTTGAGTGAATACCACCGCCAACACCTCGCGTGAACGCCGCCGCCGGATCGCGCGCGAGCGCCGCCACCAACACCTCGCGTGAACGCCGCCGCCGGATCGCGCGCAGGCTCTCTAACCCTAGTCGGGGGAAAGCGAGTTTTGCGAAATGAGGGGGAGGGGAAATTTACTTATAAACTTTAAGGATTTTAATTATTTAGCTAAACCCGGCTTAGGTTTAAATTAAATCGGATTAAAGCTTTAATAACCTTTAAACCGCAATCTTAGGAGTAATCGGCGCGCCGGTTCAATTGAACCGCCTAAATCACGCTTAGTGAAGGAGCAGTCAGTAATTTAATTCCCATTACATACGTAACGACTTGTCACAACAACCAGCAGGAAATGAACCGCATGTACGCCGGTTCAATTGAACCGGCGCTGAACCGCCAGCCCTGGTGGTTGAAGGAAGAGGCAGTACGCAGAATCCCATTACGTATGTAATGGGGTTGTTGCAACAATTTTTAAGAAATTTAAATTCTGCTCTTTTTACCGTGCTCCCAACAAACCTATCCGAATTTTGTTCCTCCTGAATCGCCAAACTTCCTCTTGGATAATTTCAAGCTAGATCAAGTAAGGGCTATGGACATCCTCCTTCCAATTGAGTAATTCACATCAAAAATAACAAATTAACTACGTCAATTTTTTATATAAACCTATATAAATCTAATCGATGGGTTGCCTCCCACCAAGCGCCTCGTTTAGAACGTCCCGGCCGGACGTTTTTCGTCAACTTGTCATTGTAAATGTATGACCATCGCCTCACGATGGTCATTATCTACATAATACTCTTTCAATCGTTAACCGTTCACCTTGAACGTAGAGTCATCCTTCTCATTGCAAATTGTTACTACTACAAACGGGTGCACCTCTTTTACTCTAAATGGTCCAGACCATCTAGACTTAAGTTTGCCTGGAAAGAATTTTAATCTCGAGTTGAATAACAAGACTAATTGTCCCATCTTGAACTCTTTTGCAATTAGTCTTGCATCATGTCATTTCTTTGTCTTTTCCTTATATACCCTCGAGCTCTCATATGCGTTCAATCGAATCTCATCCAATTCATTTATCTGTAGTAATATTTTCATCCCTACCTCTTGAAAATCAAAAATTCAGTTTTTTAATGGCCCAGTAAGCTCTATGTTCCAACTCCACCGGGAGATGACACGCCTTCCCATAAATCATTTTGTACGGGGTCAATCCTATAGGAGTTTTAAATGCAGTTCTATAGGCCCATAAAGCATCATTTAGTTTTAGCGACCAATCCTTGCGAGTGACATTCACCGTTTTTTCTAATATTGATTTAATCTCTCGATTTGAAACTTCCGCTAGACCGTTGGTTTGCGGGTGGTAGGCCAGAGCAACTTTATGAGTTACTCCATATTTCTTCAAAAGTGATTTAAATTGCAAATTGCAAAAGTGTGCCCCTCCATCACTAACTATAGCCCTTGGTGTACCAAATCTAGTGAATATGTTAGTCTTGAGAAACTTTAATACAACCTTGCCATCATTTTTTTGTGTGGCTATTGCCTCTACCCATTTTGAAACATAATCTACCGCTAGCAGAATATACAAGTTCCCGTTTGAATTTACAAAAGGCCCCATGAAGTCTATACCCCACACGTCGAACACTTCGACTTCTAGAATATTAGTCATAGGCATGCTTGCTCCACGATGAATATTTCCCACTCTTTGACATCGATCACAGTTTTTTACAAAAGTATGAGCATCCTTAAATAGTGTCGGCCAATAAAATCCTGATTCTAAAACCTTCATAGCAGTACGGTCTCCTCGAAAATGGCCTCCGTATGGAGAAGCATGACATTTTTCAAAAATACTTTGGACTTCAACTTCAGGAACACACCTACGAATGATTTGATCTGCACAGATTTTGAATAAGTATGGTTCATCCCATAAGTAGAATTTCACCTGATGAAGAAACCGTTTCCTTTGTTGGTGATTAAAATCCGTAGGGAGCACTCTACTAACGATGTAGTTAACAAAATCTGCATACCATGGAGTGTTATTCGTGTCTGATATAGCTAGTAATCGTTCGTCAGGAAAATTTTCTCCAATCTCAACATGCATATTTTTCTCGCTTTTGTGATCTAATCGTGATAGATGGTCGGCTACTGGATTCTCGGCTCCCTTTCGATCTTTGATTTCTAAATCGAATTCTTGTAAAAGGAGGACCCATCTAATAAGTCTAGGCTTTGCGTCCTTTTTATCTACCAGATATCTTATTGCCGCATGATCTGTGTAAACTATCACTTTGGAGTTTATCAAGTACGAACGGAATTTGTCAAAGGCAAATACAACAGCTAATAATTCCTTTTCCGTGGTGGTATAGTTCAGCTGGGCATCCATAAGTGTTTTGCTAGCATAATAGATAGTGTGAAAGATTTTGTTATGAAGCTGTCCTAACACGGCTCCAACCGCGTAATTGCTAGCATCACACATAAGCACAAATGACAACGACCAGTCTGGTGCCTTAACTATAGGAGATGTCACTAGACGCTGTTTTAATGTTTGGAATGCCGTCAGGCAATTATCATCAAAAATGTACGGAGTATCTTTTTCAAGAAGGTTGCATAGCGGCTTAGATATTTTAGAGAAGTCTTTTATAAAGCGTCTATAAAAACCCGCATGACCCAGAAAACTACGAATGCCCTTGACATTCGTCGGTGGAGCGAGTTTTTCTATGACTTCCACCTTTGCACGGTCAACCTCTAACCCCTTACTAGACACTTTGTGTCCTAAGACAATTCCTTCGCGCACCATGAAATGGCACTTCTCCCAATTCAATACTAAATTTGTTTCAACACATCTTCTCAAAACCTTACTTAATATTCTTAAACAAACATCAAATGATCTTCCAAACACTGAAAAGTCATCCATGAAAATCTCAATCCCCTCCTCAATCAACTCGGCAAGCAGAGCGATAATACAGCGTTGGAATGTTGCGGGTGCATTACATAACCCAAAAGGCATTCTCCGGAATGCAAAAGTTCCAAACGGGCATGTAAATGTCGTCTTTTCTTGATCTTCAGGTGCAACCATGATCTGGTTGTACCCCAAATATCCATCAAGGAAACAAAAATACTCACTACCCGCCAACCTATCGAGGACTTGGTCAAGAAATGGAAGCGGGAAATGGTCTTTTCTAGTCATTTTGTTCAGTCTCCTATAGTCCATACATATTCTCCATCCCGTGACGGCCCTAGTAGGTATGATTTCATTATTATCATTTTTAACAATAGTCATTCCACCCTTTTTCGGTACACATTGCACCGGGCTCACCCACTTACTATCTGAGATAGGGTAAATGATGCCTGCATCGAGCCACTTAATTATTTCTTTCATCACAACTTCTTTCATGGGAGGACTAAGCCTACGTTGATGCTCTATAGATCCTTTTGCCCCCTCTTCTAATAATATTTTATGCATACAAACAGACGGGCTAATTCCCTTGATATCGGCTAAAGTCCAACCAATGGCACCCTTGAACTCTCGTAAGACTTCAAGTAATTCTAGTTCCTTATCTCGTTCTAACGATGCACCAATGATAACCGGTAGAGTGTTATTCTCCCCAAGAAAAACATATTTCAGATGTTCGGGCAGTGGCTTCAAATCTAATTTCGGTGGTTCAATAATGGATGGTTTCATTGTTGTAGGCTCGCTGGACCTACTTATAACCTCGAAGTTCCTACCAATTGGTTGCTTGTCACATGAATCTAAAGTTTTGACTACCTCATTGACTTCTAAATCGTCCTCTCCTTCCTCAATAGTAAGAATACTCAACAATTTAGATTCTAGTTCATCACTCTCATGTACCAACCTAGAAGGCACAACAACTTCTTCTATCGAAAAACATTCCTCCTTGTCATCAGGGAATTTCATAGCTTTAAGGATATTAAACGTTACTTCCTCATCGTTTACTCTCATTGTTAACTCACCTTTTTGGACATCTATAAGGGTGCGTCCGGTGGCTAAAAATGGTCGTCCTAAGATAATGGGCACTTCCTTATCTTCGTCCATATCCAACACAACGAAATCCGCTGGAAATATGAATTTCTCCACCTTGACTAGCACGTCCTCAACAATTCTCTTAGGAAAAGCTAAAGACCTATCAGCTAATTGGAGGGTGAGAGATGTTGGTGTGATCTCCCCAATACCTAATTTTGTGTAAATAGATAGCGACATCAAGTTGATGCTAGCCCCCAAGTCGCACAACGCTCTTCCGGAGAACTTCATTCCAATTGAACATGGAATTGTAAAACTCCCGGGATCTTTCAGTTTTTGTGGTATCTTATTTTGTAAAATAGCACTGCACTCTTCGGTTAGTGCTACTATTTCCTTATCAACGAATCTTCTCTTCTTTGACAAGATGTCCTTCATAAATTTAGCATAGCTAGGCATTTGTTCAAGTGCCTCAGCAAATGGGATATTTATAGTTAACTTTTTAAACATATCCATGAACTTTTGGAATTGCATGTCAAGCTTATTCTTGGCAAGCCTAGATGGAAAAGGTGGTGGAGGGTAAACGATGTCTTTCTTTTTATTAGTTGGGTTATCAAGTTCAATTAACCCTGGTTCCTTACTCTCTCTAGACCCTTCTTTTT
Source organism: Platanthera guangdongensis (assembly GCA_039583875.1). Lineage (NCBI taxonomy): Eukaryota > Viridiplantae > Streptophyta > Magnoliopsida > Asparagales > Orchidaceae > Platanthera > Platanthera guangdongensis. The sequence continues at coordinate 159,684,170 of CM077160.1, read as the reverse complement.
CTAATTCCCTTGCCATATTATTTCTCTCATTCTTCTCTTCCTCCCTCACTTTCTCCAACAATCCATCCCCGCTTGCTATCTCTACTCCGCTCCTTAAAGCTATGGCCTTGCAATGACCATTTTGGTCATTTCGACTAGGGTTAGGCGTGGTGTCAGAAGGTAAAGATCACATCGGTCTTTGGTTGATTGAGTTTGCAAGTTGACCTAAAGTTGTCTCTAAAGACCTTAAGGAAGATTCTATTCCTACCATTTTAGAATCATATTTTTGAAACATTCCTAAGATGAATTCATCTGTCATTCTCCTAGGATTTACTTGTTGATGTGAGACATTATTTGGCGGTGGATTCGGGTTTTGGCTAAATCCCCCCGGTTGGTTCATCCCTTGATTAGTCTTCCACGAGAAGTTCGGATGATTCCGCCACTCGGGATGGTAATGATTCGCGAATCCTGGTGGAATTTGCCCTTGTGGCCTGCCCACATAATTTGCTTCTTCAGTAATGTGATTTAATTGTTCAACCGTGAGTGGGGCATTAGATGTAGTGGTTGATAATGAATCTAATCTTTTGTTAATAAGGTTAAATTGTGAGGCCATTTGGGCGGCCAAAGATGTGAATTGGTCCACTTGATGGATGCCCACTTGGTTGCTATTCCCTTGTCTCTCATACGCTTGGTAGTTATTTACGGTTAGATCTTCTAATATAGAATAAGCATCCTCGGGATATTTCTTCATCAAAGAACCCCCTGCAGCTCCATCAACTAAAATCATAGTTGCCGTCTGTAGCCCGTTATAAAAGGTAGATACTTGTTGATGTTGAGCCAACCCATGATGTGGACATTTCCTTAACAACTCCTTGAAACGCTCCCAAGCGTCGTAAAGAGTTTCCCCGTTATTCTGTGTAAACGTGGTTATGTCCCTAATCAGCTTTTGCAGTCTTAGATGGTGGGAAATATTTATTTAAGAATTTTTCAACCAATTGGTCCCATGTCGTGATTGAATCATTAGGCAACGACTCCAACCAATCTTTCGCCCTTCCTTCTAAAGAAAATGGAAATAGTCTTAGCATTATTGCATCTTCAGATGCGCCATTGAATTTAAACATATCACAAATTGCTATGAAATTTCTCAAATGAGAATTTGCGTCCTCATGACTAAAACCTCCAAACTTGTTATTCTGCACTTGTTGCATAATAAGAGGATCCATTTTAAAATTATTTGCAGCAATTGCGGGTCGAGCAATGCTGAAATGTAAACCTCCTCGTAGAGGCGTGTTATAATCATGACAAGTCATTCGTGGGGCCGCAGGTTGGCCATTTTGATCCACGTGACCATCATTATTATTAGCGTTATCATGTGCAGGATTATCCATCGCAAGGTGATTAATGTTAGCGTTTCTAGCTTCTCTTCGGTTCTGTCTACAAGATCGCTCGATTTCAGAATTTAAAGGCAATAACTCAAATTGCCTATATCTGGACATGCACAGAACTAACTTTTAATGATTTGAAACAACAAACAAACAAATAACAAATACTTGATCTCTAAATACTCAGATCTTGCTAATATTGCAAGAAATAACACACTAAATCCGTTACACCTCCCCGGCAACGGCGCCAAAAACTTGGTACGCCGGTAACGTATATGTAAAATAACGCAAGTGTACGTGCCGGTTCAAGTAATATAGAGTGAGAAGTGATCGTCCCTCGAGGAAGTGAATGATTTGGTGCTCGCAACTACTAGCTTAACCTTTTCCTTAAATTCAAGTGAGATAATTGATGTGATTTAGTTAAGCGAAACTATAGATAATAAATACTACTTAGTCCTTATCTAAGAATGACTTTTTCTTACTTTGGAGAATTAGTCTTGCATGTTGTTTTCCTTAGACTGATATGACAATTGTTTTTAAATCATCTCTCATAATTGGAAAATTACTATCCTGCAACGATTTTTAAGATGGATAACATTATCTCTCGATCTCCGAAATCCGCTTACCCTACTTCCCCTAGTCATCTCTAACTTAGGCGGATTTAGAATAACATGAAGCGCTAAAATCAAAGTTGCTAACTTGAGATGAAATCTCTTTCTATCTCAGAGTTATATCAGGACTTATGTCACACTTACGTCGCTGCTCTCTCGAGTCTCGCAACGCAGTAGAAAGATGGAATTTTGACTAAAGCATCGCGCGACTCCTCTCTCGAATCTCGCCGCACGCAATGAGGATTCAACCTTAGGGTAGCACGACTCATCTCTCGAATCTCGCCACACTATCTAGGAGAAGAACACTTACTCAAAAATTCCACATATAAAAGACATAATCTCAATAAAGATAGAACATCAACCAATTATGAAAGATAAATTTAAATCAAGTCATCATAAAAAGTCTAACTACTCACAACACACAAGACTTATGGAATTAGTTCATGGTGGAAGGGGAGAACATCACAAAAATTGGAAAGATCTTACAGCCCATGATAAAAAGAATGTAAAATAACGCCGGAAGATGATCTCCAATTCGCACACAAGCAATCCTTCTCCAAGATCCGGTGTTGCCCTAGGTCTTCTTCTCCAAGCAATCTCCTCTTCTTTTTTTTTCTCCAAGTGTGAATGATAATCCCTTTTTCCAGCCATTTTCGTCCTTTAATTTCGTGCCCCCATCTGAAAGGATGCCTCCTTTCAATTTGTAACTACTGCAATATTTCAAAAATTCGGATCTTTTAAATTCCGAAAGTTGTTATAACAACTAAAAAAGTTGTTATGACAACTTTCCCAGCACAGCAAATTGCTTCAGCATTCCTTCTCCGGATTGAGTTTTTCGGCTAATCTGACAAGAAAACATTAGAAAATGATCAAATAACTCAAACTTAAGTTAAAGATGATTTTTATCATCTTTTTATACTCAATAGAACATCTTTTCACTATTTTTTATCAATAAAATGGACATGGATAACTTCATTTAGGAAGTTATCAGTGACCAAACTAGTGACAAGAGTCAAGTTTAAGCACTGTCTTGACTTGACTCATATTGGTGCATGCTGATTGGGGCGACCCCAGGGAGAGGGGGTAGGTTTGCCGGAAGGAGGAGATCCAAGTTTCAGGTGGAGTCTGTCGCGTGAGGCGTCAATGTGGAGATTGTTAGATTATGACACCTCATCGCGCCCGGATCGTTAGGATCGCGCCATGTCACCAATCTGTGGGAATCCCATTTTCCTAATCAAGGCTAAACCATATTTAGGAAGATCCTTAAGGGGAGATTATTCTCCAGGCTGTCTTTCCCCCTTTGTGCTCGCCAAACATGACAAGGCCGGCCCTCTCTAAAGCTATAAAATGGAGGAGGAGGGTTGTGATCTTCATCATCCCAAAACCTACAGCAATTCAGAGAGAGGAGTTCTTTGCAACCCACCGTTCTCATCCCGGCGGCATCAGACGGCGACGGCGGCAACAGGCGCGCAAGGGAGCGACTCCTGGCAGACGACTCCAGGCGGAGCTAACGGAGCGACATCCGGTCAAATCCAGTCGGATCGACTTCCAGCCGGTCTCCCGCAGCGGTTCCAGGCAGCAGTGGTGATCCCAGGTGGTGCAGCGACATCAGGCGGCCGATCGGCTTCAGGCGCGCAGACCAGGCGGCGATTCCGCGAAGAAGGAGAACAATATCCCTGTCGCCCGACGACATCACTATCGCTCGGCGATAGTCCAGTTTCAGCTTTTCGGTTTTTTTCTTCATTGCTCGACCTTTTCGGTCTCTGTTGTAATTTGTATCTCCATACCTTATAGTGGATCTTCTCCGGCGCGCTCTCCCCGTGGATGTAGGAGCTTTTCTCCGAACCACGTAAATTTTTGTTTGTCGTCTGTGTGCTTGAAATCTCGTTTCTAATTTTAATTTTGCGCGATTGTCTCTGCTCGATTTAATTCCGTTGCGCTACCGCGGTACTCAGTCCGATTGCATAACAGGGTTGCGCGCGGGAGCACGTAAGGAAGGGGCACGCGCAAGAGAGCACAACGAGGATGCACGCGCAAGAGCACCCAAGGAAGGGTCGCGTGCGGGAGAGCGGAAGAAAGGGGCGCACACAAGAGCGCGCATGGAGGAGGCGCGCGCAAGAGCGCGCTAGGAGGAGGCGCGCGTAAGGAAGAGGCGCGCACCGTGGAGAAAAGAAGAAAGTGAAAGACGTAGGAGTAAGAGAGAGAGAATTCGTACGAGATTTTCTAGCCAAGAAGAGAATCAAAATGAAGGAGTATAAAGGTCTATTTATAGATTCAAAGAGTGGAGATCCGGTAATTCCCCCCTCCCCCCTCCATAACTTTCAGACGGACGAATGTAAACATCTCCATGGGGCACACAGATCACCAAATTTACGAAATGATGGGACTGCCCCTGGACGAAAAATAACCGCTTCTATCGGAAAAATAACCGCCCCTCCCACGAGGTGAGGGGCGTCCCGACGAGGTTGACGGCCGACGAGACCGGCAGTCGGGCAAGGTCGCTGGATGGCGGGAAATGGAGCCCGGTTGGGGGGCGGGGCGGCCTCGCGGCCACCTTCCCTAAGCAGGAAATGGCCGCCCAGATTTGGGAGGCCAAAGGGGGCGAGGCGGCCATGTGGTCGCCCTCCCCCTTGCGGGAAATGGCCGCCCAGCCCTGGGTGGACAGGAGGCCCAGATCTGGGCGACCAAAGGAGGCGGGGAGGGCACGTGGCCGCCCGCCTCTGGCAGGAAATGGAAGCCCTGCCCTGGGCGGCCAAGAGGCCGCCCAGCCCTGGACGGCCGTGAGGCCGCCCAGATCTGGCTGGCCAGAGGGGCGAGACGGCCATGTGGCCGCCCTCCCCTGACAGGAATAGGCCGCCCTGATCTGGGCGGACAAGAGGCCGACCAGACTCAGGAGGCTAGAGGGCGGGGCGGCCGTGTGGCCTCCTGCCCGTGGCGGGACACGACCGCCCCCTTTTCTTGACTGCTAAGAGGGCCGGGGGACGGGTGGTCGTCCGCCCTCGGCGGAAACGACCACCCATTTCCGGGTAGCCGGAGGAGGCATGCCCCGAGGCGTGCACAGTGAGACAGGGTCCAATAAGCACATGCTGACTTGTCCGAGGCTTTGGCGGTTGCGAGCGGTCTTATGGGCTTGATCGAACTGGCTCGGGGGAACCCCATCAACTTTAATTTCACATCTGTGATATCCCCCAATTTTATTAATATTTTTGCTTGATAAAATTTTAAATGAGCTCATGTTATTAATATGCATGCAATCTAAATGAGCACTTCTGCACTAAGGCTGAAATTTCTCTCTAAAAACTTTTTCTCAGCATTCCCAAAAATTTTGGTCCCATTTCAATTCTATCTTCTCTTTCTGATTTCACAGAAACTGAAAATGTTATGAACATTCCATTGAATTTGCATTTATATTACCATTCAAATTCCAGCAAAATTGTCTAAATCAGAGCTCTAGAACTTCTAGAAATCTAAAAAAATCGGCTGTTACGTGGAAGCCATGCGTGGAGGCGCCACGTGGCCTTCCTATAGCGATAACCTTGTATGACGGTGCCGTGAGACGCTGCATGACTTACATGCACCGCATCCTTTATATCGTTTATGAGAATACTCTCCATTTCAAATAAAATGTAGGAAATTCATTTCATGGTGCATATTAAAAGCACTTTGACCCGACAAGTTTATCATTTTCCATTCTTTTTTGGATTTTTTTAATCAAAAAATTCTTCACCATTATATCTTTCAAATTTCTCTTATCCATTAGACGGTAAAATGGATCCACTTCATTTCATGTGAAATGGAGAGGATCCGAATCCCCGTGCCACCGGGCTTGCGACCCATGCTGTGCTTGGAAGCAGCGCCAGGCACTGCCTTTATGCAGCATTGGCGACGCCACCACCTTCGGCTACCGAGGAAGACTACAGTTGTTTTTGACGCCGTTGAGCCCCATGGAGGCCGCCAAAAAAGTGGATATACGTAACCTGTGATTTTTTGATGCCCTAATTCAAAATCTGAACTCGATTTTTTCACTATTCTCGCCAAATTTACAGTTCTTTCATACATGTGTTAGGTTGGCTCTGCTCAAGGTATTCTACGTATCTCTATCAAGTTTGGAATAGGTATATATAGTACCTCCAGCGTAGAGCCAAGCCCTAGAGCGACACAAACCCAAAAAACCTGTTCCGAGTCGGACCTGACACGAGCGGACATAAACCCAATATTCCTAACAATCTCCTCCTATGTCCGCTGTGAACCCGACGTCGGAAAAGGGGGTGGTTGGTGAAATGTTCAGTCAAAAGTGAATCATTCACAACCGTGTCCGACACCTGTTGAGAATCATTAGACTTAAAAGGAAAAATAGTATGCACGCATAAACAGAACATAAGTTCAGCCACATCACATCATGTCTCAGATACAATCAAGGCACAGGCCCTAAATGCCTAGCGTCCCAAATCAAACAGAGAGCAACAGAAGTCCAAACAAACAGGTGAAAGAAAATAAAGAGCTAAACAGTGCTCTGAAACAGAGATACCAAAAATAAGGTCTAACAATACTCTAACTGTCAGTATCCAGAAGATCATCATGATCAGGATCCCAGTCTACTAGTGCTCCTCCTAGATCAGCAGCCCCTGTAATTTCCAACAGAGAATTTCATTTTTAAATGAATTCAAACATTTGAAAAATATACAAATATCTAGTTCTACCATGAGAACGTAGTATTTTATTATTATTATTAGTGTTGGCCGAGAGGACGCTTCTACAGAGTATTATAGATAAACCTCAGAATCCGTTATCTGTTTCCAAATGAAACGATTCACGGACTTCTGGACACCGCAACTATATCTGTGTTCCTATATGGAATGTCACGGTTACTGCTCTTCTAGAGTTGACTGGAACTCATCAAGTTTGGAATGGAACCAATCAACAAGAGAAAAGTCAAACCAAGTAAGATCGTGTTATCAAGTTTGGAATAACACTCTCCTCCAAGGCAAGATAGTCGAATCCAGGTGAAGTTGTTAGCATCAAGTTTGGAATGAAACAACTTGCCAGATCCGAACTCAGCAACCAGGAGCATCAACGGAGCACAACATGCTTGCTTTGACAAAGGAAATTTGAAAATCAAAGCAATTGGACTAAGGCTGAACTGAATCGCCTAACCTTGAACTAAGACTGAGCTAAATCGTCTTTAGTCCCATTTCCCCCACTGTTTTGATTAACCGGTCTTTGGGCATTCCTTTCGTCAATGGATCAGCCAGATTATCCTTCGAACGCACATCGACCAAAGTGATAATTCCTTGTTCTTTTAGATAATTCAACAAAGCATGTCTCAGCCGTACATGTCTCCTCTTAGTGTTATAGAGAGCATTCTTTACAACTTGAGCTGCTGCTTGATTATCACAATATAAGCTCAACGAGTTGACTTGTAACTTAGACAAGGGTATGTCTAAAATCAGGTTCCTGATCCAATCTGCCTCTTCACCAGCTGAAGCTAAGGCAAACAACTCGGCTTCCATGGACGACAAGGCTATACATGTCTGTCTTTTGGATTTCCACGTGATAGCAGCTCCACCCAAAGTGAATATATATCCACTGGTAGACTTGCTGTTCCCAATTTCTGAACACCACGAGGCATCAGAGAATCCATCCACAGTAGGAGGATAACCAGTATAGCACAAGGCATGATCTTTAGTACCTCTCAGGTATCTCATCAGCCTATCTAGGGCATCCCAATGCTCTTTGCCTGGACTACTGGTAAATCGACTCAGCATGCCAACCGTGAAGGCAATGTCTGGTCTTGTACAACTTGTGGCGTACATGAGACTACCAATTATTTTAGAATATTTTAACTGATCTATGCTGGTCTCTTCATTAGGACTCAACTTAACATTATGATCAAACGGTGTCTCAACAGGCCTACAGTCTTTGTATCCCCAAGTAGAAAGTAGTTGCTCTATATAATGAGCCTGGCTAAGGGTGACTCTACCCTTGTCAACTCTAACTTTCATATCTAATAGGGTATCCACAGGACCAAGGTCCTTCATGTCAAAAGCTTCTGCGAGAGTGGATTTGACATCCCTCACTGCAGCAAGATCTGAACCCAGAATCAACATGTCATCCACATATAGACATATGATGACTATTTGATTGGACAACGAGCGGTGATAGAGACACTTGTCTGAAAGACTGGACTGAAATCCAACGCTCTTTACCACTTGATCAAACTTCATGTGTCACATCTTAGGCGCTTGCTTAAGCCCATAGATTGATTTATTTAATTTGCACACTTTGTCTTTTAGATCTTTATGAACATAACCTTCAGGTTGTGCCATGTAGATCTCTTCATCAAGCTCTCCATTTAAGAAGACTGTCTTTACATCCATCTGATGAACTATGAAGTTTTCGATAGACGCTAAGGCTAGAAGAATCCTAATAGTCGATAGGTGACACACAGGTGAATAAACATCAAAATAGTCTATTCCCCCTTGTTGTTTATAGCCTTTAGCTACTAGTCGCGCTTTATACCTGACTATAGTCCCATCACTATGTAATTTCTTCTTCAATACCCACTTGCATCCTAGGATTTTAGCTCCTTTCGGCAGGTCAACTAGATGCCAAGTGTTATTTTGTAGCAGCGAGTCCATCTCATCATCAATAGCTTCTGCCCACATTAAAGAATCTCTAGATCTCATTGCTTCCTGATAGGAGAATGGATCGTCCTCTAAGTGATAGGTGACAAAATTCTCACCAAAGTTCTTAGGGACTCTATCTCTTGTAGACGTTCTAACAGGAACAGGTTCCACCTCTAGAGGTTGGGGAGCAGTGCTAGAGGGGCCAGCTTCAAGTTCTACAGTAGATTCTGCAATCACGTCAGTAGACCCGTGGACGGTTAAGCCATGATCTTTAATAAATTTATGTTCAAAGAAAATAGCATCTCTAGACTCTATCACTGAATTAGTGGATAGATCAAGAAACCTGTCAGCTGCACTATCTTCTGCACTACCTAGATAAACACATGTTGTCGTTCTAGGTCCCAACTTGGGTCTCTTAAGGTCTTGTAAACGCACATACGCGATACAGCCCCAAGTCTTTAGAGTATCATATCTACAAGGATAACCATGCCACAACTCATACGGGATAGAAATGAGTTTTGAGTGAGGTACTCTATTCAGAATGTGGTTCGCAGTAAGAACTGCTTCTCCCCAAAAAGAGTTGGGCATGCCAGCTGTTAGGAGCATAAAATTCAACATCTCTGTTAAAGTTCTATTCTTACGCTCGGCAACGCCATTAGACTGGGGTGAGTAAGGAGCTGTGGTTTCAAGGATTATGCCCTCAGAGGCACAAAATTTCTTAAACTCAGTTGCAATATATTCTCCTCCTCGATCACTTCTGAGTCTCTTGATTTTAAGGTTCAACTGATTTTCCACACGAGACTTAAAATTTTAAAAGTCTCAAAGGCCTCATCTTTCGATCTCAACAAATACACATGACAATATCTCGAAAAATCATCTATGAAGGTAATTAGATACTTCTTTCCCCCTTTAGTGATATGACTTCGGAAATCACAAAGGTCTGAATGTATCAATTTCAGAAGTTGTGTGCTTCTAGACACTGACTTGAAAGGTGTTCTAGTGATTTTGATTTGCGCACACACCTCACATTTGTCAAATCGAATAGACATATCTAAAGGGATGTTTTGACTCTTAGCTAGGTCTAGCATTTTCCTATAGTTCACATGTCCTAGTCTGTTATGTAACAACTTGGGATCAATGAGGTTAGAACTCACTTGGTTAATGCTATCGTTATTCAGGCTAAGTCTATACATTCCGTTGATCATGTACGCACACCCAAAATAATATGAATTGACCATTAAGGTCATTCTACCGTTTTGAGTAGTGAAAGTCATCCCAGCCTTATCTAATAAGCTTATGGAAATCAGATTCTTAGTTATGCAAGGAACTACTTTAACATTTTTTAAAAACAAAGATTTACCTGAAGAGAGGACCAGCTCAGCTGTCCCGGCATGAGTGACAGCGGTCTCTCCTCCATTACAATCTTCCACTTTCTCCTGGACTTCCACGACCTCAGAGAGAAGACCTCTGTCATTAGTAACATGACATGTAGCACCGCTATCCAGCCACCACTCAGAGGAAGTACTGCGGTGACTACTCCCGACCATAGCCACGAATGGCCCGGGTTCCGGGTTGTCGACCGGCAGATGTCCATCATATTGATCCTTCAGGTGGATGAGTCCTTTGAGTTCTTCCAGAGTAGTCTGCTCCTCCAGTCTGAAAGTGAACCACCCAGGAGGCAGCTTGTGCAGAATTAGACTTACAAAGAGACTATCGGATATTACAGACTGTTCGTCCGCCAACTTGAGACGCAGTATTTCTAGATTAACAATTTGGGAGGTTATAGAAGAATTCGTATCAAATTTTAAGTCAAAGAATTGCTCACTAAGTGGAATCCTCAACGATCTCTCCTCCTCTTGGAAGCGCGCGTTCAAGCAATCCCAAATCTCCTTTGCAGTCTTACAACTACAGTAGGTCATGGCGAGACGAGGATTTAGGGATCTTCGGAGATAGTCCCTGCACAAAACATCGTCCTTACCCCACTGAAATATGTCCACATCCTCTTGGGTAGTGGCGTAATCACTCAGAACTGTGTAAAAAATACCACGTTCTTTCATCCCCAATTTGACGTGCAGTCTCCAGACATGGAAATCAGTGGGAGCGAACGACTGAAGCTCCATGATATTGAGTGAGCTATACCTCGACATCTCAATTTATATTGAACAGAAAAACTAGTAAGAAGTCACCTGATCCGCGCGGAGACGACCCAGTGTCTTCAGATCCAATCCAGAAAATTGTGCTTGATCCTCCTCTTCGGCTGAACACAGTCGCCAAGAGCGCAAACCAAGGGTGACAATCTCAGTCAAGGAAGACTAGATCCACCGGCGAGGACGGACAACTCTTCCACTCAATCTGAAAGTGAAAACAGGAGTAACAGATCTTCTTCTTCTTGGTCGGATACTAGTTAAATCAACAGCCTGTTAAACATAGAATAACAGATCTACAACTCTCTGAAGCAGTTGATGGAGCAGCACATCTAGAAAACCAGATCTAGCAATCAAATCTGGACATGTGGTGCTGGCAGGCGCAGCTTCAAACCACTCCGTTGTTGGAGACGGCCAGACCACGAAATCTGAAACGACACGCTGCAAACAACGATGGCGGAGGCACTAGATCCGAGAACACCCCAAACCGATTTCTTCCCTTGCGACCTAATGGCTTTAATCTTCCAGATCTGCGACGGGAAGTCTAGATCTGTGACGGGAAGTAGAACAAGAGAAGAACCAGTGTGCAGCCCAGATCCAACAAGAACAGGAGCTCTGGAAGAGAGAACCAGTGAGCTTTTCCTGATCCTGAACGGTGGCGACGGGAACAAATCCTCCAAACAAGCGACGAACAGGAGCAGGAGCGGCAGATCTCCCTTTTCCAGATCTCCCTTTTCAAGCGACGAACAGGAGCGCTGAAACAGGTCCAAGATCTGCGATAGCCTTCCTCCCGATCACAAGAGATTGCACAGGAGAGCAGCGACCAAATCGCTCACGGGAACGACTGCGAGAAATCGTTGCAGCGGCAAGATCGTGAAATCGTGAATCGCGGAACGACGAGCGGCTACGTGCGGCGGAATCGTGAAATCATTGCAGCGGCTTCGCGAATTGGATGGCGACAGCAAGATCGGGCTCGAGAGTGGCGGAATTTTTTTTCGATCGGGAGCGGACAGATGCGGGAGCGAAACCCTAGCAGAGCGCAAATGTACCTTGAGAATGTTAGGTTGGCTATGCTCAAGGTATTCTACGTATCCCTATCAAGTTTGGAATAGGTATATATAGTACCTCCAGCGTAGAGCCAAGCCCTAGAGCGACACGAACCCAAAAAACCTGTTCCGAATCGGACCTGACACGAGCCGACATAAACCCAATATTCCTAACAACATGTGCACATTTTGACAAATAATTTATAAATTTATGGGTATTTCAACGTTCTGAATTGAACTACAAGTTTATTTCTCTCGAAATTTGCACTGGTTTACACCGAAGTCAACTTTTCATATAAATAAAGATTTGGGCAAATTATGCGTCGATTCGTAGGCATTTTGATATTCCAAACTCAACTTCGGAGTCTGTTTACTAAAACATGGCTCCGTTTGAGGCTTCAGCTTCATTTGGTTTAGCGGTGACATGTCAATCCGGCGGGTGGAAACAAAGTGTTCGAATCAGAGAGGGGAGGTGGCTTCTCCAAACGAAGCTTTTGGGGGCATTTCTCAAGGCGGGCGGGTGGAAACGGAGCAAACGCCGCCGGAGATTCATTTGTTTACCCTCTTTCCGACGGTGTTTGGCCCAAACGAAGCAGCGAAACGCTCAAACAAATAGAGATTTAAATATGATTATCATTATTATGCATTGCTATTAATACTTCAGAATATTATGAAGGGAGGGGGTTGGGTGTTCTATGTGCATCTCTTTGCTCCCATTGGGTGCTTCCCCACTACCTCCCTCTCACATCACGCAAAGCTCGGTAAGATTTATGGCCGTAAGAAGCGTATAGATGTGCTTCCTCACTGTCTTCCACTCACAATTTTTTTGGGACCGAGCATCATTTCCAAATCTAGGTCCTAGTAAAAACAGAGTTGGACACATGTTGCAAACCTGAAAGCATGATCAATTCCACATTGATTTTTAAAAATTGATCTCATCAACGAGTAAAAACTGATCTCGAGTTCTGAAATGATCTGCTCAACGAGTTCCTAAACTGATTTCCTCAAAATAATCTGCCGAGAGATCAAATGATCTGTCAGGAGATCAAAATGATCTCTTGGGAGATCATAAATGATCTCCACGGGGAACATAGATCGCTGAAATTTAGAGAAACAGGTGAAATCCGTCCAACCTATTTCAATCTCCCGATAGAAAAGAGTGCACGTAATACAAAGCACGATCGACGGACAACCCATTTTCCGAACCGCAGAAGGGTAGCGCAGGAAACAGGTGAAATCCGTCCGAGAATACTGAGCACCGGTGAAACCCCCGTGAGCGTCTAAAATAAAAATTTAAAGAAAATGTAATTGAACATTAAATATATATTTTATTCCTGCTTTATATTTCGTGCCAGGCTGCCTTATCCTGCTTGTTCATTAATACCTTCTCTATTTTTATTCCTAATTCGAACTTAGCCCGCCGTCAATTAGGTGACACTGAAGATCTCAGGGGGTTAGATGCAAAAATGGTTAAAGAAGCTTTAAGAATTCAGGCATGATGGTGAAAAGGAGGGGACGTGCCGACGTGGGCATCACTACTGGGCGAAAATTTGAATTTCGGTCGTCTTCAAGAAAACCCTAGAGTAGTTTAGCTTCCAAGTCAGCGCGCGCATGCCGAGCGGACGATTGAAATTGGTGTTAGGGTTTGGTTTCTTCTCTTTCAGCGACAGTTCGTCTCAACAATCTACGATTCCAACGATCTTTCGATCTCTTTCCTAAACCCAAATAATTTAATAGTTTTGGTGCATTTGAAGAGGCATTCGTGGATCCAATGGAGTATTGTTAAGTTCATAGATGAGGTGGCTGAGCTCCTTCATTCAGTGAAGTTCTTAACATCAAATTTGGGAGCTCGTCCTAGAAATCATGCTTTTCGCAGAGGCTATGCGTCCGGCGAACACCCGGAGCTCGCTGGAGGTGATGCTGGACGCTATCAGAAGGAAGGATGAGCATCCTGAGGATTTGCCTCCAGCGTTACCCGCCCGGCCGACCTCGAGAGGCCGTTTGCCGACTTCTAGAAAGTCCCTTCCTGTAACTTTTGCCGGCCAAAGTAACGGGGAGGAGATGAATCTGGGTTCGTCCGATAGAAGAGTGGAAGTGAAGGAGGATAGTGAGCAGAAGAATGGAATCAGTGGAGGCATGGGGTTTGTGGGCAAGTCTCCAGATCTTAGGGTGGCGGACATGGAGAGCTATGAACAATGGTGGGAAGCAGGTGGTCCCGTGAACTGTAAATGCCGATCGGCCTCATTAGCCGTTAACTTGAGCGGCCATTTCAAATCTGGGGAAGCATTAGACTGTTTCTTAAAGGAGGTAATCAACTTCGTCGACATCTTGGTTGACTTCTCTTGCTTTCGTTTTCTCTGCAATTTGTCCGTCCACCTTCATGTCCATCTGCTATATTATTAGTTTAAAACTTGCGTTCACGGCCGGTTTATTCAATTTATACACGGGTTAATGATGCTCTATATATATATATATATATTGGCAATAAAATTGCTTTAATTATTTACTAATAATATATATTGGCAATAAAATTTTATGAGGATGGTCAGTTTTTTCCCACCATACAATAGGCATTGTTGTTAATGATGCTCTATTTATTTGTTCTGTTTTTGCTGGGCGATTTGAAAGCAAGTTTCATTTGTAGTTCTTGGAATAGCTTGTTTCCATGTTCTTTGTTTATATCTCCTGGATTTATTTGAACCCCACCTACAGGTTGGTCGGATGCTAATTATGAGCTCTATCTCCGGCAAATAACACCTACCCTTATTGTGGATAGAACATAGCTGTAGTACTAATAATGCGAACAATTTGACGCAGGATGGGCGTGAACAAGGGTGTGTGTGTGCCCTAATGGAACCCCGACGAGTGAATGGGAAATTTAAAACAATGCAATGCACATGAGTTTATCCGATAGGTAATTGTAACAAGATTATGAAATTAATTTAGGCAATGCAAACATACACGATGGAGATTAAACTTTAAAGCATTGAACGAGTTCTAACAACAATAAAAGTAAGATTGCTTGGACCAAATGCTCCGCGAATAAATACTTCGAGTAAAGGCGAAGATATTTAGCAAAAGATTACAAAGTACTTATCCCGAATGATATGATTTCGTCTAATGTTCATCACTAAGGAAGTTAGCATCCAAACCTAGAACATACACAAGCATTCAAGGCCAACGTTGTAGGACTGCTGCAGTTTCAAACTTGGACAACAAAATTAGTATGACTTTAGCACTAAAATAGTTATGTCCTGCTCTGATTTGGAGTTTAGGGAAGCAATGGTTGCTGGAATTGGAATGCCGGTAGGAGGAACACCACAGGAAAGCCTCAGAACAAAGTTTTGGAGGGATGGAAATCATGGACTGGTCAGCCAAAAGGTGCAGGAATTTCTGGACAACGGTTAGATGTTGCCAAAAATCTTATGCAGAGGGGAAACAGTGGCGGGAGGGGCAGAACTTTGCAGCCGAGTCAAGTAGGACTCAAAGACCGTATCCTACAGCAAGTTACGGCTGAAGGGATTGGAATTCTTCCCTGGAACTACTGTCTAAGGCTGCTGGATATGGAGTTCAGTACAAACTTGATGGAGGAAGACTCTGGAAATTGCCCTATGAGTGTTGAACGGCTTGTAGAGGAACAGTTTTCTGGATCTGGACAGCAGGAAATTGTTGTCTGGGCAGAATCTCGACTATGGGAGGGAATTAACTGCAGGAAACTGTGGTGGGGCTGTTGGAAATTGATGGAACGACCCAGTTTTTCCTTCCAGCAAACATGTACTCCAATTATAGGGCCCTTCGGCTCTCCAGTTGGTGGCGAGGGCTGTCGATGGGGATGGAGTTGTCTGGAGAAAACTCGATTTCGTCTAGGGGAGGGGTAACCGTCAATAACTACCTTGGTAGTGGGCAGTTACGGCGGCTGCCTGTGGTTTTCCAAGGTGGTTATAGGTAGTTATTTGTGAGGCGGTGGAGGTGAGTGGAGGTGGCCGGCCGGCCATAAGGAGGATGAGTTTCGACAATTTTGAGAGAGGATGGAGGGAGATGGCCGGAGGTTGCAAGCAAAGAGTTGTGGCTAGGCGTTGCACCTAGGTTCCACGATGCCACACCGTAGAGGGATCCCAAAATTAGAAAGTTTGTCAAAATTCTGCAATGAAATGAACCCCAAATCCCATATTTATAGGTCAAGAGGAAAACAACAGATGGTTATGATTGACCGACATGAGAACACATAAAAGGTACGCAAACAATTACCAGAAAATGCAAAAGTACATAGCGAATGTGTCGTCGACACTCCAAATGCGACTACGGACTTGGATCGTTTATACGACGATCTTAAGTCCATTTTCTACGAATGTAAACCCAAACGAGTTCTGATTCGGGTTGACCTGCCTGAGAACTTTGATCCCTGTCACAATTTCACCCTTATGATGAGTGCACAAAGGTTGTAAACTTGAAAGTAAGGTTGCAAACTTGAACGTAATGTTACATATGTTGGATGTCGAGATCATGTCGGTTTGAGTTTGAAATGTCGGATGTTGGAATCATGTCTGTTTGAGTCTGAAATGTTGGATTGCGGGGGATAATATCGAGGATATTTTACAATGTTAGATTTTAATATTTAAATACATTTATTCATATATATACATATTTTTTGCACATATGTACAATTACACACATAATGAATGTTTATACATTACACAATAGACATATATACACACACATAATGTATGTTTATAAATTACACAAGAAATAACCTTTAACAACAATAAACGACATAAAGAGCACCAAATAAGAGTGAGACGAGAAAGAGATCGAATCTAGTCTTAGAGAGATGCACAAAATGAAGCACAAAATAAAATATTACCGACCAGATGCTTTAAAAATGATATATATATATATATATATATATATATATATATATATATATATATATATATATATATATATATATATATATATATATAATACTGTCGCAGATATATCAGTCACGAGATATAACCCGATATATCGGGTAAGACCTATATATTACATAAGAAAGAGACATTGACGACAATAAACGATATGAAGAGCATCAAATGAGAGTGAGACTGTTGTAATAGTGTTTCGGCTATAAATAGCCTTGGGTGTTAGCCCTAATGAGATTAGGGTTCTTTTTGTTCAACTTGGTATCAGAGGGAGGGGGAAAAACGCGACTTCGGCTTCCGCGACTCTGGCTTCCGCGATGTTGGAGACACCTTCCACGCGACTGCTCCGGCAGTTGCTTCCGCTGCGATTTCAGCGGGTCTTCGCCGGAGGAACCCCGCTGCCGGCTCGGTGTGGTTTCTTCGACGGAGAACTTCCGCCTCTAGGGTTGCAGGAACCCTGCCACCGGCTCTGTACGGTTTCTCCTTCCGCTGGATCTGTGCGGGTTGCCCTAGGCCTCCAGATCGACGGAGGAGGCCTCTAGGGTTGCCGGATTGTCCCTCCCGCCGCCGGATCCAGCGGCCGCCTCCGTCCCCGGCTGTTGCGTGACTTGTTGCAGTGGACAATCAACACGACCACATCTAGTGGGTCTTCAACAACAACACCTCCACATTCTAGCGGATGTGAGGATGCGGTGATCGGATTTAGGGCATGAGGAGGCATTGATTGGCACCGGACCGGCTGCGGTGATCGGGGAGGAAATGGATCCATGGCGTCGAAGGAAGGAACGATGAAAGATGTCTTCAAGATGTTGGACCCGGATGGGTTGGCTACATTGTTGAGGGTGTTAGTGTCATCACAACGGTCGGCGAAATTGGGACTTCCACCGATTGACTTGAAGCTTGACGGACCGACGACCTACTTGAGTTGGTCAAGACGTGTGAAGAAAATCCTTGCAACGAAACAGGTTGGGGGATTTCTGATAGGGGCGTTGAAGAAACCGGAGAACTCGGCTGGAGATGAGTGGGAGTTCCAGTAAAGTTTGGGCACCTGCATTTGAAACATTAGTGAGCGTGCACCCTTAAGAAGTTGACGATTTTTTTGCTCAACCACACCATTTGTTGTGGCGTATAAACACATGACGTTTGATGGATGATCCTAAACTAGTACAGAGATTAGTAAAATCACGACTTATATATTCACGTACATTGTCGATGCAGAGTGTCTTAATAGGACTTGAAAACTGAGCAGTAATAAAAACACAAAATGTCGAAGTTAATTCAGAGCGATCGTGAAGTAAATACAATCATGTCATGCGAGAGTAATCATCCCTAAATGTAAGAAAGTAACGATAACTATAAATACTATATGTTTTATATGACCCCAAATATCAGTGTGAACTAAAGCAAAAAGAGCATTGCTTCGAATACAATAAGGGAGAAATGACGAACAATGCTATTTTCCAAAGATGCATGACTTGCAAGTAAAGTCATTGAGGGAGATATCATGAAGAACTTTCTTGAGGATCAAGAGAGGAGTATGTCCATGACGTCGGTGTCAATCAACAGAAGTGAGATGAGAGAATAGTGGGTGGAACATCCAAAATGTAGAGCTCATTAGACAGTCGTCCTTTACTAATGATATTTTGTGTCTGTCGATCCTGCACAAAAAAGATGAGAAAGAGAAGGTTACATAACAATCAAGGTCTTGAGTAAGATGATTAACAAAAAGAATGTTGAAAGGAGATCCCGGAACATGAAGGACCTAGCGAAGAAAAAGAGTTGAAGTGAGGGGCATATCAGTAGAGTCAGAAACTTGGGTGGTGTCACAATTAGTCACTGTGATGAACTTGAGATATGCAGATTGTAAGTACTGAGGCGGTTTCTGCGGAGTAGGATGATGCGTGACACCCGAGTCCACAATGCAAGTGTTATGTGAGAGACGAGATACCTTCATTGGAGATCGACGTAAAAGATCCAGATGAACGACTGATCATCTCCTAAAGATACTGGAGCTGGCAGCTGGGTGCTAAGGCATCAATGTCGTTACGGGTGGTGAAGGTAGTATCGACCGCAATGGATGCATGTTGTTGTGGGGCATACCATGCTTATGATAGCATGCTACCTCAAAATGACCATCCAGACCACAATGAGAGCACTTAAGACGAGGCCTTCCGTTATGCCCCCCACCTCGAGAAGTGGTGCGACCTCCATGAGTCAAAGGAGGAGCGGGGGGAGATGTAAAAGACTGCTGGAGGAGGGCTGAAGATAGAGTCATAGGAGCATCAGATGGCGGTGTAACCTTTAATATCATGGAACACACATCCAAAAGAGAGCGAATTGTAGAGGAAGAAAGGATTTGAGCTCGGATGTTGTGGAGGTGTGGTGGAACACGGGTCATCATCATGATGATCCTAACTGCTTCTTTCTGTGCACGTTGCGCGGCGAGGTCCGTTGTTGGAGGTTGATGTTGAATCCCTGTCTCAACTAGAGTTTTGGATCTCACAACAAAGGAGGCTAAGTCTCCTGCCACTTCAAAGTCAAGAGATTGAAGGCCTGTGATGATGTAGGTGTTGGAGGTTGTCCTTGCCAAAATAAAAGGAGTGAAGTTGCTCCCACATGACCTTGACCGTCTCATGGTACATGGCCTTGGACGTATCATGGTACATGGCAGTCCGATATGATTCATTGCTCATAGAGCTTAGAATCCAGGATGGGACATGACCGTCATCGCGGAGCCATTCCTCGGTAGGCTCAGTAGGAGTAGGCTTAGTCAGATAATGAAGGAGATCTTTGGTCTAAAGAACACGACGGACGAAGTGCACTCATTCAACAAAGTTCTTCCCAGTAAGGGAGATAATGGTGATCCGAAGCTCATCACTAACTTCAGGTGTGGGAAGCGCAACCCGTGCCGGAGGCCCGAAAGAGACGGAGCATCATTCAGTTCCATTGAATGAGACGGAAGACTAGAGTTTACTGCGGACAGGTGAGTAACTTAGGAGTGAAAAGGCAGGTAGCAGGAGGACCTCTGCGGTAATAGATATCATGTTTACTCTGTGTAACAGTTTTAATTCTCCTTTATAATTTGTTCATATGTGACCAGTTCTCACATTCAAAAAAATTTGTCTTATTTATTGTAGAAGCTTCAAGTTTGGTGTTGGCTTCCAGAGGAGAAATGGGAATGCGGGAAAATAGAGTCTTTTTCACCGGATGATGCTTATGTTTTGATGTCCAATGGAAAAGTAAGCATGCAGTGTAATACTGAAATGTTGTAATATGGTGATTAAAAGTGGACTTTAAAGTTTCAAAAAATTTGTTGCAGATTTTGAGGTTGCCTTTTGAACATATATTACCTGCCAATCCAGAAATTCATGATAGTGTGAATGATATAGCGCTGCTAAGTTATATAAATGAACCTTCTGTTCTTCATAGTCTTAAGTACATATATTCTCAGAATATTGTCTTTGTGAGTAATCAACTCCTTAAAAAATCAACCTCATACTAACCTTCATCAATTTTCTTGCGATGCTCTGAGCTTCTTTTGGTTGTTTGCCTTTTTTCAGACCAAAGCAGACGCTGTTTTGGTTGCACTTAATCCTTGTAAAGAATTGTCACCACACAAATTTATTTCTGGTACAGCATGTCGGAGAAAAGTTAGAGAAAGTCCACACGTGTTTGCGATGGCAAATCAGGCTTATGGCGCAATTTTGAGTGGTATAAACCAACTGTTCTTTCAATCATGTACATTTTCTTAGAAACCAAGCATCCAACATAAAATCAATTGGTTTGAGATGGAGAGACCGGGATCTATATTAAATGTGTGACCATTCTCAACACATCTTCTCACGTATGGGTCTTTGGTCTCAAACACAAACTACTTTTTTTAATCAGGTGATGTTGAAGTGGGTCGTTAAGCTTAGCCTACTCTAATACCATCTTAGAAGCCAATCATGTAACCTAAAACCAATTGATTGGAGGGAGAGAGGCCCGAGACCTATACTAAGTGTACAATATTTATTAATTTCCCAATGTGAGATTATGCAATCTTGTAATTATATTTATGGGTTTCACTTGTACTTCAATAGGGATAATAGTAAAAAGCTATTGGATTTGCAGGTGGGAAAAATCAGTCTATCATTGTAAGGTAATTCATTTTTGTTTTTCTTTGTTATAGTACCAGTTTGTTTGCCTTCTTTATAATTGGTAATTTCATGTCAATATGAGTTATAATTGATGAATATGAAGACGACTTGTGCAGTGGTGAAAGTGGGTCTGGGAAAACAGAAGCAACAAAAATTGCTATGCAGTGTGTAGTTGCCATTGCCAGTTGTGATGGTATTGGTGTTGAAATTCTGAAGGCCAATGCAATACTGGAATCCTTTGGGAATTCAAAAACTTCAAAAAACAACAATTCTAGCTGTTTTGTGAGTTCAAGACCTGTATCTCATACTACATATGCCAGCAAACATGATATCTATTATTTTTTTTGGGAAATATGTGAAGTTTAAATGCCAATGAATTTTATATTTTTCTCTCTCTGATGTGACACAGAGTAAACTTAATGTGATTCATTTTAGTCAAGCTGGAAGAGTTTGTGGCGCTGAGATCAAAACTTGTAAGTAAATTTTGTTCACGTGCTAACCAGCCGATATCATTAACCCGATAATCGGAGATCCTAACCTTTACTTTTGTCATGGGTCTTTACAAACTTGATGTTAAGCAGTTCTACTTGAAAAGGTACTAGTTTGATCTTCTAGTTAAATCTACATGCTGTGTTCATACAAAAAAATATATAAGGAAGCTGTCTTCATGAACAGTCAAGAGTTGTACAAAGAGCTGTGGGGGAAAGATCATACCATGTCTTCTATCAATTTTGTGCAGGAGCTCCTCCTCGTCTCAAAGGTGAACTTTATTACATTACAAATTTGCATTATTGCAGAAACTTGATTCCTATTGAACTTACATCACATGTGGGCACATCATGTTCCTATGTTTTTTATTATTGTGGTCACTTCTTCAGTATCCACAATTTTTTACTCGTTGCCCAGATTCCATCTTCTTCATCATCAGACTATGCAAATAAGGTAACCCATATTTTTTACTGGCAGAGAAATTTAACCTTATATCGGCAAATGAATACGAGTTCCTGAAACAAAGCAAATGCTTAAGAGTCGACAACATAGATGATGCCCGGGAATTCCATTTGTTGATGGTAATGTCAAAATTTCAGCTGTTCCATCAACGTTAACTCTTATGCTGTTTCACGACTTCTCTTTGTGAGCTTCTTCATTTCTATTTTACTTACTGTACTTGTTTTTTTTTTCAGGAAGCTTTAGACAATTTTCACATCACAAAGGAAGACCAAGGCAGTGTATTTTCCATGCTTGCAGCAGTTCTGTGGTTGAGTATTATTGGTTTTTCAACAGTCACTAGTGAATATCATGTGGAAGTTAATCTTGACGAAGGTAAATGAGAGTAGTTATTTATATTTGTTGTCTTATTTGTTGTATTTGTCATGAATTTCAACTTATTGATAATCAACTTTTTGAATAAATTGAAACTCTGATCATCGAGAATTTCAACCCATTGTACACATCGACTTAGGCTTTGTTTGGCGCGACTGCAGCGACTGGAGAAGCAGTGGTGGGAAGTAGTGATGAAATAATCAGCTGTTTTGCACATTGGTGACAGAATCTGTGAAACTATTTGAAAGAATAACGTTTGCAGTGCTGATTAATAATTTTATTTTATAAATATTATATAAATAATACTATATTTATTAATAATGCATTGTTTTATAAATATTATATTAAATAAAACATTATAAAAATATAAATTATATATAACATTTTTATACATTTATAATATATAACAATATTATATAATATTAACGTAATCATATATAACTATATTAATAATATATATATAACCTAATATTAATTTAATAATATATAACTTAGACTCTATTTGTTTGGGCGTTTCGCAGCTCCGTTTTGGGCAAACGCCGCCGGAAGAAGGGTAAACAAATGAACCTCCGACGTCGTTTGCTCCGTTTTC
Organism: Platanthera guangdongensis; assembly: GCA_039583875.1. Classification (NCBI taxonomy): domain Eukaryota; kingdom Viridiplantae; phylum Streptophyta; class Magnoliopsida; order Asparagales; family Orchidaceae; genus Platanthera; species Platanthera guangdongensis. Next base: position 159,661,427 of record CM077160.1, on the reverse strand, counting down.
ACCCGCCCGCCTTAAGAAACGCCCCAAAAAGCTCCGTTTGGAGCAGCCACCTCCCCCCTCCGGTTCGAACTCTCCGTTTTCACCCGCCGGATCGACCCGCCACCGCCGAACCAAATGGAGCCTTATATATACATTTATAATATATAACTATCTAATATAATATTAACGTAATTGTTAGAAAAGCCCATGTAAAGAGCTCAATATTGGGCCCATTATTGTTTTTCCCTCTTCTCTCTTCTTTAGTCCCACATCATGTATATGATTGTTCTCTCTTTCTCCCTCCTATATATTTGTATTCTCTCTTTGTATTTACACATGCAAGCAATACATACAAGTTTTTGTGCTCTCTCAACATGATATTAGAGCGAGGTTCCGGTCTGTTCGGTTAGATTTTTTTTAACTGCATGTGACCGCGGACTCTGCAGCTTTCTCGCGTCCTGTTCGCGCTCTCCACTACCTGTTCGAGTTTTCTCGTGGTCTGCCGGTTCCCTTATCCGCTCCTACTCGCTTTCTGTCCGCGATCTCAGCGACTTGTTCGCTCTCCGCCTTCCTTCCGTGGCTCTAGGCTCCTCCATCATTCTCTCTCCTTTTATAGCTTTTTATTATCTGACCCGTGGGCCCCTCCTCGGTGCTACTCGCCCGGTCTCTCTGCCTATCCGCTCGAGTTCTCTGCCTATCCGCTCGAGTTCTCTAACTCGCAGATTCTTCTTCTGACCGCTCGAGTTCTCAAACTCGCGGCCTCGTCCTCTTGCCGCTCGAGTTCTCCTACTCAAGACCTCCTCCTCTTGCCCGCTCGAGTTCTCATACTCGCGGCTTCCTCTTCTTGTCCGCTCAAGTTCTACTCGCGGCTTCCTTTTGCTCTAGCCGCTGCTCACTGAGACCGTGCGGTCTATCTTCTTTCCGCATTTTGGTTGCGGCCCGTCTGGCCGCTGGTGTCCACATTGTGACCGTGCGGTTTGTTTTTTTCCCGCATTTTAATCGCGGTTTTCTCTTTAGAGCTTCCTCTCTTCTCGCGACCTTCTCCTTGGGAGCTGCGGCCTAGTCGTCCACCGGCTCCCGGACTGCCAGCTGAGCGGTCTCGAGTTCTACTCGCAGCGATCTTCGTACATCCGCAACGGTCTCTTCTCTAGTCGCTGCGACTTGCCTCCTTCTTCTATGGACTCTTCTGTTGACTCCACCGGCCCGACGGCTAGTCCGCCTGCAGACCGCCCGACTTGTCCTGCTGAAATCCGCGATGAGCTGCGGATTACTACCATTTCTCTCTCTGGGAAGAAGAACTTTATCCTTTGAGTGCATTCTGTTCGACGGGTTCTTCAGGCCAAGGGCCTTTTGCCTCACCTTACTCAGGCACCTCCTTCTTCTACCGACGACTGGCTCCGCAATGATGGTCGCATTCAGACTTGGCTCCTTAATTTCTTGGTTGGTGAACCTTATCAGATGACTATGTATCATGAAACGGCCAAGACTATGTGGGATGAGCTGCATTCATTGTATTCAGGCCGAGACATCCTTCAACATCTCTACGACATACTCACTGATCTTCTCGCTCCCGACACTGGGGGGGCTTCAGACATAACCTCCTTTGTCGCTCGAGCCAAAACCCTTGCTGAGTCCTGGATCTAGCATCAGCCGTCTACCAATGATCATGCTTGTTGAAACCGAAAACTTGGTCTCTTGTGGAGTTCACCCGTGGGGAAGGGGTGACCGCGCACCTACTGCCCTCAAGCGAACGATCTAGGTACAAGACTAGTAACACAAGGGACAGACCCAGGGTCTCAGCGTGGAGGTCCCACCGCATACCCGAAAGACTAACTAATTCTTCCCCTCTTCAGCCAAAGGCTGAAACAAGACACCTTCGGAGGGCTCTCTTGGTCGACCAAAACATCTAAGGAGGATCTCAAGACCAACTCTCTCCTATCCAGATGTGTCTCCTTGGGACTATGCAAAATGTTCCTCACCCGCCCTACCAATGACGCAACCTTGCCGAACAATTATTCCTTACGTAGCCTCAATTAGGCCTCCAACAACGTAATATATGCCTTCTAGGGCATGCACAAGGCATCGCGAGCATTTTAATTTACATAAATATAGATTCCATACTTCGGCACGCAGGCCGACAACATAAGCAAAATAGGCCTTCCCGGCAGGCACATACTTGGGCTTAAGCAAGCTATTCCCCGTTTGGTACTGCAGCAACTGTACGGCGACGTCTCGATAAGCGGCGACAAACTAAACATTGGTTGACCCAAAACAGACCAATTACATTGCGCTCATCCCTTTTTCGGGGCTATGATGTTTATTACTTGCAAACGGATAATATACAACTTCCACGGAGTCTTCTCCGGGAACCCCAGAACATCACCAATCCGGCTCACATGTCCGGATGAGCTTCACACAGCATGCCTAAATCCGTATTCACGCTTCCGGATACTAAATGCAATTAATTGCGGGGATGAAAACATCGACCCGTCGGAGAGCCCCCTTTCCCCCACCCGTCGGTGGAGAGGAGCTTCCATGCAAATATGAAAATTGAGGGCTTCACCTGCCCAAGAAGAAACTTCGTTATCCTTGACGCGTGTTTTGACGGCGGCGTCAGGAGAGGAGCTCCCGACCGATCTTGCTGCAGGCGGCGGATCTCTGCTGGCAGACAAATCCCGATCCACCCTCCTTTTGCTTGCCCTCTTTTCCTTTTTCCTATCCTTTCCCGGTGCAGAGCGACCCACATAAACATTATCAGTCAGCTAGGTGATCTTAACCGATGCACGGTTAGCAACATACATCCTTGTACTGGTCATGGAATCAGCGCCGAGGACGCCGCGGTCGTCGTAGGTAACACCGATAATAGTCGTGCCCATGGAGTGTGGTTCGCTTAGATCAGGATCCATGGCGAGGGTATTCGGGTATTGAGCAGAGTGGCGGGTCACTGACGATGGGAAAACCTGGGTGAGGATGGGTAATGATACCGGGTGTTCGTGAGGGTAAGAAGCTCTGTTTGCGACAAGGAGTGATGTCGACGGGAAGAGGCCGAAGTAAGGTCGACGGGAAGAGGCTGGAGCGAGGGCAGAGGCCGGAGCAAGGGCGGCGGGAAAGCCCGGGTGGAGGCCGAAGCAAGGGCGGCGGGAAGAGCCCGGAGCGAGGGCGACGAATCTTTGCTGGGAGATAAATCCCGATCCCCCCCCTTTGCTTGCCCCCCATTTTTTCTTATCCCCCTTACTATACCCCCGCCCCTCCTCCCCCTTCTCTCTTCATTTCTCTTTTTTCCCTCTGCCTATACCCGTGCCCTTCCTCCCCCTCTTTTTCTTTTTATTTTTGCTGTCCTCTCTCCCCCCTATGTAAGTATATATATAATATATATATATATTATGATATTAATATAATATAATATTTACATATATTCTTAACACATAAAATCTCCGCACGCATGCACGACTACTCGCACGTCCTCGAACGGGGCTGCACCAAATCATTGCCCATAGCATATCCCGAGCTCGCTACCTGGGGAGGATCCCACTCGGCCGGATATGGGGTCGTACACAATCCCCGCTCTTTTCGAGGTTGGCACAAGCTCAGAAAGAAATGTCCAACCCCAAGTATATAGCGAGTGGGAGCCGACTCGCAAAAAAAGTTTGAGAAATCTAACTTTAGCATTTTGAACACATATAACAATTCCCTCAATGTAGCATGACAGGTAAAACTTCATTTCTGCACTAATTGTCAAGGAACTTGCTCCTAATCCTATATAGATGTAAATAAAATATCGTATTTGCTTTGCGGTTTGTGTCAACTGATCACTATTAACAGGAAGATGCAAACATGAATTGACTATGATTTGATTTAACTGTCTCCCATCAAAAAAGCACAGCCTGATCTTGAGCATGTTCCATTTCTCAAGTGATTAAGCTAAGTATACTGTAAGACCATTGTAAATTATGTGTTACACTATTTCTATTTAGAGTACGTGCTTTTAATTAAGGAACAATATCTATATTCGAATGTGTTGATCGTGCACATTTGAGTGACCCCATCAAAGCTATACCTTTTGTATTCTCTTGTACACGCGGAACTAACTCTTTCCCCCCAGGTGTGCCTACAGCCCTGCCAGCTAGTGAGAGCCTGACAACGAGTCTACCCGGGGCCGAGCAGCACTCGGGGTCCTGCAAAGTATCCAAACTCCAAACTCTCTCCCTTACCCCCCAGGTGTGCCTTCAGCCCTGCCAGCTAGTGAGAGCCTGACAACGAGTCTACCCGGGGCCGAGCAGCACTCGAGGTATCCCTTACCCCCCAGGCGAGCCTACGGACCTGCCAGCTAGTAGGAGCCAGGACGCGGGTCTACCCGGGGCCAAGCATCACTCGGGGTCCTGCAAAGTATCCAAACTCTTTCCAAATTCCAAACTATCTCCCGTACCCCCAGGTGTGCCTACAACCCTGCCAGCTAGTGAGAGCCTGACAGCGAGTCTACCCGGGGCCGAGCAGCACTCGGGGTATCCCTTACCCCCCAGGCGAGCATACAGACCTGTCAGCTAGTAGGAGCCAGGCAGCGGGTCTACCCGGGGCCGAGCATCACTCGGGGTCCTGCAAAGTATCCAAACTCTCTCCAAACTCCAAACTCTCTCCCTTACTCCACAGGTGTGCCTACAGCCCTGCCAGCTAGTGAGAGCCTGACAGCGAGTCTACCCGGGGCCGAGCAGCACTCGGGGTATCTGAAAGTGCAGCTAGATCTGAAATACTCTAGAGGGGGGGGGGGTGAATAGAGTATGGTGCTTAAAAACTTTTTACAACTGTTATTGTAATTTGAGTGAACATGGAAGCAGAAATTAAATCTAATCACAAAATAACGTACAAAAGAAATTAACCACAGATCCTAACTAATCACAAAACAATCACAGCCAAAAACAAAAATAAAGACAAGCAAGCCAGATGACACAATGAGCTATAGTGGTTCCCCTAAACTTGGGTACATCCACTCTTCTACCACCCCAGGTAGGAATCCACTGCAGGATGAGTTGATCAGGTGTCCTGGGCACCAATGAGATTTTGATAAGGTGCTCAAAAACCAAATCAGATTTTTTGATCAGGTGTCTTGCCACCAATGAGCTTTTGACAAGATGCTCAAAAACCAAGCTCAAACTTTTGAAGGGAGTTTGAAAAACCCTTTACAGAGATGGGGATGAGAGAATGATGGAAGTCTTCTCTTTCTCAAAGCAGCTGAGAAGACTATGTGGATTGATGTTGTCAAAGCTCCCCCTGAGTTCTTGAGATGTTCAGGAAGTGAAGCTTTGCTGTAGGGTGATAGGCCTTCAGAAGTTGATCTCCAGCAAATGATAATTTCAGCAACAGCTGAAATGTTAGGTGTCTGGAGTATTTGAAAGATGTTGGCCTTGAACACTTGAATCAAAAGGGGATCTGAAGATTTCAGATTTGTTGATCTCCTTTGGTTGTGTGTTCTAGTTGTTGTCAAGAAAGATGTTGTCCAGAGAATGTTGTAGCAGAGAATGAATTGTTCTTCTTCTTCTTGTTCTGTGTTGTCTATTCTCTGTGTGTTGTTAGAGATTAAAAAAAACTTGTGTTTTATTCTCTGGTTCTGAATAGAAAATCATCCTCTGTCAAGAATAGTCGTTGACCTGTCATTAATTGCACCCTTAATTGCAAATGTCTACTGGGGGAAAGTCCAAAGAAACATTACTTGATAATCTCTTGAAACTTGGTCCAGAATAAATAAAAACGGCTAGAAAATCTTCTGAATTAATTGCTGAATAACTGCTTAACTGTCCTGAATTTGAATCTTGAAAATCCTTTAACTCATCAGAAAAACGTCGAACTGAGCTCTGCTATCGTCGAACTGAGCTCAGCGATTTGGACTTATACAGCAACAAAGATCGTCGATCTGAGCTCAACTATCGTCGAACTGAGCTCAGAGATAGAGAATCAATACTGAGTCAAGATCGTCGAACTGAGCTCGAAGATCGTCGAATGGAGTTCGACGATTTGTTGAAGTTGAGCTCAGCGATCGTTGAGTGGAGTTCGACGATCCGTCGAAGTTGAGCTAGACGATCGTCGACTGGAGTTCGACGATTCGTCGTACTGAGCTCGACGATATGACTTAGTCTCCAAACTGAAAATCCTTGGTCTTGAGGGCAGCTTCCAAACCTAACTACTAACCCTTAGACTCAATTCTAGTTGACCTTTAGATCTATACAGGAGGTCAAAAACAGGTTTCCTAAAGACATAGTGATCCTGACCCAAATTAGTAATATGGTGTTTCAACAATCTCCCCTTATTTGGGTTAGGATTACTATTTACAGAACTTGCAGAAATTAAAAAACAACATACAAAGTAACAATACAGAAATGCAATAAACACAGCATTGCAGAAGCACAGATATATAATATCCCAGACAGAATTCATAATTCAGAATGATGGTCACCTTACATAGTTATTCTTTCTCCTTGCTATTTATAAGTTTGATTTCTCTATTAGGATTGAGAGCTTTTTTCTTTGACCTTCTGTCATCTGCTGCACCTAAAGAGGTTTGCTGTTTGGGCCTTGGTACAACAGCTTCAGGATGCAGCTCCATATATCTATCATAGTCAAAGAATTTGCTTGAGCCATATCTTTCCAATTCTTTCTTTCTTTGTTCAGACAATGTAGTGATGTTGGAAGAATCTCTGCCTTGCTCTTTAGCTTTATTAATTTGATCCAGTGCAGCAAGCTCTTTCATTCTGGCAGTCCAAGCAGTTGGATTATTTTCTGGATCTTCAAAAGGTACTGGTGGCTCATATCTATTGGATGGATTATCTTGAGGAGGTCTGGATGAAACTACTTCTTTCAGCTTATAGGGAAAATGACCTGAAGTTGTGTCTGATGATTGTCCTTCCCTGGAGTAAGGATGTTGCATGGAGTAGCCTTTTGAGTAAACCTGGAATTCCCTTTGGCTTCCTCTGTAACTTCCTCTTCTAGATTGCGAACCCCTGGACTGGCTTCCCCTATAGTAAGATCTTGCATGAGGCTGATAGGTGGTTTGACTTTTGGCAGAGGGTTGAGAGGCTGAGCTTCCACCCGCACCTGCATCAGGAGGAGGTGGTGGAGGAGGATGAGGATGATGAAACTGGGAAGATCTCTTCTCATACTTCCTCTTCTTCTTCATAGCTTTAAGTTGGTTCTTGGAATATTGCATCCAATGCTCAGTTATGGGGCAGTCATGAAGAATGTAATATAGTATGTCATTATTGTCTTTGACTTTGGCTGGAGGCACTCTTTTCATGGCTTTGCTCCTTGCCTTTCTCTTCCTAGCAATAGTGGCAGAGGAGTCATCAGAATCAGTCCTGAATTCATCACTCTCAGAACTTTGCTCATCATATAGAGCATCAATCTTTTTCAAATATTCTTTCTGAAGATGAGTTGGAACAGATGGAGCAGCAGTGGTGACAGCAGCAGCAGATACAACACTAATAGCAACAGATGTTTTAGCAGCAGCAGTTGTTGCAACAAATATAGAGCTTTCTGGAGCAACACTCTTAGAAGGAATATCAGCAGTAATATCAGCAGCAGTTGGGGCAGCAACAGTTTCAGATAAAATATTTTCAGATACAGCAATATCAGCAACATCAGTTTCAGATATAAAAGGTTCAGTAGCATCAATATCAACAGCAATAGCAGCAGGCTCAAATTCATATGCCTCTGTCATCTGCATATCCTTAGAGATTAACTCATCAGCAGTATCAACAATAACAGCAGCAGCAACAGAAACATCAACAATACTTGCAGCATAAACTAAATTGACAAAGGAAGTTATAACCCTGGTGTCACAACTAGAGAAGGGCACAATGACCTTGGACAGATCCTCTGAGGCCTGAATTGCAACTGTCTCTGGAAGACAACTGAAATAAGCTGAATCAAACACTGATAGTAAAGACCTGATGTCCACTGAGAAAACAGCAACTGGAGGAGGAACTGGAGCTAGAGTAACAACAGCAGCAGCAGCAACAACAACTGATGAAACAGCAGGCAAGCTAACTTCATTAGGCATCTCCCCCTGCCTAGATTCAGATACAGCTGGATCAAGGCACACTGAAGAAGAGATTGCCTGATGAAATAAGGAGGATAGCCTGGCAGAAAGAGCTGCCACTGACTGATGTAATGGAGCCAATGAGGTCTCCAATAGAAGAGATAGCCTGGGGGCTAGCAGTTCATACAGCTGGTCAGCTAGGGCTGGAATATCTACTTGCTCAGCAGGGACTGGAGCAGAGGTAGAGACTGGAGGTGGAGCAACAGATGATGATGGTGGAGAGCTAGAGGATGGTAGGAGTGAGGGTTGGGGTGAGGGTATTGTGGAGATGGAAGACAGTGGGATTGAGATAGAGGGTGTGAAGGTGGGTTGATCAATAATATCTTGGAGAAGTTGTTGGTAAGATGTTGATGAAGAGGGTAGCTCAGGAGGAGATGAGGGTGAGTCATCCATGAAGGAATCATCAAGAAGATTGAAGGATGGAATGGTGAATGATGTTTCAATGTCTGGTTGAGGGTAGAAATATAATGGATGGAAGATTTCTTCTGTGACTGGTAGAGTTGGAATTGGAGATGGTGTAGATGTTGGAGAAGGGCTGGAAATGATGATGGTGGATGGAGTTTGAATGGTGGATGGAACTGGAGGAGATGGAATTGGCGGAGGAGGAGAAGCAGCAGCAGGCAAGTCATCTGCAGGGGCAGAGACCTGAGGGGAAGTGACTATTACAGTCCTGGTGCCTGAAGTTGTGCTTGAAGAGGGCCTGCTGGGCTTGGTTATCTGCCCGTCCCATTTACCAAATAGGGCACAGGACAATCTCTTTGAAGCATTAATATGTATCTCAGAAGATACTAGCAATGCAGGGCATCTGTTCTGCAGAAAGAGCCCTAAGATCCTCCCAAAATTCACAAAGTTTTTGTTGATTTTCTTTTTAATACGGTCAAGGAAGACCTCTCCCCAGTTCAATCGCTTCTTGTCCACAATGGCTCCCATCAAGCACAGCTGATACCTAGAGATAGTATCATGTGCTGAGTGCTTGGCCAGCAAAACCTTGCCTACAACATCAGCCAAGAACCTGTATTCCACAGCTAGGTTCTTCTTCAGCAGCTTGCTAGAGTTAGCCTCAGAGTGACCCATTCTTGCAAGCAGATCAGCAAATTCCTCTCCAGACAGATCAGCAGAAACTCGACCAGAACTTAACTCAAAAACTTCTGTCAGAATGGCTGAAGTCAAGGGTACCTAAGTGCCAGAAATTGATCCAACTATTGTGTTTTGATCCTGGTTGTGGGCAGTGTAGACCCACTCTTTAATCTCATCAGCAGGCAGCTTGATCCTGGTGGTCATGATGGTAGCAAGTTTCTGCTCCTTGAAGAGTTCCAAAATGTCCTGAAAAACTTGATCTGTGGTGTTGAAGGACTCCATGTCAATGTCAAATTCAGCATCGAATTTCATTGCGGCAAGAACAACAACAGAAACTGCCATTGGTTACCTGCAACAATCAACAAACAAAACGACCAAGTGTAGAGATGTTTGGAGGGAAAAAGAATTTTTGTAGAGAAAAAGGAATGTTATATTAGGGTTCGACGCAAAAAAGGAAAGATCGTTGAACCCAGTTCGATGATCGAGACTACTAAAGGAATCTGAAAAGTCTTCAATATCGTCGATCTCCGTTCGACGATATTGGAGAGCGTCGAGTTCTGTTCGACGATAGTTCAGAGAACAAACTCGTCGAGCGTCGTTCGACGATCGTTGACCGGAAGAGATAGTTCATACTATCTGAGAAACGCTGAACTCAGGTCGACGATATCGGAAATCGTCGATCTCCGTTCGACGATCTGGGGGAAAATCGTCGAGCGCAGTTCAGAGACCAGAAAAACACTCTAGACACTAAGAAAAATCAAGATGTTTGCCTAGTCTTGGTCAATTTTTAAACTTTTAAAATCTTGGAACTTATTTTAGATTTCCTCCATCTAACATTTCTAACTGATTTAGGAAGAAGGCGTGTTTCTTTTCATCCAAGTGTTTGGTGAAAATATCTCCCCTTTGCAAATCAGTTGGGATATATTGAAGTTCAATTTTATTCTTCTCAACATTATCCCTTAAGAAGTGATGCCTAATCTCTATGTGTTTTGTCCTACTATGGAGGACTGGATTTTGAGCTATAGAAATAGCACTGGTGTTATCACAAAAGATTTTTGACTTCTCTAAGTTGTAGCCATAGTATAGGAGTTGGTTTTGAATCCATAAGATTTGTGAACAACTGCCTGCAGCCATATATTCAGCTTCAGCAGTTGAAGTTGACACATAAGTTTGTTTCTTGCAAAACCAAGAGACAAGTCTGTCACCAAGGAACTGACAAGTTCCACTGGTGCTTTTCCTGTCAATTCTGCATCCAACATAATCAGCATCAGAAAATCCAATTAATTCAAATGCTGAATCTTTTGGATACCAGAGACCTAGATTTGGACAACTTTTAACATACCTGAGAATTCTCTTTACTAGTGTTAGGTGTGACTCTCTAGGGCTTACTTGGAACCTAGCACATATACATGTAACAAACATTATATCTGGTCTACTAGCTGTAAGGTACAGTAAAGAGCCAATCATTGCTCTATATGTTGTCTGATCAACAGGTTTCCCATGTTCATCAGCATCCAATACAGCATTGGTAGACATAAGTGTTTTCATACAAGATGCTTCAGATATACCAAATTTCTTAACCAATTCATTTGCATACTTGGTTTGAGAAATAAAGATGCCTTCAACATGTTGTTTGACTTGCAATCATAGAAAGAAGGATAGCTCACCCATGCTACTCATTTCAAATTTAGAATGCATTAGGTTGGAGAACCTTCTGCACAATTTTGAATCAGTAGAGCCAAAAATAATATCATCTACATAAATCTGTACTAGTAGGGTATGAGACTTATGAGTTCTAATGAAAAGAGTTTGGTCTACTCTACCCTTATAAATCCATTTTCCAGAAGGAAGCATGCTAGAGTCTCATACCATGCTCTAGGAGCTTGCTTGAGACCATATAATGCTTTGTTTAACTTAAAAACATAATCAGGATAAGTTGGAGAGATAAAAGCTGGAGGTTGTCTGACATATACTTCTTCTTTGATGTCTCCATTGAGAAATGCACTTTTGACATCCATCTGATATACCTTGAAGCCTTTATGTGCTGCATAAGCTAAGAAGATTCTGATGGCTTCCAATCTTGCAACTGGTGCAAAAGTCTGGTCATAGTCTATGCCTTCTTCTTGAGAATATTCTTGAGCAACTAGCCTTGCCTTGTTCCTTACAATTACTCCTTGATCATCCAATTTGTTTCTGAACACCCACTTTATTCCAACAATGGAGTTATCCTTAGGTTTTGGCACTAGTTCCCAAACTTTGTTCCTTTCAAATTGATGCAACTCTTCTTGCATTGCAATGATCCAGTGTTGATCTTGCTCTGCATCTTGAATGGACTGAGGTTCAATTTGAGATAGGAAGCAAATGTGCAACAGGTTTTGGTTGACCTGATTTCTGGTTTGCACACCAGCTGAGATGTCTCCAATTATTTGGGAAATTGGATGGTCTTTTGATGTTACTAAATCAACAGGGGGTGTTGATTGTTCACCAACCTGTATTGTTGTTTCCTCTTGTGGTATAACTGGCTATTCAAGTTGTTTTTCTTCAATATGTTGAATGCTTTCTTCATCTTCACTGCTTTCCTCTTTTTGAGTAACCTGTAACTTATTCAAGTCTTCAACAAGAGAATGTACCTGCAAAGATTTTATGGTAGAAGTATTCTTCTACTTGAAAGACATGTTAGATTCATCAAATGATATGCGAACAGATTTCTCAATTTTAAGAGATGATTTATTATAAACCCTATAAGTCTTATTGATCATGGAGTATCCCAGAAACACTCCTTCATCAGCTTTAGCTTGAAATTTTGCTAAATATCTCTTGTCATTATTATGTATATAACAAATACAGCCAAAAATTCTAAAATAATCAACTTTAGGTTTCTTCACTTTAAGTAATTCATAGGGAGTCTTGCCCTTTAGTTTATGTATCAAACTTCTGTTCAGCACATAGTTGGAGGTGTTCACTGTCTCTGCCCAAAAAGATGGAGGAAGGTGAGCATCTGACAACAATGTAGTGGCAGATTCAATAAGGGTTCTATTTTTCCTTTCAGCTACCCCATTTTGTTGAGGAGTTATAGGAGCTGAGAAAGTGTGCCTGATCCCTTCACTCTGACAGAACTCTTGCATAAGAAGAGAATCAAACTCTGTCCCAAGATCACTTCTGATCAGGGCAATGTGAGTATTGAACTCAATATGTATGCATTTGAGAAACTCTGTCAAACATTTAAGGTTATCAAACTTCTTCCTCAGAAAGAACACCCATGTAAATCTAGAGAAGTCATCTACAACTACTAAGGTGTAAGATTTCCCTCCTAGGCTTTGTACTGTAATGAGTCCAAAAAGATCCATGTGTAACAGATACAAGATCCTAGGTGAATCACTCTTATTAAGTGACTTAAAACTATTTTTAGTTTGCTTGCCTAATTGACAAGCCTTGCAGAGTCCTTCCTTCTTGTAGGGACCAGAAGGTAGTCCTCTAACAAGGTTGTCCTTGGATAGCCTACCGATAGTTCTAAGGTTTAAGTGTGCTAGTCTCTTATGCCATAAAATATTAGGTCTACAAGCAAAATTGAACAGACAAATATTTACATCAGTTGAAAGAAAATCTACTAGATAGATGTTACCTTTCCTTTTACCTGTCAACACAGTTGTGTTGTCCTCTGACTTGATCTTGCATAATGCCTTGCTGAAAGTCACATGGTTGCCTTCATCACACAGCTGACTGATGCTTATCAGATTGTGATTCAGTCCTTCCACATATGCTACCTTCTTGAATGTCACTGTCCCAATCTGGACTGCACCATATCCTTTAGTTTGTCCAAAGTTTGAATCATCAAAAATAACTTTGGGTCCAAGCTTGGCTTTAAAGGATGTGATGTTGTCCTTGTTTCCTGTCATGTGCTTAGAGCACCCACTATCCAAGTACCATTGCTGATTTGATGTTGGATAGGTCTTCATCTGCACATAAAATAATTCATTTGCTTTTGACCCAGTTTACCTTGGGCCTAGGTTGATAACCTTTAAACTCAGAAATGAAAGACATCCCAGGTTGACTCTTATAACTTTCAGGATGATATCTCCTTGGAGGTATTATCCATTCAGTATAAAGGTTAAAGATTTGGGATGAAGGACCCCTAGGATTGGATTTTGATTTGCCTTTGAAGGAATTTCCAGAGCTCTGATCTCTGTTCGACGATCGTGGAGCTGCGTTCGACGATCTTGGGTCAGATCGTCGAGCTCCGTTCGACGGTCGACTTTGGCAGAGTTCAGGAATATGAGATCGTCGACCTGAGTTCGACGATTTTGCCTGAGATCGTCGATCTGCGTTCGGCGATCGTCGAGCTCCGTTCGACGATTTCTGCTGGGACTTAATTTTCTTAGGCAGATCAGAATTTTTCCTAGCTACCTCTACAACTCCCTTTCCTTTATCAGAAATGAACTTGATTGAGGTTGTTAGGACTATAGGTTGGCTGAATGAAGCACCCAAACCCAGTGTACTTTTAAATCTGGAGTTCACTGTGCTTGTGATGTCCATCAGCTTGATACTTCTCCCATTAAGGGATTCTTCAAGCTTCTTGGCCTCAGATAGCTCACCTTTCAGTGAAGCTATCTGCTCCCTACAACACTCCAACTCCTGAGAGAGTTTGAGGTTTTCTGATTTTAAGGTATTATGTTTAGATAAATGATTTCTGAGAGAGATAATTTCTTTCTCAGATTTTAGCAGGTCTAAACATAATGCTTTAAACTCAGATTTAAAGTCCTCTGAATTGAAATCAAATGAACTGATTACCTGTTCTTCTTCAAGTTGAGTCTCTGAATCTGACTCTGAGTCTTCTTCATCTGAATTATGTTGTGAGACATTGATTGCCATCATGCAGAACTCTTTCTCTTCTGCATCATCTTCATCATCACTGGAGCTGGATGAGGCTTCTGACTGCTCTTCAGTCTCACTGCAGGATTCAACAACAAATCCCTTTCTTGTGTGTTTGTTTTTGCTTGAGAAGGATTTGCCATTGCCATTCCTCTTGAAGTCTTTCTCCTTTCTTCTTTCTTTTTTGTCCATTCTGTCCTTGTTTTTGTTCTCTGGACAGTCAGGTACAATGTGCCCTGGTTTCCTGCAAACAAAACAGACAATTTCCTTATTATTTGACTTATCATACCTTGGTTTATCATGCTTCTTGTATGATCTCTTTCTGAAGTACTTTCTGGCCATTTTGTAGAATCTTTTGGCCAGCAGACTGAGCAGTTCATCATTGCCTGTGACTTTGTCTTCAGGCTGATCTTCAGTTGCTTTGAAGGCTATTGTCTTCTCTTTTCTTGTGCCTGGTGAGGCAGCCTTCTGCTCTTCTTCTCTATTTTTGATTACCAGCTCATAAGATTGGAGCTTGCCCAAAAGAGCTTCTGTGGTGATCTCATTCAAACTTCTGGCATCCTTGATTGACCAGATTCTTGAATCCCAAGTGCTTGGGAAACACATTAGGATCTTATCATTTAGTTCTGTCAGTGATATCTCCTTATCCAAAGTCCTGAGTTCACTGACTATCAGACTGAGTCTATTGTACATGTCTCCAACTGATTCAGCTTCTCCCTTCTTGAAATTCTCATATTGAGATATGAGGTGGGATCTCCTGTCCTTTCTCTCATCAGCTGAACCTGAGACTATTTCAGAGAGTTTATCCCAGATTTCCTTTGCTGAATTACATTCAGCCATCTTTTGAAAGATGTCATCAGACATGGTCTGGGCTAAGATGTTCATAGCCTTTGCATCAGCTACCCTCCATTTCTTGATATCAGCATCTGTTCCCGATGGGGGTGGAACAACATTTGTACTTGAGTTCTCTGGAGGTCCTGGACAGACTGTCAAAACAGAATAAAAAATATACTCGTCAATAGAATTCATGTATAATCTAATCCTTGCTTTACAAAGTGCAAACTTAGACAGATTGCACACTGGAGGTCTGGTGCTAGCATAATCTTTGTTTTGAGCCATGATTTGTGAAAAAATAATCTAATAATAAAATCTACAACAAGCAGATCTAACTAGAGATCTTTGGGTTCAGGTGTTAGCCTGTGCAACCACTGAGATGTGATATTTTTAACCAACCTGCCTCTGATATTAATTGAAAGTGCAGCTAGATCTGAAATACTCTAAAGGGGGGGTGAATAGAGTATGATGCTTAAAAACTTTTTACAACTGTTGTAATTTGAGTGAACAGGGAAGCAAAAATTAAATTTAATCACAAAATAACCTACAAAAGAAATTAACCACAGATCCTAACTAATCACAAAACAATCACAGCCAGAAACAAAAATAAAGACAAGCAAGCCAGATGACACAATGAGCTATAGTGGTTCCCCTAAACTTGGGTACATCCACTCTTCTACCACCCTAGGTAGGAATCCACTGCAGGATGAGTTGATCAGGTGTCCTGGGCACCAATAAGATTTTGATAAGGTGCTCAAAAACCAAATCGGATTTTTTGATCAGGTGTCTTGCCACCAATGAGCTTTTGACAAGGTGCTCAAAAACCAAGCTCAAACTTTTGAAGGGAGTTTGAAAAACCCTTTACAGAGATGAGGATGAGAGAATGATGGAAGTCTTCTCTTTTTCAAAACAGCTGAGAAGACTATGTGGATTGATGTTGTCAAAGCTCCCCCTGAGTTCTTGAGATGTTCAGGAAGTGAAGCTTTGCTGTAGGGTGATAGGCCTTCAGAAGTTGATCTCCAACAAATGATAATTTCAGCAACAGCTGAAATGTTAGGTGTCTGGAGTATTTGAAAGATGTTGGCCTTGAACACTTGAATCAAAAGGGGATCTGAAGATTTCAGATTTGTTGATCTTCTTTGGTTGTGTGTTCTAGTTGTTGTCAAGAAAGATGTTGTCCAGAGAATGTTGTAGCAGAGAATGAATTGTTCTTCTTCTTCTTGTTCTGTGTTGTCTGTGTTGTCTATTCTCTGTGTGTTGTTAGAGATTAAAAAAAACTTGTGTTTTATTCTCTGGTTCTGAATAGAAAATCATCCTCTGTCAAGAATAGCCGTTGGCGTGTCATTAATTGCACCCTTAATTGCAAATGTCTACTGGGGGAAAGTCCAAAGAAACATTTCTTGAGAATCCCTTGAAACTTGGTCCAGAATAAATGAAAACGGCTAGAAAATCTTCTGAATTAATTGCTGAATAACTGCTTAACTGTCCTGAATTTGAATCTTGAAAATCCTTTAACTCATCAGAAAAACGTCGAACTGAGCTCTGCTATCGTCGAACTGAGCTCAGCGATTTGGACTTATACAACAACAGAGATCGTCGATCTGAGCTCAACTATCGTCGAACTGAGCTCAGAGATAGAGAATCAATACTGAGTCAAGATCGTCGAACTGAGCTCGAAGATCGTCGAATGGAGTTCGACGATTTGTTGAAGTTGAGCTCAGCGATCGTCGAGTGGAGTTCGACGATCCGTCGAAGTTGAGCTAGACGATCGTCGACTGGAGTTCGACGATTCGCCGTACTGAGCTCGACGATATGACTTAGTCTCCAAACTGAAAATCTTTGGTCTTGAGGGCAGCTTCCAAACCTAACTACTAACCCTTAGACTCAATTCTAGTTGACATTTAGATCTATACAAGAGGTCAAAAACAGGTTTCCTAAAGACATAGTGATCCTGACCCAAATTAGTAATAGAGTGTTCCAACAGTATCCCATACCCCCAGGCGAGCGTACGGACCTGCCAGCTAGTAGGAGCCAGACAGCGGTTCTACCCGGGGCCGAGCATCACTCGGGGTCCTGCAAAGTATCCAAACTCTCTCCAAACTCCAAACTCTCTCCCTTACCCCCCAGGTGTGCATACAACCCCGCTAGCTAGTGAGAGCCTGACAACGAGTCTACCCGGGGCCGAGCAGCACTCGGGGTATCCCTTACCCCCCAGGCGAGCCTACGGACCTGCCAGCTAGTAGGAGCCAGGACGCGGGTCTACCCGGGGCCAAGCATCACTCGGGGTCCTGCAAAGTATCCAAACTCTTTCCAAATTCCAAACTATCTCCCGTACCCCCAGGTGTGCCTACAACCCTCCCAGCTAGTGAGAGCCTGACAGCGAGTCTACCCGGGGCCGAGCAGCACTCGGGGTATCCCTTACCCCCCAGGCGAGCATACAGACCTGTCAGCTAGTAGGAGCCAGGCAGCGGGTCTACCCGGGGCCGAGCATCACTCGGGGTCCTGCAAAGTATCCAAACTCTCTCCAAACTCCAAACTCTCTCCCTTACTCCACAGGTGTGCCTACAGCCCTGCCAGCTAGTGAGAGCCTGACAGCGAGTCTACCCGGGGCCGAGCAGCACTCGGGGTATCCCTTACCCCCCAGGCGAGCCTACGGACCTGCCAGCTAGTGAGAGCCTGCGCAGCGGGTCTACCCGGGGCCGAGCATCACTCGGGGTCCTGCAAAGTATCCAAACTCTTTCCAAACTCCAAACTCTCTCCCTTACCCCCCAGGTGTGCCTACAATCCTGCCAGCTAGTGAGAGCCTGACAACGAGTCTACCCGGGGCCGAGCATCACTCGGGGTATCCCTTACCCCCCAGGCGAGTCTACGGTCCTTTCAGCTAGTAGGAGCCAGGCAGCGGGTCTACCCGAGGCCGAGCATGACTCGGGGTCCTACAAAGTATCCAAACTCCCCATCGGCTTTAAGATATGCAAAATAAAAACGAATCAATGAATGCATTATAATAGAACTTGAATTTAAATATACAATTTTACCCCCTACTATCAGGGGAAGAAGCGCTTCAAATAGGTACAAATCCTATCCCGAGTGCTACGGGATTCCAACAACAACTACAGGATGGGACGACTCCGAGTATGAAGACCTTACATACAAAGTGTCAGCGCACGACCCTGGTCGTCACTTGGTTCCTCTTCTATAGCCATGACGTTCGCCTGAGTTTTTTTGTGCTGGTCACTCTCCACGCTCACCGCACCAAAATGTTGAAACCAAAAATTCGGTCTCTTGTGGAGTTCACCCGTGGGGAAGGGGTTACCGCGCACCTACTACCCTCAAGCGAACGATCTAGGCACAAGACTAGGAACATGAGGGACAGACTCAGGGTCTCAGCGTGGAGGTCGCACCGCATACCCGGAAGACTAACTAATTCTTCCCCTCCTCAACCAAAGGCTGAGACAAGACACCTTCGGAGGGCTCTCTTAGCCGACCGAAACATCTAAGGAGGATCTCAAGACCAACTCTCTCCTATCCAGATGTGTCTCCTTGGGTCTATGCAAAATGTTCCTTACCCGCCCTACCACTGACGCAACCTTGCCGGGCAATTCTTCCTTACGTAGCCTCAATTAAGCCTCCAACAACGTAATATAGGCCTTCTAGGGCATGCACAAGGCATCACAGACATTTTAATTTACAGGAATATATATTCCATACTTCGGCACGCAGACCGACAACATAAGCAAAATAGGCATTCGAGGGCCGGCACAAACTTGGGCTTAAGCACGCTATTCCACGCTTGGTACTGCAGCAACTGTACGTCGACGTCTCGACATGCGGAGACAAATTAAACATTGGTTGACCCAAAGCAGACCAATTACATTGCGCTCACCCCTTTTTTGGGGTTATGGTGCTTATTCCCTGCAAACAGATAATATACAACTTACACGGAGTCTTCTTCGGGAACCCCAGAACATCACCAATCCGGCTCACACGTCCGGATGGACTTCACATAGCATGACTAAATCCGTATTCACGCTTCCGGATACTAAATGCAATTAATTGCGGGGATGTAAACATCGACCCGTCGGAGAGCCCCCTTCCACCACCCGTCGGTGGAGAGGAGCTTCCATGCAAATATGAAAATTGAGAGCTTCACTTGCCCAAGAAGAAACTTCATTACCCTTGACACGTGTTTTGACGGCGGTGTCGGGAGAGGAGCTCCTGGCCGATTTTGCTGCAGGCGACGGATCTCTGCTGGGAGATAAATCCCGATCCCCTCCTTTTGCTTGCCCTCTTTTCCTTTTTCCTATCCTTTCCCGATCCAGAGCGACACACAAACATTATCAGTCAGCTAGGTGATCTTAACCGATGCACGGTTAGCAACATGCATCCCTGTACTGGTCCTGGAATTAGCGCCGAGGACGACGCCGCCGTCGTAGGAACACCGATAATAGTCGTGCCCATGGAGTATGGTTCGCTTAGATCAGGATCCATGGCGAGGGTATTCGGGTATTGAGCAGAGTGGCGGGTCACTGACGATGGGAAAACCCTGGGTGAGGATGGGTAATGATGCCGGCTGTTCGTGCGGGTAAGAAGCTCTGTTTGCGACAAGGAAGGAGTGATGTCGACGGGAAGAGGCCGGAGCAAGGGCGGCGGGAAGAGCCCGGGTGGAGGCCGGAGCAAGGGCGGCGGGAAGAGCCCGTAGCGAGGGCGACAGATCTCTGCTGGGAGATAAATCCCGATCCCCCCATTTGCTTGCCCCCTATTTTTTCTTATCCCCTTTGCTGTACCCCCGCCCTCCAATGTTTTAAATATCGGATGTCGGACACATATCGGATTGTGTTTTTAAATGTCGGATGTCGGAAGTCGGAGACATGTCGAGGATATTTTAAAATATCGGATTTTCATATATTATAAATAAAATTTTTATTTAATGTATACTAATTATAATTATATGTTATAAAAATAGAAAAATAACATAACAAATAAATAAAAAATGAGTCATTTATATTATGAAATAAATTTAAATAGTATCTAAGAAAAAATATTATTAACAAATACAAAATGATACATTGTAAAATATATTTAATACTATACACTAATTTTATTTTGATAACAATAAGTTTATTGCAAATTAAAAAGATTTAAAAGTTAAAAATATATGATTTATTATAAGTTTTTTCAAACTTATAAATTTATATTAAAAATATGAAACAATCAACTAATAAATGTATTAAATATTTTTCTATTTTTTATAATATGAAATTAAAAATTTGTGAAACAATTATGCAAAATTGATTGTAAGAATAAAACGTTAAAAAATGAAATAATAAATTTAATCGATTTAAACATTCATAATATAGTATCATATCCATAAATGATTTAAATATATGATGTTTGTCTGCAAATATAACATAAAATAAAATAGCGGGTAATATATTTAAAATTCGTGTCTGCTGATATATCGGAAAAAATCGGACATGTCGGCCTATATTTTACAAAAGAAAATAATCTATTATTTTGAGAAAAACATATCGTTTTCCTCTAAAAAATGACATGTCGGGAGACATGTCGGACATGTCGGAGGACATTTAAAATAATGCCGCCCTCCTTCTTCTCTCTTCATTTCTCTTTTTTCCCTCTGCCTGTACCCGTGCCCTTCCTCCCCCTCTTTTTCTTTTTATTTTTGCTGTCCTCTCTCCCCCCTATATAAGTATATATATATAATATATATATATATATATATATTATGATATTAATATAATATAATATTTACATATATCCTTAACACATAAAATCTCCGCACGCATGCACGACTACTCGCACGTCCTCGAACGGGGCTGCACCAAATCATCACCCATAGCATATCCCGAGCCCGCTACCTGGGGAGGATCCCACTCGGCCGGATACGGGGTTGTACAATGCTGCTCAGTGTGCTCAAAAGGAGACCGTCTGCATTGTCATCATGATGACTCGTGTTCCGCAACACCTTCAGAGTATTCAGACTCAGGTTCTAGCTTCTCACACAACACCGTCTTTCTCTGATGTTTGCTCCATGCTCCTCCGTGTGTCACCTCCTCCGGATACTTCTGCGCCTTCTTCGTCGGCCCTTCTGCAGCAGGCCCCTCCCCTACCATCCCCACCTACCTCCGCTTATAGCGGACGTTCGAGATCTCGGGGCCGTTGGCGTGGTGGCCGGGGTCGGCCGAAGTGTTCCTACTGTGGGAAGGACGACCACCTTGAGGCGACCTGCTACCGGAAGATTGGTTATCCTCCTTGTCCGACGGTTTCTGTTGCTGCTGACGCCACCTATGCCGCCCCTCCCGACCTTGAGGCCGTTCGTCTCCAGCTCCTGCAATTCCAGGGGCTGCTCAACCCGCCCTCTGCCTCCATTGACTCCGTCTCCAACACAGGTACTGCTTGTTTATCCACCAGTCCGTGCTGGATCGTGGACTCAGGTGTCACTCATCACATTACCTCGCGACGGCCAGCCCAGTACTCGGATTCTACTCATCCGAAGTGTATCACTGTGGCTAATGGGGCGACGGTTCCCGTCTCCGGCTCGGTGGACCTCTCTCTCAACCCGTCAATCTCCTTTCGCTCGGCTCTTCATGTTCCGAGCTCCCCGTTCAATTTACTTTTTGTTGGTCGTCTTACTAATGATCTTGACTGCTCTGTCATATTCACATCTTTTTCTTTTGTCATACATGATCGGCGGACGCGGACTACCATTGATAAAGGCACATTGCGGAACGAGCTCTACCTTCTCGATGACTCTCCTACCATCCTTTCCTTTGTCTCTTCCAGCGAGTGACATCGACGTCTTAACACATAAAATCTCCGCACGCATGCACGACTACTCGCACGTCCTCGAACGGGGCTGCACCAAATCATCACCCATAGCATATCCCGAGCCCGCTACCTGGGGAGGATCCCACTCGGCCGGATACGGGGTTGTACAATGCTGCTCAGTGTGCTCAGAAGGAGGCCGTCTGCATTGTCATCATGATGGCTCGTGTTCCGCAACACCTTCAGAGTATTCAGACTCAGGTTCTAGCTTCTCACACAACACCGTCTTTCTCTGATGTTTGCTCCATGCTCCTCCGTGTGTCACCTCCTCCGGATACTTCTGCGCCTTCTTCGTCGGCCCTTCTGCAGCAGGCCCCTCCCCTACCATCCCCACCTACCTCCGCTTATAGCGGACGTTCGAGATCTCGGGGCCGTTGGCGTGGTGGCCGGGGTCGGCCGAAGTGTTCCTACCGTGGGAAGGACGACCACCTTGAGGCGACCTGCTACCGGAAGATTGGTTATCCTCCTTGTCCGACGGTTTCTGTTGCTGCTGACGCCACCTATGCCGCCCCTCCCGACCTTGAGGCCGTTCGTCTCCAGCTCCTGCAATTCCAGGGGCTGCTCAACCCGCCCTCTGCCTCCATTGACTCCGTCTCCAACACAGGTACTGCTTGTTTATCCACCAGTCCGTGCTGGATCGTGGACTCAGGTGTCACTCATCACATTACCTCGCGACGGCCAGCCCAGTACTCGGATTCTACTCATCCGAAGTGTATCACTGTGGCTAATGGGGCGACGGTTCCCGTCTCCGGCTCGGTGGACCTCTCTCTCAACCCGTCAATCTCCTTTCGCTCGGCTCTTCATGTTCCGAGCTCCCCGTTCAATTTACTTTTTGTTGGTCGTCTTACTAATGATCTTGACTGCTCTGTCATATTCACATCTTCTTCTTTTGTCATACAGGATCGGCGGACGCGGACTACCATTGATAAAGGCACATTGCGGAACGAGCTCTACCTTCTCGATGACTCTCCTACCATCCTTTCCTCTGTCTCTTCCAGCGAGTGGCATCGACGTCTTGGGCATGCCCCTCTGTCGATCCTCCAGCGGGCTCTTCCTAATGTCTCTCTTCATCCGTTTCTGTGTGAGTCCTGTATCTTCGACAAGCAGCCGCGTTCTTCTTTTCCTGTCCATTGTACCCGGAGCGCTGCTCCTTTTGATTTAGTACATTCTGATGTATGAGGTCCTTTCAAGATTACTAGTATTTCTAGGTTTCGTTAATTTATCACATTTATTGATGATTACTCTCGCACAACGTTGCTTTACTTCGTGATCGCTTCGAGCTTCCCCGTGTTTTTCGGGCCTTTGTCCTTGAAACCCGTACACAATTCCACACCACCATAAAAACATTGCGCACCGATAATGCTCGCGAATACACCGGTCACGGCTTTACAGATTTGTGCTCTGAATTCGGGATTATTCATCAAACATCCTGTGCCTACACACCCCAGCAAAACGGCGTTGCCGAACGGAAGAACCGCCACTTGCTCGATGTGGCACGCTCCCTCATGCTTCAAATGCATGTTCCCAAACTTTACTGAAACTTTGCGGTCTCCACTGCCTACTTCCTTACCAACCGTCTCCCTTCCTCCGTCCTACACTGCTACTCCGTTCAGCCTACTGTTTCCCTCTACTCCGGTCTTTCCTCTGCCGCCTCGTATCTTTGGCAGCACCTACTACGTCCACCGCCTGGGTCCGTCCTCGGACAAGTTGGATCCCCGGGCGGCTAAACACATCTTCGCCGGATATTCGCGCACCCAAAAGGGCTATGTGTGTTATCCTCCAGCTGCCCGAAAGATCTCTGTCTCTGCTGATGTTTCCTTCCTGGAGGATCATCAGTTTTTCCCTGCTCCTTTACCCGCTCATCTACCACCAGCTCCTCTCCCGCCATCCATCCCACGCCCTGTTATTCCCGCTACTGCACCAATTTCACCGGTTTCACCTGCACCGGCTCCTGCTTCCTCCAAACCACCCGTTATTCGTCTCTACACTCGTCGCCCTCCCAGTTCCGTTGCCCCTCTGCAGTCGGCCTCAACCACGGCTACTCCGCGCCTTGCTGATCAGGTACCGCCGTCCACAGCTCATCCACAGCTCATCCATCGCCTCTCTCCCCACCTTCACACATTTGCTACTTCTCTTTCCTTGGTCTCTGTTCCTAACTCTGTGCAGAAGGCGCTCCAATATCCTGGCTGGCGGGCCGTCATGGAGGAGGAAATGACTGCTCTCTGGGCTAACCAGACATGGACTCTAATACCCCTTCCTCCGGACTCTAATACCCCTTCCGCCGTCCACATGGGCTAACCATTTGCTACTTCTCTTTCCTTGGTCTTTGTCATCAAAGATGCTGCTGATGGGACGATTGACCGTCTGAAGGCTCGTTTAGTGGCTCGTGACTTCACCCAACAACAAGAGCTCGACTATGACGAAACTTTCTCTCTCTGGTGGCCAAACTCAACACCGTTCGTGTCCGCATCTCCGTGGCTGTCCATCGCCAGTGGACCTTACTCCAACTGGATATCAAAAATGCCTTTCTGCATGGTGATCTCCAGTAAACAGTGTATATGCAGCAACCACCCGTGTTTGAGACCACGGGGGAGTCTCAGGTCTGTTGTCTTTTGAAGGCTCTGTATGGTCTCAAACAATCCCCACGGGCATGGTTTGACAAGTTCAGTAAAGCCCTTCGGGATATTGGTTTTACTCGGAGCTCGGCCGATTTCTCGCTGTTTACTCGTCACCGAACAACATGAACGGTTCTTCTGTTAGTGTACGTTGATGATATCATCATTACAGGAGATGACTCACAAGGGATACAGACGGTCAAACTACATCCGAGTTCCGTCTTTCAGACAAAAGATCTGGGGCCCCTACGGTATTTCTTGGGTCTTGAGGTTGCCAGACGACCAGATGGGCTTGTCCTCTTTCAACGGAAGTACTGCCTCAACCTCCTTCATGATGTAGACTATTCAGGCTGTAAGCCGAGTAACACCTCAATGGATGTAAATCACAAGTTGTGCACCCAGACATCTGACTCGGATCTCCTACTGCAGAATCCAGAATATTATCGTCGGCTCGTTGGAAAATTGATTTATCTCATGATAACCAAGCCAGATATTTCCTTCCCTGTTGGTATTGTCAGTCGGTATATGCACTCCCCTCGAAGATCTCATGTTCAGGCTGTTGAACGCCTTATCAGATATCTTAAGACAGCTCCTGGCCAAATACTAGTTTACAAAACCTCTTCTTCAGCTCCAACATTGGTGACATATTCTGATGTTGATTATGCTGGTTCCCTTAATGACCGACGATCTACCAATTGTTTTTGCACTTATTTTGGAGGACATTTGATTACCTGGCGAAGCAAGAAACAAGCGGTCGTTGTTCGATCATCAACTGAGGCAGAATACCGGGCAATGACATCAGTAGTGTCAGAACTGACGTGGCTTGAAAGTCTTCTTAACGATCTGGATGTAAAGCTACCTTCACGAGCTCTCCTCTGTGACAGCCAAGCAGCTATACATATAGCCAAGAACCCGGTCTTCCACGAAAGAAGAAAGTATATTGAAGTCGACTGTCACTTCATCTGGGAAAAGGTTCAAATGAAGAAGCTCGACCTAAAGCATGTTCCAGATACTGAACAAGTTGCGGATGTCCTCACAAAGGCTCTATCTAGTACCCTCTTTTATCAGTGCTTGTCCAAGCTTGCGCATACGATTTGTACGCTCCAGCTTGCGGGGAGTGTTAGAAAAGCCCATGTAAAGAGTCCATTATTGGGTCCATTATTGTTAGTCCCACATCATATATAAGATTGTTCTCTCTTTCTCCCTCCTATATATTTGTATTTTTTCTTTGTATTTACACATAAAAGCAAGACATACAATTTTTTGTGCTCTCTCAACAGTAATATTATATAATATTAACCTAATATATAACTTATAACATAATAATATTAATATAATATATTTTTTAGTAAAACAGTTGTAGTGCTGCAGCCAAAAGGCTGCAGCGCTGCTGCTATTTCCGAATTCCGCGACTCGGAAATAGCGGGCCGCCGCTATTTTTAGCGGTGGTTGATGCCACCACAACGCCTCAAAAAAACAGTTTGGCGGGACGTTTTGAAAAATCGCAGCACACCATCCTTAAAACGCAGCGCCAAATAAAGCCTTAGTTGAGTCTAATCTTCAATTACCAAATTATTTGATGTAAAATAAAAACAATGATAACACGTTCAATGTTTTTACTTTTGCAACATGGAAGTTGAATCTTTTTTTAATTCTCTCATGAAGTCATACATATTCCTAAGTACCTGATAGATATGGCAAATAAAAGTTTCATCATCAACATCTCTTAAATACCTGTACTTTAAAACATGTTATAAGTTAATATTTAGGCTATAGCATATTATTTCCAGCATTACATTAATGGTACCTCTCTTTTTAAAAAATGATGAAATATATTACATGTTTAGTTATGTCAAACAACGATTTTTTTGTAGTAATGAAATGAACTGTTAACCTTTAGCAATAGAATTAGCAACATAACAGGTTTTCTGATATGAAGTAATCAACAACTACAAAGAGAAGAATTTAAAATGTATGGCTAATTATCAAATAGAAGTAATAGATAGCTATAAGTTTCTCAAAGTGACCAATTACCAAGTTATACCCAATGATACTGCTCTTCATTATAAAGGTAGTAATACATTTTTATATTCCTACTCATTTGAATAATTGAACCAATTTTGCTAATGATGAACAAATTATTTTATGAAGTTAATGGAGAGGTCATCATCACACACAGACACATCATCAAAACCTTTATCCCATGTGTATTAAGCATCAAAACCTTTATCCCATGTGTATTAAGCATCAAAACCTTTATCCAATGTGTATTGAGCATTTTGACGGGATCACGGATTGAGGGCGGGCGGACACTTATCAGAGCTTGCATGAATCTCATAAAAGATGGATATATAATCTCCGTATTGATGATCCAAGCCCTCAGTTATGTTCAGAGCGACGTCAATATATTTTATGTATATTTCACGTAATATTGTGAGTTTATGTTCCGGATGATTTAGGTTGTCCATAGTGGACAAAATTTTGGGCTCCCGCAGCTGTCTCATGCTGCCGATTCTGTGGATCCTTGGTACCGAAGCCAAGACAACCACCTTCCGCAACAACTCCATTAACCATAACTACATAGTAACTACATAATAACTACATAGTAACCCTAATGCAAAAAAGACCCAGGTTTGCCCCATAAAAATCCCTCCAAGGCTCGTGTCGGGCCTATAGTGCTCAATAGGCCCCCAATTCGGTGGGCTATACGTCGTGACGCTCGACCCAGGAGGTCCCTAGCCGGGTCGGGTACCCTGACATTAATGCTAGGGCGCCAACCTGAGCCTAGGTATGGGCTATTGTAGCCTAAAATCTAGGACTAAGCTATTGTAGTCTAAAACCTAAACCTAGGGTAACAACTAGAATGCTGATAAATGACATTCTAGCCGTATAAGTGGGTTGGCAACATGTTCTGAGGTAGGGTTTGAAGGAGGGTGTTACGACACTCGACGCTCCAGATCCATATTCGGGGCGCACTTACCAGCATTGCCGACCGACCGAGGCCGCATGATCTTTATCTTATGTTATTTTATCGTTTTGCGTATTTTTATTTAGCTATGTATCTCACTTGTAGTAAGCCCAGGTGAGGGGCGCGAACATGCATGTGTGGGTTTGATGTTTGAGCCGGTTTGGTTGTGTTTTGACCTATAAGGTCCGGTTTGGGTGTTTTGGAAAGCAAGCAAGAATTAATCTCTCCTTTCCTTTTCTCTCTCTAATCCTCTCTCTCTTTACGATCTCTGTTTTCCTGCAGGAAAACCTAGCCGTCAGACGGGTTCTGGCGATCTCGCGATCCAGCCGACGGACGGGTTCCACTCTTCCTTCTTCCACCTATTTCTCTTTTCCTCTTCTTCTTCCCTCTTCCCCTCTCTTCTTCTCTGTTTCTCTTCCGTCCTCAACCATTGATCCGATGGGATCCATGACGGGTTCCTACGACTCTACGAGCCTTGGAGATCTTCATCCTCTACTGACCCCATCACCAGATCTAGATCGGGGGATCATAACAACTTGGTATCAGCGCCAAACGCCGAGATCTCCCTACCCGACACCTACCGCTCCGCTCTCACCGGGTTTCGCCGACCGGCCGCACCTCTTCCGCCCTCCAGGGATCCCGCCGGACTGCTGCCATCTATGGCACTTCCTCCTCTTCCCATGGCCAACGATGGTCCTTCTATCGGCCAACTCATGGAGATGTTTCAGTCGATGTTCACCACTCAAAATGAGAAGATGGAAGCCCTAAATGCGCGCTTGGAATCCGTCCACGGCGTTTCTCCGCCACCACTGCACCCCGCAGCATCTTCACCCGAGAGTCGGGTGGACTCGGCTCCTCGTCGTCGCTACGACATCTACTCTGGCAATCGTTTCGTCTGTATGGATTTTCCCCTATATGAGGGCCGCAGAGACCCTCTACCATGGCTAACGCGCTGCGACTTCTTCTTCGCCAACCAACACACTTCGGATGAGGAGCCTGTCAGCATCGCCTCGTTCCACCTCCTAGCTCCGGCGCAATTGTGGGTTACGCAATTCCTTCGGGAGCACCATACCACCTCGTAGGGCGAATTTCGAGCAGATTGCTCCCTCCGCTTTGGGCCGGCCATGCCGGGCAACCTTCTTGGCGACCTTATTACTCTCAAGTACACCGACTCCATCGAATCCTATCCGGAGCAATTTCAGATGCTACTCTCACGCGCCACGACCGTGTTACTGTCCCAATAAGTCTCACTCTTCACTGTCGGATTGCCCTAACGACTCCGTTGGGATGTGGAATTTCAGAAGCCACCAGATCTCTTGACGGCTATGAGTCTCGCTCGCACGTTCGACCGACGCCTTGCCTTGGATGGGCCTCCCTCGGCCACCACCAACGTTCGCCAAATCTCAGCCGCCAGAAGGGGACCAGCACCCGCGGCCTACTTTTCGCCGCCGTTTGTCCCTTCCATAGATGGCGGCCCGTCGTGAAAATGGTTTATGCTTCAACTGCGACGAGTTATACACACCCCCTCATCAATGCAAGCGTTTTTTTTGGGTGGAAGTGGACGACCCACCGGAGGACGATGACGTTGGGTTCGACGATTCGGGCACACCACAATTGTCTCTTCATACCTTAGCCGGTCCGCAGGAGGGCTGCACCATTCAGCTTTTTGTAACGATCATGGGTACATCACTCCTCGCTCTTCTGGACACGGGTAGTACCCACAACTTCAATCACAGGGACAGGACCCTCCAACTTCATCTTCCGTTTGTGACACGTAGCCACGCCAAGGTGGGGGTGGCAAACATTCAATAGATGTTGTGTCCGGGAGTCTGCTGACGCGTAGCTTTTGAGGTGGATGACTCTTCCTTCCAGAATGACATTTTTCTTGTCGACCTTCAGGGCTTTGACATCGTGCTGTGCGTTCATTGGCTGCGCACGTTAGGGCCCCTCACGTGGGATTTTGATCGTATGACCATATCATGCCGAGCTGGCTCTCGTTTGGTACAGTGGCAAGGGCACGTTCCACAACAATCTTCGTATTCCTTTTTTGTCCATACCGAGTAGTTAGCCGTCCCCACACACCATTTAGGGGACCACCCGGCGGATCTTGCTGCCCTTCTTCAGTCGTTTCCAGAGCTTTTCAGCCCACGCTTGGGCCTTCCACCGAGGTGGCGGCAGGACCATCACATTTGTCTCCTTCCAGGGGAGGCACCGGTGGTGGTGCAACCATAACGTTACCCCTTCCTCCGGAAGGATGAGATCGAACGACAATGCGATCTCCTCCTCCAGCAAGGTCTCATTCGGCGCAACGTTTCACCTTTCTCTTCTCTGGTACTGTTGGTGCACATGAAGGACATCACGTGGCACATGTGTGTGGACTATCGAGCCCTCAACGCAATTACAGCCAAAGACAAATTCTCTATTCTGGTAGTCGAGGAGCTTTTGGACGAGCTACACGTAGCATGCTTATTCTCCAAGCTCGACTTGTTTTCCGGGTACCATCAAGTCCCCATGGCGGAAAAGGTCGTGAAGAAGATGGCTTTTCAGACGCATCACAAACACTTCGAGTTCATCGTTATGCCATTTGTCTTAACAAATGCACCATCTACCTTCGAAGCTTTGATGAATGAGGTATTCTAACCCTTCCTCCGCAAGTCTGTTCTGGTTTTTTTGACGATATTCTGGTGTATAACAAATCTTGGGAGGAACATCTACGTCATCTTTGGGTCGTCCTCAGTATGGTGCACACACACCAATTAGTTTTCAAGCCTTCAAAGTGCTCGTTTGGGCAGCGCTCGATCATTTATTTGGGCCATGTGGTGGATTGCTCGGGGATCTCGGTCGACCCGACCAAGCTCGAGGGTGTGGCGTCATGGCCCCTGCCGTAAAGCATCACCAACCTCCGCGACTTTCTCAACCTCACGGGCTATTACCGCTGCTTCATCTGCGACTACGACAACATCACCACCCCCCGGATCAACTTGTTTCAGAAGAATGCTTTTGTGTGGACGGACACGGCGACACAGGCATTCCACTCTCTCCAAGCGGCCTTGCCGTCTGCTCCGGTTCTCCACCTTCCGGACTTCACCGTGTTGTTTCTCGTTGAGTGTGACACATCGGGTTTGGGCTATGGTGCGGTGCTGCAGCAGGATGACCACCCCATCGCCTATTTCAGCTGTCAGACGGCTATCCACCACAGGAGGTTACCGACATACGAGCAAGAGCTCATTGGGCTCGCCAAGGCGATTCAGCATTGGCGGACTTACTTATGAGACCGCTCCTTCATCATTCAGACAGATCACTACAACCTCAAATACCTTCTAGAGCAGCGTCTCACTACCGTGCCACAACAGAGGTGGGTTAGCAAGTTACTCGACTTCGATTTTTAGGTGGAGCATAAGGCCTTGTCACTCAACCACGCCGCTGACGCGCTCTTCCGCCGGGACACTCCTACGATAACCGTCATATGTGCCATCTCCTTTCTGACGGCCGACCTCCTCTTCTTGCTTCGTAAGGAGATCCATGCTTCCCCCAGTCTGTCCGAGCTGTTACACCGGGCTAAGCAGGGCCTTACAGATGCGTAGTGGACAGTCCGACAAGGATTAATCTATTATCGTGATCGGTTGTATGTGGATCCCGCCTCGCCCCTCATCCTCACCATTTTGGACGACGTCCACTTCCGCAGCCATGAAGGTGTTCACCGTACTCTTCGGCGCCTTCGCGGGGAATTCTATTGGAAGAACATGCATCGACACGCCCACAAATTCATCTCCGCATGTGCCGCATGTTAGCAAAACAAGGCGGATTACCTCCTTCCGGTCGGATTACTTCAGTCCCTACCGGTCCCTACACAGATTTGGGCAGATCTTTCTATGAATTTTGTTGAAGGGCTGCCTTCAGTTCGGGGCAAATGTATTTTGATGGTGGTGGTGGACAGGTTTTCAAAGGAGGCCCATTTCGTTCCCTTAACACAACTGCGTGTCACCGAGCACGTGGCGCAGTTGTTCTTTTAGGAGATCTTTCGACTACATGGCATGCCAAAGACGCTGGTTTCGAACCGGGATAAAGTATTCACAAGTAACTTTTGGAGCGAGCTTTTCTCACTTAGCGGCACCAAATTGGCTTTTTCTTCAGCATACCACCCCCAGTCAGATGGCCAGACCGAGGTGATCAATCGCACTCTCAAGATGTATTTACGGTGCGTGATCGGGGACCGCCCGCGGGAGTGGTCGCATTGGTTACCTTGGGTGCAATACTGTTACAATACGGCGTATCATACGGCACTGTAGACCACACAGTTTCACCTCATCTACGGTCGCGACCCCCCCCCCCCCCCCCCCCCCCCCCCCCCCCCCGCCTTTTGTCCAACACGGGTGGCTCGCCTCGCCTTACAACCATCGATTGGGAGTTGGAGGATCGTGTCACTTTTTTACAGGCTACTCGGGATCGCCTCCTGCAGGCCCAACATCGGATGGAGATTGCACACAACCGGGGGCATCGAGATCTCACCTTCGCTGTGGGCAATTGGGTGTGGGTGCGTCGCCGCCCCTTTCGTCAAGTCACCGCGGTTCGACCCCCTTCCAACAAGTTGGCCCCAAGTTCTTTGGGCCTTTTCCCGTCATGGAGCGCATTGACTACGCTCCAGATCCATATTGGGGGCGTACGTACCAGTGTCGTCGACCGACCGAGGCCGCATGATCTTTATCTTATGTTATTTTATCGTTTTGCGTATTTTTATTTAACCATGTATCTCACGTGTAGTAAGCCCAGGTGAGGGGCACAAACATGTATGCGTGGGTTTGCTGTTTGGACCGGTTTGGTTGTGTTCTGACCTACAAGGTCCGATTTGGGTGTTTTAGATAGCAAGCAAGAATTAATCCCTCCTTTCCTTCTCTCTCTCTCTACGATCTCTGTTTTCCGGCAGGAAAATCTAGCCGACGGACGGGTTCCGCCGATCTCGCGATCCAGTCGACGGACGAGTTTCGCTCTTCCTTCTTCCGCCTATTTCTCTTCTCCACTTTTTCTTCCCTCTTCCCCTCTCTTCTTCTCTCTTTCTCTTCCGTCCTCAACCATTGATCCGACGGGATCCATGACGAGTTCCTACTAGTCTTGGAGATCTTCATCCTCTACCGGCCCCATCACTAGATCTAGATCGGGGGATCATAACAGAGGGGAAAAAGATGAGGAGGGGGGTGATTAGAGGAGTAGATTCATCCTCTAGGGCTTCCAAATTGATCTTATTATCAAGATAATCAAAATAATAGTCATATACATGCTTATATAATACCTAGCTCTGAAACACACAAGGTCAAATGATAAATAACCACACGACTCGAAGTACATATGCAATAATAAAACATAAAGCTGATGGGTGCGCGATTCCTGTGGGCACTACTATCCAACATATGTCATCATGTTGCGATCCATGTCCTTGTCGCCTTGGTACTGACATTGATATATGCATTGTGTCCTCATCTCCTCTCCCCTCGCCCTTGTCCATGTTAGATATAGTGTACACTCTGTATGGTTGAGTTAGCTTAGACTCACTTGGGTGTTGTGGTCACCCACTCTCTTGTACATGCATATATATTTCTGTGGTTCATGTGAATATTACGATTGGATTCCCATTCTTATCATGGTATCAGAGCGAAAGAAAACCTAACCGCTCTCCCAAACGCGCATCTCCCATCGCAGGTTGTCTTCCCCGATCGAACCCGTCGCTGCTTTCTTGTCGCCCGATCGTTCCCGTCGCGCCATCTCCCCTGATATCGCGACCCGCCAGTTCCGCCAGCATCGAGACCCGCCAGTTCCGCCAGCATCGAGACCCGCCAGTGTTGTGTGTCTTCCGCGATCCAATCCTCCGCCTTTCCGCTTTCCTCCTCCGCCTACAACGGCCCATCTACTTTCCTTTCTGTACCCCGTCGCAGACGACCAAGCCCGTCGGACTTCTTCAAATCGACGCCTTCTTCCCCGTGCTGCAGCTCGCTATTGCCGTTACTTCTGTGATGCAACTCGTTGCTTCCGATGTATAACCCTGCCGGTCTCCTCTGCTACCTTCTGCAGCCGCCAGAACTCCTCTTCCGACTGATCCTGCAACTCCGATGGCCTCGTCTTACTCCTCTGTCTGTCATTCTCGATGGATGAAACTACAAGGCATGACCCACTACCGTCGGCGTGATCATTTGTGGTCTAGATCTATGGGGCCATATTGATGGCTCTGAGCCTGCTCCACCTCCACCAGCTGCCCCTTCTGTGGATGATTCTTCCACTATTACCACTGCGGCTTCCGTCCAGCGCTCTGACATGACTCTCGTGCGATAGCCGTTATCTGTCAGTTCTATGAGCTCCCCATTCGCATGACCGTCTATCAGTTACCTATGACCAAGGCGATGTGGGATCACCTCGTCGTCTCTACCCGCCTTCTGGTCAGGCTCTGCGCTACTCTCTATTCCAGACCCATTGTGTCTGCTACCAGCGTGATCGGTCTGTCCATGCCTTCTTTGTTGAGCTCCCGGACCTCTGGCGTCAGTGCAATGAGATGACTCATCCCCCCTACATCACTTGCCCTCGGTGTGTTGGAACATATCGGGATCGCGACTTTCAGCGCAGTTTCTCTTGCGCTTACGCCCCGAGTTCGATCCTGTTCGTGCCCAGCTTCTGCACCGGGATCCTCTACCTTCTCTCAGTGATACATTGTCTTTGGTAATAACTGAAGAGACTTGTCTCCACTCCTTGGACATTGTTATGCCTTCTGGTGTGCTCACTCATGCTGTCCTCGCTGCTCCCAAGTTTCCACCGCAGTCCTCTCTTGTGAGTACTCCTCTGCTACCTTCGTCGGGTTATAGTGCACCAGTGCGGCCTGTTCCTCGTCCTCCAGTGCCCTCTACTGCTCAGTTCTGTGCTCCACGTTGCCATCCTTTCCACTGTCACTACTGTCAGTGCCTTGGCTACGCCAAATCTGAGTGTTGCACGCTTCAGATGGCTCAGCATTTTGGTCAGCAGCATGCTCCTGGTGCTCCTCCAGCTCATTTCTCTGCCATGACACATTCTCTCTCTATTTCTGAGCTTGCACAACAACTATCTCATGGTTTACTGCATTGCTCCTCTACCTTCCTTCTCTCCCCGGGTGCTTATTGTGACTCTGTCTCTCAGTCGGTTTCCTCTGCCCCTGCAAGTATCTCCTCCTCTAACTGGTTGCTTGACTATGAAGCCTCTTTTCACATAACCCATGTCACCCACCTCTTGTCCTGTCATCCAACAACCCGTCTCGCCTGCCCCTAGTATTATGGTAGGAGATGACACTATTCTCCCCCGCACCAGCTGTGGCCTCTTTCACACCACCCATTTTCATAATCCTGATGCGGCGTATATACCCAAGTTATCCATGAACCTTATATACGCCAGTCAACTCACGTCTCACGGTTGTCTTGTTATTTTGGATGAATTTGCTTGTCGTGTGCATGATTGTTCGACAGGGATGCTTCTTGGAGTTGGTCGTCGTCGTAGAGGGGTATACGTACTTGATCGTCTTCATCTTTCATCCACTCCATTGTCACCAACGTCCTCATCCTTTTGTCTTCCTTTTGTGATATTCTCTCAGTGACATCACCGACTTGGTCATCCCAGTGGTTCACGTCTTTTGTCCCTCATCAGTACTGGTCTCCTTGGTCGTGTTTCTTTTGATAACTCTCACTCTTGTATGTGTTGTAAGCTTGGTAAACAGATACAACTCCCCTATTAGTGTAGTGTGTCAAGGTCGCAACGTCCTTTTGACTTAGTTCATTCATATGTATGAGGTCCCACACCTTTTGTATCAAAGGGCAGACATCGGTACTATGTTATATTTGTTGATGATTACTCTCGTTTTTATTGGATTTATTTTATGC
This sequence comes from Platanthera guangdongensis, assembly GCA_039583875.1. Lineage (NCBI taxonomy): Eukaryota > Viridiplantae > Streptophyta > Magnoliopsida > Asparagales > Orchidaceae > Platanthera > Platanthera guangdongensis. The sequence continues at coordinate 159,626,270 of CM077160.1, read as the reverse complement.
ACTCCCGTTCTGAGTTCCAAATTTATGTTACTTTATCCACGATGATGCGCACTCAATTCTCTGTTTCTATACGTATTTTATGTTCCGACTTTGGGGGGAGAGTACCTTTCTGACTCTCATGTTTTTCGCGACCTGCTAGCTACCCACGTCACTCTCCCTCGGCTTACATGTCTCGATGCCCACGCTCAGAATGGTACTGCTGAAAGGTACTGCTGAAAGGATGCATCGTACATCATTGAGACAGTCTGCACTCTTCTCATCTCCTCCTATGTTCCTCCTCATTTTTGGGCTGAGTCTGTCTCCACTACTGTCTATCTTATTAACCTGCAGCCCTCCACTTGTCTTCAGGGTCAATGTCCTGGTGAGTATCTGTACTCTCGACCCCCACATTATACTTATCTGCGTGTTTTTGGTTGTTAGTGTTATGTTCTTCTTCCTTCACGTGTGCGTACCAAGTTCTTTGCTCAATTTGTATGTTGCGTCTTTCTTGGATACGATACAAAGTACGAGGGCTATCATTGTTATGATCCTGTTTCACGTCGACTTCGTATCTCACGCAATGTCACCTTTGACGAGTCTCACCATTTCTTTGTGTCCTCTGTCCGCTCAACCTCACACTCATCTGTGATCTTCTCTGATGTGCAGTTTCTCACCCTTCGCATACCTCCGCCGCATGTCTCCTCCTCTCCACCGGTATGTTCAACCCCTCTCCCCTTGCTGTTGCCTACGTCATCTCTGATTTCTCCAGGCTCACCTTCTCACTCCTCTTCGCCTCCCACTTCTCCCTCTGGCGTGATCGTCATCCCACTTCCATATCACTACACTCGACGTCCTCCTATTCCCTCGCCTCCAGTGTCCCCAGACTCAGTGCCTGCCTCCTCCAGCGAGTGTCCTGTGGACGATCCACCTGTGCGTCGCATCCCACCTCGTGAGTGACGTCTTCCGACCGCCTTAACCGCGCTACACTACCGCTAGACCTACCCACTCTTCCTGCTACTGCGTAATACTCCAGAGCTGACTTCCTACTGTGAATCAACCCAACTACCTGAGTGGCAAGTTGCTATGTTTGCTGAGTTGGAGGCACTTGAGCACACTCGTACATGAGACCTTGTTTCTCTTCAACTTGGTACTGTTCTGATTACTTGCAAGTGGGTCTTCAAGGTCAAGACTCGCTCTGATTTATCTGTAGAGAGGTACAAGACTCAACTAATTACTCGTGGTTTTCAGCGGGAGCAGGGGAGAGATTATGACGTGACCTTTGCTCCAGTCGCTCATATGACTACGGTCCGGACCCTTATTGCAATTGCAGCTGTTCTCCTCTGGTATCTGTTTCAGCTCGACGTGAAGAATGCTTTTCTTCACGGTGATCTTCAGTAGGAGGTATACATGCTTCCTCCTACTGGTGTATCCTCTCCTCCAGGCCTTGTTTACCGCTTGAGGCGAGCCCTTTATGGGCTCAAGCAGGCGCCCCATGGGTGGTTTGCACGTTTCAGGTTAGCCATTACGGCCGTCGGTTTCCAACCAAGTCCACATGATCCAGCTTTGTTTGTGCACTCCTCTCGTGGTCGGACTCTTTTGTTACTTTATGTGAATGATATGATCATTACTGACGATGATCCTTCTCATGTGGTTTTCGTCAAAAATCACCTTCAACAACAACAACAGTTTCAGATGATTGACCTTAGACAACTGAGCTACTTTTTGGGCCTTGAGGTCAGCTCTGTAGACCGCGATTTTCAGCTCTCTCAGCAGCGTTACACATCTGATCTCCTAGCTCGGGTTGTTCTCTCTGACTCTCGTATAGTGGACATCCCTATGGAGCTTCACCTTCAACTACGTCCGGATGATGAGGTTCCACTCTCTGATCCTACTCGTTACCGCCACCTCGTTGGGAGTCTTGTCTACGTCATCATTACTCGGTCCGACATTGCTCACGATGTTCATGTGTTGAGCCAGTTTGTTAGCGCGTCCAACTTTGTGCATTACGGTCACCTGCCGCGGCTCCTGCGCTATCTTCGGGCGACGACTTCTCATGCTCTTGTCTTCTCCAGCGACAGTTCCCTACAACTTCGTGCTTCCTCGGATGCTATCTGGGCTAGTGATTCTGTTGACCGTTGTTCTGTCACTAATTTTTGTCTGTTCGCGGGTTCTTCACTCGTTGCATGGAAGTTCAAGAAACAAACTGGTGTTTCTCGTTCCAGCATAGAGACTGAGTTTTGGCCATGACTACCATCGCCGAGTATTTTATTTGGCTCTGTTGACTTTTTGAGGACCTTGGTGTCTTCTCTTCATATCACACTCCACTCTATTGTGATAACACCGGTGCCATTCAGATTACTCTAAACCCAGTAAAGCACTCTCTCTCCAAGCATATTGGGGTAGATGCCTTCTTCCTCCGTGAGCATTATGATTGTGGCACTCTTGCTCCTTCCTTTGCTCTCTCCTAGCAGCAGATTGCAGATTTGATGACTAAGTCGCAGACGAGGACCCGACATGCTTATCTACTGTCCAAACTCTCGGCGTATGATCCCTTGTGAGTTTGTGTGTGTGGGGTGGGGGGTGGGGGGTGGGGTCTTAGATATAATGTACACTCTGTACGATTGAGTTAGCCTAGACTCACCTGGGTGTTACGGGTACCCTCTCTCTTATACATGTAACATGTATCTATATATTTCTGTTGTTCATGTGAATATTACGATTGGATTCCTATTCCTATCAGTCTGTATTCGTAAAAATGTCTCCCTTTCAGACATTTGTGGTGTCCTCAATACAAAAGACGGAAGGTTAGGTGTGGGATGTGTTGCGGTCCACCTAAGAGGCCTTAGATCCTCCTTGGGCAAGTTGTGCGTACCCTGGATGAGCTAGGGGAAGTAGTCCAATGGGGTGATGCCCAACGGAGTTGATGACAATGTCATCGCCATTTGCATGAAGGTGGAAGGCGGGATCCATCAACAAAGACTCTTGGGAAAATGTTTAGGATGCACTACAGCTGGAATGGTGTAGGGGCGACCGGGCGGGTTGGCTCGACGTCGTACCACAAGTAGGCGGTAAAGTCCACTGCTTCTGTCTATTGAGGAAGATGGAAGGCAACCAGTTGATGGGTGAGAGAAGCTCCCCCTCCAAAAGTAAAGGAACTCTCACTTGAGTAAAGCGCATCATCATGCAATCTCGATTGACATACACGTCACCAAGGGTACGTTGCCATGCAATGCCAAGTATGGCGTCTTTTCCACCGAGCTCAAAAGAGCAATCTACACGGAGAGGGCATGGACCCACAATCATTTCCACGTCCGTACAGAGGCCTCCAGTGGTACTACTGTGATTCTCGCCTAAGCAAACAAAGAAATGAGGAGCATAAGACAGGAGAATGTCGAGCTGTGTCACCAGCGTCGAGATATTAAATTGTGGCTGACCTCACTGTCAATCATCACAATCACGGGAGTGTCATACATGGAACTAGAGGGCTTCATAGTGTGGGGCCAAAGGTGCCGTCAACAGCGTCGCATAGGCAGTCTAAGAGATACACCCTTGCATGGGATCTAGTATCCGACAGTGTGTCATCGCGCGCTAGGGCTTCAAAATCCTCAACGGTGACCTCAGGGTCCTCTTCCCCAATGGTGTTGTAGAGTTCCTTCAAGGGGCAATCATGAGTTGGGGACTAGGACCATTTACAACGAAAATAAGTGCGAAGATTGTTGTACTCCTGGTTGGTCATCCGGGACCCAGTCGACTGCAGGGGCGGGTGTGGAGGTGGTCCGACACGTGGGGGAGCCGCGATATGTACTTGGGGTGGCAGTCAGAAGGGCGTTGGAGAGCAGACAAGCGACCGGGGTGTAGAACTCCCCGGAGGGCGACCGGTGTTGATAGAAACGACATTGAAGCTCTCTTCCACTAAGCGGGTGAGATCTATCGAATCAGTAATCGCTTGGGGGTGTGGGTGCGATGGCGGGACCGAATATGAGGGTGGAGCTCTTGCATGAAAAAACACAAGTAATGATTTGTCAGTAGACCCAAAATGTGTGGGGCCAATATAATAATTAACGCGTCAATGTAGTCGTCAAGGAGATCTGATTGGAGGACACCAAACAAACGTTCCACTGTTGTCTCGGAATATCAAACATTGTATGCTCGTAGCGGAGGATGAGACACTGTTGGAATTCCGACCAAGAGAGGGAAGGGTTGTTTTATCGTAGCCAGCGGATCCGATGGAGGGCCGACCCTTCCATGCCCACAAAAACTGTTGGAATCTTTTGGGCCTTGGGGGTGTGATGGATATCAGCGAATTGTTTCGCACACGCAATCCAACTAGGGGATCTGTGCCATTGAAGGTTGGAACGTCGAAGGAACATTGTGGTTGAAGGAAGCCCGCCGACTGTCAAATGGGGTGTCAAGGGATTTCCGTAAGCGCGTTGAGAATCGATGAGAACTCCGTGTTGGAGGTAAAGGAAGTATCAGGGTTTTTAGTGAGGAGGGCATCGAACTTAGCATCATTCGTTGCATTAGCCATTAGAGCTTAGAGGGAAGCGATGGCCGCTTCCTATGCATCGAGGCAACGAGAGATTACCGGATCCATAGGGGGTGAGACACGGGCTCGTCCGAGTGCACCATAGAGTGAAGCCTACGGGTTACGCACGCGAGGAAACTAACAAGTGTTGTAGCAGCAGGTGGGTTCATTGGTCGGAGAAAATAACGGAGCAACGCAAATCATGACTGTAGCGAGAGAGGAGAGGCACCATTGTCGCGGAATGGAAGTGGCACAATTTCAAATGGAATGGGAGAGGCGGAGCCATTAGGTGTCACTACTGTTGCGGAATCGAGGGAGTACATTGTCGAGAGGAAGTGAAGGAGTGGTGTGCATCGTCGAGTGAGCTGAGCTCATAGTCGAGGGAGATGCGTGTAGACACGTCGATGACCGGAATTGCTGAAGCGCATGTCCATCGGGATACGCAGAATCGTTGGATCATCATCGGACGGTGAAAACAGTGGCCAAAAGAGGGGAAGATCAGAGCAAATGTTAGAAGGTTGGGTTTGAGGGGGGGGGGATAAGATGGAGGCGGAAGGATTAGAGGAATAGATTCATCCCCTAGGGCTCTTCCAAATTGATCTTACTATCAGGAACATTAAAATAAGAGTCATGCATATGTTTATAGTGCCTAGTTCTGAAACACACAAGGGCAAATAACACATAATCAAATGGCCCGAAATACCTATGCGATAATAAAACATAGAGCTGACGGGTGTGCGATGCTCGTGAACACTACTGGACAATTTTTGTCATCATGTTGGGATCTGTGTCCTCATCGCCTCGGTCCTGACGTCGATAAATGCATCGTGTCCTCGTCTCCTCGTCGCTCACCCTTACTCAAGATCCGTAACATAGCACAACTGCTAACCCACTTAATTGTATTTTTTTAATTATACAAAAAAATTGAAATTAGTTAAGGACCATTGACTAGTCCTTGCTAGAAAGAGGGGCCTAGTCCCTGCTCGGGCCTGGCAAAATAGGTCCCATGCCCTGCAGGTTTTTTGCACCTCTATGGCTAATAACTACCAATAGCCACCCACTTTCCCAATCCCAACTAAAACTAACCACATTTAATTGCCAGCTCACCAAACTCCCTAACTTCCTCAACTCCTCTAGAAACAACCGATCGGTCCCCTTTCCTTCGTCAACGGCCAATTACACCACCAATCTTCTTCCCCACTAAATCCCACGACAGCTGTTATCCTAAAACCCAACCACCCATTTCCCTACATTTCCAGTGCAACCACTCCCCACCCTGTCTACAGCTCTAGATCAGAGGAATCAACCTCCCGCCTCTTTCCCAAACCTTCCAACACTCATTTTCCTCCCACCGAATCATCCTTGTCCCCCTAGCTGTTGCCTGCACCACCAAATCTCTTGGAATTTCCCTGGCCGAACCCTCCCGGTACTTGGAATCATCCCGTCCAATGTCTCCAATCCTCGGTTGGCTGCTAGAACACCCATGAAATCACTTGCTAATCCCATACTTCCCCTATTCTAGCCAACTAGGAGGCAATCCAATCTACATTTCAGTAGCCTTCCAACACTCATCCTTGTCCCCCATCAACTCCATGTACCCTATTCTCTTAATTATTGCAAAACCCTAATCAATATCCTACAACCAGTGTGTGACTACAACAAGCCTACCATCTAGCCCCAAATCTAGAACGTTTCACCCCCCTCCCAACCACCTATTTCTTATTTGGGTACTTGTGTGAAATGATGGGGATTGGCGACACAAACCCTTGACAGAGCACGAGTTTTAGGCCCATTCGGAGCCAATTGACCACCGCCATATTTAGCAACTTTGGATCGACGATCCGACTCAACAGATGCGTCCAGATTTTTGTTTACATGTTTTTTCATTTATTACTTTATTATTTTCAATCATTATTTAGCGAGATCGGACACTTGAAACTGACGACCAATCATAGTCGTTGATGTTAGGGTGCCCTAATGTTGCATTATGATAGAGTAAGGGAGCATTACTGATTTTCGAGAAAAGGAATTCCCGGAATTCGACTATCTCTCGCGGCGCGACGTCGCGGGGGTCTAAGGTGATGACTCCTTAGGTTTGTATCTTATTTTCCCTTTTATTCCCTTCCACCATCACCCGATCCAGATAATCCAACACTCTCTGTAACACCCCATCCCAGTTAACAACAAATCAGTCGTCCGGCCGGGTCAATGATATGAAGAAAAAACCAAGAAAGTCTTAAAACTAGTACATAACAGATATTATTGAAAGAACTGAAATGAAAGCTTACAACGGAAGCTGCATAAGAATCTAATGTTAAAAGTGTACCTCATCCTGATGATTTCACAGAGCCACTAAAAAGGAATATGAAACATAAAACTGCATATCTGAGATATTACAAAAAGTCTTGTACATATATCAGTTTTTTTAGCGTTACATTACAAGAGTCTCAAACAACAATAAAGTACTAAAATAAAACAACAGCTGGAAGGGGAAACAAACTATAGGAGCAACTGCAATGACATGCTCATCCTAGGCGAAGTTTCCCACCTGGGTCCCCTGTAAAAACATGCCCAAGATATGAGTCAGCCCAAAATGGAGAGTAAGAAAAACTATTCCTCATAGTGACATTAAAATTGTTTTTAGAAAAAGTTTGCATGTTTTAAAAATACTTTGGTGCCATAATAAAAACTATATGTTAGTGTACTGTGCATGGTTTTCTAAAAGTAAAACTACCAAGATAAATGATTGTTCTCATTGCTCACTATGTGAAGTTTACTCAAGATCCGAATAATTTGATTAACTATGTGTTTCTAGGGTTCGGCATAAACTTGAGTTCTAAGTTCACTTATGATTATCCTTCGACAAGGCACTAGGTAGAGTAGCTCCTAATGCGCAACACTAGTCTAACGATCCGAGTCTTACTAACAAACTCAAGTGTTCTAGTATCTGTAACACCCCTTCACAGTATTTCAGAAATCAGCCGTCCGGCCGGGTCAGCGATATAAAGAAAACTAGGAAACAATATTAAAACTAGTAGCAGCAGGTAATAAAAGTCTATACTAAGCAATTTAAGACTTACAGCGGAAGTTAAAAAAATAAACTAAGGGTAACCACATACCTTATGTCTGGATTCAAAGAGCCACTAAACAAGAATGAAATTGTAATCACTGAAAATCTGGTAACAATAATAGTCTGATACAAGTTATATAAAATATTAATCAGGTACATTGTCCACATCTACAAGTACATGCTGAAATAGAGTAAACTGAATGAGAAAAATACTACAAATTAACGCCACCATAACGCTCATCCTAGACGTAGTTTCCCACCTGAGTCACCTGAAAAACATTGTCCACAAAGGGTCAGAGTAAAGAAAACAATTCCCCTTAGTGACACTAGAACAGATTTACATGTGAATGCATGCATGCCTTTAAAAATAGTCTCGTGCAATGAAAACATTTTATGCTATATGTTATGCATGTTTTTCCTATATTTCCTGGTCAACACACTATTAGTTCTATATTCATGACTTTCCGTTCATTTACCCAAGTCCTGACGTTCACTAACTAGTGTACTATCTCACGTCAAGTCTGTACTTGAGTTCTAGGTGGCTTCTAGCCTACACATTTACTGGGAAGGCTCTAGGCAGAGTAGCTCCTAACGCGCAACTGAAACTGACGACCCGAGACCATCTGACGAACTCAATTGTTCTAGTGTCGCGCGGACACGGTCTCGAATCTACTAACTGTCTCAAGGGGAGTCAACTCCCAAGACTCTGCAACTCATAGGATACCATATGCCCTATGAGGAAGGTAGTGCGCCTCTACCAAGCACGAAAAGACTGGTGTGCTACTGACCTTTTTGGTCTGACGCTACTCTGCATGGGATATCTTTTCTGGTGTACTACTGAGCGACCCTTGAATTTCTCGTGGTCGACTTGAAGGGACCTTCGCGCCCTTGGTTGGACAATCTCCAAACTTACGTACATGGGTAAAGTTTCGTACCTAAATAACTGTTCATGACTTTACTAATGTAGTTATGGAAAAAGGGCGTTATCATACGCGTTTCCACGATTATTTTCCTACTGCCACACTTTTCTATGCATGGTTATGATGCTTGTACGAAACATACTCATGCGTATAAAAATATAATTACTTGATATGTCTAACTAAAAGAAATTAGAATTTTCTTAAAGTGGTGGTGCGGCGCTCGTACACTCGGCGCGACGACATTAGCTCTTCCGAAGGAAATTCCACTGTATGGAAAACTCAGAGTGCTGCCTCGAACCTACTAGAGTCCTGCAATTTAAGGCAAACCTATTTTCATAATTGTTCCTCTTTTAGGGTTTCCGTTGGAAAATCTCCAAAACATCTAGGGTTACAAAAATACATGTGCTAAACTTCGTATATTACCTTTACGTATAGCGATTGAGGCTCTCAATGCGTTCCACACAAATTTCGTGGTGAACCACGAACACCAAAACCTAAAATAGGGCAATCAAACTGAAAACCTAGGTTAAACTAGTTTCCAAAACGAAGGATATCCAAGCAGAAATTGAGAAAAGGAAGAGATCCACTCACCGGAACCAGAACAAAACTCAAACTCCTTCGGTTAGGGTTAGACCCGGTTCTCCCACGGCTAAGGAAGGAAGAGGAAGACTCACCGATGCCTGCAGAGGAGGGAGGAGAAGTCGGAGATGCGTTCCGGAGGGGCATCGGGCGCCGACTAGGGCGGCGGGAGGCGTCGGGCTCGGGCGTTGCGGCGTGCGAAATGGGAGAAGACGGACGGAAGCAGATGCAGTTGCGGCTGAAATCCCGTGAGATGAGGGAGTGCGGGACTTTATTTAACGGGCTATGCGGTTTTTGATAACCGTATGAAGAGGGGGGGGGGGGTAATTTGAGACCGGCTATTGACACCCCAAAATAAAAATTCTCATTTACTCCTATTCCACACATTAATTTGTCGCGCCTTCGTCACTAAAATAAAATGTGTTACACTATTATTATGACCAACACACTTCTCAAATTAATGGATACGAATTATACGTATAATATCATTGTACCTTGACGACGTGCTCTCACGATCAAAATCCGTCGCGACTCGACCCTACAATTTAAAATAAATGTCGCGTCAGATTATGGATGTTACAAATCTCCCCTCCTAACACAAATTTTCGTTCTCGAAAATTGTAACCATACCTGAATCGAAGAGGAAAGAATAGTCTGCATTGCTGTTAAGCTCATACTCTCGCTCCCGAGTATACTCTGGACGGCCACATTTCATCCAAAGGACTTTGACCATGCGAATCTCTCTATTTCTGAGCTTCTGAATCTTTGAATCCACTATTCTGACTGGTCTAACCCCAATACTAAGATCTGTCTCAATTGGTGCTTCCTCGGTACTGATGGTCTGAATGCAATCTCTGACTGCTCTTCTCAGATAGGAGACGCAGAATACATCATGTACACCACTTATTTCCTCGGGTAAGGCCAACCTATATGCAACCTCACCAACTCTGTCCAGCACCTCAAAAGGACCAACGAATCTGGGGCTCAGTTTCTTCATGCTCTTTATTCTAGAGACTCCTCTGACTGGTCTGACCTTCAGATAAACGTAGTCTCCAACACTGAACTCTACTGACCTATTCTTCTGATCATGATACTTGGTCTGACAATCCTGAGCTGTCTTCATACGCACCTGAATAAGCTTGATCATGTCAGTGGTCTTATCAATCCATGACTCCCTGATAGTAAATCTTTACTCACTTTCAGCCCGACACAACAGTGTCCGACAGCGTCTGCCATAGAGGGCCTCGAATGGTGCCATCCCAATACTCGTCTGAAAACTGTTGTTGTAGGAGAACTCCACATGGGTAATATACTTCTCCCACTTTCCTCCCCAAAATCCAAAATGCACATTCGTAGCAGATCCTCCAAATTCCTATTTGTGCGCTCAGTCTGTCCATCTGTCTGGGGATGGAATGCGATGCTGAAATTTAATCTGGTACCCAACCGGTCCTGTACGTATTGTAACACCCATTCCCAGTATTTCAGAAATCAGCCGTCCGGCCGGGTCAGCGATATAAAGAAAACTAGGAAACAATATTAAAACTAGTAGCAACAGGTAATAAAAGTCTATACTAAACAGATTTAAGACTTACAACGGAAGTAAAAAAAATAAATTAAGGATAACCACATACCTGATAATTGGATTCACAGAGCCACTAAACACGAATGAAATTGTAATAACTGCAAATCTGGTAACAATAATAGTCTGATACAAATTATATAACATATTAACCAGATACATTGTCCACATCTATAAGTACATGCTGAAATAGAGTAAACTGAAAGGGAAAAATACTACAAACTGACAACACCATAACGCTCATCCTAGACGTAGTTTCCCACCTGGGTCACATGAAAAACATTGCCCACGAAAGGTCAGAGTAAAGAAAAACAATTCCCCTTAGTGACACTAAAATAGATTTACATATGAATGCATGCATGTCTTTAAAACTAGTCTCGTGCACTGAAAATATTTTATGCTATATGTTATGCATGCTTTTCCTATACTTCCTGGTGAACACAATATAGTTCTATATTCATGACTTTCCGTTCATTTACCCAAGTCCTGACGTTCACTAACTAGTGTACTGTCTCACGTCAAGCCTGTACTTGAGTTCTAAGTGGTTTCTAGCCTACACGTTTACTGGGAAGGCTCTAGGCAGAGTAGCTCCTAACGCGCAACTGAAACTGACGACCCGAGACCATCTGACGAACTCAATTGTTCTAGTGCCACGCGGACACGGTCTCGAATATACTAACTGTCTCAAAGGGGAGTCAACTCCCAAGACTGTAACTCATAGGATACCACATGTCCTAAGAGAATGGTAGTGCGCCTCTACCAAGCACGAAAAGACTGGTGTGCTACTGACCTTTTTGGTCTGACGCTACTCTGCATGAGTTATATTTTCTGGTGTACTACTGAGCGACCCTTGACTTTCTCGTAGTCGACTTGAAGGGGTCTTCGCACCCTTGGTTGGACAATCTCCAAACTTACGTACACGTGTAAAATTTCGTACTTAATTAACTGTTCATGACTTTACTAACGGGGTTATGGAAGAAGACGTTAATATACGCGTTTCCACGATTATTTTCCTACTGCCACACTTTTCTATACATGGTTATGATGCTTGTACGAAAGCTACTCATGCGTATAAAATATAATTATTTGATATGTCTAACTAAAAGAAATTAGTATTTCCTTACAGAGGTGCTGCGACGCTCGTATACTCGGCGCGGCGACATTTTCTCTTTCAAAAGCAAACCCTACTGCTGGGGACCTTTAGAATGTTGCCCCGACCCCACCAAAGTCCTGCAAATTCAAGGCAGTCCTAATTATCGCATTTTCCCTTTAAGGTTAACCTTTTGAAAAAATTCCAAAATGCTAGAGTCGTCCAAAACTAACGACTAACATAGTGTACTACCTTCACGTGGGAGGGATTGAAGTTTCCAATGCGCCCAACTCCAATTTCGCGGTGGAAACCGTGCTCCAAAACCTAATTAGGGCACAAAGAAGAAAATCTAGGTTATACTAACTCCGAAATCGAAGTATTTCCGTGAGGAAATGGAGAAAAGGAAGAAATAAACTCACCGGAAACGAACGATTCCACGTTCCACCGGTTAGGGTTGAATCCGGCACTTTCACGGCCAAGGAAGGAAAATGAATGTCCACCGGTGCTCGTAGAGGAGGGAGGAGAAATTGGAGAGGGTTTCCGGAGGAGGATCGGCCGGCGAGAAGGCACGCGGGAGGCGTCGGCTTCGTCCGGTGACCTTGCGTGCGGGAGACGGAGTGGAAACTGCGGGCTGCGGTTTTTTTTTTCTCTTCTCCCGTGAAAAGATTGTGCGGGATTTTTTTTTGATGGCTTTACGGTTTTATGTATTAACCGCATGTGAGAGAGTGGGAGAAAAATGCTATTGACACCCCATTTGAGTCAATTCATCTCAACTCCTATGTGTCATGACAATTTGTCGCGCCTACGTCATTAAATTAAAATGCGACACACACACACACTATTTTTAACGTACTTAACGAGCTAACGGTCGCTATCATAAGGAAAAGTAACATTATACCTTGACGACGCGCTGCCTCGATCAAAAATCCATCGCGATTTGCCCCTACAAATCAAATAATTTTTTCGCGTCAAATTTCTGATGTTACAAATCTCCCCTCCTAACAAAAATTTTCGTCCGCGAAAATTGTAACCATAACTGAATCGAAGAGAAAAGAATAGTCTGCATTGCTCTTAAGTTAATCCTCACGCTCCCAAGTATACTCTGGCCTGCCACATTTCATCCAAAGGACTTTGACCATGCGAATCTCCCTATTTCTGAGTTTCTGTATTCTTGAATCCACTATTCTGACTGGTCTAACCCCAATACTAAGATCTGTCTCAATTGGTGCTTCCTCGGTACTGATGATCTGACTAGAATCTCTGACTGCTCTCCTCAGATAGAAGACGTGGAATACATCATGTACACCACTCATTTTCTCAGGTAAGACCAACCTGTAAGCAACCTCACCGACTCTTTCCAGTACCTCAAAAGGACCAACGAATCTGGGGCTCAACTTTTTCATCCGCTTTATTCTAGAGACTCCTCTGACTGGTCTGACCTTCAGATAAACATAGTCTCCAACACTGAACTCTACTGACCTGTGCTTCTGATCATGATACTTGGCCTGACGATCCTGAGCTGTCTTCATACGCTCCTGAATAAGCTTGATCCTATCAGTGGTCTTATCAATCCATGACTCCATGATTGTGGATCTCTCTTCATTTTCAGCCCAACATAACGATGTCCGACAACATCTGCCATAGAGGGCCTCGAACGGTGCCATCCCAATACTCGTCTGAAAACTGTTGTTGTAGGAGAACTCCACAACAGTAACATATTTCTCCCACTTTCCTCCAAAGTCCAAAATGCACATCCGAAGCAAATCCTCCAAAGTCCTATTTGTGCGCTCAGTCTGTCCATCGGTCTGGGGATGAAATGCGGTGCTGAAATGTAATCTGGTACCCAACCGCTCCTGTACGTATCGCCACTCTCTGGAGGTGAATCTGCCATCTCGGTCTGAAACTATAGTTCTGGGAACACCGTGAAGCCGAACTATCTCGTCCAAATATAACTGTGCCAGCTTCGGACCTTGATCCGTCTTCCTAAGAGGAATGAAATGGGCGACCTTAAAAAGTCGATCAACTATAACCCACAAGGAATCATTCCCACTCTGCGATCTCGGCAAACCATGAATGAAATCCATGGATATATCTTCGAATGTCCACTCAGGAATGGGAAGTGGCTGCAACTTGCGTACAGGCCTTTGACACTCGGCCTTAACCAACTTGCACGTCTCGCACTTCCCTACATAAACTGCAACATCACTCTTCAAGTCTGGCCACCAGACTAACTTCTTGAGATCTGCATACATCTTCGTGCTACCCGGATGTATAAAATATCTGGAATTGTGTGCCTCAAATAGAATATCCTCGCGAAGGCGACTAACATCGAGGATACACACCCTGCCATCAAACAACAATAAATCATCCTGAATAGTGAATCCCTCCTTCTGGTCTGTCTGCACTGAGCTCCAAATCTCTGCCATCTTTGGATCCAACGGTAGAGCTGTCCTGATTCTATCCTTGATATCACAGGTAATCTCCATCCAATTCAAACTTGCAAAACCAAAACTACTGCGTGACACAACGGTAATATCCAGTCTCTCTAGCTCTCGCACTAACTCCTCCTGCTTAATGAGAAGGAAGAAACACGAACCTCTACGGCTAAGGGCATCAACTACAACGTTCGCCTTTCCTGGATGGTACTGAATGTCTACGTCGTAGTCTGATAGAAACTCTAACCATCTGCGCTGCCTCAAATTGAGCTCTCGCTGATCAAAGATATACTTGAGGCTCTTATGATCAGTGAAGATCTCACAACGCACTCCATAGAGATAGTGCCTCCAAATCTTCAGAGCATGTATGACTGCTGCAAACTCCAAGTCATGCACGGGATAGTTCCTCTCATGAACTTTTAACTGTCTCGACGCATAGGCTCTGACCTTTCCATGTTGCATGAGAACACAGCCTAAACCCTGACCTGATGCATCGCTGTAGATCTGAAACCTGTCAGGCCCTGAAGGTAAACTCAAAATTGGTGCGGTCATCAACCTGCCCTTCAAGTCCTCAAACGCCAACTCACACTCAACTGTCCAATCCAAGCCCTTACCCTTCCTAGTGAGGGAAGTCAGTGGTAAGGCTATCCTCGAAAAATCCCTGATGAATCTCCTGTAGTATCCAGCAAGACCCAAAAAGCTGCGAACCTCTGAAACGGTCGTCGGCCTTGACCAATTCTTAATGTCCTCTATCTTCTTCGGATCAACACTAACCTCTTTCTGACTGATGATGTGACCTAAGAATGCAATCTCTGAAAGCCAAAACTCGCACTTTGAAAACTTGACAAACAACTGGTTCTCCCTGAGTGTGCTCAAAACAATCCTGAGGTGTGCGGCATGATCTTCTGCACTCTTAGAGAACACCAAGATGTCATTTATGAAGACGATGACAAAACGATCCAAGTACTCCCGAAATACCCTGTTCATCAGGTCCATAAATACTGAAGGAGCATTGGTCAGCCCAAACGGCATGACCACGAACTCGAAGTGTCCATATCTGGTGCTGAAAGTCGTCTTCTGAATATCAACGTCCCGAATCTTTAACTGATGATAGCCTGACCTCAGATCTAACTTGGAGAAAGTGTTCGATCCCACCAACTGGTCAAACAAATCATCAATCCTGGGAATCAGGTACTTGTTCTTTACTATCAGGTTGTTCAACTCACGGTAATCTATGCACAGTCTCAGACTACCATCCTTTTTCTTCACAAAAAGCACTGGAGCACTCCATGGTGAAGTACTGGGGCGTATAAAACTCAAATCAAGCAACTCCTGCAACTGACTCTTCAACTCAGCTAGTTCCCTTGGAGCCATCCGATAGGGAGATTTGGCTATCGGTGTAGCCCCAGGCTGCAAGTCTATCGGGAACTCAATCTCTCTATCTGGAGGGGCACCAGGGAGCTCTTCCGGGAAAACATCGGGGAACTCCTGCACCACTGGTACCTCTGAAAAGTCAGCCTTAGTCTCTGCATTCATCAGTACTACGAAGGTTTCACAATCCTTACTGATGCACCTTCTCGCTTGGACTGCATATATGATCATCTTCACTACTCCCTTCAAGCCCTGAAAAGAAAAAGAAGTCTGATTGGGGCCATCAAACTGTATCTGCTTCGCCCTACAGTCATTCCTGGCGTTGACTGCCGAAAGCCAGTCCATTCCAAAAATCAGATCGAATCCTGCAATAGGTAGCTGCAAAGCTTCCACTACAATCTCGGTGTCACCAAACTGTACCGGTACCCTGCACCTATCTCTGGTCTGCAGAAGGGATCCATTCGGCATCATGACTTCCAGCGGTACTGCCTCTGGGACGATTTCTAAATCCAACTTACGCACTAGAGATTCCACGATAAACGAGTGCGAGACACCCGTATCAAATAGAATCTTGGAGGGTAAATCACGAATCATAAGGATGTCTACATGAATGATTTTCAAAAAGAAAAGAGTGTCACTACGGAGGATTAAATAAATTTGTCAGACAAAGTAAATACTTACCTGTCACTACATCCTCCTACTCCTTAGCCTCATGCTGACCAAGCCCATAAGCTCTGGGCTGAACCAAATCTCGACCCTGCTGTGGTCTTCCATCAGTAATCATCAAAGCTTTGCCCTTGTCTGCTCTGCTAGGGCCACCAACCTCATACTTCGACTGCAGGAACAAATTACACTTGTCATATACAGAAAATTCAAAAATGTACAAAAATACAATAAGGTTGATTACCTGATTCGAACCACCTTTCTGACAGAAACGAGCTATGTGTCCAGATTGACGACAATTGCAACACACGCCCGCGCTGGCCAAACACTCTCCTGGATGACGACGCTGACACTTGGGACAAAGGGGGTAGTCCCTGCTCCTGTCACCAGATTGACCATTCTTCCTCGCATCAGGCTTTTGCTTCTTGTTCCAGTTCTTCCCTTGGTCATTCCTGCTCTGCTGCGACTGATGCGAATCCTGAGATCGCTTCGCATGGAAATTACTTCGCTTTTGAATCTTCTGCTGGTCAGCCTCCAGCCTGCGAGCCGTATCCACTAAGCTTCTGTAATCAGCATTGACCATAATCATCAGCGGCTGTCTCAACGAGTCACGTAAACCATCCACAAAGCGGCTGCACTTCTCAGTCTGGTCTCCCTGCATCACGCCCGCATATCGAGTCAGATGGGTAAGCTCTCGCTCATACTCAGCAACAGTCATGTCCCCCTGGAAAAGCCCAAGGTATCTCTCCTGTAGACCTCGTCGTGCGGAAAGAGGCACGAACCAACTCGAAAGGGCTCTAGAAAATTCGCCTCACGTAAACATGTCTGGCGTACGACCTGGCCAAAAGCATGGTCATATTATTTAAAAAGGGAACATATCACTTCCAAAAATAAAAGGAATTTTCGTAACCATTTACCTGCGAGATCATCTGCACGGTACTTGTCCCACCAGACCTTTGCCTCAACTCGGAGGAGGAAAACTGCCAGAGGAACCTTCTTGTTCTCTGGGCACTCTAAAACATCCAGCAGGTCTCTGGTGTTTGCCACCCAATCATCTGTGTCCATCGGGGTCTCGTCCCCACTGTAGTTCGAAGGTTGAAGCTCTCTAAAATTTCTCAAATAGCGCTCCAGGGTCATCTCCACGGGTGCTGGGGTAGGAGCTGGTACTTGTACTGGAACTGGAAACCCTGCAGCCAGTCCTCTCTGAAACTCCATCAAGGCAACAGGGACCGCTTTGGCAATCTGAGACGCTATTTCAGTGCCCTCTGGAGCTGCTGGAACTGGTGGTACCTGTGGCACTGCAGCATCTCCCCTAGTCGCGTTAGGAACAGGGTCCTGATGTGAAGATTTACCTGGTTCACTTACTCGAGTTGCCTGATAGAACATATAAAAGAAATCTGGTTATTTATCAAGCATCTGCTAAAACTGGCTTGACAACTTTATTTCGTATTCTTGCGAAAACTAAGGCTTAAACGCAACTTAAAATATTCTACTAACAAGAGTTAACTCTTACACAATCCTATGGCTCTGTGAAAACCTTCTAGGGTCCAGGGATCCTAAACCTCCCTCTGATACCAATTTGTAACACCCCTTCCCAGTATTTCAGAAATTAGCCGTCCGACCGGGTCAGCGATATAAAAAAAACTAGTAAACAGTATTAAAACTAGTAGCAGCAGGTAATAAAAGTCTATACTAAACAGATTTAAGACTTACAGCGGAAGTAAAAAAAAATTAACTAAGGGTAATCACATACCTGATAATTGGATTCACAGAGCCACTAAACACGAATGGAATTGTAATAACTGCAAATCTGGTAACAATAATAGTCTGATACAAATTATATAACATATTAACCAGATACATTGTCCACATCTATAAGTACATGCTGAAATAGAGTAAACTGAAAGGGAAAAATACTACAAACTGACAACACCATAACGCTCATCCTAGACGTAGTTTCCCACCTGGGTCACCTGAAAAACATTGCCCACGAAGGGTCAGATTAAAGAAAAACAATTCCCCTTAGTGACTCTAAAATAGATTTACATATGAATGCATGCATGTCTTTAAAACTAGTCTCGTGCACTGAAAACATTTTATGCTATATGTTATGCATGCTTTTCCTATACTTCCTGGTGAACACACTATAGTTCTATATTCATGACTTTCCATTCATTTACCCAAGTCCTGACGTTCACTAACTAGTGTACTGTCTCACGTCAAGCCTGTATTTGAGTTCTAAGTGGCTTATAGTCTACACGTTTACTGGGAAGGCTCTAGGCAGAGTAGCTCCTAACGCGCAACTGAAACTGACGACCCGAGACCATCTGACGAACTCAATTGTTCTAGTGTCACGCGGACACGGTCTCGAATATACTAACTGTCTCAAAGGGGAGTCAACTCCCAAGACTGTAACTCATAGGATACCATATGCCCTATGAGGATGGTAGTGCACCTCTACCAAGCACGAAAAGACTGGTGTGCTACTGACCTTTTTGGTCTGACGCTACTCTGCATGAGATATCTTTTCTGGTGTACTACTGAGCGACCCTTGACTTTCTCGTAGTCGACTTGAAGGGGCCTTCGCACCCTTGGTTGGACAATCTCCAAACTTACGTACACGTGTAAAATTTCGTACTTAAATAACTGTTCATGACTTTACTAACGAGGTTATGGAAGAAAACGTTAACATACGCGTTTCCACGATTATTTTCCTACTGCCACACTTTTCTATACATGGTTATGATGCTTGTACGAAACCTACTCATGCATATAAAATATAATTATTTGATATGTCTAACTAAAAGAAATTAGTATTTCCTTACAGAGGTGCTGCGACGCTCGTATACTCGGCGCGGCGGCATTTTCTCTTTCAAAAGCAAACCCTACTGCTGGGGACCTTTAGAATGTTGCCCCGACCCCACCAAAGTCCTGCAAATTCAAGGCATTTCTAATTATCGCATTTTTCCCTTAGGGTTAACCTTTTGAAAAAATTTCAAAATGCTAGAGTCGTCCAAAACTAACGGCTAACATAGTGTACTACCTTCACGTGGGAGGGATTGAAGTTTCCAATGCGCCCAACTCCAATTTCGCGGTGGAAACCGTGCTCCAAAACCTAATTAGGGCACAAGGAAGAAAATCTAGGTTATACTAACTCCGAAATCGAAGTATTTCCGTGAGGAAATGGAGAAAAGGAAGAAATAAACTCATCGGAAACGAACGATTCCACGCTCCACCGGTTAGGCTTGAATCCGGCACTTCCACGACCAAGGAAGGAAAAGGAATGTCTACCGGTGCTCGTAGAGGAGAGAGGAGAAATCGGAGAGGGTTTCCGGAGGAGGATCGACCGGCGAGAAGGCACGCGGGAGGCGTCGGCTTCGTCCGGTGACCTTGCGTGCGGGAGACGGAGTGGAAACTGCGGGCTGCGGTTTTTTTTTCTCTTCTCCCGTGAAAAGAATGTGCGGGATTTTTTTTTTTTGATGGCTTTACGGTTTTATGTATTAACCGCATGTGAGAGAGGGAGAGAAAAATGCTATTGGCACCCATTTGAGTCAATTCATCTTAACTCCTATGTGTCATGGCAATTTGTCGCGCCTACGTCATTAAATTAAAATGCGACACACACACTATTTTTAACGTACTTAACGAGCTAACGGTCGCTATCATAAGTAAAAGTAACATTATACCTTGACGACGCGCTGCCTCGATAAAAAATCCGTCGTGATTTGCCCCTACAAATCAAATAATTTTTTCGCGTCAAATTTCTGATGTTACACGTATCGCCACTCCCTGGAGGTAAACCCGCCATCTCGGTCTGAAACTATAGTCTTGGGAACACCGTGAAGTCGAACTATCTCGTCTAAATATAACTGTGGCAGCTTCGGACCTTGATCCGTCTTCGTAAGAGGAATGAAATGGGCGACCTTAGAAAGTCGATCAACTATAACCCATAAGGAATCATTCCCACTCTGCGATCTCGGCAAACCATGAATGAAGTCCATGGATATATCCTCAAAAGTCCACTCGGGAATGGGAAGTGCCCGCAACTTGCCTCCAGGCTAGAAATACTTGTTGGGTTCAATAGAATCAGCTGGGATCTTCCCTACCTTCAAATCTTTTTTGAATTTATAGATGATCTCCTGCTGCTTTGTATGCTTGACCCATTCTTGTTTTGAATATCATTTTCCTGTGTCAGCTGTATTGTTATTAACTGCTTTCCATGCAGTAAGTATAATAGATCTAGAAGTTGCACTCCACTGCTCAAAATCTGGCTTTGCTTTAGCCTGCTCCTTGAATCTCTTCTTAGATATTTGAGCTTCTTTTTCTTTGAGTAATGCAGAAGCATCCATCTCCACCTCCTCACATACTATATTTTGAATCTGTGGTGGAGGACTGTACATGGACTGTACTGCAGTTTGAATGGCCTCAAACTGAGCTGGTTGGCAGCCAGACTCAGCAGTTTGATCTTCATCATACCTTAAGGGAGGAAAGCATAAAGTTTTTATGATACTATTGGATGTCCAAATCACATGCTCAGAGCTTGACTTTATCATTACTCTCTCCCCCTTTATGACTTCTCTTTTTATATGATCCCTTAAGTCATTCTTATGAAATCCGACTTGACCGTCTAGATGGGTAATCCCTGAGGACAATGATTATTTTCTTTGAGCAAGTGGTCAAATAGTTCTTTGTAAGAAGACTTGACTTCCTTAACCACAGAGTCTGTATGTCTATATAGCTGAGATTCAACATCATTGGAGGTAGTGGTTATGTTGGTCTCCAGAGCTGTAGTTTGCTCAACTATCTTTACTAGTGTAGTATAATACATTAATATCATGTTTTCATTCATTCTAGTCTGGTTTTCAAGGACATATCCTTGTTTAACACATTAATATCATGTCTTCGCGAAGGTGACTAATATCTGAGATACACACCCTGCCATCATGCAATAATAAATTATCCTGAATAGAGAATCTCTCTTTCTGACCTGACTGCACTGAGATCCAAATCTTTGACATCCTTGGATCCAAAGGTAGAGCTGTCCTGATTCAATCCTTGATGTCACAAGTAATCTCCATCCAACTCAACCTTGCAGAAATAAAACTACCACGGGGCACAACGGTGATATCCAAACTCTCCAATTCCCGCACCAACTCCTTCTGCTGAGTGAGAAGGGAAAAACACGAACCTCTACGGCTAAGGACATCAGCTACAACGTTCGCCTTTCCTGGGTGATACTGAATGTCTACATCGTAATCCGAAAGAAACTCTAACCATCTACGCTGCCTCAAATTGAGCTCTCGCTGATCAAAGATATACTTGAGGCTTTTATGATCAATGAAGATCTCACAACGCACTCCATAAAGATAGTGCCTCCAAATCTTCAGAGCATGTATGACTGCTGCAATCTCCAAGTCATGCACGGGATAGTTCCTCTCATGAACTTTTAACTGTCTCGATGCATATGCTATGACCTTTCAATGCTGCATGAGAACACAACCCAAACCCTGACTAGACGCATCGCTATAAATCTGAAACCCGTCAGGCCCTGAAGGTAAACTCAAATTCGGTGCGGTCATCAACCTGTTCTTCAAGTCCTCAAAAGCCAACTCACACTCCACCGTCCAATCCAAGCCCTTACCATTCCTAGTAAGAGAAGTCAGTGGTAAGGCTATCTTTGAGAAATCCCTGATGAATCTCCTGTAGTATCCAGCAAGACCCAAAAAGCTGCGAACCTCTGAAACTGATGTCGGTCTTGGCCAATTCTTAATAGCCTCTATATTCTTCGGATCAACACTAACCCCTTTCTGACTGATGATGTGGCCTAAGAATGCAATCTCTGAAAGCCAAACCTCACACTTTGAAAACTTGACAAACAACTGGTTCTTCCTGAGTGTGCTCAAAACAATCCTGAGGTGTGCTGCATGATCTTCTGCACTCTTAGAGAACACCAAGATGTCATCTATAAAGACGATGACAAAACGATCCAAGTACTCCCGAAATACCCTGTTCATCAGGTTCATAAATACTGAGGGGGCATTGGTCAGCCCGAACGGCATGACCACGAACTCAAAGTGTCCATATCTGGTACTGAAAGCCATCTTCTGAATATCCACGTCACGAATCTTTAACTGGTGATAGCCTGACCTCAGATCTAACTTGGAGAAAGTGTTCGATCCCACCAACTGGTCGAACAAATCATCAGTCCTGGGAATCGGGTACTTGTTCTTTACTGTCAGCTTGTTCAATTCACGGTAATCTATGCACAGTCTCAGACTACCATCCTTCTTCTTCACAAAAAGCACTGGAGCACTCCATGGTGAAGTACTGGGGCGTATAAAACCCAAATCAAGCAACTCCTGCAACTGACTCTTCAACTCTGCTAGTTCCCTTGGAGCCATCCGATAGGGAGATTTGGCTACCGGTGTAGCCCCAGGCTGCAAGTCTATCGGGAACTCAATCTCTCTATCTGGAGGGGCACCAGGGAGCTCTTTCGGGAAAACATCGGGGAACTCCTGCACCACTGATACCTTTACCAAGTCAGCCTTAGACTCCGCGCTCATCAGTACTACGAAAGTTTCACAACCCTTACTGATGCATCTTCTCGCTTGGACTGCAGATATGATCATCTTCACTACTCCCTTCAAGCCCTGAAAAGAAAATGAAGTCTGATTGAGGCCATCAAACTGTATCTGCTTCGCCCTACAGTCAATCCTGACGTTGACTGCCGAAAGCCAGTCCATTCCAAAAATCAGGTCGAATCCTGCTATAGGTAGCTGCAAAGCTTCCACGACAATCTCGGTATCACCAAACTGCACCGGTACTCTGCCCTTATCTCTCGTCTGCAGAAGGGATCCATTCGGCATCATGACTTCCAGCGGTACTGTCTCTGGGACGATTTCTAAATCCAACTTACGCACTAGAGATTCCGCGATAAACGAGTGCGAGGCACCCGTATCAAACAGAATCTTAGAGGGTAAATTACGAATCATAAGGATACCTACATGAATGATTTATGAAGGATGGAAAAATAAATGTGTCACTACGGAGGATTAAATAAACTTGTTAAGCAAATCAACACTTTCCAGTCACTACATCCTCCTGATCCTTTGCCTCATGCTAACCCAACCCATACGCTCTGGGCTGCACTAAGTCTCGACCCTACTGTGGTCTCCCATCAGTGATGATCAATGCTTTGCCCTTATCTACCCTGCTAGAGCCACCAATCTCGTACTTCGACTGCAGGAATAAATTACATTAAAAAAATCTACTGTAATTACATAAATGTAGTGAAAACAACAAGATTTTGATTACCTGACTTGCACCAACTTCCTGACAGAAGCGAGCTATGTGTCCAGGTTGTCGGCATTTGTAACACACGCCAGCGCTGGCCAAACACTCTCCTGGATGACGACACTGACACTTCAACTTCTTAGTCTCAGGCTTCAGCTTCTTGTTCCAGTTCTTCCCTTGGTCATTCCTGTTCTGCTGCGGCTGATGCGAATCCTGAGATCGCTTCGCACGAAAATTACTTCGCTTCTGAACCTTCTGTTGGTCAGCCTCCAGTCTGCGAGTCGTATCCACTAAGCTCCTGTAATCAGCATTGACCATAGTCATCAGTGCCTGCCTCAATGAGTCACACAAACCATCCACAAAGCGGCTGCACTTCTCAGCCTGATCTCCCTACATCACGCCTGCATATCGAGCCAGATGAGTAAGCTCTCGCTCGTATTCAGTAACTGTCCTGTCCCCCTGGAAAAGCCTAAGATACTTCTCCTGGAGATCTCGTCGTGCGGAAGGAGGCACGAACCAACTTGCAAGGGCCCTAGAAAACTCGCCCCAAGTAAACATGTCTGGTGTACGGCCTGGCCAAACATATGGTCACACAATTTAAAGTGAACGCACTACTTCTTAAAATAAAGGAATTGATCACAAAACGTTACCTGCAGGATCATCTGCCTGGTACTTGTCCCACCAGACCTTTGACTCTCCTCGGAGGAGGAAAACTGCCAGAGAAACCTTCTTATTCTCCGGGCACTCCAAAACGTTCAGCAGGTCTCTCGTGTTAGCTATACAATCATCTGTGTCCATCGGGGTCTCATCCCCACTGTAGTTCGAAGGCTGAAGTTCTCTAAAATTTCTCAAATAGCGCTCCAGAGTCATCTCCACGGGTGCTGGAGCAGGAACTGGTGCAGAGACTAGTACTTGTACTGGAGCTGGAAACCCTGCAGCCAGTCCTCTCTGAAACTCCATCAAGGTAACAGTAACCGCCTTGGCAATCTGAGACGTTATGTCAGTGCCCTCTGGAGCTGCTGGAACTGGTGGTACCTGTGGCATGACAGCGTCTCCCATGTTGCGTTAGAAACAGGGTCCTGACATGAAGATTCACCTGGTTCACTAACTCGTGGTGCCTGATAGACATATAAAGAAAATCTGATTATTTATCAAACATCTGAGAAATCTGGGTTAGCAATTTATTTCGTATTCTAGCGAACACTAGGGCTTAATCGCAACTTAAAATACTCTACTGACACGAGTTTACTCTTACGCATTCCTGTGGCTCTGTGAAAACCTTTCTAGGGTCCAGGGATCCTAAACCTCGCTCTGATACCAATTTGTAACACTCTTTCCAAGTATTTCAGAAATCAGCCGTCCGGCCGGGTCAGCGATATAAAGAAAACTAAGAAACAGTATTAAAACTAGTAGCAGCAGGTAATAAAAGTATATACTCAGCAATTTAAGATTTACAGCGGAAGTTAAAAAAATAAACTAAGGGTAACCACATACCTGATGTCTGGATTCACAGAGTCAGTAAACAAGAATGAAATTGTAATAACTAAAAATCTGTTAACAATAATAGTCTGATACAAGTTATAAAAAATATTAACCAGGTACATTGTCCATATCTACAAGTACATGCTGAAATAGAGTAAACTGAATGAAAAAAATACTACAAACTGACGCCACCATAACGCTCATCCTAGACGTAGTTTCTCACCCGTGTCACCTGAAAAACATTGCACACGAAGGGTCAGAGTAAAGAAAACAATTTTCCTTAGTGACACTAGAACAGATTTACATGTGAATGCATGCATGCCTTTAAAAATAGTCTCGTGCACTGAAAACATTTTATGCTATATGTTATTCATGTTTTTCCTATACTTCCTGGTCAACACACTATTAGTTCTATATTCATGACTTTTCGTTCATTTACCCAAGTCCTGACGTTCACTAACTACTGTACTATCTCACGTCAAGTCTGTACTTGAGTTTTAGGTGGCTTCTAGCCTACACATTTACTGGGAAGGCTCTAGGCAGAGTAGCTCCTAACGCGCAACTGAAACTGACGACCCAAGACCATCTGACGAACTCAATTGTTCTAGTGTCGCGCGGACACGGTCTCGAATCTACTAACTGTCTCAAGGGGAGTCAACTCCCAAGACTCTGCAACTCATAGGATACCATATACCCTATGAGGAAGGTAGTGCGCCTCTACCAAGCACGAAAAGACTGGTGTGCTACTGACCTTTTTGGTCTGACGCTACTCTGCATGGGATATCTTTTCTGGTGTACTACTGAGCGACCCTTGACTTTCTCGTGGTCGACTTGAAGGGACCTTCGCGCCCTTGGTTGGACAATCTCCAAACTTACGTACACGGGTAAAGTTTCGTACCTAAATAACTGTTCATGACTATACTAACATGGTTATGGAAAAGGGCGTTATCATACGCGTTTTCACGATTATTTTCCTACTGCCACACTTTTCTATGCATGGTTATGATGCTTGTACGAAACCTACTCATACGTATAAAAATATAATTACTTGATATGTCTAACTAAAAGAAATTAGAATTTTCTTACAGTGGTGGTGCGGCGCTCGTACACTCGGCGCGGCGACATTAGCTCTTCCGAAGGAAATTCCACTGTATGGAAAACTCAGAGTGCTGCCTCGAACCTACTAGAGTCCTGCAATTTAAGGCAAACCTATTTTCATAATTGTTCCCCTTTTAGGGTTTCCGTTGGAAAATCTCCAAAACATCTAGGGTTACAAAAATATATGTGCTAAACTTCGTATATTACCTTTACGTATAACGATTGAGGCTCTCAATGTGTTCCACACAAATTCCGTGGTGAACCACGAATACCAAAACCTAAATTAGGGCAATCAAAATGAAAACCTAGGTTAAATTAGTTTTCAAAACGAAGGATATCCAAGCAGAAATCGAGAAAAGGAAGAGATTCACTCACCGGAACCAAAACAAAACTCAAACTCCTTCGGTTAGGGTTAGACCCGGTTCTCCCACGGCTAAGGATGGAAGAGGAAGGCTCACCGATGCCTGCAGAGGAGGGAGAAGAAGTCGGAGATGCGTTCCGGAGGGGGATCGGGCGCCTGCTACGGCGTCGGGCATTGCGGCGTGCAAAATGGGAGAAGACGGACGGAAGCGGATGCAGTTGCGGCTAAAATCCCGTGAGATGAGGGAGTGCGGGACTTTATTTAACGGGCTATGCGGTTTTTGATAACCGTATGAGGGGGGGGGGGGGGTTAATTTGGGACCGGCTATTGGCACCCCAAAATAAAAATTCTCATTTACTCCTATTCCACACATTAATTTGTCGCGCCTTCGTCACTAAAATAAAATGTGTTACACTATCATTATGACTAGCACACTTCTCAAATTAACGGACGCGAATTATACGTATAATATCATTGTACCTTGACGACGTGCTGTCACGATCAAAATCCGTCGAGACTCGACCCTACAATTTAAAATAAATGTCGCGTCAAATTATGGATGTTACAGTATCTTACGAACACAACCTCAAATCTACTAATTTCTAAACCGGGGTATATCCCCCAAACAAGTTGACTCAGCGGGTATACTATCACCCACGAAACTGATAGTGCGCCTCTATCAAACACGGGAGAAGATCTCCACCGTGCCTACACAACATTTTTTTTCTAATGCTACTCTGCTTGTCAATCTAACCGAATGACTATATTGTTCGGTTGGTCTAACTGTTCGGGACTTATCAAAATTAAACACACATTGCATATGCTAGCTAAATAGTAATTGCATTAGTAATCTCTATTGATAATATGAATTTCCTACCCTTGTTTCAATTTTTCTGAACTATACTAAACATTAATATACAGTCTATCTGATATGCCTAGCCGGGAAGAATAAGAATTTCTTACCGCAGTGTTCTGTCGCTCGTACACAAGACGCGGCGACATAATAGTGTTCGACACTCCCAAAATTTCTCTTTCGACCAAACGCCAAGTTGACAACTCTTGAACCCTTAAATTCAGCATACACCCTTATAATTTGTCGGCAACTAACTAAGACTATCATCCTAAGATGAGAATGGACAATAGAGAAACATAATATCTAGAAAGGATTGTTACCTCGCTTCTAAAATCAGAGAACCTCACACTGCAGGCCAACCAAAATCTGAATAAAGGGAGTTGCGAACTTCGATTCCCGAGATCGAAGACGAGGCGAACATATGAAAACTGAAATCGTTAATAAAAATGTCAAATTTCACTTTCCGGTGGCCGGAGGAGAAATGAAGGTTCTATACAAGCCAACACTTCGAGAAAACTTACCCCAAGGACAAGTTGTCCACAGTTTTGGGATGGAGGAACAACACTTCTGCAGAAATTCTGGAGAAAGCACAGTAGAAAAGGGTGACAAATAAATTCAAAACCCTACTATAACCATGAGGAGTTGGCTAAGGCTGTAGAGGCGGTACTCACCTTCACAGGAAGTTTTCGGAAACCCTAGGAGAACTGCCGACCGGCTAGGGCCTGCTACGCCACCGCAAAAGGAGGGAAAAAATCGCTGACAGATAACGAGCGGCAACAGGAAGGATTGCGGCTGGAGGAGTGAAAACGGCGACCGGCTGCTGGCTCTAGGGCTCCGGCTGGAAAGAGGATGTCGCCAGGAAGAGAGGGAAACAACGACAATTTCCGCTGCGGGAGAGGCGAGCGACAGATAGCGAGAGGTGAGGGTTTCAGGCTTAAAATCTCACGTGCCCTTTTTGCGGTTTTGATAACCGCCGGGTGAGGAGAGTTGAACCGCTGTTCACTTAATATTATGAAGAATCTCGCACTTAAATTATTTTCACTATGCTATTCCATTACACTCCATTACTTAGAATTTCTGCAACACCTTCACATTAAAAAAATTTTCATGTGGTGAACACGTACACAACGACTGAATTTACTCAATATCTAATGTAACAACATTTTACCCTACTAAACTCGTACCTTGACATGATGTCGCCTCGATCAAACACGCTCGCGATCATATCCTGATATAATTATATTTTGTATCAGTAAACGATGTTACACCCTCCCCCCCCCCCCCCCCCCCCCCCCAAACCACTGAAACCCCTCCAAATAATCCATGCCCAGCCCACAACTACTTACCCAACATCCCACACCACCATCCAACCACCAAATTAATATACCCTCCCCAACAGCCCCCATCCATTCCCCTCTCCACCCAATTTTGCATCCAGCCCCCTCTCCCCTCCATACCACCGGACAACTGTTTCTACAACCGGGAACACCAAATCTCCAACTTACGACAATATACCCTTACTCAGTGTGTGTTCTTGTATTATGGAACAATTTCTTCAATATTAGTATATGATTATGTGATTTCATATATGCTTTAATTGAAAGTATCGTGATTGTTTGTTTTATAATATTTTGTGATTTGCGGGAACTATTCACCACACACTCTTGTTTTGACCCTCCATGCAGAGGAAGGCCAAAATTTGTTTTGCCTAAAATAAATAAATTGCATCGCTTAAATTATTTCTTGAGATTTCATCTTTTATTATTTGGTGTTGGTTTTTTGTTGGATCTTGTGTGTTGCATGTAGTAACATAGGGTGACCGACTTGTTTCCCCGACACTTCACCTAGGATTGCAAGTTGTCACACCTTCACGCAGCTTACCCTACATCAGTTGGTATTAGAGTCAAAGGTTTAGGCCACATTTATATATATAGTGGTCGGTTGCATAGAGTCGATAGGCCGTCCATGGCTAGTCATGGTGATCGTTCGACCTGAAGCAAGAAGCCCATTGCAACTCTATTAGGACCTGAAGTCCCATCCCAAGTGGCTCTTCTGGCTACTCCACGGCTCTCCACACACACCTCCAGCCCTCCACTCGGTATTATGTGAGTCTAAGGTTTGTTTGTTACTTCTTTTTTAGTTGAATCTTGTGTTAGTCTCCACTGTAGAAGATATTGGACTGTAAGCTTTGAATTCAATTGTTTAAGTCTTTGTATTCTCCCATTTGATTAGTTATTTATTTCCGCACACTCTTGAAATTGTACTCCTCTCCTATTAGGCTGTTATACTTCATTTAAAGCTTGTTTTGTGGAAAAGTCAAATCATATTGATTTGTAAAATATCTAATTGCTACTTTGGCTTCGTCTGAAGTTGCATACTTGCATCTGTATCTAGCCGTAGTTTTCTTAGGGTTTTACCTTGCGTCAAGATGATTTAACTACCTATAGACAGAGAGACAATCCCTCATTGCTTCCTTCTTATCATCCCCTGCATCCTATTACCAGACACTTTCGTCTTGGTCATCCATCTATCCACAAACTCAAGAGTTTGTTTCCTTCTACTTCTTGTTATCCATTTCAGTGTGAAACCTACCAACTCATCAAACATTATATATCCGTATTTTCTTCCTTGTACTACTACACATAGACAGGTGTTTTTTCTTTAGTTCACTCAAATGTTTGGGGTCCTTATTGAAATTCATCTTTTTCACGGGTCAAATATTGTGTTTGTTGAACGGTCAAGGGTCCAACATTAACCAAAAAAGGCATGTCAAAATTAATTTTACACCGCCTTACCAGACGGTCTACTTGTGCTTATAATAGGTCCCATCTCTCCTATCTTAGACCTGGGTTTTGGAATGAAAAATGGGTGTGGTGGTTTAACATGTTATCAGAGCTAGGTTCACGCTGAGGGGCGTGTTGTACGGTCCAACATGAACTAGTCCCACACTGATACGATCCTGAGAGGAATCCGACAAGTAGGAGGGCCGACGGAGGTGAGGAAGAAGGAGGAGGGAACGAGACGAAATCCTTAGGGAGCAACCCTAATATTTCATTCATCCAAGAATAATCCAAAAGAAGTATAACTCTATCCTTTATAGACACGGGGTGTGACATAATAAGAAATAACAACAAAATGAGAAATAAATAAATGCGTACACAACATAATAAGCATAACAGAGTGCGAAATAAATAAAACAGTCAGGCCGGCGCCACATCTTCGGTCTCTCCTCCCGCAGACGTACTCATCGTCGTCTTCCTCCGCGTGCAAACCTGCCATGACGTCTCGTCGATTTGTGTGTGTCCCGTCGGCATGTGCAACCGTAACAATGCCGCCGTCTGGAAAATATACCTTGTTCTCAAGGCAGTAATCAGAGCGGTGGAGGCATAAGTGATCCTGGGTCCGCCTCGTAGCTTCGGACTCCAAACGGTAAGACCCAACAACCGGGTCCTCCTACGGGCCAGAGTACCCCTGAAGGTGGTAGCAACAACTAAGTAACTTGGCTGGGTAGTTCAGCGCCAATTACCGTCTTTCTTCCGGACCAGAGAAAGTGGGCGGGTGACAATCCTGTTGGAGGTTGGGTGACGTTGGCTAGCGTAGTGGAGAGCTTTTGGTGGGCCATCGAAAAAGGAAGAGGTACAACGGACGGGTCCGAGAGGGATCACAACCCCACCGGGAAGTCTTCGTCTGTGGGCCGCTGGATCGTGCAGAGAGAGATTGAAGAGCGTAGGAGGGCGGTGTCAATGTCAAGGCGACATGGATGGCCCTCGTGTAGGAATTATACGGACATAGTCTCCCAATTGACACATATCTCGCCGAGCGTGCAGAGCCAAGTTACTCCCAGAATGGTGTCGAGGCTGCCTAAGCCGAATGTGTAGAAGTCCGCGGTCACGGAATAGGGCCCCATAGAGAGAGACGACAATGCAACAACCCTGAGTCGGTCGGCGGTGCCCATCGCCCATACGGACCGCAACATCCAGGGAGGGAACCAAGACAGACGGAGTTGCTGCACCAGGTGCTCAGAGATGAGGTTGTGGCTTGCGCCACTGTCTACCTTGATGATGATTGGGCGATCGCGCAGTGTACCCGAGAGCTGCGTGGTATGTTGGCCGGAGATCCCGCCCGTCGAGGCGCAAGATAGCTCCAACCGATGGAATGTAGCTGTGGTGGAGTCGAGAGGTGTATCCCCCGTTGAGATCTCCAGGGCCCCAAAGTCAGCCATGGTAACCTCAGGGTTGACGTCACCGATGATGGCGTGTAACTCCTTCACGACCCACTCATGGTTGGGGGAGTATGATTGACAACACCGAAAACAGAGACCCCCTACTGTGAAGGTCATTGTAGTCACTGTTCGAGAGGCGCTGAGGGGTTGGTGGGCGGCCCGGCCGGTTTCCCCAAAGCGGCGGCCGTGGTGAAGGAGTCGTGGCTGGCGGACGCCAAGGCAGTCGGGGTTGGTGGTGGTCAGCCGTAGGAGCATGTGGTCGGGGGAGGAGGTCGGTTTCCACCAGACGCGCCAAGTCCATGGCGTCGGAGACTGTGAGGGTGATGTGTGCGGATATGTGGCAGTATACCCTGCATGAATTAGCCCAGGTAATGATCGAGCGGGAGCCCGAGAATGTGGGAGACCAGGGCGACGAACTCATCAACATAATTGTCAAGGTCGGCTGTCTGGCGGACGCCGCAAAGACGCTCGATAGAGGAGGAGCCGGAGTAGCGGGTGTCATACCGTCGAATCATCTCCTGCTTGAGCTAGGGCTAGGAGAGGCATGGGTTGGATTGGCAGAGCCATCGAGCCTAGTGGAGGGTCGAGCCGTCCAGGCCCGCCACAGCCGTAGACACTTTGTCCTGCTCCGGTGTGTAATTGAGGTAAAAATATTGCTCCGCTTTGGCGATCCAACCCATTGGGTCGACGCCGACAAAACATGGAATGTCGGGGGAGAGGGAGTACCGGCCCAAAATGGGCGGGGAGTTGTCCCGGAGGAATTGGTTGGCGGCCCGACGCCGAGGAGAGTGCCGCCATCTGCCGGTGAGTCGGAGCCGGAGTCGGGCGTGACGGAGACGACGGTGGTGGACACTTGAAGAAAGTCAATCTTAGAGTGGAGAGTGAGAAGGGATGTGTGCATGGAGGCAACAACTGTTCTTGAGCCTCAAACGACGGTTTAGGGCTTTAGTGGCTGCATCCGGAGGAAAGTCTCCGGTTGAGCGAGTGTTGGGAGCCATGAACTCCAAACGCCGAGGAGAGAGCCACCATCTGCCGGTGAGCCGGAGCGGGAGTCGGGCGTGACGGAGACGACGGTGGCGAACACTTGAAGAAAGTCAATCTTAGAGTCTAGAGTGAGAAGGGATGCGTGCATGGAGGCGACAACTGTTCTTGAGCCTCCAAACGACGGTTTAGGGCTTTAGTGGCTGCATCCAGAGGAAAGTCTCCGGTTGAGCGAGTGTTGGGAGTGAATCGGTGGAGCGGAAAGGAGAGACTGGAAGGGTAGTTCTGGACGAAAGCGCCGGGGTTGTGGAAGCCGCTTGAAGCAGCAGATGGCACGACAAATCCGGTGGAGGAGACGTTCGGGACCGGCGAAATGCATTGGTGGACGCATGCGAGCAGAGGAATCCCGCGACTATTGATGCTCACAACAGGAGAAGGAAGGAAAACCAGCGGAAGACGGTTGATCTGGGGAGGAAACGGCGGACACAGGCTTGTTGGCATAGAATCTGGCGGATCCGATGGAGGTTCAGGGGAACAGGAGCCGCGGAAGGGCGTGAGGGCAAGGTTGCGTCCGATTGCGGCGCCGAATCTGCGGAACGGCTGGCGGCGTGCTGCAGGAGGCGACACACTCTCGGATTGGGGTTGCGATGTCGCAAGTGACGAATCGCGCGTCGGTGGGGGCGGATATCGTGCGAATCAGGCGAATCAGTGAAATAGAAGTCGGAATCCCTTAGCAAACTCGAGCACCGACGTCAAGATGATGGGCGGTGAGACAGGCCGGACCAAATTGATACGATCCCGAGAGGAATCCGGCAAGGGATGGTGAGGAAGAGGAAGGATGGAACGAGACAAAATCCTTAGGGAGCAACCTTAATTTTTCATTCATCCTAGAATAATCCAAAAGAAGTACAACTCCACCCCTTATAGGCACGGAGTGTGACATAATAAGAAATAACAACAAAATGACTAATAAATAAATGCGTACACAACATTATAAGAATAACAAAGTGCAAAATAAATAAAACGGTCAGGCCGGCGCCGCGTCTTTGGTCTTTCCTCCCGCAGACGGACCCGTTGTCGTCTTTCTCCACATGCGGACCCGCCATGGCGTCTCATCGGCGTGTGCGTGTTTTGTCGGCATGCGCAACCGTAACACACACCGCCTATCCAAACGGTCCACTCGTGCTTATAATGGGCCCTGCTTTTTCAATCTTTGACCCGAGTTTTGAAATGGAAAATGGGTGCGATTGTTTAATAGTGTCGTTTATTGATAATTGGTTTAGGGTCGCATGGATATATCTTTTAAAAGATCATATTGAAGTTCTTCCTGTTTTCAAGTTTTCTATAACCAAGTCAAAACCAAATTTTCTCTTCCTCTTCATGTGGCACTTGCACTGATAATGATCCTGAGTACAAGCAACATGACTTGCAATCTTTTTATACCGAACATGTGATTGTTCATCGAACCTTCTGCTCATATGCACCACAGAAAATGGAGTTTGCTAAAAGGAAAATTCAACATTTACTTGATATTTCTCGCACCTTACATTTTCATTTCGAATGTACCTAAAACCTTTTGACGAGATACGTTTGGGTATCTCTATTTTGCCATCTTCGGTTCTTAATGATATGCCGTCTTCGGTTCTTAATGATGAACTCCCATATCAACTTCTTTTCCCTCATGAACCACCTTTTTCTCCTCTACCCATAATATTTGAGTATCTCTATTTTGTGACTTACACACTGATCTTGATAAATTTTCCCTTCATGCATTCACTGTATTTTCCTTGGTAGGTGTTATCCTTTTCGAGGACATACCCTTTTTCTCCACTATCAAAACTCCCATGCCTACCCTGGTTCCTCCACCTACTGCTATTATTTCCCGAGAATGCCCCTGGTACTGCTTCTCTATAAGTCTGTGAGGGAAGACATGCATTTGTTTCAGGTTGACTTGCTCCCCAACATTATCTCTACCAAGACACTCTATGAGGTAAGACACGCATTTGTTTCGGGGAAAGTTTGCAGATTGAAAAATCGATTTACGAATTGAAACAGTCCATGTGCTTGGTTAAAAAAAGTAACGTATTTTTTTATTCGATTTGGCTTCAAACGGTTACACTATGACCTTTTCAGTGTTTGTGAAAGTTTTCACAGTTGACATTGTCATTATGATAGTGTATGTTGATGATATTATACTTTCCGGAAATGGGTTGACAGGTATTCAAGTTACAAAGGAACATCTTAAAAAGCACTTTGTAATTAAAGATCTAGGCAAAATCTACTGCTTACTAGGCATTGGTTAGGGGCAACCTGTGGTATTAGCTATGTATCAAACCATCAACTTATGGATAAATGATCCTGATGAACTCATAGAAATAAAATTTATAAAAGACTGGTGGGCATGCTAATATATTTGACGGTTATGCGGCCATACATCTCGTTTGATAATTTTTCGTTATCTAAAAGGGTCTCCATGCAAAGGATACTCTACATAAAGAATAGCCACGTTGATATCTCTAGTTACTCTGCTACTGACTATGTTAGCTGCTAACTCGATAAAAAATTTACTTCTGACTACTGCACTCTTATTAAATGAAATCTTGTCACATGACGCAATAGAAAGAAAAATGTAGTTTCCAAATCAAATGCTGAAGCAGAATACATTAGCTCAAGGCACTTGTGAACTACTTTAGATCATGTCTTTTGGAGAAGTTTGGGCACTACACTCCCATTGCCATTCCTCTATATTATGATAATAGGGCTGCCACTTTCATTGCCGGTAATCCAATATCTCACGAATGGACAAAACACATTGAAATTTATTGTTTGTGAAAGTTTCCACAGTTGACATTGCCATTATGATAGTGTATGTTGATGATATTATACTTTCTGGAAATGGGTTGACAGGTATTCAAGCTACAAAGGAACATCTTAAAAAGTACTTCTTAATTAAAGATCTGGGCAAACTCTACTACTTATTAGGCATTGAAGTAGCACACAACAATTCTGATATTTCTTTAAGTCAATGGAAATATCTCTTAGAGCTTCTTGAGACAAGATTATTAGTGGCAACCTGCGGTATTAGTTATGGATCAAACCAATAACTTATGGATAAATGATCCTGATGAACTCATAGAAATAAAATTGATAAAAAGACGGGTGGGCAAGCTAATATATTTGACAGTTATGCAGCCATACCTTTGATGAATTTTTCGTTATCTAAAAGGGTCTCCATGCAAAGGATACTCTACATAAATAATAGCTACGTTGATATCTCTAGTTATTCTGATACTAACTATGTTAGCTGCTAACTCGATAAAAAGTTTACTTCTGACTACTGTACTCTTATTAGATGAAATCTTGTCACATGACGCAATAGAAAGTAAAATGTAGTTTCCAGATCAAATGCTGAAGCAGAATACGATAGCTCAAGACACTTGTGAACTACTTTAGATCATGTCTTTTGGATGAGTTTGGGCACTACACTCTCACTGCCATTCCTCTATATTATGATTATAGGTCTGCCAATTTCATAGTCGGTAATTCAATCTCTCACGAATGGACGAAACACATTGAAATTGATTGTCATTTCATCCGAGATGCAATTTTTTTTCAAAAGAATCCATACTCTACCACGGTCTGAAGATCAAGTTGTAGTCCTCACATAAGTGGAAGTGTAACTCAAATTTCTATGGAATAATGCAGTGATGATAAGCCTGGGATATCGTGGGAAGACAAACCGCCTCTCCTTGGAATCCGCTTCCTAAAATGATAGAAAGGGGAAAGGACTGGCACATGCAAGGCTCATGGGAGGGATATACTGGATTGAATTCTTCCAATGGCTCCAAAATAGTTTCAGCTTTATGTTGTGTCATGTTTAAACAAAAACTTAGAACTTGTTCAAGTTTGGGTACAACAGCCCTTCAATCATTTGGCAGAGTAAACAGGTGACCACCATCGGTGCTCTTTTGGAAGGCTTTAGTAGGGATACATGGATGCCAAGTTGTTGCTTGCCATAGTAATGGATCTCAACCACCACTCATTTTTCCCGAGTGTAGGAGAGGCACGGCCTATTATAATATAAGCATGAGTGGACCATTTGGGTAGGCGGTATGAGACTAATCTTGGCATGCCTTTTTTGGTTCATGCTGGACCGTCCAACATGCCCCTTAAGCGTGAGCCTTCCTCTGATACCATGTTAAGCCACCACTCCCATTTTCCATTCCAAAACTCGGGTCTAAGATAGGAGAGGCAGAGTCTATTATAAGCACGAGTGAACCATTTGGGTAGGCGGTGTGGGACAAATCTTGGCATGCCTTTTTTTTATTCATGTTGGACCGTCCAACATCTCATTATCCAATGTTGAAGAGTTAGATGAAGGAGACGATATTGTGGTTTCACAGGAAGGAAGGAAGGCCGGAGAAGCCATGCTCCTTCAATCCAACTCTTCAATGACCACAAGATCCGGTACTAGAGCAACTGTATTGTTTCCTACATCACAAATTGGCATTACGAAAATTCATGGAAGAGTGAACACTTTTTTATTTGAATTGGTACCAGCTTAATTTAAAAATATTTAGCTACATTTTGAAATCAATCCTAGGTATCTTTTATGACACTTAAAATTCTCCTTGGAGCTTTTATACGTTGGGTTTAAAAATGTATATAAACGTTAGAATGTCATTCCTAATCGGTTGTAATATTTAAATTAATCATAGGACTCCTATGCATTCACTAAGCAGAACAGTTTTTTATCACTAGATCAATATTTTAAATTAACTAATTCTAGAAGCTCTCACTTTTCTCCTTTTACTGCTAACTATGTGCAGATATACATTTTTTTTCTTCGACATAGTTGCATGACAATTCATTTCACTGCTAAAATTATGCAGCTGTAACAAATGTGGCAACTTTATCGGGATGTGAAATTAATACAGTGCTTTTAGCATTATCACCTCTAAGAAGTCATTTTGGAGATGGTACTATAGTTCAGAAGCTAACATTGTCCCAGGTTTCTAAATTGCTCTAAACTTGCTTATTATGAATACAAAACTTCTGAAGTGCTCATGTAAGTTTATTCCCTTTCTCACAGGCAATTGAATCCAGAGATGCGCTCGCAAAATCAATTTATGGTACTCTATTTGACTGGATTGCGGCACTAATCAACAAATCTCTTCAAGTAGGAAAGACTCACACCGGAAGCTCCATAAGTTTCTTAGATATATGTTCCTTCGAGTTTTCCCATGTAAGAATGGTGTAAATCCTGTAGATTATACATTCTCATCGGACATTTTAAAACTAAAATACTTTATTGTAGAAGAATGGATTTGAACAATTTTGCAGAAATTATGCTAATGAAAGGATACTGCAGTTCATCGTTAGTCATCTGCTTAAACGTGAACAGGAGGTGAGCTCATAAAACAATTGTCTTGATTGTATTTTCAATTTAGCACCTAGAATCAACAAATCCGGCATGACATGTAGTTGCAGTTTTATAACCTCCTTATGCTGTTTTGGCTGATTACTATTGCAACTTTGAGCTCTTGCTCTCTCGGAACATAGATCCATGAAATTAAATTATGAGAATTCATAAATGAGTCTTTCTCAGATTAGAATGACTAAAATTGTGACGTCTTTTTGCAAAATGACTTAAAAACATGAAGTAACTTGGTTTTAGGATAATGTTACGGTGATGGATGCATTATTTTGGTTGCATTCATTTCTGTCTTTCCTTATATGACTAGTCAAATGAAATGTTGCTTTGATAGAGTGCTATTGATATCATTTTTAATCTTTTTTCTTTAATGAGTATATTATTTAAAGATAATATTACTGTAATAGATGCATTATTTTGCATTCATTTGTCTTTCCTTATAAGACTACTGGAATAAAATGTTGCTTTGGTTGATCATTTTTTTAATTCATATCTTTTTTACCTTTCTTTCTTTAAGGAATATACTATTGAAGGACTTAACTGGAGCAAAATTGAGTTTGCTGACAATGATGATTGTATAAATCTCTATGAGAAGGTATACTAACACAGCCTCCTATGACAATCAATACTTCTTGTACTTACTATCTTGTAGTGAGGTGATTATTTTGGATGATGTTTTCTAGATTTTTGAAAAATGTGTGCAGTTTTGATGCAACTGCTTTATAAAGTTGTGCAATACGTATCTAGATAAAAAGAAACAATACTTGTAGTTGTCCTTGAATTTATTTTTTATGTTAATATTCTCAGATATTGCAGTTATTGTTCATAGAGAAGATACTAAGGGGTATCTTGTAGGAGATGCATGGGCAACTGTCGAGGTAGCCACATGGGACTTACGGTGCTTTGCGTATCCGAGAGAGTTACTTCATCTAGTGCTCACTATCTCAATCTGGAGTTATTTTGGATGATATAGTCACCCATGTTAAGCCTAACAGATCTTGAGCTTGTAATTTAATACCCTCCCTCAAGTGAATACCATAAGCATCTATTATCCCCAAAGAAGTAAAGCTTCGATGAAATTTTTGACCTAATATAATTTGGTTAATATGTCTGCCAATTGAACAACATAAGGAACAAATGGGTAGAAAAGACTTTAGCTTGAACTTTCTTCCTGATAAAATGACAATTAATTTCAATATGCTTAGTCCTTGACATAGGGTGGAGTCTAGCAGGGTAGGATGAATATAATGAATAGGAATAACAATTGACGACTAAGAGTGCAATAAAAAAATTACAAAATAAATTGTAACAACTAACAACCACAAGTGAGTAGAACTTTAAACAAGGGAACAACATGTTAGAGAGTCCAAAATAACAAATGCTAAAATAAAATTGATATGTATTTGCATTGGGGAACACTTCTCATGCTTTCATGCATACGCTCGGACGATCGACCTCACCTTGTAGGAATCACTCAACGGCTTGTTTCTTTATTGTATTATTTAAGTGTTTTGTCTTGGAGCAAGGGAATCCATCTATATAAGGAGCCCTAGGGGTAGAGTCTTGTTCATCTTTTGTGTCGTAGAGTTTGAGCTCTCTTGGAGATTGGAGTGTCAAGGAGGACCCAACCTCTAGATTCTTAGATAAAAATAATAGGTAGTGGTCTATGGATCACCTCTTCATCTTAGGGTTTGGCATGATTAATTCGCATTAGAAATTCTGGAATAAAGAACTTACCCCTTTCTCCAATTATGCAAAAGTGGACTATTATATGATCAGGAAAATAGGGTTTTTTCTAATTCCTAAAATCGAACTGAAATTTTGAGAAAGGCGGAATAATCGACTTCTAAAATGACGAAGTAAAGTGTGGAAGTGAAAAAGATTCACCAAAGAGAAAGTTACGGTTTCATGTTGCACTCGTCGGCTAGGGTTGGAGAAATTTCTCCTTGCGAGTTGAGGCAACCTGGAGGGTCAACATTGCTTACTGCAGGGGGAAGGAAATGTCGACGGTTTTCCTCAATAAAGAGGATGCCTTCTGCGATCGACGGAGAAGGGAAGATTTTGTCGATTTGCTGGAATGAGGAGGTCGACTTCGCGAGGAAAAGGAGTGACGGTTTCTTCTTTAGTCGTGCGCTTGATTGGGAGAGAAATTAAAAGGCGCGTGATTATGCGGTTACAACCTACACGTGAAGGAGTTTTAAATTGTTTAAACCGCAAACCATATTACTTAACCCCATGTATTATGCATTTATGTAATTATTATGAAAATGTCATTATGCCTTCAAACTTATTATTTCATCGATGAATGCTCCTGAGAATTCTAAGTCGTGATGAAAACAAGGTCATGAAATTCCAATTTAATGTCATTGCTAATTCTTAAATTAATGTGTAAGATTTAACCATAATGAAAATTAAATATCTCGGTTTGTCGCTGACGCCCATCACAATTATTCACGAGCGAACCCTGAAATTAAATGGATGATGCACAAATTTTTGGATATTAAATCAACTACGGCTGCGGATCCTGTTCTATTGTGGGCGGGCACAACAGTCACAGGTCTGAGTGCAAAACAATGTGCCATCATTATTTTGCTCTTTTTTCGTTATTTTGCTCTTTTTTCGTTATTTTGCTCTTTTTTCTACTGCGAATGCTTTTTCGCACTAGGGTGGTGGTGTCAGTAACTGAGGGTTGTTTGTTACAGAATAGGACCAAATGGAGCCTAGTGTATGTGGCAAATTGTTACCTTCTTGCTATGTACTTTATGGCATAAAGCTTTTTTCAGATTTGATTTGGGACAGATGATAATCTGTACCTTTTTTCATAGAGTTCTATTTTTGAAGTTTAAAATTGTGTAAGCTGTAATGAGTCCGTTATATATGTGACCAAATGGATATTTATACAGGTTTTGTATAATACACGCTACTTCTTGG
The DNA here is from genome assembly GCA_039583875.1 of Platanthera guangdongensis. Classification (NCBI taxonomy): domain Eukaryota; kingdom Viridiplantae; phylum Streptophyta; class Magnoliopsida; order Asparagales; family Orchidaceae; genus Platanthera; species Platanthera guangdongensis. The sequence continues at coordinate 159,585,404 of CM077160.1, read as the reverse complement.
AGAATAACAGAGATATACTCCATGAAGATTTCATCAAGCTACTTTTGTCATGCAGTAATCAGCTTTCTAAGGTGCTTGCCTCCTTGATTAGTATCAGTTTCCCACTGCAAAGTGCTTGCAAGGAATTAAAGGTAAATCCTTGTATGTGACAAAAACATAGTATATGCTAATAAACTATCTATATTATGTTTGTCGTCTCTTAAGGAACTTTTCTTTTGGATTACTTATCATGTATGTAAGAAGTATATTTTAACTTCGTATTTGGGATGAATGAAGGTGATGAACATCTTTATAAGTATTTATTAATTTGTTAAAGTGTTAAGTGTACAAAATTGATGGGGTTCCCCCAAAGGATTTCCGAGTCAAACCGGGAAGACTCCAATCAAAACGCAAAAGGAAGCCAACCCAACTGAGCAAGCTGTGTGCACGAACCACACTTGCTCAAAGGGTCTGAAGACATCCCAAAAGGGGAGCGAAACAAAGCACATATGGGCACCGCGCAAACACCGCACGCACACGAGCAAGGTGCATGCAAAGCTTACGCATGCGGGGGCTACGTGCACACATGTTATTGTTACGCCCCCGCTACGCTTTACGGGTCGCCACTATGTTTGGAGGAGCAAGGACGCGCTAAACAACGGGGCTGAACCTTCCGGTTCCGCCCCCACTCAGTGAACCGGCCGGCTAGGGGCTGAACCAGACGGGTTCAGCCCCCTTGGGAGGGGCCGGCCGGCCCCTCCATGCCCGGATATATATATATATATATCCGGGCAGCCCCCCTTGAGGGGTTTATGCAAAGTATGATCAGGTAGCCTCCTTCTTCCTAACCCTAAATCTCCTCTTAATCCCTAGATCTCTCTCTCTTTAGTTGCTCTTTAGTAGTTTTTCCCTAACATTTGGTATCAGAGCATTCGTCCATGGTGACCACTCGCACTCAAGAGGAGTCCTCACGGATTGAAACCCTAGAGGAGAGCGTTGTTGGCCTAACCGATTCGATGGCGGCCATGGAAGGGCGGATGGAGGCCCGGATGGAGGAGTTGAAGGCGTTGTTGGAAGGAAAAGGACCGGCTAGTGAGGATTCGGCCGGATCGGGCGCCGAACTCGGCGGAACGAGCGGAAATCAACCCGGCGCGGGCTCGGCAGCCGCGTATGGCGGTTTGGCGGGTTCGATTCCGCCCGGAATCGGCGCAGGAGGGTCCGGTGGCCCTGGATGGGCGGCGTACGGGCCAGCAGGGGGCTCGACAGCGCTGCAGGGGGGCTTGGCGGGGCCGATTCCGCCCGGATTCGCGGCAGGCGGGTTCGGCGAGACGGTACTGGGTCGCGGCCAGGTACGCCGGGGCTGGGAAGAACCCGGTGGGTTTCGGCGGCCACCCGATGTTACGAGACAGCCAAGGGGAGGGCTCCTCCCTCCTCCTCGGGGATTTGGGGCACCGGGAGTGGCCGGTTTTGGCCAAGGATGGGGCGGCCAGCCACAACCCCCTCCTTGGGGAGCAGGTCCGCATCAAGGCTACGGCGGTTTCGAGCAAGGGGAGCCCGCAAGACGGGAAGGAGGTCAGGGGGGACACCGTTTAACTCCCGGATTAACTCGGATGTACTTTCCGGAGTTCGAGGGCGGCGACACCTTGGAGTGGATCCAAAAGGCGGAATTATTTTTCCAATACCAGGAGGTGCCTGAAGGCCAGTGGGTGCAGCTAGCGTCCTTCCATTTGAAGGACGACGCTTTCCAGTGGACGCAGTGGTTCCTGCGAGGGCGGGAGTACGTGCCTTGGGGGGAATTTGTGGAGGGATTTTCGGCCAGGTTTGGCCCATTGGAGTACGAGAACTTTGAGGCCCTCCTTCAGAAGCTTCGTCAAAAAGGGTCGGTGATGGAGTATCGTACGGAGTTCGAGAAGTTGGCAAATCGGGTTCAGTGGTCAGAGAGGACACTCTATAGCTGTTTCATATCTGGTCTCAAGGAGCACATTCGTGACGAGGTGCAAGCACTCATGCCTCGATCATTGAACCACGCGATTACCTTGGCTCGTATACAGGAGGAGAGGTTCAACAGGCAGAGGGCTCGCATCATGAGTAGGCCGGCTTTGACCCCTGCGACCGCAGCACGACGGGAGCAGCCTACGGGTACCAAGCCGACTGTGACTCGGTTATCTTGGAGTGAGTTATCCGCCCGAAAGGAGAAGGGTCTGTGCTTTAACTGCGACGAGAAGTTTGTGCCAGGTCATAAATGCCAGAAGATACAGGTGTTCATGTTGCATCAAGACGCAGACGAGCCGGCTCCGGATGAGGAGCTGGAGGTAGATCTGGAGGAAACTGAGTTCGGGGTTTCTATACATGCTCTTGAGGGTTGCGCTCCCCCGCTTACTATGCGGCTGGCGGGCTGGATTGCCCAAGAAAGAGTTACCATTCTGGTGGACAGTGGGAGTACCCACAACTTCATACATCCCGATGTGGCACGACGAGTTGGGCACGTGATTGACAAGGGAGCTGCCTTTCACGTTATGGTGGCGGATGGCAGCAGGCTGCAGTGCGAGGGGGTGCTGCGGGGAGTGGAAATGCGGATACATGACTATGTGGGAAGGACTGACGTCTACCTGTTACCTATTCGGGGCTCAGACATGGTGCTGGGAGTTCAGTGATTGCGCCAGTTACAGCGGGTGACGTTTGACTGGAAACATCTGACTATGGAGTTTGTGCACGGAGAAAAACAGTTTTGCCTGCAAGGGATCATGTCATCTCCTGTTAAGGAGGTTTCTCTTCGCAGCTTGCAGCGGTTGAGCGGGGACGGACAACTGATGGCCGTCCTTCGGGAGGTCCAGACCGGCAATTCCACGCCTTCTGAGGTACCGGTTCAGTTACAGTTACTTCTGACAGATTATGCTGATATTTTTCAGGAGCCACGTACTTTGCCACTGCCGAGGTTTCGAGACCACCGTATTCCGCTCAAGGCGGATGCTGAGCCGACGAATGTTCGGCCGTACCGTTACCCTCACGTGCAAAAGGCGGAGATTGAACGGAGTGTCCGCGAGATGCTGGAGGCCGACATCATTCGGCCGAGTACGAGCTCCTTCTCGGCTCCTATCATTCTGGTCAAGAAAAAAGACGGGTCTTGGAGATTCTGCGTGGACTACCGGGCCTTGAACGGCGCTACTGTCAAAGATAATTTCCCGATTCCTCACATCGAAGAGTTACTGGATGAACTGCATGGGGCGCAACGATTCACCAAGCTGGATCTTCGTTCCGGCTATTATCAGATTTTGATGGCTCAGGAGGATGTTCATAAGACGGCGTTCCGGACGCATGACGACCATTATGAGTTTTTGGTTATGGCCAATGGACTGACTGGCGGGCCTGCGACATTCCAGGCCAACATGAACGAGATATTCAGAGATTTCTTGCGGGAGTTTGTCCTGGTTTTCTTTGACGATATCCTTATCTACAGCGTCAACTGGGAGGACCACGTGCACCACGTGGGGCAGGTCCTTGAGAGACTTCGCCAACACCATCTTTATGCCAACCGTTCCAAGTGCTCCTTCGGGCAGGAGGAGGTGGAGTATTTGGGCCATTTGGTTTCCGGTCAGGGCGTTCGAGCCGATCCACGGAAGATTCAGAGTATGCAGTCCTGGCCGCGACCGGTGACAGTCCGGGCCTTGCGGGGTTTTTTGGGCCTCACCGGGTACTACCGACGGTTTGTCCAGGATTATGGGAAGATAGCCCGGCCATTGACCCAGCTGCTGCAGAAAGATTCTTTTTCTTGGAATGAGGAGACGGAGGAGGCATTTCAGGCTCTCAAACGGGCCATGACCTCCACACCAGTGCTTGCACTACCCGATTTCACGAAGGAGTTCGTTCTGGAGACCGATGCGTCGGGGGTCGGCATCGGGGCGGTTTTGATGCAGGCGGGGCGACCAATAGCCTTTTACAGCAAGGCCCTGGCTCCTCGTACCTTGGGTCTCTCGGCCTACGAGAAGGAGATGTTGGCCATCATTCACGCGGTGGCTGTGTGGAGGCCATATTTGTTGGGCAGGCACTTTAAGATTAGGACGGACCACCAGAGTCTGAAGCACTTTCTGGACCAGCGGGTCTCTTCGCCTCTACAGCAAAAATGGGTTACCAAGCTTCTGGGATACGACTATGAGATTGTGTATCGCCGCGGCAAAGAGAATGTGGTCGCCGATGCCCTCTCTCGCCTCCCAGGAGCTGCTCTCTCCAATATTTCGGGACCGTTGGTTGACTCTTTGGAGGATATTCAGGAGGAAGTGTTGCGTCGGACACGCTTCGGCCGTTGGTAGACTCTTTACAGCGGGGAGAGACGGGGCCGACCGGCTATCACTTGTGTAACGGCCGGCTATACTATCGGGGACAGATGGTCGTTCCCGCCGATTCAGCTTGGAAGACGATTCTGATGCATGAGTTCCACTCGTCTCCCACAGGAGGACATGCGGGGGTGCTCCGGACCCTCCAGCGGGCGCGAGCAAACATGTTTTGGGCAGGAATGCGACGGGACATTCAGCAGTTTGTTCGCCACTGTGACATCTGCCAGCGGCAGAAATATGAGACTTCTTCTCCGGCCGGGCTCCTCGTGCCATTGGATATTCCGCAGCTTATTTGGGACACAGTCTCCATGGACTTTATTGATGGGCTGCCTAAGTCGAAAGGCAAGTCAGTCATTTTGGTGGTAGTGGATAAGCTTTCAAAGTACGGCCATTTTCTGGCCCTCAGCCATCCGTATACCGGGGAGTCTGTGGCCGCACTCTTTGCTCGGGAAATTGTTCGACTGCATGGCCTTCCTCGGGCCATTATTTCGGATCGCGACCCCACCTTCGTCAGTGGGTTCTGGCGGGAGCTATTCAGGTTGCAGGGTACCCACTTACACTTCAGCACGGCCAATCATCCGCAGTCGGATGGTCAGACGGAGGTCCTCAATCGGGGTGTCGAGACATATCTTCGTTGCTTTGTGATGGATGAGCCTCGGAGTTGGCCGGACTGGTTACACTGGGCAGAGTACTGTTACAATACGTCATATCATTCAGCCAGCAGGATGACGCCGTTTGAGGTGGTTTACGGACGGCCTCCTCCGACCTTGGCCAGCTATGAGCCCGGCAGCACTGCCCTTCCGGCGGTGGATCGGGCTCTTCTGGATCGGGATCGTATGTTAGTCACTCTTCGGGAGAACCTACGCCTGGAACAGGAACGCATGAAGTTCCAGGCGGACAAGCACCGCACGGAGCGAGAGTTCGTCGTGGGCGATGAAGTTTTCTCAAGCTCCAGCCGTACCGGCAGTTGTCTGTGGCTCGTCGTGGCAACCATAAGCTTTCCCCGCGCTACTACGGCCCCTTTCAGATCATCAGCAGGGTGGGGCCGGTAGCTTATACGTTGGCATTACCGGAAGGTTCCCGCATTCATCCTACATTCCACGTCTCCTTGCTCCAGCGGAAGTTGGGTCCGCATGTCCAGCCAAGTTCCTTCTTACCTGAGGTTACGCCTGCGGGCGAGCTGCGTCCGCTCCCAGAGGATATCTTACGGCACCGGTGGAAGATTCGGGGCACGGAATACCGGCCAGCGCTCTTGGTCCAGTGGAAGAATCTGTCGCCAGCACACAACTCTTGGGTAGACTTCTTCGATTTCAAGGAGCTCTACCCGGATTACCAACTTGCGGACAAGTTGGTTCTTGATGGGGAGGGGAATGTTACGCCCCCGCTACGCTTTACGGGTCGCCACTATGTTCGGAGGAGCAAGGATGCGCTAAACAACGGGGCTGAACCTTCCGGTTCAGCCCCCACTCAGTGAACCGGCCGGCCAGGGGCTGAACCAGGCGGGTTCAGCCCCCTTGGGAGGGGCCGGCCGGCCCCTCCATGCCCGGATATATATATATATATATATATATATATATATATATATATATATATATATATATATATCCGGGCAGCCCCCTTGAGGGGTTTATGCAAAGTATGATCAGGTAGCCTCCTTCTTCTTCCTAACCCTAAATCTCCTCTTAATCCCTAGATCTCCCTCTCTTTAGTTGCTCCTTAGTAGTTTTTCCCTAACAGTTATCGCACGCGTGCTAGCGCGCGCAATGCGCTCGCGCAGCACGCGTCTTGCACACGACATTAGTTTCAATGCACGCCTTGCATGCGTTGCAGTGCGCGCCTTGCACGTGTTATGTGCTCGCCTTGCGCGGGGACCGCACTGACCGCCCCGGGGGCATGTTCGTCATTTTGCGAAAATTGGTGATCCAGGTGACCGAAATGGAGCGACGTCATTCACCAACTCAAGACTCAGCCCATTGCAATTACCAGCAAACCGAACGCATCCTGGCCGCGTCGGCCGCGTGACCATTAGGCCGCGCGGCCCCTCGCCGTCTGTGCGGCAACTTGGCCGCGCGCCGTTGACGACCGGTCACACGTCCGCCCTGCTCGCCTGCCGTCACGCCTCCCTACGGTCGCCTCCGCACCACCGTCGTCGTGCCTCCTTACTACCACCTCCAAACCACCACTGTCGCGCCTCCCTACGCCCGTCGTCGCGCCTCCTTACGACCGCCTCCGCATCACCGCCGTCACGCCTCCCTACCAAGGTTGTTAGGATCGAGATTCTAGGTGATATCATTTCGAGGTTGGATCAGATCGTAGGATCGGATCGAGCATCGCAAGATCCTACAATATTCATAGATTAAGACTAAAAATATAAAATTGTATTTTGTATCATCCAATTATGTGCACAATTAACAAAAAAACCAATAAATTAAGTAGTATGTGAATAATTATATCAAAAAATAATTGAATAATTAAATCAGCTGGATTGCTCGTACGCTAGATGCAGGAAGCCTGGATTGCCCCTATGTTGGATTTCTAGCTGTTGAATTGCTCATAAGTTAGAAAGGAAGAGAAAATACCGGCTTGGAAGCCGGAAGCTACTGAATTGCTCATACGTTGGAATGAAAGAGAAGACACCATCATCACTTGAAATGGAAGTAGGTAAGGAAGGAAAAGTAAGACGTTGTCTGGACTAGAAGCTATCGAAGATGTCACTGTTGGCCTCTGTTTGCAATTGACACTTGAGATAGGGTAAAAGCGGCAAGATATGTTTCTGCGATGGGGTATAGGGGTCAGGATTGGGAAAGGGTTAAGCGATGGGGTATGGACGTTGGACCAGTTGAATGGGATCGGGATATGGTTGGATATGTTTCTAGTTCTTTTAGGTGGATCGGTAGAATCTGTTCAGGATTGCGATCCTCATGATCCTAAGATCCGGATCGCAATCCCAACCGTAGAGGTGTCAAATTAGATCCTGGGTAAGATCTGGATCGATTTAGAAATTTTGGATCGTATTACCGAAAGATCCTATGATCCGGATCACGATCCTGACAACCTCGACTGCCTCCGCTCCGCCTCCATCGCGCCCCATTATCCGCAAAACCACCCAATATGAGGCGTGTGCATAGCAAAATTCCCATAATTGGTGCGCGTATAGTAAAATATGCGTATAATGAAATGCCCCATCATGGGTGTGCATACAGTGATATATCCCATCATATGTGTGCTTATCGTGAAATTTCTCATCATGGGTGTGCGCATAACAATATATCCCATCGTGGGTCTACGTATAGCGAAATATCCCATCATGGTCGTGCGTACACCGATATTTCCCATAATGGGTGTGTGTATAGAAAAATATATGGTTACGGGTGTGCGCATAGCAAAATATATGGTTACGGGTGTGCACATAATCGAACTTCGTAATGACTTAATTACCGAAATGTCATTCTCCAAACTTATAAAAGAGACCCTAAGGCCCTCACTTGAGGATAGCTTTTCTTCTACGCCCTAGAGAGCTCAAGAGAATTCCCTCGAAGATCTTCGTGCATGCTTGAAGGTCCCTTCGAAGAGCTCCGGTTTCGAAGACCGCTCGAAGATCTCCTTCGGGACTTGAAGATTCCTTGGAGAATTCCCATTAGCACTTGAAGAACGCCACCAAAGTTCAAAGATTCCTCGGATACCGCTCGAAGATTTCATTCAGCTTCTGAAGCTCTTTTCAGAGACTCAAAAATCTCCTTCGCTCCACGAAGGTCTCCCAAAAGACGGCTCGAAGACTACATCTGGATCCGTCGTCCAAGTCCAGAGCCCTTGTTGTCACATCGATCAATCCAGATTGCTTCCGAGCACATTCACCTCCATCAAAATTCCACCGACCTCCGCGGTCTGAAAGAGCTATTGTAACAAGCGACGACCTGTCACACTCAAAAAAATACTTTTGTAACTCCCAAAAAGATAGTGGAATTTCGTCGGCACAGTCCCAACCCCATGATTTTTCCTCTTTCCGGGGTTTTTTCACGTAAAAAGCCGTTGGTACTTTTTATGACTGCTTGTGCGCTTGACTCCTCCCGAGGTAGGACGGTTTGCTTTGACCGGTTTACGAGGGCTTCAAGTGACCCGGAACAGACGGAAATATTAATATAAGACTAATAGCTCCAACAGAATTTAAATATGATTTTTCATAGAATGTAGATTTTTTATGATTATGATATAATAAAGTATTTTCTGGTTGTGCAACTAACGTGGCCTGGTAAAGAATGGCCCTCATTTTGTGTTATTTGTTTTCTGCACTTATTAGATGGAAGGAATTTTTTTTTTCAAATTAGGTTGTTTGTCTACATCATTTATTTGATGGAACTATGAATATATTATGATTTTTCACATGGAGTGAATCTACATGGTCCATTCATTTGGACTAAATTGTGGCCCTGGAAGATGGACCTCCAATTCTAATTCTGATCTTGGCGCTGCTCCTTCTGGTCCTACCACCTCCAAACCTTGTTCAGTGCTTGTAATGTATAAACAGATGGATATCTAGGGTCGACCAGGGTTCTTAAGTTCCTTAATTTTTTTAATTTTGCTTTTAGGATCAACTCTCGGAATTGACTCAGCTGCTAGAGAACACCAATCCACACTTCATAAGATGTATTAATCCAAACAGAAAGCAGCTTGCTGGAATCTATGAGGAAGATTTTGTCATTCATCAACTCAGAAGCTCCCGATTACTTGAAGTCTCCAGGATAGCAAGGTCGAGCTATCCTACAAGAATGACATTTCTGCAATTTGCTGAAAGGTAGTTGTAATAATATCCTTGTACATATTCCGAAAGTTTTCTTGTTTCAATCATGCCTTTTCTTCTAATACGCAACATCTAATAATTTCCAGGTATAAATCTTTGCTCATGGAAAATACAACAGCATTGGATCCACTCAGTATTTCTGTTGCAGTTTTGCAACGATACAATGCTATTCCTGGCATGTATCAAGTTGGCTATACAAAGATTTTTCTCCGCAATGGACAGGCAAAGCTTTCTAGTTCATTTTATCCCTTCTGTAGCAGCCTTCTTTTAGGCATAAGATTCACTAGTCAAATCTATGCTTTCCATACCAACTTGTTAACCTTGAATTTGTTACCTTTTGCGGATGATGGATCAAACGAGCCAAGTATGAACCCGGTTCTTTTATATGTAGCGCAGCTAACGCTCCCCCTACCTCAAATTCACGGTGTATCATACACCAGGAATTTGGAGAGAAGAAATTTCTGCTGAGCGCAAGTCTGAGGCTCAGTGAGCAAATCGGCAAGCTGCTACTCGGTGGGAACATAATAAGGAACAAGAGTACCCTGAATGTGCTGATCACGAATAAAGAAGGCATCAACAATAATGTGCTTGGAGAGCGAGTGGTTAGATTCAGGGTAATCTGGATGACTATGGTGTTCTCACAATAGAGAGTGGTAGGACCAGAAGGAGCAGCGCCAAGATCAACAAGCAACCAACGAAGCCAGTTAATATCCTCAGTTGTAGTGGTCATGTGTTATGCTACTGATAGGGTTCTAAAGCGAAGAGGAAACTCGGAATGAAAAAGACGGCTAGGGTTTTGGAGAAGAAGGAAATACCTGATTATGAAATTGCTTGCTTCAAAAAGAGGGGGAAAAGGGTATTTATGGAGCCCCTCATCCCTAGGGCCGGTCGGCCCCTATTGAGGGATGAACCGGTGTGGTTCAGCCCTCCTCCTTGTTATTGATTAATTGCGGGCTGAACCGGATGGTTCAGCCTGGTCTTTGTCCGGTGCTCCTTTAGGTCTTCTGGCGTACTTGAATCCTCCGAACCGCAGATCGTCCGGGGGCATAACATTCCCCTCCCCATCAAGAGGCAGCTTGTACTCAAGCTGGAAGTCGGGAAATAACTCCCGGAGCTCCAAGAAGTCCACCCACGTGTTGTGGGCCTCTGACAGATCCCTCCATTTGACCAGAATCTCTGAACGGTACTCCGTGCCATGTTTCTTCCATCTGGACAGCAAAATATACTCGGGGCTGGGGCGTAGCTTACCCGTCGTAGTAGCCTCGGGTAGAGAGGGAAGCACCGTGGCGGCCGCCCCCAGCTTCTTCTTCAGTAGTGACACATGAAAGGTGGGATGAATGCGAGATCCCTCAGGGAGGGCAAGTGTGTATGCGACCGGCCCCACCCGACGAGTGATGCGAAACGGGCCACAGAACCGAGGGGCTAGCTTCTGATTGGAGCGGCGAGCAACTGAAAGTTGTCGGTAGGGCTGGAGACGAAGAAAGACCTCGTCCCCAACCTGAAAAGTCCGCTCCGTCCTGTGCTTATCCGCTTGTAACTTCATCCAGTCCTGTGCAACCCAGAGATTGTCCCGCAAGAGAGCCAAGGTCTGGTCCCGGTCTCGTAAAGCTCGACCCACTGCCGGAAGAGCTGTGCTGCCCGGTTCATATGACCGCAGAGTGGGTGGTGATCGCCCGTAGACAACCTCGAACGGAGTGATCCTGCTGGCCGTGTGATACGAGGTATTGTAGCAGTACTCCGCCCAGTGGTTCCATCGAGTCCACGAGCGGGGCTCATCCATGACGAAGCAGCGAAGGTACGTCTCGACCCCTCTGTTGAGAACCTCTGTCTGGACATCTGTCTGCGGGTGGTTTGCCGTGCTCATGCGTAACCTGGTGCCCTGCAGCCGAAAAAGTTCCTGCCAGAACCTGCTGATGAAGGTCGGATCGCGATCAGAGATGATCGAGCTCGGAAGACCATGTAGGCGCACTACCTCCCGGGCAAAAAGATCGGCAACTGTCTCTGCGGTATAAGGGTGGCTGAGAGCGAGGAAATGGCCGTATTTGGACAGCTTGTCCACTATGACCAAGATCACGGACTTGCCCTGAGATCGGGGCAAGCCCTCAATAAAATCCATCGAGACCGTCTCCCATGTCTGCTGAGGAATCTCCAAGGGCGTGAGCAGCCCTGCTGGTGAGGTCGTCTCGTACTTCTGCCGCTGGCACATATCGCACTGCTGCACAAAACGCTGCGCGTCCCTGCGTAACCCCCTCCAAAAGACATTGGCCCGAAGCCGTTGTAATGTGTGAAGCAGCCCGGCATGGCCTCCGGTCGGGGACGAGTGGAACTCCTGTAACATGACCTCCTTCCAAGTAGACGAAGCGGGAATGACCACCCTCCCGTGGTAATACAAATGTCCTCCAATCAGTTGGTATCCTGGAGGGGTGGGCTGACCCTGAGACAAGGCCTCCACAATAGGTTGGAGCTCTGGGTCCGCGGCTATCTCCCTCTGAATGTCATCCAAGGACTCGATCAACGGTACCAACAGATGGAAGATAGTGCTCTCCGGCAGGCGGGATAGGGTATCAGCCACCAAATTCTCCTTGCCCTGCTTGTACACGATCTCATAGTCATACCCCAGCAGCTTGGTCAACCATTTCTGCTAGAGAGGAGATGCCAACCTCTGATCCAAGAAGTGTTTCAGGCTCTGGTGATCGGTGCGAACTTTAAAATGGTGGCCCAGCAGGTAGGGGCGCCACAGAGTCACGACGTGTAGAATCGCTAGCATCTCCTTCTCGTACGTGGAGAGGCCCAAGGTCCGCGATGCCAAGGTCTTGCTGAAGTAAGCCAACGGCCGCCCCTCCTGCATCAAAACCGCCCCAATTCCCACTCCTAAGGCGTTTGCCTCCACTACGAACTCCTTGGTGAAATCCGTTAATGCGAGCACCGGCGTGGTCGTCATAGCCTCCTTGAGAGCGGCGAAGGCCCGCTCCGCATCTTCATGCCAGGTAAAGGACTCCTTGTGGAGGAGCTAGGTAAGCGGACGGGCCAACTTACCATAGTCCTTCACGAACCGCCTAAAGTATCCAGTGAGGCCCAGGAAGCCTCGTAGTGCCCGCACGTTAGCCGGTCGCGGCCACTCCACCATGCTCTCTATCTTCTTTGGGTCCGCCCAGACCCCCTGAGCCGAAACCAAATGGCCCAGGTACTCCACCTCGGGCTGCCCAAACGAGCACTTCGATAGCTTAGCATAGAACTGATGCTGCCGCAGAATGGTAAGAACTTGTGCCACATGCTCAACATGCTCCTCCCACGACCGACTGTATATCAGAATATCATCGAAGAAAATGAGTACCGATCGCCGTAGGAGAGGCCGAAAGGTCTCATTCATCACGGCCTGGAAGGTCGATGGGGCATTGGAGAGCCCAAAGGGCATCACCAAGAACTCGTAATGCCCATCGTGTGTGCGAAACGCGGTCTTGTGGATGTCTTCCGTCCTCATCCGAATCTGGTGGTAGCCGGACCAAAGGTCCAGCTTGGTAAACAAACTCACCCCATGAAGCTCGTCCAGGAGCTCTTATATCATCGGGATCGAAAACTTATCCTTGATCGTAGAATCATTCATGTTGCGGTAATCTACGCAGAAACGCCATGACCTGTCTTTCTTTTTCACCAAGATGATAGGGGAGGAAAAGGCGCTGGTGCTTGGCCGTATGATGCCGGTTGCCAGCATCTCTTTCACACTCTTCTCGATCTCGACCTTCTGAATGTACGGGTACCGGTAGGGTCTGACGTTTGGGGGAGCAGCCCCTTCTTTCATCTGTATGCCGTGATCCCTGAACCTGTGCGGAGGAAGGCCCCGGGGCTCCTGGAACACATCTCTGAACTGGGACAGAAGTACCTGTATCTCCTCTGGGATGTCTGGTGGGTCGTGGGCCAAGGCCTCCACCCCTACTACCATGGCCATCGGGGATCCCTGCTCCTCCAACCGCTGCAAGCTTCTCACGGAAATCTCCTTCAGTGGTGAAGACCGAATGCCCTGCAGGCAGTAATCCTTCCCCTGCTGGGTGAATTCCATCGTCAAACGAACCCAATCGGTGGTCACCCTCTGTAACTGCCGTAACCACTGGACCCCCAACACCATGTCCGAACCCCTAATCGGAAGTAGGTACATATCCGTGTGGCACAAATAGCCCTGCACGCGAATCTCCACCCCCTTCATCACCCCCTCTCACCTCAGCTTGCTTCCATCTGCTACCATAACCTGGAAGGCCGCCTCCCTGTCAATCGCCTGTCCCACTTTCGATGCGACTGCTGGGTTGATGAAATTGCGGGTACTCCCACTATCCACCAGAATGGTCACTCGCTCCTTGCCCACCAAGCCTGTGAAACAGAGCGTCACCGGGGCCGCACATCCCTCCATGGCCTGCAAGGAGACCCCGAACTCTGCCAAATCCAAATCCTCCATGTCGGCTTCCTCCAGATGGTCCTCCTCGTTATCCTCCTCACGCAGCATAAACACCTGGACCTTCTGGCAGGCGTGTCCCTTGGTGTACTTCTCATCGCAGTTAAAGCACAGATCGAGCTCTGATACCAAATGTTATGCTACTGCTAGGGTTCTAAAACGAAGAGGAAACTAGGAATGAAAAAGACGGCTAGGGTTTTGGAGAAGAAGGAAATACCTGATTATGAAATTGCTTGCTTCAAAAAGAGGGGGAAAAAGGTATTTATGGAGCCCCTCATCCCTAGGGCCGGCCGGCCCCCATTGAGGGCTGAACCGGTGTGGTTCAGCCCTCCTCCTTGTTATTGATTAATTGCGGGCTGAACCGGATGGTTCAGCCTGGTCTTTGTCCGGTGCTCCTTTAGGTCTTCTGGCGTACTTGAATCCTCGGAACCGCAGATCGTCCGGGGGCATAACATCATGGCACAGAGCTTTGCTTCTATGCTAGAACGAGAAACGTCAGTCTGATTCTTGGATTTCCAAGCAATGAGTGAAGAGCCCAAGAAGAGACAATAACCGGTGACAAAACGACGATCAGCAGGATCACTGACCCATGTAGCATCAGAAAAAGCATGTAACTGGAGAGAACAACTGCGGGGGTAGAATAGACCACGAGTCATAGTAACACAAAAATATCAAAGGACACGCAACTAGTGAGCATAGTGAACTATTGTGGGAGCACTCACAAACTTACTCAACACATGCACAACAAGGCAATGTCAGGTCTAGTAGTGGTGAGGTAAACCAAGCTCCCAACCAGATGACAGTACCGTATCGAATGAGAAAGCGGAGAACCCTCATCCGGACACAGCTGAAGGTGAAGTTCCATAGGAGTAACAACAGTACGAGTGTCGAACAAAGCAGCACAGACAAATAAGTCTGAGGTGTACCGCTGCTGAGATAACTGGTAGTCAGTAGGAGTGGCAGAGAACTCAATGCCCAAGAAGTAATGCAGTGTGCCAAGATCATTCATCTGAAACTGTTGTTGAAGGTGATGCTTGACAAACTCAATATGAGAGGCATCATCACCAGTAGTAATCATGTCGTCCACATATAGCAGGAGAAGGGTCCGGCCTCGTGATGAGGAGTAAACAAACAAGGCTGGGTCATAGTGACTCGGCTGAAAACCACCAGTAAGAACTGCTAAACTAAAACGCTCAAATCAGGCTCGAGGAGCCTGTTTGAGATCATAGAGTGCGCGACGGAGGCGACAGACAAGATCAAGAGCGATAGAGAGGCTTGGTGGTGGAAGCATGTACACCTCCTATTGTAAATCACGTTACTTTTGTGTAGGCCTGGTGGTCCTCCACAAAAGTAACGTCTTGAGAGATACGAACATGACGAACTACAGGGTCATAACACCTATAAGCCTTGTGCTCAAGTCTATAACCAAGGAAAACACAAGCGGTGGACTGAGCAGATAGTTTGGTGCGCTTACGAGGAGGAAGAACATAGTATAAACAACCAAACACACGTAGGTGATCATAACGAGGAGGACGACCAAACAGACGCTCACCAGGACTGCTACCCTGTAGTAAAGTATATGGTTGGAAGTTGATAAGATAGATTGCAGTGGATATGACCTCAGTACAAAAATGGGGAGGCACATGAAAGACAATAAGGAGAGTACGAGCCGTCTCAATGATATGACAATGCTTCCTTTTCGCAATGCTAAGGTAGAGTACCATGAGAGGCCAAAAGAACACAAAAAGAACGCGACAGGTATACCCCCCTGAATCAGAGGGAAACGTGCGGATAGACGTGGAGAACTGAGTACGCACCATGGAAACAAACTCAACGCAAATGCAAAAAAATCAATACGAGTACGCATCATATAAACCCATGTATAACAAGAGAAATCATCAACAAAAATAACATAATAACGATGAACACCTTTTGAAATAAAGGGGGCAAGATCCCATACATCAGAGTGAACTAAAGAAAAAGGAAAATATGATCGAGACTCGCTGGATTGATATGTGAGTTGTAGCTGTTTGCCAAGCTTACAACCCGTATATGAGTGTGAGCAATCAACAGACACACGACCTAAGAGACCCTGTCGAACAAGATAGGATAGCCGAGCTCCATTGGGATGACTGAGACGGTAATGCCACTGTGGAAAGCTAACTGACGAAAAATCAATGGGAGCTGCAACAGAGGAAGCTGGTGGCGAAGTGGGTGAAGGAAGCTGGAGATGGTCGAGCACATAAACCCTGCTACGACGACGACCAGTTCCAATGAGTGTCCCTGTGTGACGATCCCACACATTACACAAAAACGCATCAAAATAACAAGGCAATCTTTGGAAGCAAGCTGACTAATTGATGAGGTTCATGGAAAGTTTAGAGACATATGTAACATCGAAAATGTGAAAATGGGTGGTATGCAGAGTACCACAGCTAGAAACAGACAAAGCGGTGTCATCAGCAATGACGACACGTAGGTCAGAAGAAACAGACCGACAGAAATATAAGGGAGATGCATCAAAGGTCATATAAAAAGATGCACCATAATCAAGTAACAAAGAAGCCTTGGTGATACCTGCAAAGGCAGATGCATCTACTGAGTCGGTCTGAGAAACGAAGTCAAGGCTGACAACAGATGCCAAGGACGAGGAGGCACGACTTTGAGAAACCTGTTGAACGAGATGTATGATCTGATCAGGAACAGAGGTAGGACTGTCAGGAGCAAGTGGCAGGATAGGAGCAGCTCGATGAGGTGCCCCATGCTGGCTTTGGGCACGCTGTAACTTGCGACACTCTGAACGAATGTGTCCTGAATTGTGACAGTAGTGACAACGGGGAACACGACGTTGTGATAGCCCGGATCCCGGTGGTGCACTTGGCAAGGTACTGGGTGAAGCCGCTGAAGACAGGCGATATGGAGCAGGTGCACTAAATCCAGGAGGGAGAGGTAAGACTGGTGGATCAAGTGCCGAGAAGTTGTGCTAAGGAGCAACAAGAACTGAGTGTGGCGAAGAGGCGTGGCACATGCCCTCCAAAGAGTGAAGACAGGTCTCCTCAGCGACAACAACAAGACAGTCACGTAGGGATGGAGGAGCAACCCGGTGCATCAACTGAGCACAAATAGACTCAAACTCAGGTCGAAGACGCATGAGGAACTCATACATGCACATATGATCTCTCTCCTCAGCAATAGTTGTGCAATGAGAACAAGGGGGGCAATCAGTGGTAGCCATCCCATCCAGCTAACGCCATAAATCATTGAGCTCCGCAAAGAAGGTCTGACGGAGCGGTCGTGCTGATAGGTTGAAGCAAGCGTCTGCACCATGTAGTACTTTTGTGCCCGGCTGGAAGACAGATAAAGCTGGCGTAGATGATCCCAGATCTCTCTGGCAGTGGGAAAATCACATACAACTATAAAAATGGATATCTCAACGGACTGGCAAAGGATGACAATGATCCGGACGTCATCATCATGCCATTTTTTCAAATCTGTCCCACTAGTGATAGAAGGAGAAGACGCATCTGCCCCACTAGTTGCAGAAGGAGAGGAAGCATTGTCAACGAAATCTGAGATGAGGTCATTGAGACAGGCAGAAGCAGCAAGAAGAAAAGGGCCTTACGGGAGGAGAAGAGCGCCAGAGAGGAAGAAGACAACAACAAGGGCGCCGGACAAACTGAGGCAGCAAGGAGAAGGGAGAAAACAACAACAACGGTTCCACAGGCAGGAGGCTCTGACAAAACAGTCGACAAACACTTCCCCAGTCACAGCAAACGGGATCAGCTGGATTTGGAGCAGACGAGATCAACCGGATTTACAGCAGACGGGATCAACGAGGTTCGTAGCAGACGGGATCGACGGGGTATCGCAGCAGCTGGCGCATGCGGAATCGAGGGAAGACACGATAGGCGGCGCATGCAGGATCGAACTGCGGCGGTGCAGGCGGGATCGACGAAACCTAATGCTCTGATACCATATTACCTTTTGCGGATGACGGATCAAACGAGCCAAGCATGAACCCGGTTCTTTTATATGTAGTGCAGCTAACAGAATTATCCTAAATATGCCTGGTTTAGTTAACAAGAAACACGGAGGTGTATGCGTTTTACACATCCCGGGTATGTCAAAGATATTTACATGCAAGATAATAATGCGGTCGTTCTATATGCCTTAAGCTTTTGGGTTGAATAATAGGTTGACCGTTGGTGTATCAAGCGCTCAATTTTGGCTCCCGGTTCTCGGTAACAACCCTAGTCAAAAATTGTTAGAATCAATCCAAATTGATACTTACTGTTCGGGTCAGTTTTTCAGTTGCATACCCCTATAAATATTTTACCCAAATTTGTTCGAGGATATCAACTAAACAGTTCATTAGTCTAATATTTTAAGGCCGGATAGAATGATACAACTCTAATTTTTAAGGCTTTTTTTTGGCTTTCTTGATTGATTATGGTCATCTTCTAGTTAAGGTATTTTAAAGTTCTATTACCATAGCTGTTGTTCAAGCTTCGGGCTATCATTTTTTCAAGACCTAATCATTGTTCAGGCTCATTATTTATCAAAGCACTTGGCCATATCAGCAGTAACGTATCAATAACTTTCATTTTTGCTGAGATGAATTGTTTACCACAGGTTTTCATGGGGTTTTAAGAACTTTATATACCTCATTCGTACCTTATCTGTACTCTTTTCAGACTAATGTGCTTATTTTATTGATGGCTATCTGTTTTGAATAGCAACATTAATGACACTAGTGGCATTATGCTTTGTTTTCTCTTACATAAATACTTCAAGTCTCCTATCTTAGGTTTTGTATCTTTGAATATCTATAGCTTGCTGTACTCGAAGCTGCAAAAGGCCGTGCCCTTCAAGGTATCTTGTACACTCAGAAATACTTCTGCGGTGCACGTCGTCGCATATTTATGGATATTAAGAAAGGGGCGGCAACATTACAGTCATGTAAGGAAAAACACATCTTTTGCATAATTTAACTGTTCTTTTCCATCTTTTATAACAGACTCCAGTCTTAGACACTAGCAAGTTTTTGATCGGAGGTTGCATTATATTATTGTTGCTTTAGAACTTTATATGTGTTTCCAACATAGCAGAATTACTTTCAAACCTCTCAGCTGAGAGTTTTTCAGGAGTTATTTTTTGGTGTGCTAGTAGAGAGTTGACCATATTCTAACATTTTGAGCATTTATGCCATCCTTTTTTTTTTAAAAGTTATACGTGCCGAAGGAACAAGACGTGAATTTCAATATTTAGTACGGCGGCATAGAGCTGCTGTTCTTATACAAAAGAATGTTAAGCAGTGGGTTGTACGGAAAGCATTTGCTAAACAACAAGAACATATAGTTCTTTTGCAGTCAGGTGAGTGGTGACTTCTGTTAAACCTGTTTCAAAAGCCTTAATTTTTCACTTTTCTAATTGAATTAATCCGTTTCCCCTTGATTCTAACGGTTATTTGCCAAAGTTATTCGGTCCTGGTTGGCTAAAAAGCACCTCAATCTAAGCAAAAAATTGGAAACTACAAAGTGCAGAAATATAGTTTTTGAGGGTGACCAAAATAAGCTCCATGAACAAAAGGTAATTTATCTTTTTATTACTTTGCTAGAAAGTTGAATGTGCTCTTTTGTTTAAACTTTCATCAGTAATGGAGCGTGACATAACTTTAGGTAATTGAATCATGCAAATTAAAAGAAACCAAGGAACCAAACAACTTGTTTATCCAAGCCAATCCAATGATCAATTTTTTTTTTCACTTGCTATCAAATTATTTGTTTGGCTTTGGCTTCAGTTTAATTAGTATATGACTTAAAGCCCGCACCCATACAACATACCCTCATTTATCATATTCACATCATCAAATGCCCTTATAACCCAGATGGCACATCTTCTGAAAACTTACGCATGCATGGATTTGCACACACGCCATGCAAATGTATGCACACTATGCACATACGACAGTGATGGATGCCATGACATGCTTGCAAACATGCCTTGCATCTTCACATGCATTAGATGCATAGACACTTCACAACATGCATAGAAATTCTCTCATACATCTAACCTTATGATGCAGGACAGGCGTCACACCTGCCTGCCACCCTGACATCACCACCAGGCGGCCCACCCGACATCACCACCAGGCGGCCCACCCGACATCACCACCAGGCGGCTTTCATTAGGGCCACGACCCGTACACCCCAACCAGCTCTCTGTCATGGAATCACCGCCATGCCACAGGTTGTTGAGGCTGAGGCTCAATCCCCTAACCTCCTAGATAAGATTCTTTCACCATATAAGGTTGTTGCGGCTGGTTGGGGTGTACGGGCCGCGGCCCTGATGAAAACCGCCTTGTGGTGATGCCGGGTGGGCCCCCTGGTGGTGATGCCAGGGTGACAGGCAGATGTGACGTCTGTCTTGCATCATCTTATTTATATTTGATGGTTGATGTTTATTGTTTGATTTGATTAATTGGTTTAATGTCAAATCTTAGCCATATCAAGTAAATTATCTAATTTATTTAAAATCTTAACTAATATAATGACAAATCCATTGTTTTCAAACAAATCTACTTAATTTGTTTGATTGGCACACCCTTAATCAGTATGGATCCTTGATCCCTCAGAGAATAGAAATCTAAAAAGGCTTAAGCCTGTTTATCTCGATAAATATCTTAATGGAAGATAAATTATAGAAATGCACATTTAGTGATGAAATAGGTAGAGATCTTGAGAATAGGATCTAAAAATGCTTAAGCCTGCTTATTTCAATTAATAATATAATGGAACATAAATTAAAGGAATTTACCTTTATGCGGAAATGTTCCAGGCTAGTAGGTCTTAATGTAAATATATTGATGGCATATGTAGATATCTTGATAATTAAGTTTACAATGTTCTTCCATTAGATAGTTCTCTTGCCCAGTTAAAGTACTCTTAGCTCATATTGGATTCGTTGAGTTTGAATAGCTTGTTTAAAATCTAACTTCTTGTTCAATATTTTTGAATTACAGAACACCCAGCAAGAACATTCTCCAGTTGAGCCCTCAGATATGGCAGATCTTAAGAACAGAGTTCTGAAGGCGGAAGCAGAGATGAGAGACATGGAAGAGGAAAATTCAGATTTGCGGAAACAACTTCAGCAATATGAGATGAGATGGTCAGGTTATGATCTAAAAATGAAGTCCATGGAAGAAATGTGGCAAAAACAGATGTCTTCTTTGCAGGTATTTTTCTGAATAAAGTATTTTAAAATATATGCACTTTTAGCTTAATTTTTTTCTTCAAACATTGAGCATTATGTTAAAGGACGCCATTTACTAGGACCTCCTGATGTAGGGTAGGCTACGGGGTGGCACGAAACCTAGACTTCTAGGGGTGGGATGTGGATGTGACACACTAATCTAATTGCAATGAAAACCGTCGGTGACGGCGACAGAATAATTGGAGCAATGAAATTTCAACCCACGCAGTTATTTAAAAGAACAAACAACAAACATTCAATTCATCAATTATTTAATGGCTTTCCTCCGCTCGGAGAGCCAAGGCTAAACGCGTGGCGAATAAATCCCACCTGCAAGTTATAAGCGTAGTGCACACAGATTTCTACAAGCACAACTCTAACAAATAGAGTAGCCAATCCAATAATCACGTCGAATCAAATAATTGAATACAACAAGTGACTCACCAAAGTAGTGGGTTGACCGAAGCACTGAAGATTTCAGAACCGGATGCTTAGAACGGAGATCAAATGTGGAACCGGCGATGTGGACATCGATGTAGATGGCTATCCTTGGAGGTGGATGGAAGGATCAGACCGAAAATGGATGGTTCCAGCCACGTAGGTATAGATCCGGGCAGGGGAGGGTAGATCCGACAATATAAGATCTAATTCGAGGGGAAATTTACAGATTTGGACTAATACGGATATGGGGGGGGGAGAGATTTTGGAAGGTGGTTCCACAGAGAGAGGAGTGGCGGCCAAGGATTGATAGGGTTTGAATGAGGGGCTGCAGTAGGGGTTGAAAGGGACTGCCGGCGGTGGACTTCGGGTTATTGGGAGGGGGCGGACGACAGGGGAATAGGGCCGGGAGTTTGCGGTTTGGCGGAAGGGGTTTGGTGAGCCGGCGGTTGCAGGTATGGGACGCGGTTGGTCGCCGGTTTTGGGTGGGGAAAACTGGAGCAGGGTGGTGGTTTAGAGGTCGGCGGCTGCATGGATGAAGAAGCAGCAGGGCACTGGTTTGGGGTGGGCTTTGGAGGGGCTATAGTGAGTGAAAACGGGGTTTGAGGTGTGGAGAATGGAGGTTAGGGTTAGGGGAAGGCTTGGTGAAAGAGATGCCAACCTAGGAGTCATCACATAAGGTTCCACGGAGTCGGCACCGTGGCAGGATCGTGGAATTCCGGGAATAAAATCACCAAAATCTGCCATGCCCTAAAACCAGCCCATTACAAGCCTATTTATAATGAAATAAAAACTCGGGCATCCCACCTTCAACGACTATGATTGGCTGGAGGTGGGGCCACTCAAAATACACTAAAATAAATCAAAAAACATAAAGTAACATATGATTTTGACTCGCGGCGCGGATCCGGACACATACGTGGGGTTGGATCGGCGATCCGATCAAGCCTTCCTGCGCAAATACACAAACGTGGGTCCCGTCTTGCGTCGAACCCCTCCTGGTGGATGATCTGATGGATCCCCGTCAACTCTCTCTGACTGCAAAACATTCATCTCCGATGAATGAAGACGATCGTATTGGAGTCGATCGAGCTTTGCTGGTAGTATCCAAGCGTCATCTGCATCGGGGTGGCTCTGCCAATGTGCCAAGTAGCAAGAGAACCAGTCCTCGACAGTACACCTATTGACTCACTACTGAGTATGCACTTTTCTCACTCTTCCACTGTCATTGTCCCAAGCCACATTACTACCGGGATCCAAGAGCATAGTGTTGATCTTGTAATGACCGCCTCACCCATCTTTGGGACCACTACCCCTTGTGATAGTTTGTATCTGGAGGACCATCATCCTGTTGACGTGTTCTTTTGAAACCCCCCTGTTGAGCCTCTTGTTGAACCACCACCCCTTGCTATAGCGATTTGTAGGTATGCTTTCAAATGATTGATAGTCTGTTTTGATGATATGCTAAACTTTTAAAAAATAGTGATTCTTAGTCATCTGAGTCATAAAAATAACTTACCTATTATATAAACAATAGGGAGTCCAATGCTTTCTCTTTTCACACATTTCTAATAGCTATATTTACGAATGTGTGTGTGTGTGGGGCGGCGGGGGGGGGGGGGGGGGGGGGGGGGGGGGGGGGGGTGAACAGTTGAGAGTTTAAAAATATCTACTACTCAAAATCGGCTTTAACATTATATTACACCTCAATTTATACATAAGGAGGAGAGACCTTGAACCATCACTGTGCGACTAAAGAGAAGAAGGAAAAATAATAAACTATTGGGCCTTTTTATGAGCCTTTATTAGGCTTTATATAGAACTATCACCCCCTCCTCAAGATGTGAATAAATATCAATCATTTTCATATTCGAGATATTATCAATGAATGTGATGCGGTTCAGACTTTTAATAAAATATCTGTCAGCTGATCTTGTGATTGAACAAATGGTGTGCAAATGTTGCATTTCTCCATATAGTCCTTGATGAAGTGTCTAACAGACTTGTTGAGAGAAAAAAAAAGAACCTTGTATATATGTTCACTTGTATCAAATACAAAGAATGAGTACATATTTATAGGATGGAGAAAGAGAGAAGAAGGTCCTATACATGATGTGGGACTAAAGAGAAAAGAGAAATAACAATAAAAAATACATAATGGACCTTTGTCAAATGGGCTTCTCTAACACTCCCCCGCAAGATGGAGCGTACAAGTCATATGCACCCAGCTTGGACAAACACTGGTAAAATAAGGTACTTGATAAAGCTTTCATGAAAATGTCAGCAACTTGATCAGTGCCCGAAACATGCTTTAATTCAAGTTTCTTCATTTGAACTTTCTCCCGAATAAAATGACAGTCTATCTCGATATGTTTTGTGCGCTCGTGAAATACCGGATTCTTTACAATGTGTATGACCGCTTGACTGTCACAAAATAAAACAACAGATGAATGAAGTTTTACCCCCAGGTCAGCACGGAGGCTTTCGAGCCATGTGAGTTCTGAGACAACCGATGCCATCGATCGGTATTCAGCTTTCGCGGACGATCGAGCAACCACGACTTGTTTCTTACTTTTCCATATAATGAGATGACTGCCAAAATATGTACAGAACCAACTGGTTGACTGCCGATCGTCCAGGGATCCAACATAATCGACATCTGAATACGCAACTAATGCTGAAGTAGAGTTGGAGGTTTTGTAAACCAGCCCTTGACTCGGAGCTGCCTTAAGATATCGGAGAATCCGTTCAACCGCCTGGAGATGAGAAACTCGGGAGCATGCATGAACCGACTGACAATCCCAACAACGAACGATATATCAGGCCTCATGATCATTAGGTAGATCAATTTTCCCACAAGCCGTCGATAATATTCTAGGTTCTGGAGATGCAGATCATCATCCGAGGCATGAGCACAAAGCTTGTGATTTGCTTCCATCGGAGTAGTAGCTGGCTTGCAACCAGACTGGCCAACTCCTTTGAGGAGATCAAGACAATACTTCCGTTGGGAGAGGACAAACCCATCCGGACATCGTGCGAGCTCAAGACCGAGGTAGTAGCGAAGATGCCCCAGGTCTTTGGTCTGAAACTCAGTGCTAAGATGCTGTTTGACCGCGTGAATCCCCTTTGAATCATCCTTAGTGAACAGGATGTCATCAACATAAACCAGCAGAAGGACCTTTACTGTTTCCCGTTGTCGAGTGAATAGGGAGAAGTCTGCGGAACTTCGAGTGAAGCACATGTACTTCGGGTGAGGAGAAGACAAGTACTGAGACGGTCGAACAGAGGTGATGTGATGAGTGGCACCAGAATCGAGGATCCATCGCGGGCCAGTGGAGAGGCAGGTGATACCTTCATTAGAGATGGAGACAGCGGAGGCAACCCAGGCCGGCGGGCGGTTGAGCAGTCCATGAAGATGATGGAGCTGAAGGCGAGCCTCGCCGAGGTCAGTACGAGTGGGAGAGGAGTCGGTGGCAGCAACAGAGGCTTGCGGACGAGGAGGACGATCATGCTTGCGATAGCACGTGGCTTCAAGATGCCCGTCTTTGCCGCAGAAAGAGCACTTAGGCCGCGGCCGACCACTCCGACCACCCCGATCACATCCCCGAGAATCAGAACGGCCCCCACGAGCTGAAGAAGGGAGAGGCAGTAAAGGTGCAGGGGCCTGCTGGACAAGGGTCGGAGAAGGAGGTCCAGAAAAATCTGGAGGCGGGGAGACCTTGAGAAGCATCGAACACACATCCGAGAAGGACGGGGTAACCGTAGAGGAGAGGATCTGAGCCCGCACATTGTGAAGGTGATGCGGGACCCGAGCCATCATCATGGCGATACCAATAGCTTCCTTCTGGGCACGTTGGGCAGCAAGGTTCACAATATGAGGCTGATGTTGGATCCAAGCTTCGACCAGAGACCGAGCCTGGGCAACAAAGGAGGTCAGATCGGTCGCCCCACCACTATCAAGGGCCTGAAGTGCAGTGATAATGTCATACAAATGGTGGAGACTATCTTTGCCGGAGTGGAGAGTATGAAGCTCGTCCCACATGCCCTTGGCTGTCTCGTGGTACATGGCCAGGCGATAAGACTCTCCATCAAGAGAGTTAAGGATCCACGTCTGCACACGACCATCGTTGCGTAACCAGTCGTCAGTAGGAGTACCGGTAACCACCTGGGTCAAGTGATGAAGAAACTCATTCGATTACAGGACCCGGCGAACAGAGTGCGCCCATTCCACAAAATTCTTCTTACCGATCAGAGAGATAGTTGTAATCCGGAGCTCATCACGAACTTCCGGAAGAGAGGCCGGGCGGTCTGCAGGAGAAACCGCCATTCCGGTAGAGTCAGTTGAAGAGGCCATGAAGACGAACTGCGGCTAGGAGAAAAGAGCTACAACGGAGGAGGCCGCACGGGAAGGGAGGTCGCGTGACTAGAGGGGAGACTGCCCGATCACGGTGTGAAGACACCAGCGACAAGGAGGAGGCCGCAACCAAAGGCGGAGCCCGGAAGAAAGATAAGGCAGCGGGCAGAGACAAACCCGCTCGAGAAGACCGCTGCGGATAGAGACCGGCCGCGCGTACAGGAAAGAAGAGACCGCAGCGAGAAGAGCTGGAAACCACGCACGGCAGGGAGGGAAGGAGAACACCGCGACCTAAATCCGGGTAGACAAAAGTCCGGACGGTCTGGCTGAGCACAGCAGCGGACAGAGCAAAGGAGGCCGCAAGAGCAAAGCGAGCGGACAGGGAGAAGAAACCGCGCGTAAAAAAGGCTCAAGCGGAAAGAGAAGGCAGCGGGATGTAGAAGCAGATCGCGGTGAGCAAAAATAGGCCACGACAAATAAGAGGTCGCGAGTAGGACTCCAGCGACAAGGCAACAGATAGCAGAGCGCGGCGGACAAGAAGAGCCCGCAAGTAAGGCGAGAAGCAGATCGCGGCGAGCTAACACAGGCCGCGGCGAGTAAGAGGTCGCGACTAGTACTCCAGCGACAAGACAACGGATAGCAGAGCGCGGCGGACAAGAAGAGCCCGCAGTGGATAAGAGGAGCCTGCATCGGGCTGAGCGAGAACAATGGGGAGAAGAGGGCCGCGACGGACTGGAGCAGTCCGCAAGAGGGAAAACGCAGCGACCGTGAACAGTCCGCGAGCAGGGAGCCCGCAGCGGATATTAACAGCCCGCAAGGAGAAGAGAGCGGACTGGAAGAATGCCCGCTGTGAGAATAGCTGGAGGTCGCATCGGACTACAGAGAGGCAGCGGACTGCAGAGAGGCAGCGGACTGAATGAGAACTGTAGGGAGAAGTGGGCGCCACGCTACAGGGAGAGAAGTGGCTATAAGAAGCCTGAGGAGGGGGGTGGAACCACAGTGAAGAAGAGGAAGCGGATGCAGAAGAGCAGGCCGCTGAACACACTGACGTCGCAGGTCGCAGCAGGCCGCAGCGGGAGACGAGCAGGCCGCAGGAGATCAAAAGAGGCGAACAGAGTTCAGGAGTCCGCAACCTCCCTCTGATACCATGTTGAGAGAAAAAAAGGAACCTTGTATATATGTTCACTTGTATCAAATACAAAGAATGAGTACATATTTATAGGATGGAGAAAGAGAGAAGAAGGTCCTATACATGATGTGGGACTAAAGAGAAAAGAGAAATAACAATAAAAAATACATAATGGGCCTTTGTCAAATGGGCTTCTCTAACAAGTCTTATGTTTTGTTCTGTCATGTTGAACATGATTATAATATTGCTACCTATTTTATTGACGCAATATTTATGTATGAGTTTCTCATCTTGTAACCCCTAGATCCTGCATTATAAACTAGATTCATAAACTCTCACATATCCCTTCTGACATTACTCTGTACTTTGCTTCTGCACTTGACCTTGCTATCACATTTTGTTTCTTCTTCAGGTCATTAGATTCCCCCAACAAGGGAAAAATATTTGGCAGTGGATTTTCTATCATCTTGGCTTCCAACCCAATCAACATCTATGTATAGTTCAATATTCAAATGCCTGCTCTGAAAAAATAGAATTCTTTGTCTGGGAGACTTCTTCAGGTACCTTAACACTCGTAAATAGCTTTCTAATGTCTCAATATGGGAGAATGCATGTACCTACTCAGGATCTCTATTGCATACCAGATATCAGGATGAGTGTTGAGATAGATAAGCCTTCCCACTAATTTATGGTAGCTTGAGAGGTTTACTCTCTCAGTTATTATCTTCATCGATTTTACAGTTTGCTTTTATATAGGATTTTTTGATGCACAACCAAGCATCCTCTTTTCGTATAGGGGATCTAGGACATATTTTCTTTGAGAAATGAAGATTCTCTAGTTTGTCTTTGCAACTTCAATTCCTTAGGAGTGTTTAAATTTTTCTTGATCCTTGGCTTCGAGCTCCTTGTATAGGCATGTTTTTAGCCGCATGATTTCTTCCAAATCATTTTTTGTGATTATAATATCGTCTACATGGATAATGAGACATCTGTTTTCTCTTCTTTCCTATTAACAAAGAGAATGTGATTAGAGTGATCCTATTTGTGTCCTAGCAGAATAATAGCTCTGTGAAACCTTCCAAACTAAGCTCTGGGAGACTGCGTTAAATCATAAAGAGATTTTTTGAGTTAACTGACCTTCCCTTCTGATCCTCTTTAAAAAACACAATGAAAACTGCATGTATACCTTCTCTCGAGATCGCCATGTAAAAAATATAATATTCACTATCTACTTGCTTCAAATTTCATTCTAGGCATGCAATGCATGACAAAACAATGCGGATGGAATCCATTTTGGCAATTAGTGTAAATATTTCATGATAGTCAACTCTAGGAGTTTGAGTATATCCCCGAGCAATTAGCCTTGCTTTGCATCTCTCTGTGATACCTTCTAGATTTTGCTTGATCGAAAACACCCACTTTGATCCAACAATTACCTGAGAGAAGGTGAATAAATGTCCCACCAATAAGAGTTGAGGTGATGATATGAGAAGACATTGTTTAGAGTAGTCAGAGGATGAATATACGAGACCATAATGGAAAAGGTGAATATTGGGGGTGTCAACATCAGTGTCCCACTCCCCTTGATGAAAGCCAAAGAATGGTTCCTCTTTACGAAATGTAACATCCATAATACAAAAGAAGCGTATGAAAACTGCATGTATACCTTCTCTCGAGATCGCCATGTAAAAAATATAATATTCACTATCTACTTGCTTCAAATTTCATTCTAGGCATGCAATGCATGACAAAACAATGCGGATGGAATCCATTTTGGCAATCAGTGTAAATATTTCATGATAGTCAACTTGAGGAGTTTGAGTATATCCCCGAGCAATTAGCCTTGCTTTACATCTCTCTGTGATACCTTCTAAATTTTGCTTGATCGAAAACACCCACTTTGATCCAACAATTACCTGAGAGAAGGTGAATAAATGTCCCACCAATAAGAGTTGAGGTGATGATATGAGAAGACATTGTTTAGAGTAGTCAGAGGATGAATATACGAGACCATAATGGAAAAGGTGAATATTGGGGGTGTCAACATCAGTGTCCCACTCCCCTTGATGAAAGCCAAAGAATGGTTCATCTTTACGAAATGTAACATCCATAATACAAAAGAAGCGTAGAGAGGAAGGTTGATAAAAACGATATCCTTTCGTAGCGGAGGAGGATCCAACGGAAATGCATTTGTGGGAACGAGAATCAAGGTCATCACAATTGGGTTGATGAATATGAATAAACCAGACACATTCAAACACACGAGAGAGATGAAAGGTGCGGAAAACACATTTAGTAGACAAACAAGAGATATGGGGGCATATTGAAGAGTATTAGATGAGAGTCGGTTAATGAGGTATTTTGCGGTGTCGACAACTCCCTGATAGGATTTGGAAAGATGCATTGTAATATGAAAACTTGTCTAAAATCCTGAAAAATGATTTTTAACAAAATAATCTTGAGATCTATTTCAAATTAAGCGGCACTATCAATAATTTTACAAGCAATATCAATCGATAACTGTCCTAGCGTTCACAAGCGTGCATAGACACCTAATGTTAGTTCGCAGTCCATCTTTACGATTTATTTTTCCACAAGCTTTTCAGTGAAAGGACAACGATTAAAGATAAATAAACGCCAAGCAGGAATATTGTTAGCTAAGATAAGCTAGATCTGAAATTTAGATCACTAAAATTAAGCATAACATTAATAAACTAATAGTAATCGAACCGTGGGTCATACCATAGGGCCACTGCAACAGCAAAGAAAGATGGATCCCAACTTCTCTGGCTCTAGTGGGGAATGTTCGCGGCTGGCTCAGGTATGCTGTCAGAAACAGGGACGGGGAGGCTCGTGGTTGTGAGTGAGGACGCAGGTGAAGAGAGAAGAAGGGCCCGTTGGAAGCTCTCAGTTGCTGGGAGGCCGGGATGAGATCGCCGGAGCTTGACTGGCCTTCGGGAAGGAATAAGGGACATGGCCGATATCTCTGTTCCAGTGAGGGAGGTACGTAACTGCAACTGCGAAGAGAATGAGCTGAGGGTTCGGACGGGAGACGCTAGGGAACCTTGATCCCGCCGGAAGGTTCTCGAGGAAGGATCGCCGGACGCCGTTCTCCCTCTGGTGGGCTAGTTGACGGGGTGCGCAGCTTAGGCGAGGAGGTAGAAGGCGGAAAGGTTGTGCTTGAGAAAAAATTGAAGGAAGATAAATGTTTCGTTCAGCTTTCTATTCAGTCCATCTCCATAGTAAGGGGGGCGGCTTCTTTATAAGAAAAAGTGGTTTCTTTTCAGGTTTTAATGGGTGATATCAATGCAATTAAAAGTTGGGGGGGGGGGGGGGGATTTCCAAAAGTTGCCAGCAGTTTTTTTTTACTTTTATGGTGGCCAGCTAGAGTGGAGTCTTGTTGTTGTTGTATGGTGGCCAGCTGATCATATAAAAGGAGTTGGGCTTAATAAGAATATAAAGTGGAGTTGTGAATAAAAGTGTTTTTTAAAGGTTTTTAATATTTGAACAAAAATAAAGAGGAATGAATAACGAGGCTTAAAGGTCAATGTGATCTTCTAGGTATGCCCTCACCAAAATAATTTTGAAAATAAATTTAATTTCAGAATTATTAATTTTAAATAATATGAAATACTTAATTTAAAAATTTCTGCTTGCCTTTACTAACACTAGTCTTAATTTGTCGGACATTTTCATTCATGGTCTTATTGGCCGATCACACCAATAAATCGTACAATAGTGCGCGAGTATCATGCGCAATACAAACACACGTGAAAACGAAAACATAAAATGCGTGAAGACGTGTGCTACACAAATAAAAATACTGTGAATTAAAATAAAATAAAGATGCAATCTTGGATTGCATTAAGACTTCATATAACTTCTAGAAGGTGTTTGTTCGCGTTGAGCAACACCATTTTGGGTGGATATATGGATGCATGCGATTTGATGGAACATCCCCCTTCTCACTTTGAAGGGCATGAATAGACTGTTAAACTGAGTGATCACAATTTTATGAAAGATTTTAAAGCAATCAATGACGTCACTTTATTGTTTTAATATGTAAAACTAAGTAGAACAACACAATCAATAAATGTCACAAACCAATCCAGATAAAGAGATTATAAGAGAAGGTCTCCAAACATTCATATGAATAAGTCCAAAAGGAAGTATACTAGGAGATGGAATAAGTCAAACTATGGGTAAGTTTGTTTTGGCGGTGGCGGTGACAAAAGGAGTTGTGAAAATGAAGCTTTAAGAATTGAGCTATGAGAATGAAGTTGTTCAGAATGGAGAAACAATTTGGTAAAACAACGGTGACAGAGCTGTTCAGAAATCAGAAACAGTTTGGTAAAATAACGGTGACATTTCTGTTACAATTATATTAATTAAAATGGATTATAATTAATATTACAATGAATTATAATTAATATTTATCATAAAGTTTGTTTAATTTTATGGTAATAATATTAATTATAATCATTAAATAATAAAATAATGATAGCAATGATAACAGTATATAATATTATATATTATATATGATATTATAATATATTATATATATTATATATATTATATAATATTAAGGAACTGTTCATCTTCTTGTTTGTTCCGTCCCTCCCTCACCGATGGCTGCTCCCTCCCTCGTCGGAGCACGACTCTGCTGTCCTTTGCCGGAGCAAGGCTCCGTCGTCCCTCGCCGGAGCTGTTGAAAGAGAGTCATGGAAACACCGTTCTCCCCCGTCCCTCGCCGGAGCAAAGCTCTGTCGTCCCTCACTGGAGTGGGAGCACGGGTCCGACAACCATCGTCATTGCAAATCTGTGTGTGTCTCCTGGTTGCGGATGTTGAAAACACGCTTTGGCATTGGAAGACTCCGTTGAAAAGGAAATCTCAGGAGCCGTCACAAATCTCCGTTGAGAATGGAGTTAAACTCCGATGACGACGCAACGCCCAAACAAACTGGCCAAAAAAAACCGTTATGATACCAACACAACGTAGGGGTAGCGTGGAGCCAAACTGACCCGATGTCATTCATGTTTTGAGAGTTCACAAATGTCACAAATAAAATTGCTCATAGAGCTGAAAAATATAGGAAACATTTTGAGAAGATAACTTGTAGAGGGGTGTCCAAAACATTGATATCATCATTGCAAATTCGCAAAAGAGTAAGAGCAATGAAGGGAGCAAGGTGAGCTTGTTGGTCCAAGATGGTCCTCGTAGTTTCTTTCGTTGTCAATAAGCTGCTTCATTACCAAATTATAAAAAATACAGCCATCATGGAGGAATGTTACCAAATAGTTTAAGAATATGGTCGTGCGACTAATTGACAACAAATTTCAAGAAAATGTAAAAACATGTAAAACATATGTGAGGGGCATGACAGAGGAACATAAGATGGCCCCTTCGCCAGATGGAAGAAAAAGAGCTATTGGCGGGGATAATTTTATTACGACCCAAGAGAGGTATATGAGGTAAAATCTAATGATGCCTCGGTCATGTGATCAATTGCAACAAAATCGATGATCCATTCAAATTGAGTTGTGGAAGGCATGTTATTAAAGGCATGCCTCAGGCGTGCCTAAGCCTCACAAGGCTCAGAGGTTTGCACCTCCGTCTTTGGAATATAAAAGACGCGTTTGATTGAGATTTTTGCTGTAAATTTTCTTCTTCAAAAAGTAAGAAAAAATAATGTAAGAACTCAATATTTTTTTATTGATTTAGTGTTTGCGAAAGATAATTGTATATTGAGAGTTAGATATGATGCAAGTGACCACATTGATTTTATTTTTAACAAATATAAACGATAGTAATGAATGATTAATTAGTAGATTAGATGAAAAATTTGATCGAGAAACTGAAATGATGTTTGATGTTGATTATTTAAAATAGATATGGTTGCGGCTTGCCTTCGTGAGGAGCGCGCCTATGTCGTGGGCCTGGTGCCTAGGCTCCAAGACCCTTTTGCTCTTTGATGTACCTTGCACCTTTAATAACTACGGCGGAAGCAGATTGTACGCTCGGATTATCTGAGGTTGCGAAGACAACGGTGTAAGAGTTTTCATGAGAGTGTACTAGACGCCGCATGACATTAAGTTCTTCGGTGGACTATCACATCCATGACTACCATTTCCATACTGTGAATGGGCAAGATGAGGATATAAGAGAAAACAAGAGTCTCGTACATGACCCTATTTTCCATTGTGATCGCACAACCTATAGGTGGACCTGGTGGAGGAAGGCCTTAGCAAATGCCAACAAGCGCGGATCGATCAAACACACTGTCGTAATTAAGAGAACCCCGACAATGTTCATCCCCCAAGGCCATGTTGAATGCTTTCCGAAGAGAGGGAAGAGGCTAGTGGTTCAGGACATACTTGTGGACCTTGTCAAAATCTATAGTGAGACCCATATGGAGGACATGAGCCCTCCTTTGTTTTCAACGAACGGTGTCGTCAATGCATGTTGGAGTGAAGTCCTCAAAGTAATCAAGTTCTTGATAAAGGTACTTGAACTCAAAAAAGTAGGCGACAATACTAGAGGAGCCTTCTTTGAGTTGGAAAAAAGTCGAGTAAGCTTATATACTTGTAGAGCAACCAATTTGAGAATAAGTCTCTCGAGTCTGAGTCCATATCTCAAAGATAGAGTCTATAAGCATGTAGCATGATAGACTAATGGAGACATTGAGTGGAGAAGCCACTAGACCACTAGAGAGTTGTTAGCGTCTCACTTCTGCCACGAGAGATCAATACTGGGAGGTTGAACAATGGCCCAATCAATGTACTCATACGAATGACATGATGTGTTGCCCGTGACCATTCAAGATAATTGGAACCGTCCAAATGCATGGTGATAATCCGAAAGGAACCGGAGGAACCGTGAGTTCGCAGATAATCAATACCCAGAAGATTTGAAATCAAAGAGGAGGCCTAAACACTGGAATTCGGGGTACTCCCTATTTAGATACTCCAAACTTCTACATCAGGATTCTATATATTTGAACTAAATAAAATATATGTAAGAAGACACTTGTGCAGATCTATTTGTTAAATCTGCATTTACTATTTGTTAGATATTCCAAACTTGTGGAGTTATATTGCGTTACTCCTCCAAAACACAGCACTGCATGAATCGATTGGTGTAAATTTTTTGGATTTTTTATATAGAATCAAGTAAAATGTTATTAAAAACATTTTTCTTTAAAATATTACATTTGGATCATTTTTTTAAGCCAATACGCTCCACTAAGGTCAAATACACTTAAGAAAATTGAGCCTGAAGCAGTATTTTATTCCTGGATGCAGATGAGTCTAGCTGCTGCAAAGAGGAGTCATGGTACAAGTGATGTGGCTAACCTGATGGGAAAACCTGATCCACCCTCAACTTCTCCTTACTTCGACTATGAAGACACTGTGTCCTTTGAGACCTATACAACGGAAGGAACGCCTGCCATGCGATCTCGTGCCGGCACTGAACTCAACAGCACTCCCGACATTCTGAGGAACACTGTTACCGATCTCGTCAAAGAATTTGAAGAGCAGAGACGGATATTCGAGGATGATGCGGGTTTCATCGTCGAGGTGAAGTCCGGGGTCTCCATCTCCAACATAAATCCCGACGAGGAATTTCGCAAATTGAAGTCCATGTTTGCTTCCTGGAAGAAAAGTTACGTGGTTCGTTTACGTGAAACGAAGAAGGCACTCCGAAAGTTCCGAACTTCGGGAGCGGCCAAAACACGCCGGAGATGGTGGTGCACGGGGACCTCAAAGTGAGAATTTGCATCGACCCAAAAGGATTTGCTTTCATATCTTGTGCAGTGGCAGTCCTTGTATAGTTTTAAAGTTATTGAAGCACATGTATGGACTCCTCTATGAGGTTGAAATGTATGAGATGGGGATTTTATGAACTTAATTTCACACACTCACGCACACACATTCAGTCAAAATTACCCTACTGAGCTGAAAGCAATGGCATGCTGGGAGCAGTAACTTAGATTGCAAGATTGTAAGGGGTGTCTTTTGCTACAGTGAGTTCCGACAAAAATGCTAGTCATAAAATATGTTTGACGTTGACAACAGTTATGATTCATGACCACCATGTTCACAACCGTCACCATTATGCCAAATGAACCATGCTCATGCAATCTGCATGACATTAAAAACCACAATCTACTCTGTCAAAAGTTATGATAGCAAAAATAACAACTATATAGTAGAATGCTATCAGAAGTGTGTTTTCTATTACGGCTCCATTTGACACAGTTGTGGCGATCATGAATATGCGGGTTAAATTGTCATTTGTTACCGCCCGTCTAAGAAACTTCATCCACTTTTATATTCAAACAGATGATGTTTGTTAGGTGATCTTTAATGAATGACTGTTTAACCTATGCGATTACGACCGCCACCACTGTGTCTCTATAGCTAGCTGGAAACTAGGGAGCTGATGAAGTAAATTAGAGGAAAATGTCAAACAGATGCCCACAACATCTATGAGCTCTTTGGCAGAATCAAAACACTCTTGGCGTCAATAAAATTTGTATCCTTCTTCACTCCCACTATCCATTTTGTTCCAAAACATTTCTTTCGAAATAAATACTCTAATAAAATGACAACAAATGCTAAAAGAAGCACATATATAACTATTCAAATAGCCTCTTCCTCATTTATTCTCTGTATATGAGGCAAATTTTTCGCCTCCCTGCCCAGGACTTCAGGATGTTTTCCGCTAAGATCAAAAATGATTTGTGGAGATTGCTCTTGCTTGCGCTCGCCGACTTCCCTTCTTTCCGGCCCCATGCTCAAAAAAAGTAGTTCTGAGTGACGTCGGGCGTTCACGAACGACGGTTCATAACCACCGCATTCTGCCGCCGTGCCAAACAGACCCTAAAGTTTCAAAACATTCTAGCAACCTACCATGTACAGGGGTTCTCCATCAATTTATTTTCTCTCAGAATAAATAATAAATAAAAATAAAATCACATTTAAGTGTCAGTGAGAGAAGCACTGCTGCAACAAAGGGTGGGAGTAATGGACGTACTTGTCCCACAGCCCCTTGTATTTGTCCATCCCAATCTTCAGCCACGGCTTCATGTTCCCGTTGTAGTGCAGAACCGCACCGTCGGAAATCAGCGACGGGTCTACATTTGTGTACCCTAACCCTAGAATGTGCCATTTCGGATCCAAGCTCCGCACCAATCCGTAGAACGACAGCAGCCCCGGCGGCAGAGTTCCAAGCTTCCACAGCGTGTGATCGGCGTTTCTTTCCTGCCAGTAGTGATATATACCTGTCACATTCCGCCGCCGCCACTCCGACAGGTCCATCACGTTCATCCCGAAGGCCCATCCGCAGGCATCGGGATCGAAATGCCCGCGGATCAGCGGGTGCGAGAAGTTCAGGTACTTGTGGAACCGGTGGAACGTCTCCGTGCAGGTCTCCACAGCTCCCATCACGTTTCCGTCCAGGTCGATCGAGAACAGCGCCGACAGATCCTTCTGGACGACCACATCGTCGTCGAGGAAGACGATCTTGCGCAGCGCAGGGAAGAGCTCCGGTATGTAAAATCTAAGGTGGTTGAGCATCGACAAGTACTTGGGATTCCTGAACTTGATCGGAGTCCGGCTGTCCTTGTTCCCAGAGAAGTAGAAGCTCTGGGTGCTGGCGTCCTGGAGCTGCTTCAGAACCGGTGCATACGAAGCGTTGAGCCAGGTGAAATCTTCCATTTTCTGGATCTCGATGGTAGCTCCTCCGAAGCTGTTCGTCGAGAACCAGGCCCTCATCGGTATGTAGTTCACCTCGTCGGTGACCAGATGGAAGACGAGACGGTTGGGATGGTCGGCATTGGTGGTCGTCGAGTTGACGACGACGGATGCGGCGAGGATGTTGTCGGAGAAGATGCAAAAGTGGTGGAGGTTGTTGTCCCTGAGTTTATCCAAATACCGTGCTGTAGTAGTATCTTTGATTATTCTTCTGTCCGGGCTCTGGCGTTCGAACCAGTCCATGGTTAGCCGGATTCCGAAGCAGTGCAGAGCTTTGGGAAGCTCCTCGGCGGCTATCTGCCCGAAATTGATGCTTTTCTCAGCTTCTGCCTTGGATTTGTCTTCCAGAGACTGGACCTGGACTTTCATCTTCACCAGCGAGGTTGCGGCGTCGTAGCGGAGCTGCTGCGCTTGGTAAATCAAAGCGGCCATGTTGCGGATGGAGGTCTCCGACTCTTCAGTGGTGAGGGGGTATTGGCGGGTGGCGGCGGCGGAGAGGAGGGCCTGGGAGTTCTGTATCTGGGAGGCTAGATCTCCGGCGAACTGAAGGTTGTTGCTTTCTTTGGCAATGACGAGGTGAGCCTTGGCAAGAGAGATCTGATCGACCAATTGTCTCGTGATCGAGTTTGGATTCAGCATTTCATCAGTAACATTCAGGCCTTGAGGGATGGTGATCGCATAGTTTCCACGTGCCTGCAGTAAAAAGCATGAGCTTTCTTCTTTTTAAGACCCAAAATATGAATAAACTCCTGATTTCAGTGCTGGAGAGAAACGGTGAATAAGCATCTTCTAATCATTATTTAGATTAAGGATCCTTTTGGAAGGCCGGCGGGGAGCCCGATGGGATCGGTTCGGAGACGGCGGTATTTTGATGGTTCGCATGGAGAAAATGCTTGTCGCTCCAAACGGAGACCCGGCCGGAAGACAGCAAATCAAGCGCTTGACATCGGTGGCGATGCGCCTAGCGCGGACAGACCAGCAGGCGGACACCCCCCAAACAGAGCCTAGTTCTTGATAAATTAAGGTAATTTCAAATAGGGCTATGCATGTGACCGTTATGATAAATACATTCATGTCCAATATCATCGTGAAAGACTACAAAAATTGGCAAATTTGGAATCAACAAGAGTTCTATAAATTTGTCAAAAACAGTAATCATTTTGATGTGCTAAGACTATAAAGGCTCAGTTTGTTTTTGTTGGAAAAGCCCACTTAACATTAGGCCCATTTGTATAGCATTTATTGCTCTTTCTCTCCTCTCTTTAGTCCCACATTGTGTATAGGACTTTTCTCTCTCTTTCTCTCATCTATATATATGTACTCATTCTTTGTATTTGTATCAAGTGGACATATATACAAGGTTGGCTTTCTCCATTTCTACATGGTATCAGAGCCAGGTTCGACTCTCCTGCGGACTCCCTCTACTGTCCGCCCAGCAGCCTGCGGTCTCTGCGGCCTCCCTTGTCCAGTCCGCACCCTCTAGTCGCATCTCTCCTGCGGCCTCACTTTTCCTGTCCGCTTCCTCTCCCGTGGATCCACTTCGTCCCCCCACTCTGCCTTTCTCCTCAGGCCCCCCTCCTTTTATAGCCATCCTGTGGGGTCCACTGCTTCCTCTTGTCCGCTGCGGCCTCCTCCTGTCCGCCGCGACCTCGGCGACCTCTCTCCTTGGTCTCCTTCATCCGCCGTTCGCGCTGCGTTCGCCAGCTCGCCAGCTCGCCAGCTCGCCAGCACGCCAGCTCGCCAGCTCGCCAGCTCGCCAGCTCGCCAGCTCGCCAGCCCGCCAGCCCGCCAGCTCGCAAGTCCGCCCCGGCGTGTCCTCTCTTATCAGTTCTCTCCTGTCCGCCGCGGTCTGACCCAGACCGCCGCGACCTGAACCAGCCCGCATCATCCTCCAGCTCGCCGCGACCTCATCCAGGTCGCCGCGTCCTCTCCCAATCCGCTCTCTGTTTGCTTCCTCTAGCTGCTGCCTCCAGTCCGCTGCGGTCTCCTCCAGCTCGCTGCGACCTCCTCCCACTCGCTGCATTCTTCTCCAGCTCGCTGCGGCCTCCAGACCGCTGCGGTCTTCTCCAGCTCGCTGCGGCCTCCAGCCCGCTGCGGTCTCATCCAACTCGCTGCGGCCTCCTTCCAGCTCGCTGCGGCCTCCTTCAAGCTCGCTGCGGCCTCCATGTCTACCTCTGCAGACTCCGTCGGTACGGCAGTTCCTCCTGAACGCCCGGCCTCTCTACCAGAAGTCCGAGACGAGCTCCGGATCACCACAATTTCGCTCAATGGCAAGAAGAACTTTGTGGAATGGGCACACTCAGTTCGCCGTGTCCTTCAGTCCAAGGGATTCCTTCATCATCTGACCCAGACCGTTATTGGTGTCCCTACTGAGGAGTGGTTACGCAATGATGGGCGTGTGCAGACTTGGCTCCTCAACTCTCTTGATGGCGAATCTTATCGTCTGACCATGTAT
Organism: Platanthera guangdongensis; assembly: GCA_039583875.1. Lineage (NCBI taxonomy): Eukaryota > Viridiplantae > Streptophyta > Magnoliopsida > Asparagales > Orchidaceae > Platanthera > Platanthera guangdongensis. The sequence continues at coordinate 159,546,469 of CM077160.1, read as the reverse complement.
CATGAGACGGCCAAAGGCATGTGGGACGAGCTCCACACCCTCTACTCCGGCAAAGATAGTCTCCACCATCTCTATGATATCATCACCGCTCTCCAGGCCCTTGACAGCAGTGACGCCACCGACTTGACATCCTTTGTTGCTCAAGCCCGGTCTCTGGTTGAGGCTTGGATCCACCATCAGCCTCCCACTCTCGATCTCGCTGCTCAACGTACCCAGAAGGAAGCTGTGGGTATCGCCATGATGATGGCCCGGGTACCCCCTCATCTTCACAGTGTCCGGGCTCACATCCTCTCCTCTACTGTTACACCGTCCTTTTCCGACGTGTGCTCCATGCTTCTCAAAGTCTCCCCGCCTCCGGATGTTCCCGGACTTCCGTCTCCGGCTCTTGTTCAACAGGCACCTGCTCCCTTACTACCTCTTCCCCCCTCTGCCCGTGGTGGCCGCTCTGACTCTCGCGGCCGGGGTCGCGGTGGCCGGTCTAGGCCTCAATGCTCGTTCTGTGGTAAAGTTGGTCATCTTGAGGCCACTTGCTTTCGCAAACATGGCCGTCCGCCTCGTCCACATGCCTCTGCTGCTACTACCGACTCTGCCTCCTCTCGTACTGAGCTCGACGAGGTTCGTCTTCAGCTCCAGCACCTTCATGGCTTGCTCAGCCGTCCGCCTGCCTCGGTTGCCTCTGCTGCCTCTCTCTCCAATGAAGGTATCGCCTGTCTCTCCTCTGGCCCGCGCTGGATCCTTGATTCTGGTGCCACTCATCATATCACCTCTGTTAAGCCACCACAGTACTTGTCTTCACCTCACCCGAAGTACATTACTGTTGCTAATGGAGCGTCGGTTCCCGTCTCTGGATGTGCTGATATTTCTCTCACCTCTTCTCTCCTCCTACGCTCGGCTCTACATGTTCCGGGCTCTCCTTTCAATTTACTCTCTGTCGGTCGCCTTACTACTGATTCTAATTACTCAGTGACATTTACTTCTTCTTCTTTTCTCATACATGATCAGCAGACGCAGACTATCATTGGTAGAGGACGACTGCAGAATGGGCTCTATCTCCTTGACGACTCTTCTACTGTCCTCGCATCTACCTCCTCTTCGGATTGGCATCGCCGTCTGGGACATGCTCCTCTTCCAGTCCTCCGGAAGGCCCTTCCTGATGTCACTCTCCCTGCTTTTCGTTGCGACACATGTATTTTGGGCAAACAGCCCCGTTCTTCTTTTCCCCCTCATTGTACTCGGAGCTCCGCTCCTTTTATTTTAGTACACTCCGATATATGGGGTCCGTACAAAGTTACTAGTATTTCTGCCTATCGTTATTTTCTTACTTTTATTGATGATTACTCTCGCATGACATGGTTATATCTCCTTCGGGATCGCTCTGAACTTCCCCGCGTATTCCGGGCTTTCATCCTCGAGACCCGCACTCAGTTCTCTGCGCCTATTCGCACTATTCGTACAGACAATGCGCGGGAGTACACCAGCCATACGTTTGCCACTCTCTGCTCTGAATTCGGCATTCTTCACCAAACCTCCTGTCCGTACACTCCACAACAGAATGGTGTCGCCGAGCGCAAGAATCGTCACCTTCTTGATGTCGCTCGCTCGCTTATGCTTCAAATGCAGGTCCCCAAACCGTACTGGAACTACGCTCTCTCCACGGCTTGCTTCCTCATCAACCGCCTCCCGTCTTCCGTCCTCCAGTCTGCTACTCCCTTCAGCCTCCTCTTTCCCACAACTTCGCCTTTTCCTCTTCCACCACGGGTGTTTGGGTGTACCTGCTACGTTCACCACCTCGGTCCCTCCACGGACAAGTTGGACCCTCGTGCCACCAAGCAGATCTTTGTCGGGTACTCGCGCACTCAGAAGGGTTATGTATGTTATTCGCCTACTACCCGCAAGGTTACTGTCTCGCCTGACGTAACTTTCCGTGAAGATCTTCCGTTCTTCCCTGCTCCGGATATCGCTCTGCCTCCCGCTCCCGTCGTTCGTCCTATCATTCCTGCTCCTCACTCCTCCGCCTCTCTCCCTTCACCACCTCCGGTCCGTCCACCACCCCCGGTTATCCGGGTCTATTCTCGTCGCTCTCCTCATTCTGTGGCTCCTCTGCAGTCGGCTTCGCCCTCTGGTGCTCTGCTCCCTGCTGCTCCGGCTCCCGTCTCCACCGCTCATCCGATGGCGAACTACGTCTCGCTCCATCGCCTCTCCCCCTCTCTTCTTCACCTTGCCACCTCCTTATCTTCTGTTTCAGTCTCTAACTCTTTGCAGGAGGCGCTTCACCATCCTGGCTGGCGGGCTGCCATGGACGAAGAAATGACGGCCCTTTGGGCCAACCAGACCTGGGTCTTGGTTCCCTTACCTCCCGGTCAGCACCCGGTTGGATGCAAATGGGTCTTCGTTATAAAGCATGCTCCGGATGGCACTATTGCCCGTCTGAAGGCCCGTCTTGTGGCCCGGGGCTTCACACAACAGGAGGGCCTCGACTATGAGGAAACATTCTCTCCGGTGGCCAAGCTTAACACTGTCCGCGTTCTTCTCTCCGTCGCGGTACACCGCCGCTGGCCTCTTCATCAACTTGATATCAAGAACGCCTTTTTGAATGGCGACCTTCAGGAAACTGTCTACATGCGCCAACCGCCCGGGTTTGAGACCACAGGGGAGTCTCGGGTCTGTCTTCTCAAAAAGTCAATTTATGGTCTCAAACAGTCCCCACGGGCGTGGTTTGACAAGTTTAGCAAGGTGGTTCGGGACATGGGGTTCACTCGGAGCTCTGCAGATTTCTCCCTCTTTACCCGACACCGGGCCACTGGCACCGTTCTTCTGCTGGTTTATGTTGACAACATCCTTCTCACTGGGGATGACTCAAAGGGGATTCAAGACGTCAAACAACACCTGAGCACTGTTTTTCAGACTAAAGATCTGGGGAAACTTCGCTACTTCCTTGGTCTCGAGATCGCCCGGCGGCCGGACGGGTTGGTACTCTCCCAACGAAAGTACTGTCTCGATCTTCTCAAAGATGCTGGTCAGTCTGGTTGCAAGCCAGCATGTACCCCGATGGAGGCAAATCACAAATTATGCGCTCATGCTTCGGATGACGATTTGCTACTTCCGAACCCGGAATACTATCGACGCCTTGTGGGCAAGTTGATCTATCTAACAGTCACAAGGCCAGATATATCATTTGCAGTTGGGGTTGTCAGTAGGTTCATGCATGCCCCCCGGGCTTCTCATCTCCAAGCGGTTGAACGGATTCTCCGATACCTTAAGGGAGCTCCAGGCCAAGGGCTGGTTTACAAAACCTCCGACTCTGCTCCCGCATTGGTTGCCTATTCTGATGCCGACTATGCGGGTTCCCTGGACGATCGAAGGTCAACTAGCGGGTTCTGTACGTATTTTGGTGGGCATCTTATTACTTGGAAGAGTAAGAAACAAGTTGTGGTGGCTCGTTCCTCTGCAGAGGCTGAATACAGATCGATGGCCTCAGTTGTTTCAGAACTCACATGGCTTGAAAGTCTCCTCACTGACCTGGGAGTAAAACTCCCCTCCTCTGCTGTTCTATTTTGTGATAGTCAAGCCGCCATACACATCGCAAAGAATCCGGTCTTTCATGAGCGCACAAAACATATCGAGGTTGACTGTCACTTTGTTCGTGAAAAGGTTCAACTGAAGAAACTTGAATTAAAGCATGTTCCAGGAACTGATCAAGTTGCCGACATCCTCACAAAGGCCTTATCAAGCACTCTGTTCTACCAATGTTTGTCCAAGCTGGGTGCATATGACCTATACGCTCCAGCTTGCGGGGGAGTGTTGGAAAAGCCCACTTAACATTAGGCCCATTTGTATAGCATTTATTGCTCTTTCTCTCCTCTCTTTAGTCCCACATTGTGTATAGGACTTTTCTCTCTCTTTCTCTCATCTATATATATGTACTCATTCTTTGTATTTGTATCAAGTGGACATATATACAAGGTTGGCTTTCTCCATTTCTACAGTTTTGAAGATATTGAAAGAGAGGAATTGCGCCAAACAAAGCCTAGTTTGGTGGAATTGAATTTTGTGAAGAAAATAATATTTATTTGTCATGAATTTTGGGAAGAAAATTGTCCATGAAAAGTGTTGTGGGTCGCCCGGATTTTCCCGGTCCGGAAAAATCGGATCGTCTTATCTCGAAATCGGACCGGGCGCGCAAACAGTCAAAATGAATCACATCAAATAACAATAGTCGTTTTTTTACATGGAAAATCCGGAAAGGTGAAAAACCACGTGACTGGAACTGTGTCGAGCCAAAATCCACTAGCTTCTCGGAGTTTTACAGAGCTTGATTTGATCTCGGAGGGAGACAGACCGCTACTCCGTTACAGGTGCAGAAAATGAGGAAAAATGGCTAAGTTCTCGGAGCCTCGATGGAAGCGCTCCGGCCATGAAATGTTGTTGAGCCCGCGGAACCTGGGTGGGAGCGTTCCGACTGATGGGGGTGATCTCGGCGGTTGACGAGACTGGGGGCGTGTTAAAGACTTGACGCAAGGAGAAGAGCGGAGTAAATTCCTGAGCGGAGAATCAGCCTAAGTCAACGATCTTGCTGGAAAACCTCAGAACTCTTTGTTGCCTCTGAAGTTGTGTCTTCAAATAAAGGTCGGGGGCCTTTTAATAGTTTTTTGGATGGTCATGGTGATAATTACACCAGGGAGTGATTTGTGATGTTGAATGACGTCGCTCCGTTTCAATCACCTGGATCAACATTTTTGCAGAAATGACGGGAGTGTCCCCCGGGCAGTTCGGGCGGCCCAGGCAAGGTGCCTAGAGGCGGCGGTAGTCGACGGAGGAGGCGGCGGCTGGAGACGGTAGGGGTCACCGGCGGCGGCGGTGACCGCCAGCGGCGGTGCCGCCACTGCCGACCGCTCGCTGGCGCGCCGCGTGTATGGCACGCGCACAGGGAGCGGCCGTGTGGCGCGCGGCCGCGAGGAGAGCGGCAACGCGGGGGCGCGACCCTGCGACCACGAGGGGGCGTCGCACTGCGGTCGCACATGGGTGTGGCATAGCGGCCGCACGGTGCGGGCTCGCGGGGGAGCGGCCCTGTGGCCGGGTGTGGACGCGCGGGGGAGCGGCCGCGTGGGTGCGGTCTGGCGAGGGCATGGTCGCGCGGGGTGCGACCGCACGGTCCGACCGCGAGCGCAAGCCGCGCGGGAGCGGTCGCGCGCGCGTTAGCTGCTCGCGCCTGCGCGCAGGCCAGGCGCGCCTGTGCGGCCCTGTCGTGCACATGCGTGAGTTTGGCTTCTTCTTCGGGGGCTTTCGGGGCTCGCGACTTTGATGCGCGTGATCGGTCCGGTCAAGTCCATGCGTACTTGGTTCGCGTCTTGCCGATTTGACTTAGAAATTTATGGGGAACCCCATCAAAAAGTACATTATGTTCACATTTCCTTGGCAAATCTAGATACATATTATTTTAATATTAATTTTTTAACCTAAAAGGCTCTATTAGGGTCTGTTTGGCACGACATTGGCGGTCGTGAACGTGGTGGTTACAAACCATCATCCCTTTAGCGCGGCATTTTTATTCGGTGAGTTTGGATAACGTCATTGAGAAGGAACATGTGTTTGACGTGACAATGGTTATGAGACCACCACCAAGAAAAAAATAATTTTCAAACATAAAAAATGAATTGAATTCCTTAGGTGTGGTCCGGCGTTAAAGTGCAACGGTCTGTAATCACTGTGTTCACAATCATCACCACCATACCAAACGAACACTTAGTCTAAGTTGCCAAGAATACAACAAGCCATTTTATTATATGAATTTCTAGAAAAAGAAACTCGTTATAAGATCAGTAAACAACTGGCTGGAACTGTCCTTCCCTGAAAATTACAGTGAGATGAAGTGCCAACGGAAAGACCGAACATATTTCTCCACGTAGACTGCTAATAACAAGACAGTATCCACCTTCCAAACACACTAGGGAACTTATATCAGGCCCCACCTATAAAAACTTGTCATTCTCATCTCTCTCTTTAACCCAACGTAGAAAGCAGGATTCGGTATCTTGTCAAACAAACAAGCCCCGCATCCAGTAAATGTGGCTACTCTTAATGATTCAGAAAAAGTTTCTGTTCATAACAAATATCCTCATATGCTAATGTGTAATGCATCTTGATGTGTACTCCTCTATTTATAGAGAATTTGGGCTAGGATTACTAAAATCCTCCGTTATGAGTAGTGCTCATAATGAAAGGAGTGAGACGTTCCAAAAAACCTCCCACTATAAGATTCCTCATGGTGGAGGGCTAGAGCCGCCAAAGCCATCAGCCCTGATGGAGCTGTGGGCTACCGCCGCACGGTGGCGCGTGTCCCATGGCCACGAACTCCCCGTCCTCCCACTACCGCCTCCACTACCGCCTCGCGGTAGAGCGAGTAGTAGTGCACGCATACCAGTACACAGACACCTTCGCACGGCGGCGCACGCACAACGACGCAACCACTACTGCAGCCACAACGACGAGAGCGCACAACAGCGCACACGCTAAGGCTCCCACTACCGCTCCCACTACCGCCGCGCAGTAGGTCAGGTGGTAACACTTGCGCGTCTGCATGCACACCACTGCGCGCACGGCAATGCGCGCACAACCGCGCACACACTATCGCGTCCACTACCGTCGTGTGGTAGCACTTTGCGTGATAGCATGCGCTCCATTGTGCACACGACAACGCACACATAGCTATTAAAGGCGCAAGACGCACCGAGGCGCAAAAGAATCCTGGAGCCTAAGCGCAGGTGCGCGCCTGAGGCACGTGAAGCGTGAAAATGAAAAAAAAAACATAAAATCCGTCAATTGAGCGCATAGCCCCACTAACGTGACAACTTCCGCTCACAACACTTAGGGCACCTTAGCGCCCACTATGCGCTTAGAGCGCATCACAGCGCACCCTACGACTTTCTCTCTTTACCCCTTGCGACTGCAAGGATTGTAGGACAATTCGTAGTTCGCGGCTCGCACTTCGCAGATCGCAGTTTGCAGTTCATTATTGTTGTGCGGTATTGGAATGATTGGTGCCTCAATAGAGCTCTAAGGGGATATATATATTAAGAGAGAACAACATATAAATAGTAAAATAAGACATGAGATTAATGAGTCTAAGACTCCCCCTCAAGTTGGGTCGTGGAACTTCCCAAACCTAACTTGTTACATATAAAGTTCATTTTGACCCTCGTAACTCCCTTGGTAAGAATATCTACAACCTGATCTCCGGTCTTCACATGACTTAGAGAAATAAGTCCTTCATACTTTTCCCTTACAAAGTGGCAGTCGACCTCTATGTGTTTTGTGCGTTCATGGAACACGGGATTAGTAGCTATCTGTATCGCAGCTTGATTATCACACCATAGAGGAGTAAGATCTTGGACAGGGTACCTGATTTCACCAAGAATTTGTATAACCCACATGATCTCAGCAACAGAGTGGGACATAGCTCGATATTCCGGCTCAACACTAGATCTAGCAACCGTGGCTTGTTTCTTGCTCTTCCAGGAGACGAGATTCCCACCCAGAAAGATAGTAAATCCCGTGGTTGACTTTCGGGTGGCTAAGCAGTCTGCCCAGTCAGAGTCACAATATGCCTCAATATTAGAATGACTACGATTCTTGTATGATATCCAAGGTTGTCAGGATCGAGATCCTAGATGAGATCGTTTCGAGATAGGATCGGATCTGATAGCAGGGTCGGATCGAGGATCGCTTTAAAAAATCAGGATCGATTTACAAAATCTGGATCATAGAATCGTAACATCCTATGATCTGGATCGCGATCCTGACAACCTTGATGATATCCCGAGACCATGATCTTTCTTTATGTACCTGACGATTCGGAGAACAGATTCTCATTGAGAGATAGTTGGAGTAGTCATGAACTGACTGACCTTACTTACAACACAAGCAATGTCAGGATGATTCATGGTAAGGTAGTTCAGTTTTTCAACTATTCTACGGTACTTGCGTTGACAAATAAGAGGGAATCATCATAATTAGCAACTTCAATCTCTAGGAAGTACCGTAATGAGCCCAAATCCTTTGTCTGGAAGTTGGAGTGTAAGAATGCCTTGAGACTTGTTATCCCTTCAGAATTGATGTCTGTGATGACAATATCATCACCATAAACCACTAGAAGAACAGTACTAGCCGAAGATTTCTGATAAAAGAGAGAGGGGTCCTTTGTACCCTTGGTAAGCCCGAATTGAGTGACCACAGATCGGAAACGAGCAAATCATGCCCGAGGAGATTGCTTTAATCCGTATAACGACTTCTGGAGATGACACACCTTGTTACGCTTCCCCTCAGCCACGAACCCAGATGGTTGTTTCATATACACTTCTTCATCTAGGGACCCATGAAGAAATGCATTCTTGATGTCCAACTGGTACAAGGGCCACTGGTGAGAGGCTGCAAGAGAGAGCAAGATGCGGATAGAGGACATCTTAGCAACGGGGGTAAATGTTTCATCATAATCCACGCCATAAGTCTGAGCATAGCCTTTGGCAACCAAGCGGGCCTTCAAGCGATCGAGGGAACCATCCGCATTAACTTTGATAGAATAGATCCATTTGCATCCAATAGCTCGCTTGCCAGTAGGTAAAGAGACCAAGTCTCATGTGTTGTTAAGTTGAAGGGATGTCAATTTATAGTGCATAGCAGTCATCCAGCCAGGATGAGCTTTGGCCTCCGCAACGGTAGAGGGGAGACGGTATTGATCCAAAGTGGAGTGCATGACAGTATGAGAGGCTGACAATCCCTGATAAGAACTAACATATAGTGGTTTGTCCCGACAGATTCGACTCCCTTTCATGACTGCAATAGGGAGATCTGGGCTGACTGACATGAAAGCAGCAGGCACGCTAGCAGGTGCTTCTGTAGGAACAGTCGGCATATCAGCGGTGGGAGAGGTAGGCTGAGGTGGTGACACTAATGTACTATCAGAAGAGCGACAAGGGTAAACTTGCCCCCAAAGGGGACACAGAAGGTTAGTCGGAGAGAGGATTGCAGGTGCAGGAAGAGAAACCAAGATGTCATCAAGAGATAGGTCAGGACATGGTGATCCACTAGGAAGGTAAGAGTCCGATTCCAGGAAGACAACATCCGATGAGATAATGTATTTGTGGAGATGGGAAGATAACACCGATATCCTTTAGTAGTCCGAGAATAGCCAAGAAAAATACATTTCAAAGAGAGAGGATCAAGTTTCGAGACAGAGGAACGGGCATCTCGAACATAGCAAACACACCCAAAGACCCTCAAAGGTAGAAGGCGACCAACAAGATCTGGGTAAAGAGTGTGATACGGTGTCTCCCCCTCGAGGATATGAGTGGGAAGATGATTAATGAGGTGTGCAGCGGTAAAGATTGCATCACCCCAGAAGTGTTTGGGTACATGCCTATGGTGAAGAATGGCTCGAGTGTTCTCAAGAAGGTGTTGATTTTTCCTCTCGTCAACACCATTTTGTTGGGGGGTATCAGGACAGCTGGTTTGATGAATGATACCTTTGCCAAAGAGAAAGTTAGACATGAACTGAGATAGGTATTCCCGACCATTATCAGTTCGAAGGCACTTAAGACGAATAGAGAATTGAGTGAAGATTTCATTCCATAGATTTTGAAAAATAGACGGCAGCTCAGAACGATTTTTCATTAAGTACACCCAAGCCATCTGAGAGAAATCATGAATAAACGTAACATAATATTTGTGTCCTAACAACGTAGGGACAGGACACGGTCCCCAAACATCAGAATGAAGTAAATCAAAAGGTGCAGAAGCACGAACATCAAAACGAGTAACATAACTAACTCTGTGGAGTTTAGCAAACAAACAAGACTCACAGCTGAGATGGAAAACCTTCTCAAACTCAGGATACAGACGACACATGACCTGCATAGACGGATGACCATGACGACGATGAAGATCCTAGAATTTGGTTGAGGCAGCAAAACATGCAAGATGAGAGACTTCGTCCAGAACATAGACGCCACTACGCAGCTTTCCTCTACCAATAATACGGCTCGTCGACTGTTCATGAAAAATGCAACCAGAAGATGTGAAAGTAGCAATACAATTTAAATCACGAGTAAGCTTACTAATGGACAATAAGTTGTAAGCAGATTGAGGGACATGAGCAACAGAGGATAGAGTCATGTCATGTGTCACATTGCAGCTACCAAACCTGACAATGGGCACATTTGATCCATCCGCAACTGTAATTGAAGACCCACTATGAGGTTTTATGAGTGTAAGATACCTGAGGTACTAATCAGGTGATCAGAAGCACCAGAATCTGCCAACCACTGGACGGGACGCTGAGAGGTGCAAACAAGCTGAATTGTTTGGATCACAGCAGCAGTATGATTCAGAGAGTCAGTCTGGAGAGTCTGCAAGCGACGATACTCATCCTCAGATATTTCAAAAGTTCTCGAATTCGGAGGTGTAGAGTAGAGTCGGCCAAGTGCGCAGAGCGAGATGAAGGAGGAGGTTTGGAGGCCCAGTCTGGCTTCCCATGAACCACCTAACATGTATCCTTCGTGTTGGCCTCGACGCCCGCAATGGGTACAATGTCTCGTGTCGGTATCACGACCACGGCCAGAGCGACCCCCTCGACTAGTTCCTCTTCCACCCCGAGAAACAAGAGGCATCGACTCTCCGGAGGAAATATGTAGAGGAGATGGAGTACATGCTGAACTAGCTTTAGCCAGACGATGGTACACACTAGCAGTTCGCAAGGTATAAGGACTCGCTAGCACTTCAGTTTTTGTTGTCGAGAAGTTAGGATCGAGTCCATTTAGGAGCTAAAGAAATACAAGATGCTCGCGTTGAGCCTGATGGTCTTCCCTAGTAGAGGGGATCTCCCAAAGGTCCAAAATTTCATCAGCAAGAACCTTCCATTCCGCGAAGTACTCGGTGGCAGGGCGCGCCCCTTGTCTAAGCTCAGCTATTTTGGGGAAGAGTTCCACAAGACGAGAGAGATTGTTCGTCTGAGAGAACATCATATGCAGAGTATCCCATAGTTCCTTAGTGTTGTTACAATTCTTGCACATTTGCTGAATAGATGGATCCATGGAGCTCAGGAGAAGAGCAAAGATGCGGCAATCATCACTATACCAATCTTCATACTCTGTACTCCCCACAGCATGAGTTGGGAGACGGGTAAGGTGGTGCATACGTCAGATACCTGATAGGGACATAGTAACCCCCTTTTTCTATAGTTGGAAGTTGGAGGAGGTAAGAATAGTTGTAGCAAGCCTCGTATTTGGAGGAAAGGTATTGGTAGAATCCCCTGAGGGAACGGTCGTCTGAGTGGTGCTCGTAACTGAGGAACCCATGACCCAGATCAACGATAAAGGAAGACGAGATGCTGGACAACAACAAAGCTCAGTGGCATAGGGGAACACACAACATAGAGATCGACATCAGGAGCATCAGAAGCCTGGGAGAAGCAGGAGTATAGCGGTATGGGAAGAGATCACCGCAGGCGCTTCACCGATGGCCTCTGCGAGCCGAAGCGGGATCGGCAATGACGAGCCTGCGGTGAAGCGGAATCAACGACGACGAAGCGGGATCGGCAATGACGAAGCAGGATCGGCGACGAAGCGGCGAAGCGGCGAAGCGAGCGGGATTGGCGTCGAAGCGGCGAAGCGGGATCAGCGAGACTGCGAGGCGGGATCGAGCGAGCGTGCCCTAAACCAACTCTGATACCATGTTGTGCGGTATTGTAATGATTGGTGCTTGCAATAGAGGTCCAAGGGGATATATATATTAAGAGAGAACAACATACAAATAGTAAAATAAGAGATGAGATTAATGAGTGTAACAATTATCATCGCCAACTGCCCAAATTGCCCAGGGAAAAATCGTCATATGTACAAAAATGGCGATGTGTGCTACAAATCGAAGAATATGATTCGTCCGCCAGGTAGTTATGACAGCTACAACGGCGCAATTACCGGACCACCATTGCAAAAAATTATAAAAGGAGCCCAACGCCTTAATTTCAAGACACCTTACATTCAACACCTAAGAGAGCTCTTTTGAAAATCCATCCGAGTTCTCCCTTAGCATTCAAAGCTCTCTTTGAAGATCTTCATCGGTCTTTACAGATACCCCTCCCATTCAAAGATCTCCTTCGAAGGTGACTTGAAGATCTCCTTCGGTCTTCGAGGACCTCCTTCCCCTTTGAAGCTCCCCTTCAAGGGCAACTCGAAGTTCTCACTTCGTATTCCGTTAAAATTCTATTGTAATGAACGGTGGTCGATCACCGTCTCGAACTTGAAAACTTGTAACAACCAAATACTTAGTGAAATTTGGTTGGCACTGAACTGGCCACATGTTTTTTCCCCTTTCCGGATTTTTCACCATTTCTGGCTTTTTCACGTTAAAAAAAAGCTTTCTTGCTAGCCTTTCAACTTTTTTGTGATTGTTTGCGCGCTCGACCCACTCCCGAGCTAAGACGGTTCGTCTCGACCGGTTAACAAGCGCCTCGAGTGACCCGCGACACATCTCTCCACCCAACTAGTTCCCGGCGGCATGGCAACTTTCCAATGCATAAAATGTAGTTTTTCATCCATCAAGACCATCGCTCATTTAACCGCGAAACTTGATTATTTCTATCAATATAACCTACATATAAGTGTTTGTACACATATATAGGAAGAGAGGGTGACGACGCGCCACGATCCACCGCGCGTGTACACCCGCAGGAGGCGGTGATCCACTGCCCAGACGGGCGATCGGGACTGCCCAGACGAGCGATCGGGGCCCATGGCTGCGCCCGGATGCTCGATTCCAGTCACCTTCATGTTTTGTGTTTTTTATTTTGATGTGTATTTAGTCTCTGATCGGCCCAAACATTGTGAGTCGTCCGATCGGGGTAGTTTTATATGTGTTATATTGGGAAGGGTTGCCTGCCGGTTCAAATGTATGCAGCGGTTCACACCTAGGGTTTTATAAAACCCGGCGGTTGCAGTTGAGCGGGGATCGAGAGTTTGGAGAAGTTTCCCCAACCTGTCGGTCAAGGAGGAGCGATTCCTCCCTTCCCGCTGCACCCGGTGTGACGCCGGCCCCTTCCTCTAGAGTCATGCCCCGACGGGGCTCAAGGAAGTCACCGTATTCGTCATCGTCGTCATAGTCATATCGGTGTCTATCCCTTCGACGAGGTGGTGGATGACGTGGCTCATCCAAAGGGCGAGCTCGTCGAAACTCAAAACCACGACGATAATTTGCTCTTGGTGCGGGCGGGAACTCTCGGCGAGGGCCGTCTCTACCACGTCTCGGGGTAGGGGTGTGGTATCTGGTAGGTCCTCGAGAGGTTCATCATGAGGTACAGGGTTCGTTCGATCTCTCGGTGTCTCTAACTGGTCTACTCTCGTACTAACCCTCGCGATATCACCTCTAAGTGTGTCGAATTGGACACCCATTTGATCAAATCGATCAAGGACAAGCCTTTGGAATTTCACGGGTGTCATGTTCGTCTGAGAGCTAGATGTCCTATCGTTGGGATGATTTTGACTTGACATAGACTGACGATAATCCCTACCACTACGTAACATGCAATGACACTAACCTATACCTCTGATACCAATTTGATGCAGTGGTAAGGCAGACACGGGATGGATTCGATAAATGCACTCTTATATGCAATGACGTGAGATGCAAGCGCACAAGTTGTCCGCCAAAATTGCTAACAAGTAATTATTAATTATTATAGTAAATTAACAGGGCACGTGTGTTCACAAATATTTGAGTAAAAGAAGACAACTATTAATTTTACAAAGACCGAGGCGCAAATATTTTAAGCAACTACAGAATACGCCTTGCAACTAATATGACGAACAATACTAGTAGCAATAAAACATTCATCCATCACACCACAAGTGCCAAGGTAAACAACTAGAAGGAAATGACTATTACCACAATTTACGCGTGCAGCGGCGACAGCGGCGGTTGTGTTGGCGGGTAGTCATGGGTTGGAGCAACGGAGAGGGAAATAATGGCGGATGTTGACTGTAAAGGGGCTGGTGTAGATGAAGTGGATCCACGACAGAGGACGGGGGGTTGGGAATTAGGGCTCGAGATGTCTAGTGAAGAGGAAATTGGGTGAGGCTGACCGGCTGTTGGAGGGGTTGGAATTGGGCAGGAGGTGGTGGAAACGAGAGGGTGCGGTGGTTTGCGACAGACGGAGCAGTGGGGCGTCGGGTGGGGGGAAGGTGTAGCATTGGTTTGCGGAAGCGGTTAGGGCGGGCTTGGGGACAAAGGAGGTGGACTTACGGTGGCCGGCGGGTGGTTGCACGGGGAGGGAAGAGAGGCACGGGGCGAGAAAGGGGAAGGAAGGAGGGGACGGAGGAGGCGAAGGAGGCGGACCGCCGCACGGTGGCGCGTGTCCCATGGCCACGAACTCCCCGTCCTCCCACTACCGCCTCCACTACCGCCTCGCGGTAGAGCGAGTAGTAGTGCACGCATACCAGTACACAGACACCTTCGCACGGCGGCGCACGCACAACGACGCAACCACTACTGCAGCCACAACGACGAGAGCGCACAACAGCGCACACGCTAAGGCTCCCACTACCGCTCCCACTACCGCCGCGCAGTAGGTCAGGTGGTAACACTTGCGCGTCTGCATGCACACCACTGCGCGCACGGCAATGCGCGCACAACCGCGCACACACTATCGCGTCCACTACCGTCGTGTGGTAGCACTTTGCGTGATAGCATGCGCTCCATTGTGCACACGACAACGCACACATAGCTATTAAAGGCGCAAGACGCACCGAGGCGCAAAAGAATCCTGGAGCCTAAGCGCAGGTGCGCGCCTGAGGCACGTGAAGCGTGAAAATGAAAAAAAAACATAAAATCCGTCAATTGAGCGCATAGCCCCACTAACGTGACAACTTCCGCTCACAACACTTAGGGCACCTTAGCGCCCACTATGCGCTTAGAGCGCATCACAGCGCACCCTACGACTTTCTCTCTTTACCCCTTGCGACTGCAAGGATTGTAGGACAATTCGTAGTTCGCGGCTCGCACTTCGCAGATCGCAGTTTGCAGTTCATTATTGTTGTGCGGTATTGGAATGATTGGTGCCTCAATAGAGCTCTAAGGGGATATATATATTAAGAGAGAACAACATATAAATAGTAAAATAAGACATGAGATTAATGAGTCTAAGACTCCCCCTCAAGTTGGGTCGTGGAACTTCCCAAACCTAACTTGTTACATATAAAGTTCATTTTGACCCTCGTAACTCCCTTGGTAAGAATATCTACAACCTGATCTCCGGTCTTCACATGACTTAGAGAAATAAGTCCTTCATACTTTTCCCTTACAAAGTGGCAGTCGACCTCTATGTGTTTTGTGCGTTCATGGAACACGGGATTAGTAGCTATCTGTATCGCAGCTTGATTATCACACCATAGAGGAGTAAGATCTTGGACAGGGTACCTGATTTCACCAAGAATTTGTATAACCCACATGATCTCAGCAACAGAGTGGGACATAGCTCGATATTCCGGCTCAACACTAGATCTAGCAACCGTGGCTTGTTTCTTGCTCTTCCAGGAGACGAGATTCCCACCCAGAAAGATAGTAAATCCCGTGGTTGACTTTCGGGTGGCTAAGCAGTCTGCCCAGTCAGAGTCACAATATGCCTCAATATTAGAATGACTACGATTCTTGTATGATATCCAAGGTTGTCAGGATCGAGATCCTAGATGAGATCGTTTCGAGATAGGATCGGATCTGATAGCAGGGTCGGATCGAGGATCGCTTTAAAAAATCAGGATCGATTTACAAAATCTGGATCATAGAATCGTAACATCCTATGATCTGGATCGCGATCCTGACAACCTTGATGATATCCCGAGACCATGATCTTTCTTTATGTACCTGACGATTCGGAGAACAGATTCTCATTGAGAGATAGTTGGAGTAGTCATGAACTGACTGACCTTACTTACAACACAAGCAATGTCAGGATGATTCATGGTAAGGTAGTTCAGTTTTTCAACTATTCTACGGTACTTGCGTTGACAAATAAAGAGGGAATCATCATAATTAGCAACTTCAATCTCTAGGAAGTACCGTAATGAGCCCAAATCCTTTGTCTGGAAGTTGGAGTGTAAGAATGCCTTGAGACTTGTTATCCCTTCAGAATTGATGTCTGTGATGACAATATCATCACCATAAACCACTAGAAGAACAGTACTAGCCGAAGATTTCTGATAAAAGAGAGAGGGGTCCTTTGTACCCTTGGTAAGCCCGAATTGAGTGACCACAGATCGGAAACGAGCAAATCATGCCCGAGGAGATTGCTTTAATCCGTATAACGACTTCTGGAGATGACACACCTTGTTACGCTTCCCCTCAGCCACGAACCCAGATGGTTGTTTCATATACACTTCTTCATCTAGGGACCCATGAAGAAATGCATTCTTGATGTCCAACTGGTACAAGGGCCACTGGTGAGAGGCTGCAAGAGAGAGCAAGATGCGGATAGAGGACATCTTAGCAACGGGGGTAAATGTTTCATCATAATCCACGCCATAAGTCTGAGCATAGCCTTTGGCAACCAAGCGGGCCTTCAAGCGATCGAGGGAACCATCCGCATTAACTTTGATAGAATAGATCCATTTGCATCCAATAGCTCGCTTGCCAGTAGGTAAAGAGACCAAGTCTCATGTGTTGTTAAGTTGAAGGGATGTCAATTTATAGTGCATAGCAGTCATCCAGCCAGGATGAGCTTTGGCCTCCGCAACGGTAGAGGGGAGACGGTATTGATCCAAAGTGGAGTGCATGACAGTATGAGAGGCTGACAATCCCTGATAAGAACTAACATATAGTGGTTGTCCCGACAGATTCGACTCCCTTTCATGACTGCAATAGGGAGATCTGGGCTGACTGACATGAAAGCAGCAGGCACGCTAGCAGGTGCTTCTGTAGGAACAGTCGGCATATCAGCGGTGGGAGAGGTAGGCTGAGGTGGTGACACTAATGTACTATCAGAAGAGCGACAAGGGTAAACTTGCCCCCAAAGGGGACACAGAAGGTTAGTCGGAGAGAGGATTGCAGGTGCAGGAAGAGAAACCAAGATGTCATCAAGAGATAGGTCAGGACATGGTGATCCACTAGGAAGGTAAGAGTCCGATTCCAGGAAGACAACATCCGATGAGATAATGTATTTGTGGAGATGGAAGATAACACCGATATCCTTTAGTAGTCCGAGAATAGCCAAGAAAAATACATTTCAAAGAGAGAGGATCAAGTTTCGAGACAGAGGAACGGGCATCTCGAACATAGCAAACACACCCAAAGACCCTCAAAGGTAGAAGGCGACCAACAAGATCTGGGTAAAGAGTGTGATACGGTGTCTCCCCCTCGAGGATATGAGTGGGAAGATGATTAATGAGGTGTGCAGCGGTAAAGATTGCATCACCCCAGAAGTGTTTGGGTACATGCCTATGGTGAAGAATGGCTCGAGTGTTCTCAAGAAGGTGTTGATTTTTCCTCTCGTCAACACCATTTTGTTGGGGGGTATCAGGACAGCTGGTTTGATGAATGATACCTTTGCCAAAGAGAAAGTTAGACATGAACTGAGATAGGTATTCCCGACCATTATCAGTTCGAAGGCACTTAAGACGAATAGAGAATTGAGTGAAGATTTCATTCCATAGATTTTGAAAAATAGACGGCAGCTCAGAACGATTTTTCATTAAGTACACCCAAGCCATCTGAGAGAAATCATGAATAAACGTAACATAATATTTGTGTCCTAACAACGTAGGGACAGGACACGGTCCCCAAACATCAGAATGAAGTAAATCAAAAGGTGCAGAAGCACGAACATCAAAACGAGTAACATAACTAACTCTGTGGAGTTTAGCAAACAAACAAGACTCACAGCTGAGATGGAAAACCTTCTCAAACTCAGGATACAGACGACACATGACCTGCATAGACGGATGACCATGACGACGATGAAGATCCTAGAATTTGGTTGAGGCAGCAACAAAACATGCAAGATGAGAGACTTCGTCCAGAACATAGACGCCACTACGCAGCTTTCCTCTACCAATAATACGGCTCGTCGACTGTTCATGAAAAATGCAACCAGAAGATGTGAAAGTAGCAATACAATTTAAATCACGAGTAAGCTTACTAATGGACAATAAGTTGTAAGCAGATTGAGGGACATGAGCAACAGAGGATAGAGTCATGTCATGTGTCACATTGCAGCTACCAAACCTGACAATGGGCACATTTGATCCATCCGCAACTGTAATTGAAGACCCACTATGAGGTTTTATGAGTGTAAGATACCTGAGGTACTAATCAGGTGATCAGAAGCACCAGAATCTGCCAACCACTGGACGGGACGCTGAGAGGTGCAAACAAGCTGAATTGTTTGGATCACAGCAGCAGTATGATTCAGAGAGTCAGTCTGGAGAGTCTGCAAGCGACGATACTCATCCTCAGATATTTCAAAAGTTCTCGAATTCGGAGGTGTAGAGTAGAGTCGGCCAAGTGCGCAGAGCGAGATGAAGGAGGAGGTTTGGAGGCCCAGTCTGGCTTCCCATGAACCACCTAACATGTATCCTTCGTGTTGGCCTCGACGCCCGCAATGGGTACAATGTCTCGTGTCGGTATCACGACCACGGCCAGAGCGACCCCCTCGACTAGTTCCTCTTCCACCCGAGAAACAAGAGGCATCGACTCTCCGGAGGAAATATGTAGAGGAGATGGAGTACATGCTGAACTAGCTTTAGCCAGACGATGGTACACACTAGCAGTTCGCAAGGTATAAGGACTCGCTAGCACTTCAGTTTTTGTTGTCGAGAAGTTAGGATCGAGTCCATTTAGGAGCTAAAGAAATACAAGATGCTCGCGTTGAGCCTGATGGTCTTCCCTAGTAGAGGGGATCTCCCAAAGGTCCAAAATTTCATCAGCAAGAACCTTCCATTCCGCGAAGTACTCGGGGCAGGGCGCGCCCCTTGTCTAAGCTCAGCTATTTTGGGGAAGAGTTCCACAAGACGAGAGAGATTGTTCGTCTGAGAGAACATCATATGCAGAGTATCCCATAGTTCCTTAGTGTTGTTACAATTCTTGCACATTTGCTGAATAGATGGATCCATGGAGCTCAGGAGAAGAGCAAAGATGCGGCAATCATCACTATACCAATCTTCATACTCTGTACTCCCCACAGCATGAGTTGGGAGACGGGTAAGGTGGTGCATACGTCAGATACCTGATAGGGACATAGTAACCCCCTTTTTCTATAGTTGGAAGTTGGAGGAGGTAAGAATAGTTGTAGCAAGCCTCGTATTTGGAGGAAAGGTATTGGTAGAATCCCCTGAGGGAACGGTCGTCTGAGTGGTGCTCGTAACTGAGGAACCCATGACCCAGATCAACGATAAAGGAAGACGAGATGCTGGACAACAACAAAGCTCAGTGGCATAGGGGAACACACAACATAGAGATCGACATCAGGAGCATCAGAAGCCTGGGAGAAGCAGGAGTATAGCGGTATGGGAAGAGATCACCGCAGGCGCTTCACCGATGGCCTCTGCGAGCCGAAGCGGGATCGGCAATGACGAGCCTGCGGTGAAGCGGAATCAACGACGACGAAGCGGGATCGGCAATGACGAAGCAGGATCGGCGACGAAGCGGCGAAGCGGCGAAGCGAGCGGGATTGGCGTCGAAGCGGCGAAGCGGGATCAGCGAGACTGCGAGGCGGGATCGAGCGAGCGTGCCCTAAACCAACTCTGATACCATGTTGTGCGGTATTGTAATGATTGGTGCTTGCAATAGAGGTCCAAGGGGATATATATATTAAGAGAGAACAACATACAAATAGTAAAATAAGAGATGAGATTAATGAGTGTAACAATTATCATCGCCAACTGCCCAAATTGCCCAGGGAAAAATCGTCATATGTACAAAAATGGCGATGTGTGCTACAAATCGAAGAATATGATTCGTCCGCCAGTTAGTTAGTTATGACAGCTACAACGGCGCAATTACCGGACCACCATTGCAAAAAATTATAAAAGGAGCCCAACGCCTTAATTTCAAGACACCTTACATTCAACACCTAAGAGAGCTCTTTTGAAAATCCATCCGAGTTCTCCCTTAGCATTCAAAGCTCTCTTTGAAGATCTTCATCGGTCTTTACAGATACCCCTCCCATTCAAAGATCTCCTTCGAAGGTGACTTGAAGATCTCCTTCGGTCTTCGAGGACCTCCTTCCCCTTTGAAGCTCCCCTTCAAGGGCAACTCGAAGTTCTCACTTCGTATTCCGTTAAAATTCTATTGTAATGAACGGTGGTCGATCACCGTCTCGAACTTGAAAACTTGTAACAACCAAATACTTAGTGAAATTTGGTTGGCACTGAACTGGCCACATGTTTTTTCCCCTTTCCGGATTTTTCACCATTTCTGGCTTTTTCACGTTAAAAAAAAGCTTTCTTGCTAGCCTTTCAACTTTTTTGTGATTGTTTGCGCGCTCGACCCACTCCCGAGCTAAGACGGTTCGTCTCGACCGGTTAACAAGCGCCTCGAGTGACCCGCGACACATCTCTCCACCCAACTAGTTCCCGGCGGCATGGCAACTTTCCAATGCATAAAATGTAGTTTTTCATCCATCAAGACCATCGCTCATTTAACCGCGAAACTTGATTATTTCTATCAATATAACCTACATATAAGTGTTTGTACACATATATAGGAAGAGAGGTGACGACGCGCCACGATCCACCCGCGTGTACACCCGCAGGAGGCGGTGATCCACTGCCCAGACGGGCGATCGGGACTGCCCAGACGAGCGATCGGGGCCCATGGCTGCGCCCGGATGCTCGATTCCAGTCACCTTCATGTTTTGTGTTTTTTATTTTGATGTGTATTTAGTCTCTGATCGGCCCAAACATTGTGAGTCGTCCGATCGGGGTAGTTTTATATGTGTTATATTGGGAAGGGTTGCCTGCCGGTTCAAATGTATGCAGCGGTTCACACCTAGGGTTTTATAAAACCCGGCGGTTGCAGTTGAGCGGGGATCGAGAGTTTGGAGAAGTTTCCCCAACCTGTCGGTCAAGGAGGAGCGATTCCTCCCTTCCCGCTGCACCCGGTGTGACGCCGGCCCCTTCCTCTAGAGTCATGCCCCGACGGGGCTCAAGGAAGTCACCGTATTCGTCATCGTCGTCATAGTCATATCGGTGTCTATCCCTTCGACGAGGTGGTGGATGACGTGGCTCATCCAAAGGGCGAGCTCGTCGAAACTCAAAACCACGACGATAATTTGCTCTTGGTGCGGGCGGGAACTCTCGGCGAGGGCCGTCTCTACCACGTCTCGGGGTAGGGGTTTTGTGGTATCTGGTAGGTCCTCGAGAGGTTCATCATGAGGTACAGGGTTCGTTCGATCTCTCGGTGTCTCTAACTGGTCTACTCTCGTACTAACCCTCGCGATATCACCTCTAAGTGTGTCGAATTGGACACCCATTTGATCAAATCGATCAAGGACAAGCCTTTGGAATTTCACGGGTGTCATGTTCGTCTGAGAGCTAGATGTCCTATCGTTGGGATGATTTTGACTTGACATAGACTGACGATAATCCCTACCACTACGTAACATGCAATGACACTAACCTATACCTCTGATACCAATTTGATGCAGTGGTAAGGCAGACACGGGATGGATTCGATAAATGCACTCTTATATGCAATGACGTGAGATGCAAGCGCACAAGTTGTCCGCCAAAATTGCTAACAAGTAATTATTAATTATTATAGTAAATTAACATGGCACGTGTGTTCACAAATATTTGAGTAAAAGAAGACAACTATTAATTTTACAAAGACCGAGGCGCAAATATTTTAAGCAACTACAGAATACGCCTTGCAACTAATATGACGAACAATACTAGTAGCAATAAAACATTCATCCATCACACCACAAGTGCCAAGGTAAACAACTAGAAGGAAATGACTATTACCACAATTTACGCGTGCAGCGGCGACAGCGGCGGTTGTGTTGGCGGGTAGTCATGGGTTGGAGCAACGGAGAGGGAAATAATGGCGGATGTTGACTGTAAAGGGGCTGGTGTAGATGAAGTGGATCCACGACAGAGGACGGGGGTTGGGAATTAGGGCTCGAGATGTCTAGTGAAGAGGAAATTGGGTGAGGCTGACCGGCTGTTGGAGGGGTTGGAATTGGGCAGGAGGTGGTGGAAACGAGAGGGTGCGGTGGTTTGCGACAGACGGAGCAGTGGGGCGTCGGGTGGGGGGAAGGTGTAGCATTGGTTTGCGGAAGCGGTTAGGGCGGGCTTGGGGACAAAGGAGGTGGACTTACGGTGGCCGGCGGGTGGTTGCACGGGGAGGGAAGAGAGGCACGGGGCGAGAAAGGGGAAGGAAGGAGGGGACGGAGGAGGCGAAGGAGGCGGAGGAGGAAGAGGAAGGGTTTACCAGAGAGGGAGGCGGAAGAGGAAGGGGCCAGCGTCGCACCGGGTGCAGCGGGAAGGGAGGAATCGCTCCTCGTTGACCGACAGGTTGGGGAAACTTCTCCAAACTCTCGATCCCCGCTCAACTGCAACCGCCGGGTTTTATAAAACCCTAGGTGTGAACCGCTGCATCCATTTGAACCGGCAGACAACCCTTCCCAATATAACACATATAAAACTACCCCGATCGGACGGCTCACAATGTTTGGGCCGATCGGGGACTAAATACACATCAAAATAAAAAAAACACAACACATGAAAGTGGCTGGAATCGAGCATCCGGGCGCAGCCATGGACCCCGATCGCCCGTCTGGGCAGTCTCGATCGCCTGTCTGGGCAGTGGATCACCGCCTCCTGCGGGTGTACACGCGGGTGGATCGTGGCGCGTCGTCAACAGAGGACCGGGTTTGGTGTGACGTTATCCCTATGGATGTCGCTCACGTTCTTCTAGGGAGACCCTGACTTTACGATCATGACGCCATGTGTTATGGTCGTTCCAACACGTGTGTATATTTTGACAAGGCTCGAAAGATTACTCTCACCCTGACTCAACCCAGGGATCCTCCCACGGGCAAGGTTGACTCGTCAGTTAGTGCGGGATCGTCGAGACCCCTGCATATCTTGAGAAGGAGTGATTTCTTGAGAGAGAGCCTGGAGATTGGGTTCATGTTTATTGTGGCAGCCACGTTGGCGACCGAGACCCCTAGCGACGCTGAGATTACTGACCCGGATGTTCAGCAGTTGATGGATGACTTTACGGACATTATGCCCGACGAGCTCCCCGATGAGCTTCCCCCACTGAGGGACATCCAACATGCGATTGACCTGATCCCAGGGGCATCTTTGTCCAATCTGCCACACTATCGTTTAACCCAACTGAACATGCCGAGGTAAAGCGGCAAGTTGATGAACCTTTGAGGAAAGGGTTTATACGAGAGAGTCTCAGCTCGTGCACTGTGCCAGCCCTTCTGACTCCGAAGAAGGACGGTAGCTGGCGCATGTGCATTGATAGTCGTGCCATAAATAAGATCACGGTGAAGTATCGTTTTCCGATTCCCCGCCTGGATGACCTCCTGGATTCGATGACTGGTGCCCAGATCTTTTCAAAGATCGACCTTCGCAGCGGGTACCACCAGATCAGAGTTAGAGAGGGGGATGAGTGGAAGACGGCCTTCAAGACGAAGGACGGCTTGTACGAGTGGATGGTGATGTCGTTCGGCTTATCGAACGCACCCAGCACATTCATGAGGATGATGACTCATGTTATGTTGTATCAGCATCTGGTATTTCTGTCGACCCTGACAAGGTCAGGGTGATTCAAGAGTGGCCTATCCCCTCGAACATTCAGGAGGCTCGTAGCTTTCATGGACTTGCCACCTTTTATAGGAGGTTTGTCTGAGCCTTCAGTTCAGTCATGGCCCCCATTACGAGCTGTCTTCGTAAGGGAGAATTTGTTTGGACGAAGGCTGCCACTCGAGCCTTTGAGGAGATCAAGGAAAGACTGTCTACGGCTCCTGTGTTACGTTTACCACATTTCTCCAAGCCCTTTGAGGCAGCTTGTGACGCATCGGGAGTTGGTATCGGCGCAGTCCTAGTCAGGAAGGCCACCCAGTGGCCTACTTTAGCGAGAAGTTGAACGAGGCCTGTCAAAAATATTCTAATTATGACCGGGAGTTCTATGTCATTATGCAGGCACTGCGATACTGGCGACATTATCTCATGCACAAGGAGTTCATTCTATACTCAGATCATCAGGCGCTGAGATATCTCGACTCCCAGAAGAAATTAGGTCATCGTCACGCCAAATGGGTGGACTATATGCAGGAGTTTCACTATGTTCTGAAGCACCGAGCAGGTGTTGAGAACAAACCAGCAGACGCCTTGAGTCGCCGAGTTAGCATCCTCCACACCATGCGAACCAAAGTTGTGGGATTCGAACAGTTAGTCTACGCCTATCCTGAGTGCCCAGATTTTGGGGACGTCTACACGGCACTATCGAGGGACCCTCCCGACCTTCGAGAGGGCTACTCGATTTTTGACGGGTATCTATTTATGGGCTCTCGCCTTTGCATTCCACAGTCATCCCTCCGAGATTTCCTTATCTGGGAGTTACACGCAGGCGGAGCTGCGGGGCACTTTGGTAGGGATAAGACGATTGCGTTGGTAGAGGATCGCTTCTTCTGGCCCGACCTAAAGAAAGACGTCACCAGGATAGTGAGGCATTGTGGAGTTTGCCAGAGGGCAAAGGGATCTCGCCAGCCTACAGAACTATACACTCCACTTCCCATCCCTGAGAGGCCCTGGTCTGATGTTAGTAGGGATTTTGTTCTCGGGCTCCCTCGCACTCTGAGGAAGTTCGACTCGATATTTGTTGTGGTTGATCGCTTCTCCAAGATGGCGCATTTCATTCCTTGCCTAAAGACCGCTGACGCCTCCCACGTGGCAGTGTTATTCTTTAGGGAAGTATTTAAGTATCATGGTCTCCCCGCCTGTATAATCTCTGATCGCGACGTACGATTCATGAGCTATTTCTGGAAGACTATATGGAATAAGACGGGTACGACACTGAAGTTTTCCTCCGCCTACCACCCGCAGACGGATGGACAAACTGAAGTGGTTAACCGTAGTCTTGGGACTCTTCTTCGTTGCCTAGTCGGGGATAGTCCATCGACCTGGGATTCTGTCCTTCACATAGCTGAATTTGCATACAATAGCTTCGTCAATAGGACCACAGGCTTGAGTCCATTTCATATCACCTTAGGGTATGAGCCTATGAAACCCGTTGATTTGGTGAATATTCCCCTAGGGTCCAGACCTAGTGAGTCAGCTGAGTCTTTCATCCAGCATGTGAATGCACTACACGAGTCGGTCCGTAAGAGGATTGCCGCTAGTAATGATTATTATAAGGATCAAGCAGATCAGCATAGACGGGAACAAATCTTTGAGGAAGGAGAACATGCGTGAATTCGCATTCGATCTGAGAGGATCCCACATGGAGCAGCAAAAAAGTTAAACGCACGCAGAATGGGCCCCTATACAGTCGTGCGACGGATTGGTACGAACGCTTATGAGATAGACATCCCGCATGATATGGGTTTTAGCCGAGTATTCAACGTTGAGTATTTGACTCCTTACTACGAGGAGCATGTGTACGTGGACCCACTCACCACACCCCTACCGGAGCCCTCACTTGTCATTGCCCCACTTCCTGAGCCTCCTCCTCTCATTGCCTCTACTAGTCCCTCTTTGTTGCCCCAGCGGTGTCGCATCATGCAGATTGCGTTGCACCTTCGACGGATCCACTGACATCATTGCCTGACGGATATACATTGGTACCACCTGCTTCTACTGACGACGTGCTTCAGATCGTTGGTCACGACTTCCACGCCGCGGACGGGAGAGATACCCTACTCTATCTTGTCCGTTGGAGCGGCCGGCCACTGCACGATGCTACTTGGGTCTCTCCGGAGGAGCTCGAGAGACTTTCCCCGCGGCTCCGCAGCTATTACGACCACGAGCACTCATCGGAGTTGAGTGCTTTTAAGCCCGGGGAAGTTGACGGCGCGCCACGATCCACCCGCGTGTACACCCGCAGGAGGCGGTGATCCACTGCCCAGACGGGCGATCGGGACTGCCCAGACGGGCGATCAGGACTGCCCAGACGGGCGATCGGGACTGCCCAGACGGGAGATCGGGGTCCATGGCTGCTCCCGGATGCTCGATTCCAACCACTTTCATGTTGTGTTTTTTTTTTATTTTGATGTGTATTTAGTCCCTGATCGGCCCAAACATTGTGAGTCATCCGATCGGGGTAGTTTTATATGTGTTATATTGGGAAGGGTTGTCTGCCGGTTCAAATGGATGCAGCGGTTCACACCTAGGGTTTTATAAAACCCTGCAGTTGTAGTTGAGCGGGGATCGAGAGTTTGGAGAAGTTTCCCCAACCCGTCGGTCAAGGAGCGATTCCTCCCTTCCCGCTGCACCCGGTGCGACGTCGACCCCTTCCTCTTCTGCCTCCCTCTCTGGTAAACCCTTCCTCTTCCTCCTCCGCCTCCTTCGCCTCCTCCGCCTCCTTCGCCTCCTCCGTCCCCTCCTTCCTTCCCCTTTCCCGCCCCGTGCCTCTCTTCCCTCCCCGTGCAACCACCCGCCGGCTACCGTAAGTCCACCTCCTTCGTCCCCGAGCCAGCCCTAACCTCTTCCGCAAACCAACGCTACACCTTCCCCCCACCCGACGCCCCACTGCTCCGTCTGCCGCAAACCACCGCACCTCTCGTTTCCACCACCTCCTGCCCAATTCCAATCTCACCAACAGCCGGTCAGCCTCACCCCATTTCCTCTTCACTAGCCATCTCGAGCCCTAATTCCCAACCCCCCATCCTCTGTCGTGGATCCACTTCATCTACACCAGCCCCTTTACAGTCAACATCCGCCATTATTTCCCTCTCCGTTGCTCCAACCCGTGACTACCCGCCAACACAACTGTCGCCGTCACTGCCGCCGCTGCACGCGTAAATTGTGGTAATAGTCATTTCCTTCTAGTTGTTTACCTTGGCACTTGTGTTGTGATGAATGAATGTTTTATTGCTACTAGTATTGTTCGCCGTATTAATTGCAGGGCGTATTCTGTAGTTGCTTAAAATATTTGCGCATCGGTCTTTGCTAATAGTTGTCTTCTTTTACTCAAATATTTGTGAACGCACGTGCCCTGTTAATTTACTATAATAATTAATAATTACTTGTTAGCAATTTTGGCGGACCACTTGTGCACTTGCATCTCACGTCATTGCTTATATGAGTGCATTTAGCGAATCCATCCCGTGTCTGCCTTACCACTGCATCAAGAGGAAGGAGATACAATCTCATTATAAGACGTGTGAGTAAAACCTAAAGAGATAGTGGGCTCTAGTTGAGCCTTGCTATGGGCATTTGTACATAGTTTATTCAACGATAAGTAAGGAATACAATGATAACGATCAATAATAACTAGTTATCGAGTTCAAATATATATATATATATATATATATATATATATATATATATATATATATATATATATATATATATATATATATATATATATATATATTCTAATTATAAGCACAAAATCATCATCATCATTACTCCTATTGAAGCTTTTGAAATTTGATTTAAGGTTATTAAAACTGTTGAAGCTGGATTGCCTTTGACTGATAAGTGTTAACTCCTAACTATGATCATTTTGCACAGCTTCAATCAATGATGCTCTTTAACTTAAATGTCCTTTCTTTAATAGTTGTTACTCATAGCCAGGGTATCTTGAATATAACTCTTCCCCACTTTACCTTCTTAGTTTCAATGCATCCATTTAAGTTGCTTAATTTTGCCACTCAACTTGGTTGTCCATTTATTGCTTACCCACAAAATTTTGATTCTAGCAGTTATATAATTATTCTTATATAAGGTAGAGACAGAGTACTTTTACTTTCTAGATGCGAATATCACTTGATATTCTAGTATTTTATAATGGTTCTATGTTAATTGAACCATCATATGCTTTGTGTGCGTGGCTTTTGTTCCACCAACCTAAGCTTCTCTTGATAAACTCTCTTTACTTTTTCTAACTTCCCACCTGTTCAGAAAAGATTCAGGGTAACAAAATTATGATATTTATTAACAAATGCCTAAGGTTCGTTACCTCGCACATATCTTTTATGAGTATTGACAGCTCTTTAGTGCTAATGTAAATTTTGGCTGCTCCAAACTGATTCCTAATGTTCACCTCCCCACATGAAAATTTTTATTTCACTGAAAACAAAACAAGGGATGGCAAGTGGGGGAAGTACTGTTTATGTCGGAGCGAGGGGAACCTCGTGCAAAACTGATTTTATTAAAGTAAATTTAGTATCAAAGTTTTCAAAATAGGACCGGGTATCGAAACAGAAAAAAGGTTGAAGGTTTGGCTTGGATTGAACGGCGTTAGCTTAATAAATTTAAAAAAATATATTTATTATAATTAAAATTATTATATTTCTATTAACAATAATGATAAAATAAAAATAATCAAAATTATATACAATGGCTTGAGAATTAAAGGTCCTGGAGACCTCAACGGGTGTTGTTTACTCTTCGCATATGCCAGCTTTTATAGGTTTGGGGTACCTTCAACTGTTAGAAGACTACGAGAAGCTATAAATTGATGCAGGGTAGGTTCTGAAGGGTTAACTTTAAATATGCAACCCTAGGTGTGATGCCGGAGAAATCAAACACTTACTAATCTAGAACAATTATGCAATGAAATAGAAAATATATCCGATTATAACTAGCAATGTGGAATTTAAAACACACAGATTATCATATGCCAAAGAAATGATTAATTTGAAAAGCAGAATCGGCAGTGGGAAGGTCGGCTGGGCTGCTGCAGAGGCAGAGGTTGCTGGAAGGCGGTTAGGGAAGGAGTTGGAGTGGCATGGGGCTGTTTAAGCAGGGAAAGGCCAGCAGGAAGCTGTTTGGCTGTAAGGGTGAGCAGGCCGGCGGCTTGGGAAGGAGTTTGAGTGGCTCAGGGCAGTCTTGGGAGGAGTCCCGCAGGAAACTGCAGTTTGACGGCAGGGATGAGCAGGCCGGTGGTTGGGGAAGTAGATCCAGGGTGGCTCCGCATGATCGACCCAAGAACACCTAGGGCCGACTGTTGGGGATGGGTTCTTAATGGCTACCGGAGGTTTTCAATAGAGAAGGGGAGGGTGAGGTATTGGTGAGGGGCAGCAGTTGCGGAAAACACATGGAAAGAAGGATAAAGCCTAAGGAGCCGTCATCTTAAGGTTCCATGAATTCGGCACCACAAAAGATCGCAGGATTCCAGGGAATAAGATTCCAAAATCTGCAATAGCCAAACCAACCTTTCTTCCCCTCTTATTTATAATTATAGAAGAACTATGAAAAAGCCCATGAAAAGACATTTTTTGCCCCATTAGGTGACTCTCATGTATAGATTAGTCTAACATCATGACTTAGAGTTAATATATTATGCATCCCTCCTATACATGTGTGCACAAATACTTATTTCAATGATAATATATGAAGTAATAAAATCTTTGAGCAATTTCACTTTTTCTACATGGTATCAGAGTGAGTCGATTCATGACGTAAAACTCTTGACAATTGAGTTCCCGCACTCGCCGATTGAGTCCTTTATTTCACCTGGATACTTTCTTTCAAGTACTCGCAGACTGTGTCCCATCTCGCAACGATTATCCTCTACATCTATTGTCAGGCTGAGCACCCCTGCCCCGCCTTTTATAGGCCAACCAACAACTACATGACTCGCTACTACTTGACACGAAATCGTCGATCGTTACTCGCCACTTCTCCACTATTCCAGATTTCACTCAATCTAGAACTCGCCTTTCACGGCTCACTGCCACCATCCATGCCCTAATTCAATTTTTGTGAGTTCCCTGCTTCCAGAATCGCCACACTTGAATTCATGTCGATTCCTCTGATACAGGCGATGCGGGAGTCGCTTAAATTATGTTCTCCCTGCTTCCAACACTCGCTCGACACTCTGGGCTGTTGGTGCTCTCGTCGAGCCTCGGACAAAGAACTCACTACTCTCTGACGGCCTGGTCTCGCACTCGACCAATTGGCTGACCTCGCCACTCACTTTTTTTCTCCAGGGCTCGCAACTGCTGCTTGAGCTCTCCCTATTTTCAGACTTTCAGTACTCACCAAACACGTGACTTGCGCTTGCCTACGACTTGATCTTGCTAATAACATGGGGATGAATCCAACGTCCACCTCCTCCACAATTCCAGCACTCGCTCCGGCTCCTCCCTCTAACAAGCGGGACGAACTATGAATTATCACTATCTCCATCACTTGGAAGAAAAAATTTATCAAGTCGGTCCACTCGGTGCACCGAGTTCTCCAGACCAAAGGTCTTCTTCATCATCTAACTTGTGACAAACTTGCTGAGCCTACCGAGCAATGACTTCAGGATGATGGCCGCGTCCAGTCATGAATTTTAAACTAATAACAACAACACGAGATTTCCAAAGCCATGTGGGATGAGCCAAAATCTCTCTAAGATAGCCTTTCAACACTTGTTCGATCTCTTTAGAGATTTTCAGACCGTTGAATCGGGTCCGTGAGGTGACCTAACCTCGTTCGCGGAAAAATACAAGACTCTCATCGAGGTTTGGATTCAACACCAACCTCCAACTTTGGATCTTGCCACCCAACGGGCTCAGACAGAAGTCGTGGGTATTGCTAATGATGGGATGGTTATCTCCATAGCTATCTAGTGTTCAGGCCAACATCTTATCCTCTCCCATTATTCCCGCAGCCACTCCCTCCCAATGCCTCCCCAGCAGTGCGTGCTCCCAGCACGTACCGCACTGAAATTGACACCTTGCAGGAGGAACTCCAACATCTACCGATGTTGGTTGGTTACTTGCACACCTGACTCCGTTGCCTCTACCTCCAGGCTCCAACTAAGGTACATCTTGTTTTTCTTATAGCTCTTCCTGAATAATGGACTTTGGGGCTACAGATAACGTTACTCCGCAAAAACCTTCTCAGTACACAGACAATGCTACTCCCAAATACATCATTGTTGTCAATATCGCTACCACCTTTGTTTGTGGATTCAGAGATGTTCCTCTCATTCCGTCCATTTATCTACGTTTTGTATTTCATGTCTCTGGCTCACAATTTAATCTTCTCGATGTCAGTTGACTTACTCATGATTATGATTACTCCACGTAGGATCGACGAACGTGGAGTATCATTTCTTCATTGGTAAAGATTGACTGTCAAGTGGGTTATACACTATGGACCTTCCAACCTTAGCATTATCCTCAGTTATTTCTGTTGATTGGCATCGGTTCTTTGGCTATGCTACTCTTCATATACTTCTAAAAACTTTTCATGATTTTACGTTTTCTGAATTTACATGCGAATTTTATATCTACGGGAAACAATATTGTTTTACCTTCTCCCCTAATTGTACTAGAGCTATACTCAATTTGATTTAGTTCTTTCGGATACTTGGGGTCTGTATAAAACTGTGAGTTTATATGGATATCGTTACTTTCTTACTTTTATTGATAATAATTCTCGCATGAATTTGATTTATTTACTGCATGGTCGCTCTAAATTATTGTGTTGCTTTCACTCATTCATCGTTGAAACTCGCACTCAAGTTTCGAGCTCAATTAAAATTTTTTGAACCGGTAATGCTTGTGAATATACTTGTCACAAATTTCAAGAAATTTGCACTACCTTAGGTATTATCCGCTAAATAATGTGTCTATACTACACAACAAAATGGTATGGCTAAGCGAAAGAACCGCCACCTCCTTGAGGTTGCCCTCTTCCTTAGTTTCAAATGCAGGTTCCTACAAATTATTGGCAATTAATTATTACAACCATGTGTTATTCAATTAATGGCATGCTTTCTTTCGACCATGCTAAACTTTGTTACTCCCTTCTCCATCAAGATCCCCTCGGCACCTCTCTTTCTCATGCTTTCTCGTGTTTTTGGGTATGCATGTTATGTCCATTCAAGTGGACAAACTGGAGCCTCGTGCTACAAAATATATCTTGTTGGGTTCTCTCGCACGCAGAAAATTTATGTGCGTTACACTCCCACTGATCGAAAAATGGTCACAACCACTAATGTCACCTTCATAGAGGATCAACCCATCTACTCTTCAACTCATGATAACTCATCACCTACTATCCCACGTCCTAACGTCCCAATCGACAACATAACACCTCTCATGCTCCCCACACCACCTCCTTCTCTTCCTCTCCATGTGTAAATTCATCATCATCCTCGATCTTATGTCCCGAGACAGTTGACCCTACTGATGATGATCTACTGCCAGATGATCCAACTATGGCTCCCCAAAGGATGCAGTCCCTTCTGTCGCTCATCATCTCCCTCATTATGTCTCTTTTCACCGCTTATCTATAGAGCTTCACAAATTTTCCACTTAAT
Source organism: Platanthera guangdongensis (assembly GCA_039583875.1). Classification (NCBI taxonomy): domain Eukaryota; kingdom Viridiplantae; phylum Streptophyta; class Magnoliopsida; order Asparagales; family Orchidaceae; genus Platanthera; species Platanthera guangdongensis. The sequence goes on along the minus strand of CM077160.1, from coordinate 159,513,988 downwards.
TGTCCTCAATTTCCACTACATTTTTTGTGCAGAAAACTCTTAAGCATCTGGGATGACATGCCACGATAAATGAGGAAATGACTATCCTCTGAGACAATCAGGCCTAGGACTTTGTCTCCTTTTTTGCTGGCAAATCTCAATTGGGATGTAAATTGGTCTTTACTTGAAGTTAAGATATCAGTCCTCCAACATATATGTGTGTGTACAAATACTTTATTTCAATGATAATATATGGAATAATACAATTTTTGAGCTTTGAATTTAACTTTTTCTACAATAATAATATATCTGAAGCCATCCATAGCGAGCAACTATGATTGGTCATACGGGACAAGTATCCGATCTTGATAAATAATACATAAAAGAATAAGTAAACAACTTTGAAATGTCTGAATGGCACTCCGGATGCAACCATGAATTCAGATCGTCAAAACAAAGATTTGATCAACCCCTTCTACGAGAATAGAACGTGCGAGCCCCACTAGCGATGGTCAATATTTACAAGTGATCCCCGTCAGAAATGGATATAGAAAGAAATACATTTTTGCACCTATAATGGGTATTTAAATGAATTTAATGCATGGTGCTTATAGCTTTGCGCTTGCAAGTATGACTCACTTACGAGGACATGCAATTTATGTTGAGATGCCCTAATTGAATAGTTGTGTTACAATTCTTTTTTGTTTAACTTGAACTGTATTTTGGGCGACAGTAGTTGTTAATGTATCGTGTGAAACCGTCGGTGCTAGCTATAACAACAAGCAATAGTGTGTGTGTGGTGTAACCTAGCAGGTAACCGCCGATCCTGCCTAGCAGGTAGCTGCTTGGCGATCCCGCATTGCAGGTAATTGCTTGGCGATTGTCGATGCCGCATAGCAGGTAATCGCTCGATGATCGCCAACCCTGCCTAGAAGGTAACCGCTCGGCGACTGCCATTCCCGCATAGCAGGTAAGCGCTTGGTGATCGTTGACCAAATCTAGCAAGCAAGTGCTCAGCGATCGGATAACAACAGGCGTTAATGGTAACTGTCGGCACTAAGTTATAACCATAAGCATATGCTTGTATGGTGTGGGTTAATCTAGAAGTAACTGTTGAGCCTGGTAAAAGTATTTCCTTGTGATCGTGTATCGAAGTTATTGAATATATGAAATGAAGTGTGTTTGTGTGTTATCTCTTCCCTTCCCCTGTTTTGTAATTTTGTCTCTCTATAGAATACCATCGTCACTCCATTTTCAAGCAACAACTTTAGGGTAACTACCGTCCATTTGTCCTTGAACCATATTAGGTTTGTATCAATGATATTAGAGCCACCAAACCTATATCGACCACTGCAATGGAAGGGGACAAAGCTAAGTAGCAACGGTGGCAACGGGACATCGAAGAAGTGAAGGAAATGATGCGGGAAATGTACCTGGAGAAATCAAGGATGATAGAGGAGATTCGCGACATGATCCTAATGCGCAGCGTGCACTGTGAGTCTATATCATCCACCCATCCTGTCCTAATCAAGGCTCGACAGCATTAGTCCGACCCCGACTTAATACCACTCGCAACAGTAGAGGCGAGATATGAGACTACTTCCTCTTCCACCCAACCAGTTTGGGTGTAGACTCGCCAACAACATCATGAATCCAAATTCCTACCAATGGGATGCGGCCAATTTTCCGATGACGTAAGGATGTTGGGCAAGCCACACATCCTCTCCTACAAGCTAACAATCCGGACACAACAATACAAATTACGAAATGTCAAAAATAGCAATCGCAACAAATATGATTTACTTCTGAATTGGGCCGCAATCCACTAGTTAAAGTCTTGGAGAAGCCTGGCCGTTTAAAACCACACAAGTTGTTTATACAGGGTAAGGCCAGTGGTGAGTGATGTGAGAGGCACAACTACGCATGCCCAATCTGGAAGCATTTGGTAGCTCTTATAAAGGATCGAGCTGTAACTTCTGCCACCTTGGAGACCTGCGCGAATTCTGGAGTAGGAAACGTGTTCAGTTAAAAGACAACAAGCCTGGATGTTGCTTTCTCTCCGACTAGCTAGCCTTGAAACCCTGCATTTCAAATGCACTCATTAAGCCCATGCAAATCATGAATACGGACGAGGCTACTTGGAATGATCATGCCATGAGGAAGAGTGGCTCACCGTCCTTCGATCGTTGAGGGAAAGTATCTTTGAAGGAGTGGACATTGTTACGACCCTTTTCTGTTTAACTTGAATTGTGTTTTAGGGGGTAGTGGTCGTTACTATATCACGTGTAACCGTCAGCGCTAGTTGTAACCACATGCGATGGTGTTCTTGTGGTGTGTAATATAGCAGGTAATCGCTCAGCAATCGCCGATCCCGTTAGCAGGTATCGCTCGGTGATCCCCGATCCTATCTAGCAGGTAACCGCTAGTAAGAGCTCGGCGATGCCAATCCCACCTAGTAGGTAATTGCTTGGCGATCAGGTGCCCAGGCGTTAATGGTAACCATCGGTGCTAAGTTGTAACCGCATGCATATGTTTGTTTGGTGTAGGTTAATCTAATAGTAGTTTTTGTAACTGCTGGGCCTAGTATAAGCATTTCAATGTGATCATGTATTAAAGATATCAAAGATATGAAATTAAGTGTGTTTGTGTATTATCTCTTCCCTTGTTCTATAATTTTGTCGTCCTACAAAATGTTGCAGTCACTCCCTATTCAAGCTACAGCTTTAGAGGAAGCATCGTCCATCTGTCCTCAAATCAAATTAGGTTTATATCAAGTTGTCAGTATCTACTGTATTCTATTCGGACAAAGCACCTATCTTAGGCGTAAAAATAGCAGCCCATAAAGTGCTTACTGCGAATAATCTCCGACACCCTTCCTAGAACATGTTGACATCTTTGATCTTTATGTCAAATGTAATCTTCGTCAAGACTTCCGCTATCACTTTGCTTACACAATAGCAATCGATTCAAGATAGCATTGGGTTTTAAATCTTATTTGTATTATTTTTTCCTCAAAAAAAAAAAACACCAAAAAAACAATTTTTAATAAAGCCTAACTATGCATGTATCAATATCTAAATGGTTTAATATATAATCATATTAAATCATTGAATAATATGAATTCTACATAATTAGTTCAATATTTTATATCTTTTTATATTCAAATTAAATGATACATAAATAAAAGTAAATATTATTTAACAGTCTCTTCTACGTTGGCTTCCAAAAGTAATCTATATAACTTATGAGTGCAGGACAAAAAAATCTGGTGAAGAACATGTAATGAGTACTTTAATCTACCACTACACGGGCATTAAATAAACATTTCTTCTGAACACTTTCTGATCCACGTTTTCATAAAATAGCAAACATGTTCATGATTATTAATAAAAAATAGATCAATTTTTTAAGCTTTTCCATTTATATTCAAATCTTTACAAATCATGTTCCAAGTTGTTCGATCACTTCAAGAAAATAAAAAAATATATCATAGATTGATTGGCATCAAATTATGCATCAAACTTCATGGTTCACACAAACACCCTAGGTTTTTTGTATAATGACTCATTTCTAAATAATAGTTTGGTCTTCAAATTTCTATAATGAACTGAAGTCATCTTGTTGTGTAACTGGAGAAAGCGGCTAATGGAAACAAGAGTACAACATATATACTACAATTGGATCAATTGGATAGGAAAAAGGATAAAATGCTCCAAATCCAAAAGCAATGGGGCCAGCTTAAATTAAAACTGAATAAAAATACAATTAGAAACCAAACTATGAATAACTCCTAGGTGCGGCCCAAATTGATCTCCAAATTTCCGGTTCCCCCATTCCTGTTCTTGCGTGATGGGTCCTTCCCCAATACTAAGCTCATCTCCGTTCGCTCCAGTCCCTCCTTGCCTCCGCAGGTAGTAGATCCTCGATTGATACCCGCCCCACTGCAGAGCCTTGACCGATATGCTACAAGAATCCACCAGCACATCCGTGCTCATATCATTATCCGGCACCAAGTAGTAATCTTCTCGAAGCTTCACATAACGAATGTTAATCATCCCCAGAAAAAAAAACTCATGAAGTCCTCATGCACGGTGCCATGGATGAACAACTTCCAAAGCAATGAGCATCCACGTATCAACCAAGATGCGGGAAGCGATAGGTTTCTCTAGTTCACCTACTTCTCTAGGCGTTGTCAACGTGTATCCAATGGCTTCTCGCAGTTCTTGTGAACGGATAACTTGCACCATTTGCTCGATCTCGTCCATCTCGAACTCTAATTCATCTTCTTCGACATTCTTGTATTCTGAGGATTCATCGTAATTCCTCAGAGAAATTTTCTACGTGTGCAATTTCTCGACGAAGCTAATTTGTATGCATCTATTTGTGCAGATAATTTTTTCTTCGGCCACATTTATTAATGAGATTGGTGATTTTTTTTGGTTCTCGTGGATGGACCACTTGTGTCCGTTATATCGTCATTTTATCTCATTCATTTCACTCTTAAGTTAACTTGATAGCAATTAATGAAGGATTGTTTGGGTTTCCAAGTTGCAATAAGGAATATCTCTTTTGTATGCTCATTGCTCATGATCTTACTTTGAAAGATACAATCACTAATTAGATTAAAAAAATTAATTTTTTGGTCTGCACTTAATTTTTTTAGGTCTATACATAACCACGGTTGCACACTTGCACCTAGTCAAAATGATTTTCACTTAACATTGCTCTTAAAAAAAGAGCATCTCACCATTATACTCGGTCTTCATTACTGGAGTATTGGATTAAAACTTACCTCTAACCGTTGGGTGCAGCAAACAAAACCTAATGTCAATATAGATAGCACTAATGCTTTGTTATGTTGGGTGTAATTGAAGCTTCAGAATTGGAATTGGAGGTAAAATTCAATTGAAAATGTCATTCAGTCCTATTTTCAGGTCTTTAATTTTGTCCAAACAAACGGACCCTAAGGTTAACTTTGTTAAAGATTGGAGAGACCGGGCGGACTGGTGTCTAACCGCAGCGGTCTGATTGTTCCAGCAGGCTTGCGGTCTGGTCCGGCGGTCTGGTGATAAACCTCGGCTTGTGGTCTGGTGGATAGCAGCAGTGGCGGTCTGGAGGTTAGTCGCAGCGGTCAGATTGGAGCAGCAGTGGTCTGGCCGTAAGCCGCGATGGCGGGCTGTTGGTTAGTCGCTGCGGGCTGAATGAAGCCGCGGCGGTCTGGCAGAGAGTAGCGGTAGCAGTCAATCTGAAGGCCACAACAACAGTCTGGATAAAGCCACAGCGGTCTGGTTGAGGCCGCGTTTGCAGTCTGATAGCTTGCGCAGATGAGGTATGGTGGATAGCCGCAACTGCGGTCTGGTGTCTATCCGCAGTTGCGGTCAGGTGGTCTGTTCGTGTGGTCTACTCTGGAGGAATGCGGCTTTGTAGCCGACTATTTTTATTATTTGTATAGTTGGCGGTTTGACCATGTCAGACCGCATAGACCGCCCAGTTTGTATTTAGTCCAACATCGTGTGTTGTATTCTCTCACCTCCCCCGATTTCTATAAATAAGGGGACATAACTATGTAATCTTTTTCTTTTTAGAGCAATAAAGTTTGCAGTTTATTTATCTCTTTGTCCATTTTTCATATGGTATCAGAGCGAACCGATCATTTGCTTCAAACAGATCGCGGTTTGTTGCTTTAACCGTGCGGCCTCTTCCACCAGCTTCTTCCGGTTTGTCCGATTTCCTTCCCTTCCCTTCCCTCCCTTGCTTCTCGCCGTGCTTGCGTCTTGTATCTTACCAGTTTTTTTGTTTGCCCGTCTTTCTCTGCTACCCGTACTTCTTTTGCGTGTTTCGCCTTTGGTCGCGGCTTATTCCTGGCCGCTGGTGTGTTGTCACCTTGACCGGGCGGACTCTTGCTCTTCTCTTTCCTCTTATTGGCGCGGCTTCTTTGCCGATCGCTTGTCTCTGCGACTTGTGGTGTTCACGTAGTTTGCTCTGCGGCTTCTTTTGCTCTTGCCGCCTTTGTTCGTCGCTCTTTCCCGCGGCTTGTTTCTTCTTTGCTGCGAGTCCCGCATTTTTGGTCGCGGCTTGTTCCTTGTCGCTGGTGTGTTGACACCGTGACCGTGCGGTTTCTGCTTCTTTTTGCGACCTAGTTTTGGTCGGTTTGTTCCCGCGGTTTGTTCGCGAGTTTTTTGGTCTGCGTGGTTTCTTCGCTGCGTTGTTGTTTCTGGCTTCTCCTCAACCCGTGCGGCTTCCTTTTTTTGTCGGCTTCTTTGTTGTGGTCGGTTTCTCTTTCTGACCTGTTTGTCGTCTTGTTCTTGTCCGGTTTGTTTCTAACCGTGCGGTTAGCCTTTTCTGCTTTCCGGTTTATTCTTGGAGATGACTTCCTTTCTCTTTTCTACTACTCGTGCTCTTGTGGCCTCCTCTGATAAGTGGCTTATTGACTCTGGTGCCACTTGTCACATGACTGACAACTCTCGTTTGTTTTCTTCTTTGCTTGAACAGCACAGGATGTCCCCTGTTGTTATTGCTGATAGGACTTCTGCTCCTGTGCATAGTATTGGCACTGTGCGTCTCTCTTCGTCTTTGCTGCTCAAAGACACTCTCTATATCTCTGCTTTCCCGTGCAATTTACTCTGTTCATGCTCTTTGTACTCAGTTAAATTGCACGGTTACTTTTACGAGTACCACTTGCTCCTTTGATTCTGTTTCCAATGCTACGATTGCTACTGGGACTGCCAGTGGTGGCCTCTTCTTCTTCTTGACCCGCTGTTCTTTCGGTTTCTTCAACTCTTCAACAGTGGCATTGTCATCTTGGCCACTCTCCTTCTCGTCTCATCCACCAGCTTCTTCCCGATCTTCCTCCGGAGGATTCTCCTTTGAATTATGAAGCATGTCAGTTTGGCAAACATCATCGCTCTTCTTTTCCTGCACGAACGGGACGTGGTTCTTTACGTCCTTTTGAACTTGTTCATTCTGACATCTGGGGTCCTGCTCATGTTGCCACTCTTGGTAGGGGTAGTACTTTGTCACTTTCATTGATAATTTCTTCAGGTATACTTGGCTATATCTCCTGAAAGATCGTTCTGAACTTTACACTGTGTTTACCGCCTTTTATCATGAGATCTTGACACAGTTTCAGGTGCTTATTCAAGTTCTTCGTACTGATAATGCTAGGGAATATGTCAGCCGACAATTTTCTGATTTTTGTGTGAATCATGGTTTGGTTCATCAAACCTCTTGCCCCTATACCTCTCAACAGAATGACATTGTTGAACGCAAGAATCGTCATCTCTTGGATGTTGCTCGCAGCCTTCTGTTGCAAATGAACGTCTCTCGGTCCTATTGGGGTCATGTCGTTTTTCTCTCTTGTTATCTCATTAATCGGATACCCTCATCTGTTCTTTACGACAAGACTCCCTTTTCCGTTCTGTATCCCACGGCCAAGCCGTTTCCTTTACCTCATAAGGGTTTTGGGTGTACAGCGTTTGCTCACATACCTTCTCCTGATCGTGACAAACTTTCTCCCCGATCTGTTAAATGCATATTCCTTGGTTATTGTCCTACTAAGGACTATCGTTGTTTTGATCCTCTTCTACGCAAACAGTATGTTTCTGCGGATGTTACCTTTTTTGAAGATACACCGTATTTTTCTCCTGATTCTTCTCTCTTGCCTTTTGATGCTTCTTCAATCGTGTTTGTTGACTTGGAACCTCTGCCGGAACCCATTCTTTCTACACTTGTACCTGTTGAGCCGTCTCTTTCTCTCGACACTGATTCTTTGCACTTGGAGCCTGCTCTGTCTTCTTCCTTTCCTATATCTGATTCTTCTTCTCCTGTGCCGCTGCAACCAGCTCCCGGCCCAGTCCTCTCTTCTTTGGATGAGGCTGCTCCAGTGGACAGGTCCGATTTGGATCTTTTGATTGCTCTTCGGAAAGGTGTTCGCTCTTGCACTCAGCATCTTCTTTAGGTTGTGGTATCTTATGCTAAGCTCTCTCCTTTCTCTAGGAGCTTTGCTCTGGCTTTCTCGGCTCATGGTGTTTCTGCCTCATATCAAGATGCTCTTTCTATCTCTCATTGGAAGGCTGCTATGAATGAAGAGATGCGTACTCTTACTGAATGGGGTACATGGACTCTTGTTTGTCCTCCTCCAGGTGCTGATGTGGTTGGCTGTCGTTGGGTCTTTATTATTAAATTTCTCCCTGATGGCTCCATTAATCGATACAAGGCTCGGCTTGTTGCCAAATATTTTACACAGACTTATGAGGTGGATTTCTTTGATACTTTCTCTACTGTGTCAAGAATTACTATCATTTGTGTGCTCTTTTCAGTTGCCGTCAACCGAGACTGTGAAATGTCTCAGCTGGATGTAAATAATGTCTTTCTTTATGAAGATTTACAAGAAACTGTATATATGGAGCAACCTCCTGGGTATGCTGCTCAGGGGGAGTCTCAGGTCTGTAAGCTGCGAAAGGCAATCTATGGTCTTAAGCAAAGTCCCAGGGCCTGGTTTGAAAAGTTTAATGAGGTCATTTCGCTGTTGGGTTTGCTCGAAGTGCAGCGAATCACTCGTTATTTGTTCGTAAAACATCAGCTAGTCTTGTTATTCTTGTTGTTTATGTTGATGATTTTCTTCTCACAGGAGATGATAAAAAATGTATGGATATGACAAAGAAGGATCTTCTTAAGCATTTTGTCACTAAAGATATGAGAACTCCGAAGTATTTCTTGGGAATTGAAATATCTAGAAAGTCGGGATCTGTTGTTCTTTCACAGAAGAAATATGTCTTGTATCTCTTAAAAGAGACAAGTCTCCTTGGGGCTAAACCTGCTCGTTCTCCGATGTCGGTTGGAGATGACAAGTGTTGGAGTAAGCACTCACCTCTTCTTGAAGATGTCACCAGGTACACACGGCTTGTGGGGAAACTCATTTATCTCACAGTCACAAGACCGGATATTTGCTATGCAGTGGGAAAAATGAGTCAGTTTATGCAAGCTCCTAAGGAGTGTCATCTGCAGTCAGCTATAAAGATTCTGGAGTATGTGAAAGGTGCTCCAGGAAAAGGACTTCTATTTCAGAAGCGGGGTCACTTAAAGGTTGAGGCATATTCTGATGCGAGCTATGCAGATGATAAGGAAGATAGGAAGTCCACATCTGGGTTTTGTAGTTTTGTTGGTGGAAATTTGGTAAGCTGGAATAGTAAGAAACAAGCTGTTGTTTCCAGGTCAAGTGCAGAAGCTGAGTATAGGAGCATGACTCTAACTACTTGTGAGCTGAAATGGTTACAGACACTCATGTTTGATTTTAGAGAACGTTATGATCATCCTCTGCCAATGTTCTGCGACAACAAGACAGCCATATATATTTCAAGTAATCATGTCTTCCATGAGAGGACAAAGTATATTGAGGTTGATTGTCATTTCATTAGAGAGAAGATTTTGAAGAATCAGGCTTGCACTCCATTTGTTACCTCTGAGAGAGAACTAACTGATTTCTTCACCAAGACGGTAACTCCTTCTGAGGAGGTCTGTAGCAAGCTGAGCATGGTCGATATATATGCTACAGCTTGAGGGGGAGTGTTAAAGATTGGAGAGACCGGGAGGACTGGTGTCTAACCACATCGGTCTGATTATTCCAGCAGGCTTGCGGTCTAGTCCGGCGGTCTGGTGATAAACCTCGGTTTGTGGTCTGGTGGACAGCAGCAGTGGCGGTCTGGAGGTTAGTCGCAGCGGTCAGATTGGAGCAGCAGTGGTCTGGTCGTAAGCCGCGATGGCGCGCTGTTGGTTAGTCGTTGCGGGCTGAATGAAGCCGTAGCGGTCTGACAGAGAGTAGCGGCAGCAGTCAATCTAAGGGCCACAACAACAGTCAGGATAAAGCCGCAGCGGTCTAGTTGAGGCCGCGGTTGCAGTTCGATAGCTTGCGCAGATGAGGTCTGGTGGATAGCCGCAACTGCGGTCTGGTGTTTACCCGCAGTTGCGGTCAGGCGGTCTGTTCGTGCGGTCTACTCTGGGGGAATGCGACTTTGTAGTCGACTGTTTTTATTATTTGTATAGTTGGCGGTTTGACCATGTCAGACCGCATAGACCGCGCAGTTTGTATTTAGTCCCGCATCGTGTGTTATATTCTCTCACCTCCCCCGATTTCTATAAATAAGGGGGCATACCATGTAATCTTTATCTTTTTTGAGCAATAAAGTTTGCAATTTATTTAGCTTTTTGTACATTTTTCACAAACTTTCTTAAGATATTTGCATTTAGAAAAAGTGTTGATTAACACTATCACACATACTATAGGCTTATAATATTTTTTTATCAACTTATTCATTGAATGCTGCACATTATGATACATGGTTAGGGATATCGCATCAACATTCATATTTGTGATCAGAGATATCAATGGCTTTGTAGAAAAAGGTGAGATACCATGGAAAGATGAAAAATTCAGTAAATGTTTTCATTCTGCTACACTATACTTGATAGAATTTTCCTAAATTCCAACTAATCAAGCTAGAGTTCATGACCCGTGACCCCGTACGGCTCGCCAAAATGGTTAGTCTCAAACGCACAGGGTCTCGCCTCGACCAAAAGAGCAGCATGCAAGCCCAGCGGCAGGCACCCACAAGCACGTGCGCCCCAGAGCGTAGTAGCGCACGCCCCGGTATTATCGTGCTTGTCACCGCCATCATCGAAGGCCTTTCCCAAGCTGCTCGAACCGCCCAGGGGGCAAGGTCGTTATATTTCATAAATCTGTGATCTAAGAGACCGAAATCGGGAGTTCCTTATTGCCCGTTCAACATCCACAAGAGCGCAATTACTTGCGCATCTCCCAGGAAAACTATAAAAGAAGGGTCAAGCATTCATTTGAAAGGGAGATAAAAAAAAGAAGAGAGAGCTCTAAGGTTTTCCGGTGAAGACTTGTCACACTGCTCACACATGCGCTTCCCGCGTGTCTGTTCTGCTTTGTTGACTGCTCCAACAAACACTCCTTAGCACTTGGTTTTGCTCAAGACGGGACACCCATAAAGACTTGCAAAAGCGCGGTAGTATGTCACCCTCTAAGACACTAAGGCTTCGTTTTTTTTGGGGGGGTGGGGGGCTTATTTTCACCGGCCAAGAGGTTACGACTGTATGAATGCTGACCGGTGAAAATAAGTCCCCCCAAAAAGAGCCTAAGTCCTATACTCAGTTACAACCAGTGGATTTCGTCAGAACTTGGCCAGATCTCATGGTTTTTTTCCTTTCCAGGTTTTCCACGTAAAATTTTTGTTGTGTCGTTAGTTCTTCATTTTGACTGTTTGCGCGCTTAGCACACTCTCGAGCTAAGACGGCTACCACTTAAAACAATGAAATCATAACTGGTTTCACTAGATCTTGAGAAGGATTCTTCAACTCTTACAAGGTAACAGAAAGATGGAGGAGTTTGTTTACATCAATTAAGTAGAGAAACACCTACTTCAGCAACTTCTAATCACTAACAGGCGCAAATGCATCTAATGGTAAATGGGTTGACATTATGGCTGCTGGTTGTAAAATTATTTTAAAAATCTCCCATGACTGCACCACCACCAACCTATATCATCAATACACCTCCAAAACAATAAAAACAGCTGCACACAGAATCACATCAAAAACCAATCCTGAGCTAGCGAATTCAACGCCAAGTACTATGCGTCATTCACAAAATTAAGAACTAAGAGAAAGGAACTTTGAACCAGAACGCGGATCGCATAAGGGTACATAGTGCAGAAAGAGAAAGATTACTCAAAAACGAAATCGAACCTTGGTGGCAGGAGGCACGGATCTGGGGCCCCTCTCGAGGTTACTGATCAATAGAAGCAGCAGCAGCAGCAGCAGCACGAAGCAGGGTACCAGGAGCATCCGGCGCTCCAAGAACCATCTCCTCCTAGCTGGCCGGCGAAAGTCGAAGGCCCTCTTCCTCATCTCCGGCCGAGGCGATCCCCTCCGCTGCGGCGCATCTCCGGATCGAATGACTGCGAGTCTGTCAGAATGTCTACAGACTGGGAAGGAGATGAGTTACTATTGAGAGCTAGGTATTAGAGATCGCGAGCCTGAATCTATAATAATGGTTCTCTTCTTCTTCTTCTTCTCCCCGCTTGATTCTCTCTTCTGTAACCTCTCTCCCTCTTTTTGTTCTCTTTCTTTTTGTTCTCTTTCTAGAGAGGCGGTAATGTGAGGGCAAGCCAAAAACAAAATGTCCTTTCGCCGTAGAATGTATGTATTAAGGCTCTGTTTGGCGCAGCTGCAGCGACTGCAGAAGCAGTGGTGAGAAGCAGTGGTGGAATAATCAGCTGTTTTGGCAGAGTGGTGCCAGAATCTGTGAAACTGTTTGGGATGAACAGCTTTTGCAGAGCTGTTTCAAACAGAGAAGCTGTTTAATCTGTTTGGCAAAACAGTTGTGCGGTGCCACAGTTCATTTTTTTGAACTTAAACATAGTAAACAATAACATTTAAAAACAGTTAAATTTAATGCATTCTAAGTGTCCATTAACCAAATTGAAAAAAACAACTGTTTCAAAAACGATTATTCCAGTCATGAAAATCATAAACGTGTTCTGCCCATGCTGATGAAACATATCCCTCGATCATCGTTCGTTAACTGCACACCAAAAAATACATGTAATTAATGATCGTTTAATATATGTTTATAAATGAAAAAGTCATTATGGTGTATACCTGTGATACTCCGTTAGTTGATCTGCAATGTAGTCCCTAATATTTGTCATTTCTGCAGCTCCCGTTCCCTCGAATGAGCTTGGTGTTGTGTTTGGATTTGAATCGATAATTCTTGGACGATTGTTTGGCCGCAACTCATATGCCTCTGGATGAATAAAGATTTCATTTCCGTCACATACATCAAACTCTGGATCAGCCCTCGATGGATGTCTTCTTATAAAGTTGTGGAGCGACATCGTAACGACGACGACAACACACTGCTTCGAGAATTCAAAATGAGGCATTTTGCTAAGTATGGGCCACTTTTTCTTCCATACACCAAAGCTCCTCTCGATGACACTACGCAGCGATGAGTGTGCTTTATTAAATATTTCACGTCGTCCTTCAATTGGCCTATTTCCCCGAGCAAAGTCCGGCAAGTGATATCTCGTTTCCGGAAAAGGTTTGAGGAGCCCCTTCTCCAATGGGTAACCAGCATCGACGAGATAATATTTACCTTTAGTACCAAAAAAGATTTTAAACATTTGAAGATATGATTAATAAATTAACTTAACGTAAAAGCTCGTGGTACATACCTTCCGGTGGAAAAGGAAATTTACTTAGCGGATCTCGTACTGCACGATGATATATGCGTGTGTCATGTGCAGACCCTTCCCATCCAGGTACAACATATGTAAAACACATATTGAAATCGCAGACGGCCATTACGTTTTGAGTCGTGCTTCCATGACGACCAATATAAGGAACTTGATTTTCAACAGATATTCGTGCATCAACATGTGTACCGTCAATTGCACCGATACAATCTTTAAAAAATGGCATATATCTATCATCATTTTGTATGTGCGCTGGAGTTGTACGAAAATGGGGATCAATCGGAGCAATGTTATGCATGGACAAACTTGTCAGAGCTTCTAGACCGATCATAAACAACCGACTCAATGTCTCCGTGGAATGTTGGAATCTTTCACCAGATTTTCTGAAAGTTTCATTATGCCCCAATATATAAATCGTTATTGCCAAAACCTCGCTTGACTGTGTCCGTTGTGTTCCTCGTAAACCGTGACTTTGTTCCAACAATGCTAGCAAGTCAAAGAAAATGACCTTAGTCATTCGGAACATATTGTGAAAACGTCCAGGATGTCCTTCAAATAACTCTCTAAAGCCATTTATGTCCGGTTTGAGATGATGTCATGCACGGTGTTTTATCACAAAACAACGTGACATAATCACTAATTAAACATGCAGTGGTGTTAACAAGTTTCACATATGCGGTGCAATCTTGTTGACGAGTTGCACAGTAATTCACCACCAACTCTTCGTCATCGTCTATATTATCTTCTCTATCATCGTCTATGTTTGACATTATATTGACCTACAAATATGACACAACAGTCAGTATAATAATTGAACATACATTACTGCATAAGAAATAATAATAACAATAATTATGTTCGTAACAGTCACGAAAAGCACTGCATAAGAGATGTTTCGAACAGTAAATAAGTTCCACATACAAAATCATAAACAACATATAAGAGAAATCATAAACAACATATAAGGGAAATCATAAATGTGAATTCATGTAGTGGGTCTTCAGCCATTCCACCCTCCTATCCTCTGGGATGCTCAGGAATGTCACTCGATTCACGGGTGTTTGAAAATGAACTGTAGCAAAATGATACAGCAACCGGTCCTCAAAGATTTCTGGGTACTTCTCCAATTCTTGAATCGCCTCTCGCAGCAGATATATACTAGGGGGAATAATTGGTGCTGTAACGCGCTGCATAATTGCTTCTGAGGAGGAGAATAACTTTTCCACATGTGCCAACATAATCTGTTTTGTCCCCATTTCATGTCTCTTCCCCTTTCGTTTTCGTTTTGAAGCTGCACCACTTTGAGAACTCTGCCCAGGTGTAGTCGAGTCAAGATCTTCATTCGCAAAGTCTGTGTATTATTGCTCTCATTGATGTGATCTTCAGCTTCTTCGGATAAGGTGTTTGCATGCGAAAAAATTCCTGGAAGTTCTCCAGAAGAAGGCATCCATACATTTTCTCCCGTCGCCACAACCAGACTGAACATTTTGTCTAGTTTTTCCTCAAGCTCGGGCGCTATTCCACCAAAACGAAATTTCTTCGCATTGGGAATCATCTACAAAATAAAAGGAGCTTCAAATTAAATGCACATTCTAATCACATGTTCATTATTAAAATAAGAAAATTATATATATAAATCTAACCTCAATACGTTCTTTCCACCAATCATCGGACGCGTCAATTGTCCGCTTAGTGGGATTCCAACCAAGACCGGTCTCACCTCTTTTGAGTTCACGCCATAATTTCCAATCACGCTTCAGTTGATCCCATTTGTTTTTCATTTGTGCCCGACTGTACTCCAAACCTGTGCGCTCCTTGAAGTTTTTCACCAAATTGCACCAGCCTTCCTTATTGAAATGGGTGGTAGGTCTATTCCCTAAATCTATCTCTCGGCTACAAAGATCACAAAAAAGCAAAACATGCGATGTCTCCCAATTTGCAGAAATTCCACCTTCCGTTGATTTACCCATCTATGCAAAAAAATAAAATTAATGCAAACACACACACAGGTAAACCCAATTATACAAACACACACACATTCCCAATCACCACAAACACACACACACACATAAACACACATACACAAAACACACATTCAAACATACACACACACACACAATTCAAAAAAATACACACACACATGCATGCACAAACATACACAAACATACACACACAACAATTCAAAAAAAATACACACACACATTCCCAAACATACAAACATTCCCATCCATACAAACACACACACACACCCTAAACACACACAAACACACACATTCAAACATACGCACACACAAGTATACACAAAAACACACACAATTATACACAAACACACACACACACATTCCCAATCACCACAAACACACACACACATAAACACACACACACACAAAACACACATTCAAACATACACACACACACACAATTCAAAAAAATACACACACACATGCATGCACAAACATACACAAACATACACACACACAATTCAAAAAAAATACACACACACATTCCCAAACATACAAAACATTCCCATCCATACAAACACACACACACACCCTAAACACACACAAACACACACATTCAAACATACACACACACAAGTATACACAAAACACACACAATTATACACAAACACAACACACACACATTCCCAATCACCACAAACACACACACACATAACACACACACACACACAAAAACACACATTCAAACATACACACACACACACAATTCAAAAAAATACACACACACATGCATGCATTCATACACACAAACACACACATACACAAACATACACACACAACAATTCAAAAAAAATACACACACACATTCCCAAACATACAAACATTCCCATCCATACAAACACACACACACACCCTAAACACACACAAACACACACATTCAAACATACACACACAAAAGAATACACAAAAACACACACAATTATACACAAACACACACACACATTCCCAATCACCACAAACACACACACACACATAAACACACACAAACAAACAAAACACACATTCAAACATACACACACACACAACAATTCAAAAAAATACACACACACATGCATGCATTCATACACACAAACACACACATACACAAACATACACACACATAAACACACACACATAAACACACACACACATTCCCAAACATACAAACATTCCCATCCATACAAACACACACACACACCCTAAACACACACAAACACACACATTCAAAACATACACACACACAAGTATACACAAAAACACACAATTATACACAAACACACACACACACATTCCCAATCACCACAAACACACACACACATAAACACACACACACACAAAACACACATTCAAACATACACACACACACACAATTCAAAAAAATACACACACACATGCATGCATTCATACACACAAACACACACATACACAAACATACACACACAACAATTCAAAAAAAATACACACACACATTCCCAAACATACAAACATTCCCATCCATACAAACACACACACACACCCTAAAACACACACAAACACACACATTCAAACATACACACACACAAGTATACACAAAAACACACACAATTATACACAAACACACACACACACATTCCCAATCACCACAAACACACACACACATAAACACACACACACACAAAACACACATTCAAACATACACACACACACACAATTCAAAAAAATACACACACACATGCATGCATTCATACACACAAACACACACATACACAAACATACACACACAACAATTCAAAAAAAAATACACACACACATTCCCAAACATACAAACATTCTCATCCATACAAACACACACACACACCCTAAACACACACAAACACACACATTCAAACATACACACAACACAATTATACACAAAAACACACACAATTATACACAAACACACACACACACATTCCCAATCACCACAAACACACACACACATAAACACACACATACACAAAACACACATTCAAACATACACACACACACACAATTCAAAAAAATACACACACACATGCATGCATTCATACACACAAACACACACATACCAGCGGTAAGCAGGCGAGCAGAAATGGGAAAATGGTAAGCAGGCGAGCTCGGCGTGGAGGCGAGCGAAATCGGAGAAGAGCCGGAATCGGGAAATCGGAGGCGAGCAGAAATCGGGAAACGGTAAGCAGGCGAGCTCGGCGTGGAGGCGAGCGGAAATCGGGAAATCGGGAAATCGGAGGCGAGCGGAAATCGGGAAAATCGGGAAGCAGAGCCGGGAAAGAAAGCCTTACCAGCGGTGGAAGAGGAGCTATTCGACGGCGTGGAGGCGAGCTCGGCGTCCAGGCTGGAAGATGAATCGGGGAGAAAGAAGAATCGCCGCACCTTCTGTGGATGTGAATCGCGCAGATTCCGCGATTCCAGGGTCGTGAAAATTTTTCACGACTCTGGAACGCCCTAAATTGACGACTGCACAGCGGGGGCGACTCCAAACGTGGGCTCTCTACAGTTTGTTTGGCGCGGCTTATTGAAAAACAGCAGCAGACTGCCAAAAACAAAATGCCTTTCGCCAAATATATGTAGCTTAAATGGATTGAGCGTTCAGGAACGCCTCTGCTACCGTTGTGCCAAACGGAACCGTAGTTGCGCTGTTTGGTGAAATTGTGTTTTTGATGTCGTGACGAACGTGCTATGAAGTTGTGGTGATGTTGGAGTCAATTCTACAACATAAAAAATAAAACTTTAACATTACTCATCTCAAATATCATTCTTCTATTCCTTTATATCATAAATCAACTCCACAAATGTGGAAATCCAAAGAGAAAACACTGTGACAGGTCAAAAATATCAAAAAATCGTAACCGAGATCTGAGAAGAAATATTTCTATGAAATGGTTTTTGAAATAGTTTTTGATAACGAATTCTGAAATCATTTGTGAAATAATATTCTTAAAGAGTTAAATCAGTTTTTTTAAATGAAAACCTGTATTTTTAGTATGTGGCGGCAGGGGGAGCCACAGTAGGTGTGCAAATAAAGCCATGCGGGCCCAAATCCGGTTTTGTGCCCCTGGGCCCAGGATTTTTTGGTGTCAGGCCTAGGCCGGGCCCTCCTTAAACCGAGCCCAAACAAGACCCGGGCCGCACTAATAAAAAAAGGCCTGCCTGAGCCACAAAATCGGACCCAGGCAGTCCCAAAACAAGTTGGGCATAGCCGTCCAACAATAAATTGCTAGGTGGTGTGCCCCACATTAAATTGTTGGGTGTGCACCCAGCTTTAAATATTGCTGGGCAGCACGCCTAGCATTAAATAGTCGGGCGCTGGCCCAGCAATTTAATGATGCGCGATGCCCAGTAAATGCCTAATAAAACGGGCTTTCAGGCCCGGAAAGCCCTAGGCCCTGTCGGGCCAAGCACCAGGCCAACCCCTGGCAAATAAGGGGGTTAGTAAGCCCCCTTAGGCCTGGCCTGGGCTTGGCCCGGGCCTAACCAGACCCAGGTTTAATCGGGCTAAGACTTGGGCAGACCCGGGCCGAGCAACCGAACTCGGGCCAAATTTGCACCTCTGAGCCATAACCCGAAAATATACCAAAATTGTGTTTTTCTGTGACAGTGTTTCTCACCCGCCACGACAAACCTCAAAATAAGTGCAGTGACGTTTATTTAAAAACACCACCACACATAAAACATCGTCTCAAACCGGGTCTAAGAGCTCCTTCAATATTATACGAGTGACAGACCAGGGGCTTCGCCACTATGGCCAACCTGATAGTATTCTAACTGTGATAGTGCATGGGGGCCTCCAGTGTATTGCGCAATATTGTTTCGGTCATGACATCGCCCCGCCGCTCGCAAACTACCGAGGTTATACTCCTCCCGTCGCTTATTTTTGCCGTGTGCACGGAGATTTGCGCCGAAGAAAGCTCAATTTGTATTGTATGTAAGGGACTTCACTTATATGAGAGCATATTTTTTAAAAATGAAAGGAAATTTTTTTTAAAAAAAAATGAATTTTTAATAAAGAAAAATTAAATTAAAAATGAATGTTTAAATAAAGTATGTTTTTACCTATAGATAATAATACTGACAATTAATATTTATTAATTATATTGGATGTATTTAAATTTTGATGACAAATTATAAAACGCACATTAAATTTCTTATAAAAATGACATTTCATATTGTTGCGGGTCACCCAATTTCTTTTCGCTTTGAAGAATCGGATCGTCTTATCTCGAAATTGGATTGGGCGTGCCAACAGTAAATGAAAATCAGCAGCAAAAGACAAAAGACTTTTTTTTGACGTGGAAAAGTCATAAAGGGTGAAAAATCACATGATTGGATGTGTATCGGGCCAAAATCCACTATTTCGCTTGATATTACAAGAGTTGAGACAATTCCTTGGAGGGTTACGGTCCACCTCTCCGTTACAAATGTGAAATATGAAAACAATGAAGAAACACCAAGTCCTCGGAGCTTCAATGAAAGCGTTCCGGTGATGAAAGTCGCTAAGTGCTCGGAGACTCGATGGAAGCATTGTTGTTGAGCCGAAGCCTTGATGACAGCGCTCCTTTGGAGAAGGAAAAAACAACATCCTTGAACTCTTGAAATGCCTTAGTGCTAGAGAGGGAGCAGAAAGAATTCCGAGCGAAAGAATGATGTAAGTCCCCCATTCTCGCCGGAAAACCTCAGAGTTTTCTAGCCAATGGAGTTGATTGTCTTCAAATGAAGGCTTGAGGGGTTTTTTATAGTTTTCTGAAGGGATACACTAGTAATTGCGCTGATGCTGAATTTGTGCTCACGAAAGGCGTCGTTCCGTTTCGGTCATTTGAATCACCAATTTTATCAAAATACAAAAGTATCCCCTGGGCGGTCCGGGCAAGGTGCCCGATGGCAGAGGCGGCCGGCAGCAGGAGACACCGGCGGCGGGGGCGGCCGGCGAGGAGAGACACCGGCAGCGGGGGCGGCCGCCAGCATGCACACGCGCTCAAGGAATGCGGGCGCGCGTGGGGGGCGAGCGTGCTGCGCAGCCGCGCACGGGCATAGGAAGCGAGCGCAGGGGGGTGCGCGCCTGCGCAGTGCATATGCTTGAGCGCTACACGTGCGCAGGTGCATTGCTCGGGCGTCCATGCTTCGTTCTGCCCCGTCTTTCGGAGTGATTTCAGGTCTTTAGGTGAGTGCGACTAGATCCGCATGACTCATTCAGACGGGTTGTCTTCCCTTCGTGTTTTAAATCAAAATCTTCTCGGTTTAACTTAGAAAATTCAGGGGGAACCCCATTACATATATATAACTAGTGAAAAATATAACTTTGTTGCGGATCACTTGAGGCTCTGATTGACCGGACTAAATTGAACCGTCTTAGCTTGAGAGTGATCGAGCGCGCGAACAGTCACAGAAAAAAGGTAAGCTCACATGACAATTTTTTAACATGAAAAACTCGTCAATTGGTTGAAAGAACACGTGTCTGAATATGCGTCGACCAAACATTCATTATTTGTTGGTTGTTGTACAGAGCTTTTAAGAGAATCGAGGATGATAGACCGACTCTCGTTATATTTATCGGAGAAAGAGAGAAAGCAGGGCTCGAAGGGTGATAGGTCACCGCTCACAGAGCTGTATTTCTTTGTATATTGTGTGAAGTGATGTGCTCATCGCTCTGGATATCCCTGCGGGGAGGCCGCCCAAACCAGGTGGCCAAAGGGCAGCCTAATTTCGGGCGGCCCTACCCCTAGCGGAGTGCCGGGAGAACCCGGCGGCAAGACTGCTGCCCGGTTAGGGTAGCGAGGGGCTGGCCGAGACGGGGGGTAGAACTGCCGCCCGGGTTGGGCGGCGAGGGGGCCGCGCCCTTACCGAGGGCGCCGACAAAGGCCGTTCGGCCGGGAGGCTGAGGAACCGCCGAATCGGGCAGTTGGGTCGTGGCAGTTTGCCTCCGCGACTGCCTCGTTAGTGGGGGAGGTCGATCCCACGCATGAGGGTGCACTTAGCAGCTTTTAAAGCATAAATATGCGACCATATCAAACTTCTTATAACATGATTTTATAAACTAATATTTGTTTAAAGGAATAATAATGCGGTAACATGTCTTAATGTTCTATAATTCTAGCATGGCATCATATTATTTGCATCTCTAGACATCCCAATATTAGCATGTGAATGATATAGGCAGCAAATATGCACCGGCCGCCCACACATCACAGTCTACTGTGAAATGCGGGGTTTGGAAATCCCGCGATCACGCGGCGGGGCGGTGCCCAGCCACACAAAACTGTGGGATTTCCGCGGAAATCAAACGCGTCGCAGTTCAGCGGCGCGAGGATTTCTTCGGAAGCCCCGCCAAACAAAGTCATAGTGGGCACCCAAGTTGGGTTGGCAAATAGTGGCTCTGTTTGGCGTGGTTGTGACGACCATGAACACTGTGGTTATGGATCTTTGCAGGGGCGGATCCAAGGGGGTCAAGCTGCCCCCCCCCCCCCCCCCCCACACACACACACACAAATTTTTTTTATTTCAGTGGCTCACACGGCATAGACGCATAGCACGACCTAAATCCAGATAGGGATTTTGCGCAGCCGGCCCCCGTAAGTCCGCAATCGCAATCCGGCGATTCGGCCTCGTCGTCGTCGCGACTCGTCGGCCTTCGACGAGTGTTTCCCTGTTCGTTCCATCATTTGCGCCCGCCGCAGACTCCTCGCTAGTCGATGTTGCCCGCTAGGGCTCAACCGCAACCCCAGCGAGTGTTTCCCTGTTTGTTCCGTCGTTCGTGCCCGACGCAGACCCAGGTCTTACACTACTCCTATTCTTCTTCTTCTTGATCTTTCTCCTCCCACTGGATTTCTTGTTGATGTCTATGCATTTGCCTGTTTTTGCAATTTGCATCCTGCCACAAGCGACGAAAATGTTCCGCCTGTGACGATCTAATAATAACGTGACAAAATTTTAAGATGTTATTTCTCCCCAATGCTGAATAACAAAAGACAGTACAAATGTTTCGAGATTTTTCGCGCATTTTCCTTTTCATTTTATTGGTTGAGTTTGCTTAGTAATGCATTATTTTTTTTAGGTGTGTCAATAGCTAATTTTATATGTTGTGAGCTACCATTAGTGTTTGTGTTACTATTAGCAATAGAATTTTAGCTTATATGAATTAAAGTGTGTAATGGTTTATATTTTAGTTAAGTGTGTTAGCTAGTTGGTTTGTGTTCTGACACTTGGCTAAGAAATGTGCTGACTGATGAGTTGGCTGAGTTGGGTTTGGGTTGAGTGGTGTGTTGGCAGCATTTTAGCCTTTGTTGGTTGTTATATTATTGTGGTGGCAGCTGAAATAGATTAGAGATAACCATATGACACTTGGTTGTTGGTTTGGTTGGGATAAGTGACACCTATTTGAGTTAGCAAATTCATTTTGGTCTCTTGATACCTCTTCACCGCCTATGATGCACTTTAAATACTTGATGGATTCCCTCCTCATCTCCCATTTTCGGCTGCTCTTCCTCTCCTCTGCTGAGCCTTACTGCACTACTACCCCAAAACTGTTATTCCCTGCTGCCCGAGCTGTTGCTCCCTGCTGTCCTAGCTGATGCTTCTGTTTCTCTTCCACTGTAGGAAGGCTGTCTTTATGCTGAATTTTTATGGGCTGTTTAATGGTTGTTTTGGTAGCTGTCTGGTGACTCTTTTTCATACTGATTTCGGGCCGCCTAGTCCCTGTTTTCGTGCTATTTTGTTTTAAGCTGATGTATGATTGTTTTTATATAGATGTTTAGCTCATTTTTTGTACCTTGTTGGACAACACTTTTAAGAGGACGGGAAGTCCATTTGGGGGGCTGGTTTTAGCCCATTTCAAAGCATATCTATAGCTGTCCGGCAAAGTATAAAATCAGATTTTGGTCTTTGTAAATTTAATTGAGATTTCCGGTTTACCGTTTTTGGTTCTCGATGTTTAGCGAATCTTTCTAAATCTTTTATGTTTATGCTACGAGTAAAACGAGACGTAGACCAAATTAAGATGCATATTATTTCAGTGGTTTCCAAAGCCCAGAGCCTCGAGGATGGCGTCCCTTGATAAGTATGACATTAATGCGGAAAGGGATACACATAATGACAAATAAAGAGTGAGTATTTTATTTCTTGAAATTATGGATATACAATTATTTTTCAGTATCTAATTTATCTTCTTTTAAAGAAACTGCCTGTGCATATGAGTTTCGACTCGATGATATATCACTAAATAAATAAAAGTGGACGAGGGGACAAATAAGCGATACAGATTTCTGAGGGTATCAATTTTATTCAAAACTCATGTTTATGCGATAAGATAAAATTTATTTAAAACTATGTATTGGGAAATACGAAGGATTCGAATCCGATGATGTGGAGGCATCTACTGATGGATTCACCAGTATG
Organism: Platanthera guangdongensis; assembly: GCA_039583875.1. Taxonomy (NCBI): domain Eukaryota; kingdom Viridiplantae; phylum Streptophyta; class Magnoliopsida; order Asparagales; family Orchidaceae; genus Platanthera; species Platanthera guangdongensis. The sequence goes on along the minus strand of CM077160.1, from coordinate 159,490,329 downwards.
GGTGAACCTACAATTATGCCCTTCGGGGTGTGGCCAATTCAAGTTGCGTACCTAAGTATTCTCATAATATGAACCTAAAAGGTGAGACTTTAGCGAATTTCAAATTGCATATTTCAGTAATTACGATTTAAATGTACTGTAAGCATATTCATATACTCCATTTGTTCCATGTATAACTGTTTCACGAGATTTCTCTCTCACATATTCATATTTTTATGACTAACCCTCGGTGGATCCAAATTTTTTTAGGCAACAGGTGTGACTCCAAGTGCACGGCGGAGGTTCGCGTCTGAAGAATTAGATCAGGTATGGTTAAATGTCTACAAAAGAATTGAAGAAGGTTCTGAAAGTCATAGACTACTCTGCACAGAAAGTTATTATAAAATTTTAACAGACTTAGAATAAGCGACTGTATAATAGTTGTAAATAAATAAAATAATTGATTAAAAAGTTCTTTGTTGTATTTTTTCGTACTGTGTTTTTTTTCCTACGATCCATTATTGAAATCAATGTCGATCATTTTGGGAAGCCCGTAAAAAGGGTTTTCACAATTGGTATCAGAGGGAGATTTATTTTCAATATATGTGGTCGTAGACAGTACAAAAATATAACACAAAATTTAATATGTAACACGATTAAATAAACTTCGTTTATAGGAACCCGTCCAAGTTTATTCTAGTTGCCGCAGTCAACGTCGTCAGGAGAATCAAGAAGATCAGGACCATCAAGCAGCCACCAGGTCCGAGGGAAGTGACAACGGGCATCAAAACCATCGGCGTCCTTCGGATTTCCTGCTATCATTAGCAACAGCTTTTAAGTTAGTTTTCCCGACGTTAGCTGCTTCAGGACCCACACTTCCCTAAGAGAATCCTAATCCACCACATCAACTGCATCAACACTCAATGAACCCTCCTCCAAATCTCCCTCCAGGAGTTGAAGCTTTGACACTCCAATAACGTCAAATGGACTATGATCTTAAACAGTTTATGGAGTTAAAACCACCGACTTTCGTGGGACGCTTGTCTCCCTTGGAAACAGAAGATTGGATGCTCCGCATCGAAACCATCTTCCAGGTCATGTGTTGCCTAGAGGATCGAAAAGTTGAACTCGCGTCATTTTTACTTGAAGGCGCGGCAAAGCGTTGGTTGAACAACTTAGTCGCTACAAAGTTCGCCAGACGTGGAGTTGTGACATAGGAAAATTTTCTTCAGTAATTCACTAACTGATTCGTACCCCGATCAGAAAAATGAGTCTTGCACTATCAATTCTTACGACTCATCCAGGGATCAAGCCGGTATTGCATTACGAGACAGAATTCTCCAAGTTGGCATATTATGTCAATTCTCTTGTGGCTACCGAGGTTGATCGTTGTCAAGAGTTGCAACAAGGACTGCAGGACGACATCCGCAATCTACTCGTACCCATGGATATTCTGGAATATGGAAAGTTGGTCGTGCGAGCGCGATTAGTGGAGATCGATCAAGGCAAAAAGCAGAAATTTCAAGATAGTGGGAAGAGAAAAGTCACGGAAATCCCAACTCAAAGTGAAGTACAAGGCAATGATGTCAAATCAATCCAGAATGGTCCGTCAACCAATAGCGAGTCTCAAGCAACCACGACGAAATGTGCTAAGTGTGACAGATATCATCGAGGAGAATGCTTTATTGGCGCTTGTTATTACTGTCATGAGCCGGGACACACAGAGAAATTGTCAAAGCTTCGGAATAAGGAAATCAATTCACAACCTCTTCTACAGTGGCAATTATATCAAATACTTGCTGAATCATTCACATCAGCACTATCACCAGCACTTGCACCTATAGCTGCTCCCGCTCCTGTCCACACTTCAGCTCCTCCTGAAGTACCAGAAGAGCGTTTAATTATGTCGCGAGCCTTTAATTTTGAACCTTATCGAAAAAAATAAATTGTAATAACTATTTTTGTTTATGTATATTTGTAAATTAATAAATAGTTGTCTTCTATCAAACTTTTATTTTTGAGAACGAAAACTCTGTTAAAGAGGGAAGAATTGTGACGACATAAAAATAACGTGATGAAATTTTAAGATGTTATTTCTCCCCGTTGATAAATAACAAAAGGTAGTACGAATTTTTCGAGAATTTTAGCGCATTTTCTTTTTCATTTTATTGGTTGAGTTTACTTAGTAATGCTTTAGTTTTATATTTTTTAAGTGTGCCAATAGCTAAATTTATATGTTGTGGGCTACCATTAGTGTTTGAGATACTATTAGCAATAACATTTTGGCTTGTATGAATTAAGGTGTGTAATGATTTATATTTTAGTTAAGTGTGTTGGTTGGTTTGTGTTTTGACACTTGACTAATAAATGTGTTGGCTGATGAGGTGATTGAGTTGGGCATGGGTTGAGTGATGTGTTGGCAACATTTTATCATTTGTTCGTTGTTGTACTATTGTGGTGGCAGCTGGAATAGATTAGAGAGCCATATAACACTTGATTGTTGGTTTGGTTGGGATAAGTGACACCTATTTGAGTTAACAAATTCATTTTGGTATCTTGTTGTCTCTTCACCGCCTTTGCTGCACTTTAAATACCTGATGGATTCCCTCCTCATCTCCAATTTACGACTGCTCTTCCTCTCCTCTGCTGCATCTTGCTGTACTGCTGCCCCCAAACTGCTATTCCCTGCTGCCTGAGCTGCTGCTCCCTGTTATTCTAACTGTTGCTTAGCTGTACCTCTACCGTTGGTTTTAAGAACTGCTTCTTTTTCTCTTCCGCTGTAAGAATGATGTTTTTATGCTGAATTTTTATGGATTGTTTAGTCGCTGATTTGGTAGCTGTCTAGTGACTATTTTTCGTACTGATTTCGGGCCGCCTAGCCACTGTTTTCGTGCTATTTTGTTTTAAGTTGCTATATGGTTGTTTTTATATGAATATTTAGCTCAGTTTTTATACCTTGTTGGACAACACTTTTAAGAGGACAGGAAGTCCATTTGGGGGCTGGTTTTAGCTCATTTCAATGCATATTTATAGCCGTGCGACAAAGTATAAAATCAGATTTTGGTCTTTGTAAATTTAACTAAGATTTTTAGTTTAACATTTCTGGTTCTCGATGTTTAGCGAATCTTTCTAAATCTTTTACACTTTATGCTATAAATAAAACGAGACACAACCCAAATTAAGATGCATATTATTTCAGTGGTTTCCAAAGCCCGGAACCTTAAGGATGGCGTCCCGTGATAACCGTGGCATTCATGCGGAAAAAGATACGGATAAAAGCAATGAAAGAGTGAGAATTTTATTTATAGAAATTATGAATATCCAATTATTTTGCAGTATCTAATTTATCATCTTTTAAAGAAACTATCTGTGCATATGAGTTTTGACTCGATGATATATAACTAAATAAATAAAAGTGGGCGAGGGGACAATTAAGCGATACAAATTTCTGAGGGGATCAGTTTTATTCAAAACTCCTATTTATACGACAAGTTAATTTTTTTTAAAAACTTTGCATATGGAAATACAAAGGATTCGAATCCGATGATGTGAAGGCATCTACTGATGGATTCATCAGTATGAGTGAGCCTACAATTACGCCCTTCGGGGGTGTGACCAGTTCAAGTTGCATACCTAAGTATTTCTCGTAATATGAAACTAAAGGGGGGACTTCAGCGAATTTCAAGTTGCATATTTCAGTAATTACGATTTAAATGTACTGTAAGCAGATTGATATACTGCCTTTGTTGCATGTATAACCGTTTCATGAGATTTCTATCTCACATAGTCATATTTTTATGACTAACACTCAGTAGATCCAATTTTTTATGCAATAAGTGTGACTCCACGTGCACAACAGAGGTTCACACCTGAAGAATTAGATCAGATATGGTTAAATGTCTACAAAGGAATCAAAGAAGGTTCAGAAAGTCATAAGCTACTATGTACAAAAAGTTATTGTAAATTTTTAACAGACTTGGAATAAGCGACTGTATGATAACTGTAAATAAATAAATAATGGATTAAAAAGTTCTGTGTTGCATTTTTTTCGTACTGTGTTTTTCTTTCCTATGATCCATTATTGAAATCAAAGCCGATCATTTTGGGAAGCCCGAAAAAAGGCTCTTCATGTCGCCTAGGCCGTAGATAGTTAAACTACTCCTTTTGATAATTTTCTAGATCTACGGTTATCAAATTAAGTTAATCATTGACAAGAGCTCCATTTTGAACTATCTGCATGAAGCTGTAAGCACATCTTCACCATTTCAGAATGGTTCTAAGGTCTCCCAACTTCTAAAAAACTTCTTTTTTTTCTTCAATTATGTAAATATTATCATATCATTCAAGATGCTTGTCGGTTTTTTCATACAAGTAAACTAAAGATGTCCTATTTGTTTCATCTTAGCACAAGTAATTTAGTCTTTTTTCTAAGAAATGTTGTAGTAGTATATAAATGAAGAAGACAACAGACATCACTTGGATTATGTTATTTAGTTTTACTAGTTTAGAATTGAGTAAGATTGTTGTTATTATATAGTTAGTATAATGAAAAGAATAAGTTGATTGTTTTCATGATTAATCTGTGCATGCTTTCCCTATTTCACTTTTAGTTATTTTTGTTGCGTGTTCATTTTGAATCCTCTGAATTTATGCTTAATTTATATTCATTGTTCTTCTTCAATCTTCTGAGATATCTATCATTATTCTCCATGATAGAAACTTGTGGTTTTAGAAAAGAAACTCGCACAACTAGCATTAAAGCTAAAGCATCTACATTGCTTAAATTGATGGTTCTGTGATTTGTGAATCTCTTTTGCTTGTGTGCAGAACATGCATGTTCTAAGTTCACATTAGAACTCTAACCCGAACAATCCTGCCAGTGACAGCGCCTTTACCATCTCAGTTCTCCCACTGTAAGTTATTTTCTCTTCGAGACTTCGATTAAGGCTAGTAATTTATGGATTTGCTTTAGAGATTAGTGGTTGTCTGGTTGATCAAAAAATCTACTCTGAAATTAAATTAGGTTATCATTTTCTTTTAATTTAATGTGCATTATATTATTGTTTCAATATAGGTTAATATGAAGAAGTTGAAAACTATTAACTCATTTTTCAATAAAAAGTCGTCAACGGAAGCTGAAAACTATTTTCACCTGCAATTATTGATTCTCCTTTAGCAAATATTGGTTCATCTTTGGTTGAGAAGCTTCCACTCGTTTTTGAGCGTGATCCTGGGTTGCGATGTCAAATTTGGAAATATCACATAGATTAACAAGATGAAATGCGTCAAGCTTATGTTAAAGCGAGATCTTATCAGCACAAACTTCAAGAGTATCCTTCCTCAGCATCAGGTGAACATAATAGAAGATTTCAAGAGTCTTGGTTTGAGAAATTCTCATGGTCTGAGTATTCTCCTGCAAAAGATGTTGCATTTTGTTTATCGTGTTTTGTTTTCACTAAACAACCTAGTCGTCGTTGTGGATCAAGTACGTTTACTATTGAAGGGTTTCAAAACTGGAAGAAAGTAATTGGAAAAAATTGTGTAGATTTAATGGTTCAATCTCAATACATTGATGAAGTGATGGAAAAACAAACATCTCAACAAATCACAATGAATCGGTTGCGGATTGGAACTTCAATTGATGTCTTGCGCTATTGTGCATTTCAAGGACTCGTATTTCGGGGCCATGATGAAAGTGCAGATTCTATTAATCGGGGTAATTTCGTTGAAGTGATTAAATTGCTTAGGAATGCAAAGAAGTTGATGAAATTGTCTTAGAAAAAGCCCCAGAAAAAGCTATATACATCTCACCAAATATTCAGAAGGAGCTTTTATCCATTATGTCAAGAATGGTGCAAAATACAATTCGTAAAGAAATTGGAGATTCTAAATATTGCATTATCGTTGATGAATTTAGAGACGAATCAAAAATAGAGCAAATGGCAGTTGTGATTCGATTTGTGGATGTGCGTGGGTTTGTGCAAGAAAGGTTCTTAGATATTGTTCATGTTCAAGATACAACTGCACTAACACTTAAACATAAAATTTCTGCAGTTCTATCCAATCATAATTTGAGTATTCAAGATATAAGAGGTCAAGGATATGACGGTGCAAGTAACATGCGTGGTGAATGAAATGGTTTAAAAGCTTTGTTTCTTAAAGAATGTTCACATGTTTACTATGTTCATTGTTTCGCGCATAAGCTTCAGCTTGTTCTTGTGGCAACCTCAAAGGAAGTGAAGCGGTGCATAATTTTTTCAATGAACTGATATATATTATTGACACTGTTGGTGCTTCTTCGAAACACAATGATCACTTACGAGCTGCGCAAAAAAAAAATATTTTGATCACATGATTGCTCTTAGTGAAATTGAGACCGGCACAAGAGCAAATCAAAATTGTTCACTACAACGACATGGGGACACTAGATGGTTATCTCATCTAAACTCTGTTTGTAGTGTTATTAATATGTATAATGCAATTTGCTCCGTGTTACTTGATATTAGTGAAAATTGAGTGACATCTGCACAACGAGGAGATGCTGAAGCAACTTTTAGAAAGATAGGTATTTTTGAATTTGTATTCATCTTACATTTGATGAAAGAAATTTTGGAAATCAGTGATATTCTATGCAAAGCGCTGCAACAACAATCTCAAGATATATGAAACGCTGTAAATTTAGTTTCAACAACGAAAGTTCTCATTCAGAAATTACGGTCATTTGGCTGGGAAACATTTTTACAAACCGTGAAGATATTTTGTGAGAAATGAAATTGAAGTTCCTGACATGACTGCTAAATACAATGATCGTCGCTTTCGAAGTTCATGTCATAACATTACAGTAGAACATCATTTTCGGGTGGACATTTTCAATACAACAATAGATTGTGTGTTGCAGGAGGTGAACTCTAGATTCAGTGAAAATTCTATGAAACTACATCGTCTTAGCATGGCTTTAGATCCGAGCAATGGATACAAATCTTTCAGTACTGAAGATATATATTCTCTTGCAAAGAATTTCTACCATCAAGATTTCACTGAAAATGAGCTTTATGTGTTGAAAACTCAGTTGCTACATTATGAGCTTGATGTTCCTTCTCATAGGGATTTGAAGAATTTGTCTACAATTTTGGAATTTTGTGAAAAACTAGTGGAAACGAAGAAATCAAAGACCTATTATCTTATTGACAGATTGATTCGACTCATTCCGACTCTTCCGATCGCAACAACAATTACAGAATGATCATTTTTCAGCAATGAAGATTGTTAAAATAAGACTTTGCAACAAGATGAAGGATGAATTTCTAACAAATTGCATGACTTTATACATTGAGCGAGAAATAACAGAGAAGTTCGATAAAAATTTGATCATAGATGAATTCTATGAAATGAAAAATCGGCGTGCACAATTGAAATAGCTTGATATTATAACTATTTATGTATCCTTTTGTTTATTAATATTGTTGTTTTCCTTCTTAAATGTTTGATTAATAACTAAAAAAGACTTTATCATTTGCATTTAAAATTTTATTACATTTACTTCTTTACCGTTTTTTTTTCATCCGGTCTTATGTCTCGTCCCCCTTGTTACAATTCTTGGGTCTGCCCCTGGATCTTTGTTCGTGAATGTACGACCACACCCAAGAAATGCCGGTGGACGATACAGACATTGTCGTAAGGGAGCATTTGAAGGGCTGAAAATTCATCTTCTTCGTGACACTGAAAACTTATCTTCTTGGGCAATGTGCAAGCACTGCGCTATTCATACATATCGTCGTCGTTGTGGAAGAAGATGGTGTTTCCCAACTTCTCTGTAGAGGCGAGGTCGAGGTATGGACTTTTGAAAGCCGGTGGACTTGATGTACACTATGCGGGACCACGAAGCTCTCACGGGCTCGATTTTCGGTTACATTTATTATTTTGGGTTGCACATAATTTTTTTCAATTTTTTGAATTACGGTTAATGAGGTTGCAATAAAGTTACGATGAAAAATACCAAATTTTATTACCGAAATTAATTAATTATTGTTGCGGACTAACTCGGCGTCCCGGTCGGATCGAAATAAACTGGATCGTCTTAGTTCTCGGGACAGTCAAGCGCGCACAAAGTCAATGAAAAGAGAGAGTTGACACAAGAGTTTTTAACGTGGAAAAACACCTCAACTGGGTAAAAAATCACGTGACCGGATCTGTGCCGGTCAAACTCCACTATCAGATTGTGGTTACAATATGTTGGGAGTATCGAGGGCGACAGGCCGTTCCTCATTACAACTTGTAGGTGAGAGAGAATTTCTAACTCGCGACAGGCAACAGGCTGCGCTGAGGGAGTTCTGAATGCTAACTTGGTTGCTGGTGTGCTTGAGCGCTTGTGGTGGTCGTCTTCTTCACTTCTCCGCGCATTTGGGGACTTGGGCGTTCCTCTGGCTCGTAGGCGGCTTAAAGATGACCCGAGGGAGGAGTTTGACATAGCTCTGGCCTGAGGAAGAAGAAGACTCCGGAGCAAAACAGTGAGAAATGAGGAGGTCTGATGCTCCTTTTATAGCCTCTAGGAGGTGGTTATGACGGGTCCCCCACTAATTTAGTGGCTTAGTGGGTGGTTACCTACAGATCGGACGGTAACAGATGCTCAGTAAAGATTGACGATGGCCGACTTGCAAGCGACGACAGCGGTTGACGGCGGGCGGTGGTTGACGGCGGGTGCGGGCGGCGGGCGGCGGCGGCGGTGGCCGCCAGTGTCGGCGGCGGCGGCCGGTGGCCGCCAGTGTCGGCGGCGGTCGGTGGCCGCCAGTGTCGGCGGCGGTCGGTGGCGCCGGTTGACGGCGGCAGCCGGCGATAGTTATTGAGTGAGATGCCACCATGATCTCTCATATTGTGGTGGTGATCATGAGGGAGTGGGTTGCCCAGTCAAACTCATGATCTCCACAATATGAGGAATCATGAAGGAGATGATTAATTGCACACCCAAGCATATAAATGTGCTTCATCCTCATCAATTATGAACAAAATTTAAGGGACTTCAAATAAATCATGGGAGGGCAATTGGGAATTTGAGACCCGTTTGTCATAAAACCTAAAACCCTTCCCCCTAGGTTTTTGGTGCATTCGAACCATCTTGTGGACGACTTCCCACAGTGCCGCCTGAACTCCTCTCCGAGGCCCGGCAACCCCTCTTCCACCATCTCCCTTTAAATCCGGCAGGCCCTGCTGTCGGTTCCGTCGCCGCCAGCCTTTTTGTGACCTGCAGTTCCCATCCCAGCGTCTGTCCGGCCACCCCGCACCTCCTCCGACCTCCACCCGGCGCGGTACGTGTGACTCCAGTGTATTTCTCTCACCCGTCTCTTTACTCTCTTTCTGTTAGAATCAGAGCTTGCTTAACTGTCACCACCCATGTTTGCTGATAATTTGCTAAATTTTTTGTTGTAATTTCTTGCTTTTGGATGGTTCCATCGTGTTGCTCTCCTTCCATCGTCAATCCTCTGTGCGGGTCTTATGAAACCCTAGATTAATATTCTCCATTAACTCACAGCCGCGTTGACTTGCGCAGCTTGATTTAACATTGATCACAAAATACTTAATATTGAATTATGAGATTCTTAGTTACACTAAGAAGCATCTCTAACCGTGAACCCTAAATATTGTGATCAGGTTTGTACTGATGATCTTAAAAGGATAAGTAAGCTATTTTAAAATGATAAAACCTTCATAAAATGAGGGCATGAACCTTTTTTTTACTCGACTATAACTATACTGAGTCCGAGCCACAGCGACACTTCATTGAATAGAAGGAAACCCATTGATATATTTATTGAAGCAATAACAAATTGCTGCTGTGAAGAGATAAAACTATCTCAAAAAATTCTTCTTAATGCAGCATCTTGCATTGGTTACAATACATAGAATGGATTTGCTCAATTTGTTACATAGAATAGTATGAATATGACTGAGAATATAACTTCTAGAGTTGAGGCTTATTGGTTAAAATGAATGTTTAATAATAGTTTTCATAAACTCAAAATTAAGTTTGTTATGCTTATTTGTCTGTATATGGGTGGGAATTCTAAGACATGCTTAGAAAAATTAGAAGAGGTATATGAGGAAGTGAAAACTAGGTGTTAGGCGATTTTAACACGTTCAAAAAGAGTAGAAATTGCGCTCATATGGAGGATATATATATATAATGTAAAGGGAAAATGAATAAATAATTGTAATATTGACGATGAGATCATCGACATAAAAATCAAAAATTGAAGGAGGTTTTCAAATATGACATGCCCCATTTTAGAAGTTGCGTAGCCCCGAAAGCATTAATTTGTAGCAAGAGACTCATTTACGCATCCTGAAGGTAGTAAGTTCCTCTTCTTTGGTGCCATGCAGATTTGGTTGTAGCCCATTTGTCCGTCCATGATTGGAGAAGGCATCATACCCCACGGTGGCATCCACCAATCATTCCGTAATAGGAAGAGCGGGACAAGGCCCATGGAGCGGTTCAAGTATTCTATATGGTTATGTGCATCTCCACGAAAGAGCTCCACTATCACCGCTCCCTGAGGAACTTGTGCAAAAACAAATACACAATCAGTTTAGCTAACAATAATTGGTGAATTGGGATTCTTAAACCCATTGCAAATGATGTTTTTTTTGTAGAAGAAGCTTGCTAAAAATGTATTAGCATGTATATTTATAATGTCATACTATATTTCGTCTCATATTTTTTGTTGAATGGCTGCAAACTTTCCATGTGGCTGATCATGATCTAAAGATTGAAGATATATACTTGTAGGGTGTGGGGGTTGCTGTATGGGACATACATATTTATAATAATATAATGTGTTTTATCTCATAATATTTGTGGAAAAGTTGAACCTTTTCATATGGATGATTACGATCAAAAGATGGAAGATGCTTGCTTGTGTCATGCATGAGATTGAATATGCAATATAACTTCATACTTATTTTGGAACTCGAAGTGCACCGATTGTGTTTTTATTTGTGGAGAATGACTATAATTTTCAACTTATTAGTAGGAGGCCAAATTATCTCGCTAAAATTTTCACATATTTCTCGATAGTTGAAAGTACCCTAAACCCTCTAATGAAATAACTCAGGTACTAAGAAAATAAAAGAAATGTTGGTTGGGATTTCATCAAAAAAAGGAAATTTTTGGCATAAGTAATTAGATCTTATTCTTCTTCTTTATTGTTGAACCTTCAACCTGACATTTGTCCCTTTTTTCCTTAATCTGAAACTAGAGAGGAATTTGCAGATCTGCTGTGAATATGGGTCTTCAACAGTGTCAAATCTGCCAGGAAGCACAGTCCAAGTACAAGTGTCCATCTTGCCTTTTGCCATAGTAAGCATTGCTTCTATCACTCCATCTAATCTTCGCTCGAAATTTGTCGATGCTTTTTTTCGTTGGAAGGCCAGAGAATATTAAATTTAGTGTATATTTGTTTGATGACAGTAGGTTTTTCAAATTTTTATTTCTCATGATTACGCAATTGTTTGGTCAACTTACAGAAAATAATGAGTGATGTTACTTTCCTTTTTCATGTTATCAAATAAGATTATATTGTTGGCCTGTACATGATAGATGGATGGTATAACTAAAGCGGATATTAATGTAAAATCTATTTTGAATATTCTTGTTTTATTTCTCCTCTTGTATTACCCTCTATATATAGAGAGAGATATTATTATTCAAGAATACAAAATCTTTTTTCTTGGTTTGACATGGTAGCAGAGCCAACCCGTGTTACGCCCTAGCTGCTCTCCCGTCCCTCCCCTCCGCTCAATTCCGCAGCCCAGCAACCCCGTCGTTGGCCTCCCACCTCCCTTCTCTCTCTCCACCCCCTTCTCTCCCCACGGCCCCATATCCCTCTGATGTTGTCAGCTGCGTTGAGTGTCGTGTGGTCCGCCAGTCGGCACACGGGCCAATCGGCTCCCCGGATGACTGATCCTCCGACAACCGTCTGATGTGCCCCGTTTTTCTTAGAAAATTTTTCTCTCGCTTTTCCTTTGTCTGCTTCCTACTAGGGAGATCAATTAATCGCTCCACTAGATCTCCCTATGTTGTTGATATAAGGATCTACCTCTGCATTTGCTTTCTCTTATGAAAAGGGCTCTACCTCCTCCTTCAAGCCTTTTTTGACTTCAACACTCAAGGATCTATTGCTTTAAGATCCCAAACGATCTTATTGGTAGTGTCCGACATATGTTCCGGCATCACCTTTTTTCGGCGATCTTCTAGCGACAGTTTTTTAACCTAATCCAAAATTATTCGACGTTTCTTTGTTCTCTGATTTCATTATGTCTGTCGTGGTTGATTCTCTTGACGTATCACAACCCACTGGATCTACCCGGATTGAGCACGATCATACGGCGTCTCAGATTACCACGATTCGTCTTGATACAACAAATTACCTATCATGGTCTCGATCTATTGCCTTGACCCTTAAGAGTCGACGTTTGTTTGACTATGTTAACAGGACTATTAAGGAGCTAGAAAAGACTGCATCTACGTGGGCTCAATGAGAATTAGATAAATCTTTGGTTATGTCATGGTTGATTTATTCCATGCAAGAGGCTATTGCACATAATTATATATTCTTGGGTACCGCTGCAGATATTTGGAGTCGCATCAAATATACATATTCCCAGAATGAAAATACTTCTCAGATCTTTCAGCTGCGAAGGAAGATCTTTCTCCTTCGACAGGGTGATCGACCACCGTCTGCCTATTATTTCGAGTTCACTCAGCTATATCAAGAGTGTGACCATTTTATCTTTGTCGACCTTGTCTACACTGTTGATGTTATCCTTGTTCGTGCTCATGAAGGTTAGAAAATGATGTTTGAGTTTCTACACGGTTTACATCGGGACTTTGATCAGATTATTGTTCAGATCCTTGACCGCATTCCAGTCCCTTCGTTGTCAGAGACCTATAGTATTGTCCAACAGGAATATGACTGTCGTCAGTCTTGGAGTTCAGAGGTTCTTTCTAGTGGTTCTGCCCTTGCAACTTCTAATTCTGGAGGCACCAATCCTCGGGACTTTAAGCTCAGGCCCATGGACAAAGACCGCTTGGTGTGTGATTATTGTGGTCAGAGTCGGCATACTCGCGACACTTGCTTCAAATTGCATGGGCTCCCTCCATCGAGAGGTGAAATGGTTCCTCGTGGGGGCCGTGGTGGATGTGGTCGTGGCCGCTCCAATTTCAGCTCCCCTCACTCTGCTCACCTGACTGAGTTCATTGATGATAGTACCTCAAGTGGTCATATTTATGTGCCTCTATCTCTACCTGGGGCCTTTTCTACTGATAAGATGACGACCCTCCGTCGCATGATGCAAGGTTTATCCTCAGAGCCCACTTCTGGTTCATCCTCGTCCTTTGCTCATTCAGGTACTCCTAGTGCTTACTTTACTATTGTACCGCATGTCACTTATTGGATCATTGATTTTGGAGCTACAAATCATATGAATGGGTCGTCGTCAGGTTTTGTTTCCTATTCATCATTGTCTGGCAAAGACAAGGTAAGCATTGTTGATGAAGCTTTGTCTTTTATTGCAGGAAAAGACTATATCAATTGCTCTTCTCTTACATTGGCTTCTGCCTTCACGTCTCTTCTTTTACTCGCAATCTCTTATTTGTTAGTCACATTACAAATTCCATGAACCACCCCGTCATTTTCTTTCCTTCTTATTGTGTCTTTCAGGGCTTGCAGACGAAGAAGGTGATTGGCTCTGGTAGGATGCGTGATGGATTGTACGTATTTGATGTTGATGTTCCTTAGGTCTTTTGTACTCACCAGCTTCCTCAATTGGTTATATGACATCGTCGCTTGGGTCATCCCTCTATTTCTGCTATGCAGACATTATTTCCCAATTTTTCATCTTCTGTTTTTAAAATTTTTATGTGTGATATTTGTGAACTTGCTAAGCATAAACGTGTCTCTTTCAATCACGCGTCTAAGCCTTATATTGTACATTTTCATACTATTCATAGTGATTTATAGGGCCCTTGCCTTGTTGCTTCGATTTCTGGTTATCATTGGTTTGTTATTTTCATTGATTGTTTTTCTCGCATTACGTGAGTTTATTTGATGCGTAGTAAAAGTGAAGTGTTCCATCTTTTCCAAACATTCTATAAAATGATTTCTACTCAATTTGATGTCATCATTAAAATTTTTCGTAGTGATAATGATTGTAAATATATGGACACTAAATTTGAAAACAATTTGAGTGATCATGACAGCGTTCATCAAACCATTTGTGTACATTCTCCTGCACACAATGGTATTGTCGAACGAAAAAATCGTCATCTTCTTGAAGTGACACGATACTTGTTATTTATGATGTCTCTTCCAAAATACTAATGGGGTGATGCCCTTCTTACTGCGGCTTACATCATCAATCGTATGTCGTCCCGTCATCTGGACAATCGCACTCCTCTTCATACCCTAGGTATCCCTCTTACTACTCTTGTACCCCGTGTGTTTTGATATTTATGTTTTGTTCATATTCATAGCATTATTCAAACAAAACTTGATCCTCGTGCACTTCGTTGTGTGTTCATTGGTCATTCCCCTACACAGAAAGGGTACAAATGACATCATCCTCATAACATGAAATATTTGTCCCTATGGATGTCACTTTTCATGAAAATACCTCCTATTATGAGTTCTCACAACATGGTGAGTCTTTATACTTGGAAGTGAGTGCTCCTACTCTATCTCTTCCCATAAAGCCTTCGTCGCTTCTCTTTCTTTTGTTCCTGGTACATGGCAGGAGACACTTGGTCACCCAAAATGGACAAAAGTGATGATGGAGGAAATGCTGGCTCTAGAAAAGAACCATGCATGAGACTTGGTCGATCTCCCTCCTGACAAAAGGACAGTTGATTGTCAATGGATTTTTACAGTAAAGCAGAACTTTAAAGGTATTGTGGACAGATTCAAAGCACGATTCCAAATATCCGCAGCAGTATGCAAGAATAAGTAATTCCGTGCAATAGTCTTAGCCGCTTGCATGAAATTAATCAACCATGACATAACCAAAGAGTTCTTTGATTCCCACTGAGCCCACGTAGATGTAGTCTTCTTTGGCTCCTTAAGAGTTGTCGTTTGTTTGGCTATGTTAACAAATGTCAACTCTTAAGGAACCAAAGAAGACTGCATTTATGTGGGCTCAATGGGAATTACAGAACTCTTTGGTTATGTCATGCTTGATTAATTCTATGCAAGAGGCTATTTCACGGAATTATCTATTCTTGGATACCTCTGCGGAGGAAATGCAAACTCTAAAAAAGAACCGTACATGAGACTTGGTTTATCTCCCTCCTGGCAAAAGGACAGTTGGTTGTCGATGGTTTTTTACAGTAAAGCAGAACTCTGAAGGTACTGTGGAGAGATTCAAGACACGATTGATGGCAAGAGGCTACACCCAAGTTCATAGTATTGACTACCAAGAAACATTTGCTCTTGTGACAAAAATGAATACAATACGGGTCTATTAGGCTATTATCCTGTGCCGCCTG
This sequence comes from Platanthera guangdongensis, assembly GCA_039583875.1. Lineage (NCBI taxonomy): Eukaryota > Viridiplantae > Streptophyta > Magnoliopsida > Asparagales > Orchidaceae > Platanthera > Platanthera guangdongensis. Next base: position 159,474,818 of record CM077160.1, on the reverse strand, counting down.
TAAAACAACTAAATGTAAATAATGTTTTTCCTTCACGGCGAGTTGGAAGAGGAAGTCTATATGTCGATGCCTCCAGGTTTTGTCCCTATCGGCTATGAAGGGAAAGTGTGTAAATTAAAGAAAGCTCTATATGGTTCAAAACAATCTCTGAGAGCTTGGTTTGAGAGACTTCACAAATTCATGATTTCATTAGGGTATACCCAAAGTCAAGTTGATCACACTTTTTTTATCAGACAAAAAGAGATGAAAAGAGCCAGAGAAGACTGCATCTGCGTGGGCTCAATGAGAATCAGAGAACTCTTTGGTTATGTCATGGTTGATTAAGTCCATGCAAGAGGCTATTGCACAAAATTACCCTTTCTTGGATACCACTGCAAAGGAAATGTAGACTCTAGAAAAGAACCGTACATGGGACCTGGTTGATCTCCCTCCTGGCATGAGAATAGTTGGTTGTCGATGGATTTTTATAGTAAAGCAAAACTCTGAAGGTACTGTGGAGAGATTCAAGGCACGATTGGTGGCAAGAGGCTACACCCAAACTCATGGTATTGACTACCCAGAGACATTTGCTCCCGTGACAAAAATGAATACAATACAAGTCTATTAGACTATTATCCCGTGCCGCCTGTAAAACAGCTAAATGTAAAAAATATTTTCCTTCACAGCGAGTTGGAAGAGGAAGTCTATATGTTGATGCCTCCAGGTTTTATCCCTATTGGCTCTGAAGGGAAAATGTGTAAATTAAAGAAAACTATATATGGGTTAAACTAATTTCCGAGAGCTCGATTTGGGAGACTTCACAAATTCATGATCTCATTAGGGTATACCCAAAGTCATGTCGATCACACTCTATTTATCAGACAGAAAGAGATGAAAGTGGCTCTCCTGATTGTATATGTTGATGATATGATTATTACAGGTGATGACATGGATGAGATTTGTGCCCTGAAATTTAAACTTGCTAGTGAATTTGAAGTGAAAGACTTGAGTAAGTTGAGATTTTCTAGGGATTGATGTAGCAAGATCAAAATAAGTTATTCATATTTCATAGCGGAAGTATGTCATTGATTTATTAAAACAGACAGGAATGAGTGGTTGCAAGCCTGCTGATACTCATTCCTATGTTAATCACTTGTAAATAATTCAATTTTTTTTGTTTTTGTTAATTTATGTGGATTTTCTATTTCCTCGCAGCTGCTCATTGATGTGCTTTAAGAGGCATAAAGGTACCGCCTTTCTAGATTTTTTGATTTCCTCGTGATTGCTTATTGATGCAAGATTCTTGGTTAGCTTTACTTTATTTTTCTCCATGGATCACGATTTTCTATTAATTCAATTGTTGCAGAGAATCCATGTAACAAGTTGGCTCCCCAGGAAGAGAAAAGTATGCATTCTATACCTTAATGTGGGACCAAATGTCCAGCTATATTTATTCTCATGAAATTTTGACATTTGAACTGGAATATAAATGATAATGTTGGCCTTTTTTTCTTTTATGAGATCTCTAATGTTGTTTAAACAAGCCTTCTCAGCGAGCTACCGAGCGGAGTCATAAGTAGCTCGAACTTGAGCTCATTGGCTTGGTTGGGTGACATCCCTGCACATTCCCTTTCACTAAACTAGTCCTTTTTCCTCAACTTTGGGTATAAAGTGCATATGCTGGGTAAAAGTGCTTATAAAATCTAGAATACAGTCTACTTTTCGACCCCATACCACACCATGGAGGAACCCTTCTAATCTTTGTTTTTGTACAGTTACTATGGTACTTCCTAAAAGATCGTTTGAAGTGGATGAAGCTACTTGGATTCTTGGCAGTGATCAATTTCAGCTAATAGGTACTAAAGCTTGCATTATATTACCAAGTTGACCTTTTACATAATTTTAGTGCTTTTAAGGTTGTTTCTGTAAGCATATATTTTAGTGCATAGCTATATATCCTTGCCCTGCTCCTTTAATTCAATAGATTTGTTGAACTCCCTTCCACTTCTTCAATCATGAGCATTGACACCGTTTCTCCCTCTTTGTTGGAATAATATCACATAAGGAACTCTTCATATAAATATGTACGTACATTCCTTCAAAATTAAATGTCATTTGGTATGAACAACAAAATATTTATGTTGAAGCCAAAATTTGACTCCGACAAGCGTTCACAAAATTGGGGCGTAGCCGACACCTACTAGGCCCAAGCTCGACCTCCGACTGGTCGTGAAGGACTAAGAACAAACTGGCCCAAAGCCGCAGCAGGGAGGTCCCACCGCTTACACCGGAAGGTCACAGAGAGCTTCCCCTCCAAAGCCAAAAGCTGGGCTTGGAGTTCTTCAGAAGACTGCCAATTCCTTTCCCGAGTCTGAAAAAAGGTCCCTTCTGAAGAACCTCTATGGGCTTATTTATAGATTTCAGAATCTGAACTGCCAATAACAAGACTGCACCGGTCTGAAATTACCGGGGTACCCTTGGCTGGGTCTGCCAACAGCCAAACTCCGCTGTTCTGAGGAGCTATACGCAGTCCACCAAGGGTAAAAGGGTAAAAATACCCGGGGTAGGAGAGTAAAAACCCCTGCTTTGATAGGAAAAGCCTTCTCTCCCTCTGGCGAGAGGAAAGGCACCTGTCGGCGAGAAGGACCCACCGCCCGTCTCGCCGGAGCCTCTCGCCCTTGGAGGTCATCTCGCTTCTAGAGGCCCTCTCGCCTCTGGGTGGGGCCATTTTGCCCCTTGGAGAGCCCATCATCTCGCCGCTTGCGAGTGGGCCCTCCTAGTCCCCTTTGCCTATCTCGCTCTGTTTGCTTCTTGAGGGCTCTTTGCGAGCCCGAGGTTGTACACAATCCCCGCTCTTTTTGAGATTACTCTAAGCTCAAAAAGAATGTTCAACCGAGGCTCGTTATTCAAGGTGCATTAAAAAAACGTATTTATGAGGAATCTTCGGAGGCCCCCACCGGGGTCTATAAATATATGACTCCTGCCCTGCGCTCCTGATGCCCCGCTCTGCATATTCTTCTTCTTCCCTGTCCTCGAGTTCTTGCAGAATGACGCACAGTCAAAGTTTTCGCGAACGTCTCGCCCTGGTGCGAGAGCAACATAAGGCCAACGTGGCTGCTTTCACCTCTTCCCTGGGTCGTCCCCTCGCCCCGTCGTCTCGCTCGAAAAAGACGAAGGCTGGGGGCCCTTCTCTTGCAGCAGTAGATTCGTCTCGCGCCTCTTTGAAACCTGCCCCCACTCCCCGTGCGCTCTCTACGGAAAAAGAGGTGGACACTCGCGATTACCACTGTTATTTCCGCGACCGAGTGCTCTTTTGCTGACTAACGCTTTTTTCAGGGGGCTCTTGTGGTTCCGCCGTCCCCGAAGAGTCCGCGAGATGGTTCCTCCGTCCGTTGCGAGGAACTTGATTCGCTACCCTCATCTACCCCTCCAACTACTCCCAGCGAGAGGAGGGACGACCCCTCCCCGGCTGCCGATACCTCTCGCCATCTTGGTAAGGGACCTTCCCTTGCCCTTTTGAATCCCCTTCGCTACTCTCACTCTCTCCTGCGAGTGCCTCTTCCACCTTGTCCCTGCACTCCTTGCGCAGATTCTCGGGCCAACTCTCCTGTTGAGGAGCAGCCAAAGCAACTCTCCGTCTCGCCTCCTCTTGCAGACGGGATTGAAGACTATCTGGGCGATCCCTCAGATCCAGTGGAGATGAAGCGGAAGACGGCTGAGCTCTTCCGGAAGCACGCGCGCCTCATTCATTCCTTGACTTTAGACAAACAGGCCGCGGAGAAGCGCATCGAGTCGCTGGAGGGCGAGTGCGCTCGTCTATCTTCTGGAGCCGATGCCGAGCTGGATGTCGATGGCACCGATCCTGAGGCCATCATCAATGAGACCGATATGCAGCTCCGTCTCGCGCGGCGTGGCCTCCAAACCATCCGCTCCTTCCACTCGCGGAGTAGGCCTCCTCGCGGGGGAGCACGCGGCGGCCGCTGGGAGTGGCGCCCATACTGACGAATGTCTGTCTCGCTATCCTTCTTTTTCTTCTTCTCGCAAAAGTTGTAATGATGGTAGTCTCGCCGAAGTATGCAGAGAGTTTGGTCCTCTGCGGGACGATTTCTGGACATATATTTTTATGGCTTAATTTCTCATTCCCCTTTTTTTTAATACTCCTTTTAATTTTATGCTAAATAGCTAAATAAATATTTATATATTTTTCCTGATTGTGATGGGTCGCGCCGATCGAGGTTTAGGAGAGAGAAAAACGCCGACTCTTCCTCTCCCCCTTATTTTCCCGCCCTTTTAATCATTGGCCTTGCATCAGTTATAAATATGCCTAGTCCTGGACTAGATACCACACTTTCCGCCTTCGCCGTTAACCAAGTCTTGGCCCTCTGATCTCTCCGTCTCGCCGGCCCATTCTCGCCTCTCAACTCCTTCGTCTCGCCTAGGACCAGTTCGCCAAAGGAGATGGGTAAGAAGAAAGTGGAGGAGGGCGAGGGGCGCAGCCATTGCGGGAAGAGGTTTACTGACCGCGACTTCCCGCTCGGCAGGCTCCCTCGGGAAGACCATGATAAGTTCGCCCGCGAGTATCTGGGGGAGGGGATCGAGTCGCGGCCCCCCAAGGTCGGCGAGTGCATCAACACATACTACCCTGGTGAACTCGCCTTCCCCGTCTCGCACTTTGAGGCGGGGTTGCGACTCCCCCTCTGGCCTGAGGTGAAGCAGGCCTTCAAATACTTCGGTGTCGTCCCGGCACAGTTCAACCCTAACGCGATTTCGGTGTTGATCGCGTTCGCCTGCTATATGCGCCGGGAGCGCATCGAGTTCAGCCTGACGGCGTTCCGCAAGCTTTTCATCTACCACGCCAACGCCGATGGCGTCTCGTATTTTACTGGGCAGGGGCTCAAGGTATGCGAGACGCCTAACAAGAACCATCACTGGCTCACCCGCTTCGTCTTCATCCGGGGAGACCGGGCTGACTTCGGCGGCATCCCTCTCGCGCCGGTCTCTCCGCCAGAGAGCTTCTACGCCACCCCCCAAGTCAGTGGGCCAGAGAAGCTGCTGTGCGAGTACCTAGTTGGCAAGAACTTCGAGGTCAACTTCTTGCGGCGAGGCCTCGACTCGCTTCTCCCAGTGCTCCCGGGCGAGGGTATTCTTTTGTTCCTCTCTCTTCGCTATTTGTCGTCTCGCTTCTTCCTAACCCCCGCTTGCTTTTTAGGCGAGCGAATTATCCCAGCATCCCCTCCTTACAAGAGCAATATTCACCCCTCCAAGGGTCTTGATCTCGCCAATGCAGCGGCAGAGGCGGCGAGAGAGTCCCTGGCGGTCAACCCGCCCAAGCGTCCCGGAGATGACACGATCCCCTCTCGCTCCAGCCCTCCAAAAAAGAAGATGAAGAAGGCTGTAGTCATCTCCAAGGAAAGGAGGAAGGCTCCTCCAGGGAGCCCTATCTCTCTAGGGGAAACTCCACCGCCTCCCTCGCCTAATCACCAGGCCGTCTCGCCTATCCGCGAGACGGTACTTTCTGATCAACCTGCTGCTGCCTCCAACCTGCCCGCCACTGCTTCCAACCCGCGAGCTGCTGCTCCTGAACAGGTGGCTGCTACCTCCTCTCGCGAGGGTGACTCCTCTGGCCGTCCCGCCCCCGCCTCTCACATGAACTACAACCTGGGTCCCGTGGTTCACGATGCCGTCGGCGACCCGGTTCTGCTATGGGGGCGGGACGCCAAGCGCGTGTCCATCTCCACCCTCCTTCCATCATGGAAAGAGCAAGAGGTCCCTTCCAGCCACGCCTTCGCCATAGGGTACGGCCTCTATGGCGGTCTTGACGCCGCTTTGCCTGAAAACGAGTCCACCAAGGACCTTGTGCTAAAAACTTGCCACCATCAAATGCGGGCCTTGGAGTTCTCGCACCGCTCCTCTCGCCGCCTCATTTACATCAATTCAAAATGGAAGGCCAGCGAGGAAAATCTGGAGGCGGAGCGGGAGAAATCTACTGGTCTAGCGAGAAGGTTGTCAGATGCCGAGTCGCTCCTCGCGAAGGCCCAAGGCGGCGTGGTAAGCCATAACTCTCTTTTCCCTTGGATCTTTCCTTTCCCATGATTCTTGGCTAATTGCCAGGTCATCCCGCAGGATGCCGAGACGGCGGGACAACTTCGCTCGCGCGTGGCAGCTTTGGAAGAGGAGGTCCGGGTCCTGACAGCTGAGAACGCGCGCCTTCAGGCGGATGCTGCGTCGTCATCTCGCCGCGAGCCCTTCCGGACACCTCCGCCACACTACTCTTACGAGGAAGTTGAGGAGCGATGCCGAGACGCTGGTGTCCGTGGGGCTGAGCTGGTGCTGCAGATGATGAAAGACCTGGGGGTCGTGAAGGACGAGTCTGAGACAGTGACCGCGCGCGACTTGGTCCCCGAGCTCTATAGCGAGGAGAGCGATGATTCTTCATCCGGCGAGGAGGACTGATGCGCCGCCTCCAAGATTTAGAATCACTCTCTCCTCCTCCTGATGTAAAGATTTTAAACTATTTTTTGTGGCATCTGCCAAGTAACGAGCGAGTGCTTCATTTTGCTGTCTTCTATTTTATTTCTTATTTTGTGAAGTTAATCTCTGGTTTGCTTTTTTCCTGCGGGACAGTGCTACTACTTCGTCTCGCCGCGTAGCCTTTCCGTATATATTTTTCTGTTTTATATCCTACGCGAGACGGGTTCTCGACGCGCTTAACGACCGCGAGTTGGCGCAATGGCTTGCCTTGCGAGTGCCCTTTCGCTACGGCGAGACGATCCTCAAAAGCCATCCGCTGCGAGTGCTGTCACCTGCCCTACTCCACACTCTTTTTCCCTTTGTTTATTTTTGTACTTTAGGGCTAAGTGAGGATACTAAGGTGTAGTGCCGCTTAAAGGGACTTTTCACCCTATTCCACCAAAATGAATTCTGCCTTGTCAGTTTGATGTTGATGGAGATTGCTTGACCCAACCCTATCCCCCACAGGCGAGCCTTCAGACCTGCCAGCTAGATGGGAGCCTGCGCAGCGGGTCTACCTGGGGCCGAGCCGAGCTCGGGGTGCCGATGAAGACCTCAACTCAAAACCTATCCCCCACAGGCGAGCCTTCGGACCTGCCAGCTAGATGGGAGCCTGCGCAGCGGGTCTACCTGGGGCCGAGCCGAGCTCGGGGTGCCGACGAAGATCTCAACTCAAAACCTATCCCCCACAGGCGAGCCTTCGGACCTGCCAGCTAGATGGGAGCCTGCGCAGCGGGTCTACCTGGGGCCGAGCCGAGCTCGGGGTGCCGATGAAGATCTCAACTCAAAACCTATCCCCCACAGGCGAGCCTTCGGACCTGCCAGCTAGATGGGAGCCTGCGCAGCGGGTCTACCTGGGGCCGAGCCGAGCTCGGGGTGCCGATGAAGATCTCAACTCAAAACCTATCCCCCACAGGCGAGCCTTCGGACCTGCCAGCTAGATGGGAGCCTGCGCAGCGGGTCTACCTGGGGCCGAGCCGAGCTCGGGGTGCCGATGAAGATCTCAACTCAAAACCTATCCCCCACAGGCGAGCCTTCGGACCTGCCAGCTAGATGGGAGCCTGCGCAGCGGGTCTACCTGGGGCCGAGCCGAGCTCGGGGTGCCGATGAAGATCTCAACTCAAAACTTATCCCCCACAGGCGAGCCTTCGGACCTGCCAGCTAGATGGGAGCCTGCGCAGCGGGTCTACCTGGGGCCGAGCCGAGCTCGGGGTGCCGATGAAGATCTCAACTCAAAACCTATCCCCCACAGGCGAGCCTTCGGACCTGCCAGCTAGATGGGAGCCTGCGCAGCGGGTCTACCTGGGGCCGAGCCGAGCTCGGGGTGCCGATGAAGATCTCAACTCAAAACCTATCCCCCACAGGCGAGCCTTCGGACCTGCCAGCTAGATGGGAGCCTGCGCAGCGGGTCTACCTGGGGCCGAGCCGAGCTCGGGGTGCCGATGAAGATCTCAACTCAAAACCTATCCCCCACAGGCGAGCCTTCGGACCTGCCAGCTAGATGGGAGCCTGCGCAGCGGGTCTACCTGGGGCCGAGCCGAGCTCGGGGTGCCGATGAAGATCTCTTGATCCTGTCTTTAGGGCGTCATAATAAGCAAAGACAAGAGATGTTTTGAGAAATATATTATATTGATCACGCTTTAAGTACACATCTACCGCTCTCCCTTTTCATGGGTAGAAGCGTTTTAAGTCATCCCCACTCCAGGAGTGGTTCAAGGTCCTACCCTCCACATCTTGGAGATAGTAACCCCCCGCTTTCAACACTCTCTCTACAATATAAGGCCCTTCCCAATTTGGATTGAGCTTTCCCACCGGGGCGGACCTCCCTGCCGCATCAACCTTTTTTAGTACTAGGTCTCCTTCCGCGAACTGTTTTATCCTGATATGCTTGTCGAAGTGCTTTGCCATTCGTCGCTTGATTTCCTCCTGTCTGATGGCTGCCACGTCTCGCAGCTCCTCTGCCAGGTCTAGCGAGAGGCGCAGACCTTCCTCATTTTCCATTCTCCATGCCTCGTCTCCATCACCTGCGGCCGCAACTCGTGGGGATCGGACCTCGAATTCCACTGGTAGTACCGCCTCACAACCATGGGAAAGTTTGAAAGGGGTCTCACTAGTGGCCGTGTTCGGGGTTGTTCTTAGAGCCCACAGGACCGAGGGGAGCTGCTCTACCCAGTTCCCTCTCAGATTCTCTACCTTCTTCTTTAGCAAGTTAACGATAATCTTGTTCGCCGCCTCCACCTGACCGTTACTCCTGGGGTGGTGGACAGAGGCAAACCTGAGGTCGATGCCCTGCTGAGTGCAGAAGCTGATGAACTCTTCACTAGCGAACTGGGGGCCGTTATCCGTGACGATGGCCTGAGGCAGCCCGTGCCTGCAGATAATCTCCCCCCAGACGAAGTTCCTGATGACTTGGGAGGTCACCTTTGCTAGTGCCTTAACCTCCAGCCACTTCGAGAAGTAATCTATCATGACCAGGAGGAATCTTCTTTGTCCACTAGCTGGAGGAAAAGGCCCACCAGATCCATTCCCCAAATGGCGAAGGGCCATGGCGCTGTGATGCTTCGAAGTCTTTGAGCCGGCAAGAGCTGGAGGGGGGCGTAGAGCTGGCACTTCTGGCACTTCCTCGCAAACTCTGTCGCGTCCTTCCTCAGGGTGGGCCAGAAGTACCCCTGTCTGACCACCCTTGCTTCCAATGTCCTCCCTCCGGAATGACTACCACATTCCCCGGAGTGCACCTCTTCCAGAATGTGTCTGGTCTCCTCTTCCGTTACGCATCGAGCCAGGAGACCCGAAAACATCCTCCGGTGCAATCCTCCTTCATGCATGAGATAGTGGGCCGCCTTGTGACGGAAGATTCTTGCCTCCTTGACCCCCTCAGGGAGGGTTCCAGTCAGAAAAAAGGTAACGAAAGGATCTACCCACGAGGGCCGCCGATCCACCTCCATTAGCTCCCCCTCTTCAATTGCCGGGTGGAATAAATCAGTGAGGGCACCCCCTTCCCAGGGTCCGAACTTGGCCAATTGATCGGCAGCAGTGTTCTCTTCTCTGGGGACGTGTTGGATGGAGAACGTCCGGAACCCTCCGATGATCGTCCTCACCCTGGACAAGTATTTCACAAGGGTGGGCTCCCGCGCCTCGAACTCTCCGCGTATCTGAGACGCCACCACCAATGAGTCCGTGAAAACCTCAACGTCCTTGATCTCGAGCTCCTTAGCCAAGCGAAGGCCGGCTATCACTGCCTCGTACTCTGCTTGGTTGTTGGTTGTGGGGAAGTGCAAGGCGACGGCTTGTTTTATGGTCACTCCCTGAGGACTTGTCAGTACCACCCCTGTTCCGAGGGAGTGCTTTCCTGAGGCCCCGTCGACCATTATCTTCCATGCTTCTGGCCGCTGCGGCTCCTCAGCCCCGTCCTCCGCGACGTAGTCTGCCAAGAAGTCGGCCACCACCTGTGCCTTAATGGAGAGCCTTGGTACGAACGAAATATTGAACTCACTCAACTCGACAGACCACTTGGCCAGCCTACCCGAGTGCTCCACTCCTTCAAAAATCTTTCGGAGAGGATGGTCCGTCACCACTCTAATTGAGTGGGCCTGGAAATATGGCCGGAGCTTCCTGGCCGAAATAACCAAGGCGTATGCCAGTTTCTCTAGGATAGGGTAGCGGAGCTCTGCCTTCCTTAGGATCCTGCTAACATAATAAATGGGCAGCTGCTTCTTTCCCTCTTCTCTGACTAGGACGGAGCTCACCGCCTCTGCTCCCACTCCTAGGTACAAGGTCAAATCTTCCCCCTCTTTTGGGCTTTGAAGCAGAGGTGCCCGGGAGAGTTGCTCCTTCAGCTTTTGAAAAGCTTCTTCGCACTCCGCTGTCCATTCAAATATCTGATTCCCTCGTAGCACTTTAAAGAAAGGTGAGCACTTCTCTCCTGACCTAGAGAGGAATCTGCTAAGGCCGGCCAGCTTCCCAGTCAAGCGCTGCACCTCCTTAGCGTTTCTAGGTGATTCCAGCTCCAGGATGGCCTTTACTTTATCAGGATTAGGTTCTACTCCCGCCGGGGTCAAAAGGTGCCCAAGGAACTTCCCACGACTGGCCCCGAAAACACATTTCAGGGGGTTCAACCTCATTTTGAACTTCCTCAAGGTGGCGAACGTCTCTTCCAGATCCTGGAGATGCGAGTTCACCCCCTTGCTCTTTACCATGAGATCATCAACGTAGACTTCTAGGTTCCGACCCCTCTGACCCTGGAAAACTCGATCCATCATTCGTTGGTATGTCGCTCCCGCGTTTTTTAACCCAAAGGGCATCATGTTATAACTAAAGCACCCTTCCCTTGTGATGAAGGAGACGTCCTTGACGTCGGGAGGGTGCATCCGGATCTGATGGTAACCTGAAAAAGCATCCAGAAAACTCATAACAGAAAAACCAACGGCTGAATCAACCAGCGCGTCGATTCGAGGCAGGGGGTAGCAATCCTTAGGGCATGATTTATTTAATAACGAAAAGTCGATACACATTCTCCATTTTCCTCCCCCCTTCTTCACCATTACAACATTGGAGATCCAGCCTGGGTACTGGATCTCTGAGATGAAGCCCGCCTCCAGGAGCTTCTTGACCTCCTCTCGAATGGGCTCCTCCAGCTTGGTGGTGATGGCCCTCATTTTCTGGCGTATGGGGCGCGTCCGAGGGTCCAGATTTAGGCGATGGCAGGCCACGTCCGCATCAATGCCCGACATGTCCGCCGCGCTCCAAGCGAAGACGTCGACGTTGCTCTGGATGCAGGTCCGCATCCGCTCCTGGTCTTCGGGACTCAAGCCTCCGCTGATCCGTACCCCTCGTACCTGCCCCTGACTGGTGCGGACCTCCACCTCCACTACTTCCTCGGCCACCTCCAACCGCGACTGCTCCCAGCCGTCCCCTGCTTCTTCTTCCATCTCTTCCTCCCCTCCTGCTCCCTCAACCTCTACCACCTCGTCCTGCTGCTGCTCAATTTTCATCTTCCTTCGGGCTTCCTCCTCTGCCCCTTCCTCTCCCACTTTCTCCTGTATTCTTTTCCGTGGCTCCGACTCCCCGCTTCTCCTGACTTCCTGCACATCTTCTCCCCCCTGCTTCTCCGTCTCCTCCTCCCCGACTTCCTCTTTGGTTCCTCCTCTCGCTTCCTCTGGGCTCACCTCCTCTTTCCTCAAGGCTTCTTCTTGCGCCGCCATCTCCTTTTCCAATTCCTCCGCCTCTGCCATCCAAGATATGGTGTTAACCGCCGTGACGTAACACTGCCTCGCCACTTTTGGATCTCCCCTGACCCTGACCTGCACCCCTCCATTGTTAAACTTGAGACATTGATGGAACGAGGAGGGGACGCAGCGAAAGGCGCTGATGAGGGGTCGCCCAAAGATGGCGTTGTAGCTGCTCGGGGCATCTACAATCACGAACCGGCAGTTCCGTGATACGCCACCCAACCTCACGTGCAGCCCTACTCCCCCTTCGACTTCTTTCCTCTCCCCGGAGAACCCGAACAACGGTCCATCCGAGGCCAAAACCCTCTTGGCTTCCACCTGCATCTCATCGAAGGCCTTCTTAAAAATCACATTTACGGAGCTCCCGTTATCCACTAGGATCTTAGAGACCGTAAAGTTTTCCACCGCCGTCTGGATCACCAAGGCGTCGCAGAATGGATCCTCGTACTCTGGCATGTCTTCTGAAGAGAAGGTAATTTTTTCTAGCGGGGGTGGGGTCTGGGAGGTTGAGGCTACCCCCTTCCGGAACATGGTCTGGAAGCTCCCCTTCCGGGTGGCCTCGATCCCAATCCCCCCCATGGATGGCCCCGATACCCCCCCGGGTTCCCACATCCATCCGGTCCTCACACCTATCTTCCGCCTCCCCCGGCTGCATTTCCTCGATCCTTACCGGCGGATCCTGCCTCCTCAAACCTCTGGCCTCTCTCATCTCCAAAAATTCTGGGCACGTGGCTGTAGCGTGACCTCTCTCCTGATGGAAATTACAGAAAGGCAACGCCACCCCACCCCTTCTTCCATCTCCTCTTCCTCTCCTTCCTCCTCGAGCTCCTCTCCCTCGACCGATCCTCATTGCCTCCTGCTGATGCTGAAAACGATCCCTCACTCCCTGTCTCCACGCCGGTTGATCGAACCTCCTTGGTTCTCGGAAATTATCTCTTCCCTGGAAGCCTCCTCCTAACTCATGGGGGCGACCCTCATGAGGCCTCCAACCTATCCGGTTGTTCGGCTCTCGGGCCCCCCGATGATTCTGTCCCTGGTGCCCCTGGCCTCGGGGTTCCTCCCTCCTCTTCTCTTCTCTGTGCTCCCTCTGCTCCCTCTGCTTCCCTGTTCCTGGTTCCTTTGCATCATCCTCCGCCAACCTGGCTAACTTCCTTGCAAACGCCGGATTGGCTCTCTCGAAATCCGTCTCCTTTGCCGCCCTCTCCATGAGCTCCTCAAAGGAGAGTGGGGGGCACCCTTTTCAACTCCATGCTGAAGAAACCTGGCCTCAGTCCCAGGGTGAATGCAAACATTAGCGTATACCCAGGGACCTCCTGAACCTGGAGGATCTCTTCCTGAAACCGATCTACGTAGTGCCCCAACGTTTCATCCTGGCTCTGCCTTACCGAGAACAAGCACTCCGCCTCCTTCTTACGCTTCTTCGATGTTGAAAACCTCAATAAGAAACCCCTCCGCAGATCCTCAAAACAATAAATCGACCTTGCCGGTAACTGGTGGAACCAATCTCGCGCCTTCTCCTTCAAGGTGATGGCAAACAGTCGACACTTAAACGCATCCGTCATCTGTCTGATCGAAACCACATCCTCAAACCACTGCACATGTTGCACCGGATCATCCTTTCCTGAGTAGTAGGACATGTCGGGCTCCCGGAACCCCTCCGGCACTGGAGCTGAGATGACAAGTTCACTAAACGGGCTCTCGCTGACTGCTTGCCGAGAGGGCACGTCCCGCGACCTCGGCTGGCTGGCCCGATCTGCGAGACCGTGCCCAGGGAAGAGCTCTCGCACAGCTGCCTCCTTCTCGCCGTCTTCTGCCGGGACCTCCTTCCCGGGACGCTGGCCTGGGAAGAGCTCTCGCGCCGCCACGTCCCTCTCGCCAGCCTCTGTGGGGACCTCCTTTCCCGGGCGCTGGCCTGGGGCATTCTCGCCTAAAAGCGGGACCACCTCGATTGGAACCTGAGGTGTCGCCCACTCGCTCCTTGCCGAGAAGGCCAAGCTTATAGTTTGCATGACCTCTCGCCTGAAGTCCTCCAGCATTTTCCTCGTCGCCTCTTCTACCTGGGAGGGGGAACCTCCAGAACCAGATCCTTCTCCTTCGCCTCCTGTCATAGGACCAAACTCAAACTTTTCTTGAACCGGCTACTTCCACGCTCACCGCACCAGAACTGTTGAAGCCAAAATTTGACTCCGACAAGCGTTCACAAAATTGGGGCGTAGCCGACACCTACTAGGCCCAAGCTCGACCTCCGACTGGTCGTGAAGGACTAAGAACAAACTGGCCCAAAGCCGCAGCAGGGAGGTCCCACCGCTTACCCGGAAGGTCACAGAGAGCTTCCCCTCCAAAGCCAAAAGCTGGGCTTGGAGTTCTTCAGAAGACTGCCAATTCCTTTCCCGAGTCTGAAAAAAGGTCCCTTCTGAAGAACCTCTATGGGCTTATTTATAGATTTCAGAATCTGAACTGCCAATAACAAGACTGCACCGGTCTGAAATTACCGGGGTACCCTTGGCTGGGTCTGCCAACAGCCAAACTCCGCTGTTCTGAGGAGCTATACGCAGTCCACCAAGGGTAAAAGGGTAAAAATACCCGGGGTAGGAGAGTAAAAACCCCTGCTTTGATAGGAAAAGCCTTCTCTCCCTCTGGCGAGAGGAAAGGCACCTGTCGGCGAGAAGGACCCACCGCCCGTCTCGCCGGAGCCTCTCGCCCTTGGAGGTCATCTCGCTTCTAGAGGCCCTCTCGCCTCTGGGTGGGGTCATTTTGCCCCTTGGAGAGCCCATCATCTCGCCGCTTGCGAGTGGGCCCTCCTAGTCCCCTTTGCCTATCTCGCTCTGTTTGCTTCTTGAGGGCTCTTTACGAGCCCGAGGTTGTACAATTTACATAAAAGTATAAAATTACATTCACAAGAAAAACGCCAAACATCTAGTCCCACAATACTGAATAAATGTCTTACATTCCTGATGCAGGTTCTTTTGCAGTTTTTTCCTTCTTAATTTTACAGATTGTTGCATCCTGAACAAAATTACTCTCCAAATGCTCAACATCATCATAGTTAGCCACTTGTAATTAATTGGGGCCCGTTTTATGAGACATTCAATACTATATAAATTAATTTGGATTTGAAATGGGTAGCGACGCATTGGCGTCGTGAGTGGTGACCGACTGCACCAAATATTGTGTTAAAAGGTTTTTCTCCAATCACCTAAAAAGCAAAATCTTCATGAAAATGCCTTTTAAAACCTTGCTTATTTTGTGTCGAGTTAAAAACTACTATCAGCATGACGCATCCTAAAATTGAAGACTAAAATTGAAGATATTATCTTAAATGATATATGAATTTGCAAAAAATGCCTATTAAGAAGATAATGTATGAGTAATTAACAATTCTTTTGTTATGTGTCATGACAGTATGTTATAGGACCACCGTCAGTTAATATCTTATATTATTATTATAATGGTATTGTATGTTATTGAGTCGAGTCATTATATCGAGTCAAGTCTTTATATATTGAGTCATAGGAGTCTAAGTCATTAAGTCTTCTAATATTTCGTGCGTTTAGTTGTATCGGGTATTTACACCCTTGTCATCTGGGTCCTATATATTAGACCATTGTTATGTATTGAAAGCAATCAATGAAATATCAACTTCTTTTCTCTATAAAATTCCTCTCCCTCTCTCTCTCTCTAAGCTCTCTCCTCTTGCGTTTTCTTCTTCCCCTATCCCAAGCTTCTTCTAACTTCTCCTCTACCCCCATTCTAGGGCTTGCCCTTTTTATCCCCGTCTCCATAGATCGCCGCCAAAAGAAGCCCATAACACAATACTTTGTTTTTTTTATTTTGTTTTTTATTTAAAATGAATGAGGAGCACTCTGATGTTTGAAATTGGTTTTTCAGCTATAAGACTTCATGAATACATATAACCTTGTGCACTTAATATAGATCCTAAGCTCCTCCACGTATAACCAATTGATCTAGAGTTGCATGCACAATTTCTATTTCTAACATAATATCTAAGCAGGCTAGAACAATGACTCACTTTCATATCACAGAATTGTAAAGAAGAATTTCACGTGGTAGAGGTCAAAAGCCCTACATGTTATAGAACACGTTGAGAATAGTTCCACATCCTGAAATTCTTATAACACTGCACTTGATATTGATCCCAATCCCCTTCATCTATAATAAATAAATTTTAGATTGCATATTATAAAATTAATCTTCCCTAGCATCTTCTTAGACATTAAACCTCATTTTAGTAGTAATTATAAATAATAACTTGCTTTTCTTTATTGGTTTTATGTCTTGGGTGCTTCTTATGTTTGATTGTATTACAATATATATATATATATATATATATATATATATATATATATATATATATATATATATATATATATATTTATTATATATATAAATATATTCAATACAATAAATATTTACCTTCATCCACTTTTTAACTTCGAACTATACATTTAAAAAAAACCTTGTTAATCATATGCAGCGCAGTCAAAATCTATACTAGATGCTTTGAAGGACATCGAGCTACAGAAGCTCATATATAAGATCGACAGCTCCAGTAATCCTGAGGAGGTTATTTTGTATCCAATTTGTAGTTGCGATTTGAATTAAAACGTTATTTCTTTTTCCCTACCTTTGCATTTCATTTCTCCCAAAATATTTACTTTCATTATTCCAGGAACTGGATAAAGCCATGGAAATAGAAGGGTTTCTCCAGTTTAAAGAATATGTAAGAACCACTACTATTTTCATCTATGACTCATTACACCCTTTACAATATTTATTCTCTTGTGCAGATTTTGTCAACTGTTAGTCCAAAGGAGCAGGCCTTCTAAGCAGACAAATCATAGTATTCCTGAATGTTTTAGGTGTTTACCACATTATTATAGCTGGAGATCTGATTAGCTGCTGGCCATCAGTTTTTGCATAATTTAGGGTTTGTGGTTATTAAAAACTACTTGGGTTTGTTTAATTATGTATAGAACAAGTTGTGGAATTATTGTAGAAAATTTTGTTCTTACAATTTGATGTTATGTTTTCTAAATTATTTTGTTGTCTAGAAGTTCAATTTGCTTGGATACTGACGGCGATCGACGACCCACATGCGTTTATTCCCATAGGAGGCGGTGATCAAAGAACTATATGGGTGATCCGAGATCACAGATGCACCCGGATGGTCGCTCCAAATCTTTTTGCTATATTACTTTAGTTATTTGTGTTGTATTTGGGCCTCGATCGGCCAGATCATTATGGCCGCCCATCCGGATGCCCTAACTTTTTTTCTCCTATATATACTCATGCTTGTGGACTGTTTTAGGATCGGTGGTTGCTACATTGCAACTGGCTGGTCTTTCATGGATTCCGACTGCGCGCTGCTCCTTCCCTGCTTTCGTCTGTCGTCCGACACCTCCCAGCACACCGGTAACATCCCGCAGCCCCCTTCCACCCTACCTCCTCCACTACTCCCGCCAGCCTTCGGCCTCTTCCCAACCCCGCACCTCTGCTCCGCCCCGTTCCAGACCCGGAACCACCCAAGAAAACCCATCTCCTGCCCAAAACATCCCGTCGGAGCCCTCCCTCAACTAGAGCTGTCACGGTTTCGATTTGGTTCCGTTTACTAAAATTGTGAATCAAACTGCTAAGGTAACAATTTTTCAAATTAGAACCAAAATCATATTTGGTTTGACCAGTTCCAGTTCTGGTTCTAACATATTTTTTAGAACCGTATGTGAAGGTTTCGGTTACGGTTCGACAAGAATTAAAACCAAACCAGCCACTAACGGTCCGGTCTAGTTCTATGCGATTCGGTCTGATTCCAATCGTTTCCAAATAGAATCAAAATCAAATTTGACGGGATGAATGAGGGAGGAAAAAATAAAAAATCGAATGGGAAATGTAAAGTCATTTGGTTATTTTGCAAGTGCACTTCGAAGTTTTGGACACAGACGTAGGAATTTTTTCATTATTCCAATGTGGATTACTTTTTTGTATAATATAGTAATGCTAAAAGTAAAAAATTTAAACTGTAAACTCACAAAAAACCGCACAAGAATACATCGATTTTAAATCGCACAGAATAATTTGATTGTGGTGCGGTTTCGTTAGTTGCAAAACCGCATAGTTTGCAGTGCGGTTTTGGCGGTGCAAAATCGACCCTTCCACCATTACTTCTTTTCCTGCTCGCCTTCCCGGCGCCTCCTTGCTTAAAGCCTGCGGGGCTGGTTTCAGGATTGTAGGGTCGAGTACTCGCATGCGCACAACATGAGGTCGGAGTGCAGGGTATCCAAGATGATCTTCTTGAATTCGTCAAAGCTTTTCTTGGTTACAAAGCCACCTGCGGGTGGCGAGCTCTCCGAGTCAGTTCCTTGCCCCGCATCTGCAGTCATGAGACTTACTCAAGATTTTCCGAACAAGCTACAGGTTTACGCTTACCACACAAAAAATATTTAATTCGGAAACCACAGTTCAACGAGCAGTTCGGACGGTGGCTTGCCCTTAATTTTCCTGAGCCAGAGCACTAAGTAGGAGATTTAGAGTTCGAAATTATTATAATAATATTAATAAAAACTATTAATAATGAACAGTTTGCGGTTCGATTTTGCTTCGGTCCGATTTAGATCAGGTCTAAAAATATTGGAACCGCTTGAGACTTGTATGTTGAGGTTCCGGTTCCGGTCTGGATAATAAAATGAAAGAATCACACAGAATTAATATTGTTCACGGTTATAAAATTCAAACCGGAACCCGAATAATTCGCGAATGGTTCGGTTTGGTTCTGGTTTGGTGTAACATCTTCATCCGTCACATGAAATATAACAGAGAGTCTGACCCGGGCCCCACGCCATATTCCACAGACAGTCGGCGGAGTTACATATTAATATCAAACGACCAAACGAATCCTAACTCAGAGCATTCTATCAGAAGTTTCATGAGTTAACTTGAACTCAATACATACGAATGTCCACTATATATATAACACCATATAAGAATGCTTACAAAATACACAAAGTGTTACAGCCTTACAGTTATACTTCAAAAGTGTGGTTTACAAACATCGGCGCGCAAACCGGCTGTTGAAACCGAAAATTCGGTCTCTGTGTAGTGCGCTCTTGGGGAAGGGGTGATCACACAACTACTTCCCTCCTGCAATCCAAATAACAAAGGAAATGGAGCTGACCTAAGTGCTCGGCGTGGAGGTCCCACCACACACCCGGAAAAATGTTGAAACCAAAAATTCGGTCTCTGTGGAGTTCGTCCTCGGGGAAGGGGTGATCACACACACCTACTTCTCTCCTACAAGCCAAATAACAAAGGAAAAGGAAAATGGAACTGACCCAAGGGCTCGGCGTGCAGGTCCCATCACACACCCGGAAGATCTTAGAGCGCTTACCCTCTTTAGCCAAGTGCCGAACTACGACAACCTCAGAAAATGCTAGAAGACTGGGGAGCAAGTGAACATGCTTCTGAGGTACCCATTGAGTCATATTTATAGATTTCTGAAAATGTCCTGCAGATAGCCAACCTCCGCTGTTCCAAACAGCTATGTGCAGTCCAAGTTGGTCTGCCAACAGCGTAACTCTGTTGTTTCCGACAGACTCCCCCGGCAAGGGCATCCAGGTAATTTTGCCTCTGGACCCCCACAGGGCGTGTTTTCCAAACATGGGGTCAGCTCGCCCAAACTCGCCACCCTGCAGGGGCAGACGCAACTTGGCTCCCGCAACTCGCCTTCCTTCCTTAGGCGAGCGCGAACCAGGCCGCCGCAGTCCGCGAGCCCCTTGTCCTGAGGCGGGCTGGTGACCAGATCACCTATGGGAGAGCGGGTCGGATCGACCAACTCGCACAATGCTGAGCTCCGCTCGCACAACGCCGAGCTCCGTTCGACGAACGCCGAGCTCCACCCGACGAACTCCAGGCGGCTGCGGGCTTGGTGGGCCGGCTCACGCAGCTCGCCCGCCTAGCTTTGGCGAGAGCGATCTCGCCGTTCTGAGTTCGCCCGCATGCTGTTCTGGCGCGGGCTGGTTGCCCTGGTCAGCTCGCCTGGCCCGGTGGACCTACTAGGCGAACACGGGGTTGTACACCGACCACACATTAAAACAATAAAGAGCCTTCGCTTGGCCTTCAAGGGCCGGCATACCATCAAGGGCTTCAGCACGCTATTTTCCGCTCGGCTCTCCAGCACCTGCACAAGGACAATCCACCACGAAGGCGGCAAACAAGGCAACAGTCAGATTTAGCTGACCAATTTATAATGGCTCTACCCCATTCCCGGGGCAGCGGTATTACTTCCCTGCAGACATAACATTCATATATGTATATCACAAGAAGGTACAGTTAAGTACCCTTCAATATATCACAAAAGTTTGCGTCACTGCCAAACGTTCCGTGCACTCAAGACATATTCTCGGTGTACTGACAATGCCTAGTCCCACCACCGTTCAGAGGACCTGGACTTGACTGTCAATTTATGAGCATTTTAGTCTTTTCGGCTTACAACCTAAGACTTCCTCTCTCTCTTTGCCATCAGTAACTCCCATGTACTTTAAGTCTGTTTAACCGATCGACATCGAGCAGGTACAGTTCAGTCCTTTCCCGTGCTCATATCGTCGTGCCATCGCCGAAAGCCGAAGCCTTCAAATCAAATAGACACGACGCGGGTTGGCCTCCCCTTTCCCGTAATCAAAACATAACTAATGTTATGTACGACGACTCTCATGACCACCAAAGCTGGGCACCCAGGCACACAACTTACATGCTAACCCCAAAGTCTCCATGAGACAGGCTGCACAAGCACATTCTTATCTGAAAGCTATCGCCAGCGATAGTCACTATCGCCTGGCGTTAGCGACATCATTTCTCTTCTGTTTCCAGACTCAATCATAACTGGAACATCTGTGTAGAAAACCCTGCAACATCCTACAGTGACAGAAACACTGGACTTTCACATCAATCAGAGCTCACCAGGAGCTATCGTCGACGATATTAGCTGTCGTCCGGTGATATCCAATAGTTCTGCAAACTGTGGTACTTTCTGGGTATTTTCCTAAAGCACTCCTCCAGTACTTCCTGCTACTCTCATTTCACAGGTACAATCCATAGACCCCGTAAACTACTCATTTATACTTGGAGTCTTCTCCAACACACAAAATAAAATATCACCAATCTACAGACCAACCTGTCCGGATGGGCTTCACACAACATGTCTATTCCTTACTGTGATTTCCGGATCTATATGCCAAACCAACCCGGGGATACTACGTATTGACCCATCAAAATTCCCTCGATTCTCCACCTTTTGGCGATGGATTATGTGCATATGCAAAAATGATGACTTCACTTGTCCAAGAAAGAAGATCATTATCTTTGTAAATCTTTTCGGAGTCCATGAATAAGTCTATCCGGATGGAAAGGAGCGTCTCGTTTTCCTCTTCACCGATCTTACTTTTGCTCTCGAATCTGACCACAAGATTTCCTTCCCCTAACTAGCAAAGCTTCATCCTTCTTCTTCCTTAGCTATTTCTTTCAAGAGAGTAATGAAAAGGAAGAGAGAGAGAGTGAGAGAAGAGCAATGACTTCTCTTTTCTCCACTCCTCTGCTTAAGTGGTCTCGGGATTAATCCCAGCCATAGGATCATTTCATCCTGAGAAAGCAATGACCATAATTTCAGTTGACAAGTCAAAGTTAACGTTATCGCTTGACGATATCCGCTATCGCCCGAGCGATATCGTCGGTACCCGCTTTGACCCCAGTCAACCACCGCTCATCGGACGCCTTCCGGCCATCCGACACATGTCCACCCATACGTGGCAATATCGCCCAACGATACCCACTATTGCCACTCTGATAGGTCACTCAACGTTTCGTCGAGTGCGTTGAGAGCGTCGAGTGGTTGAGTCTACTCAACACTACGCTGAAAGCGTTGAGTGCTATCACCAGCGATATCCACTGTCGCCTGGCGATATCCACCTTTAAGTTCTATTTTCTCATTTTTGAGGTGTTACATTTGGTTCAAAGTTTTTGTCTTAAGTGACAACTCTACCCTCAACTCTTTCACCCCCCACCCGACCGCCACTCAACATCCGCAAGCCTCGCCCCACTCCTCTAA
Source organism: Platanthera guangdongensis (assembly GCA_039583875.1). NCBI lineage: Eukaryota > Viridiplantae > Streptophyta > Magnoliopsida > Asparagales > Orchidaceae > Platanthera > Platanthera guangdongensis. Next base: position 159,452,987 of record CM077160.1, on the reverse strand, counting down.
CAGAACCAATTGCTTCATGTATTTGCTTTCATAAGTATTTGTTTCATTAATTGTGGGTGATAATGCGAAACGCATTCAACGCACTTGAACGGAATTGCTTCTCAGTTTGTTAGTGATCATAACTGTTCTTTATTCTTCATTACTTATTATTAAACAATTGTGCAATTGGTACCTGGATGTTTTATAATTTTTAATTACTCATTGGATGATCTTAATTTAAGATAGTTGTCTCATGTTCACATGTGCACGGCATTTATACCACATCTTCATCTAGTGTAATTTCTGTCCGCCTACCACTGCATCAAATCAAAGATTTGTAGTTTGAATGTAATTTCAATCTCTTTTAAAATGGTTGAGTAGCTGCTGCAGCAATCAGAAGGAAGAACTCCGAGCAAAGTAGGAGAAATTGAATAAAAAAAACAGATCAGAAATAATGCAGAGAAAATACGATTAACCTGCGGAGCGTGGAGACGCAAAGCATTAAGAATGGGGAAGAAGAAGGAATGTCTCCATCAAGATCACAATGCAGGTGAGCTCGTCACAGGAAAATCGAGGAAGTGAAGTATAATGGCGATTAGGATATGAGGTTATGGTCCCGCGTTTGCACCATTTTTATTTACGGTTTTTGTTTTGCTTCAAAATAAAAAAAAATCAAGTGTTTACGCCTTAGGGCAAAACAAAAATTTACGTTCGTTTGCAACATTGTTTTCAAGTCCGTTTGAGCTGGGGATTTCATATTTACCTAATTTGTGGATCTTTCCAATTGGATCTTCTAAACTTCATAATTTCTTGATATAGTAAGATTGAAATTGTGCATTTGCTACTCTTAAAGGATCAAGACTTACCTAAAAAATCAACAGTGAAGACTGAAAAGAGAGATGAAAAAGAGCATGATTCATGACATTGGGCAAGTCATTTTTCAGTCAAACATGATGATTAATGGCATTCGGATGGGCTTGCACCATCCGAACTCACCAGAAATGTCCACAATTTGCATCAATTCAACTTTTAAGTTGAGAAAACAACCAGCATTGGAAAAACTCATAACTTGCACAGCAGCAATTGCCGTATCTTAAAGGGCACTCAAATGAACCATATGTAGAAATCAGAGTGTCAATGCAGCAAGACAGCCATAGTTGACCAGTTCCTATTTTCAATTGCTCCGAAAAAGAAGCGTATGAGGACTTTTTCACGTTCTCTGTACAAGAAGAAAAACGTTGCCTGTGAACAGTCAACCTTCCCCAAATATCATTCGTAGCGACAATACTGAGGAAGAGAGAAGATCTGCTGCCTGTAGAACCTCTGTTCTGGGTCCAACAACAGCGCCGATAGGGTCGTTCGCCAGGTAGAAGATCAACGCACGGTGCTGGTCAAGGGAAATTTTGATGCGCGGGAGGGGTTCCCGTGAGTGGTCGCGGAAGATGGAGACGGCCTTTTCCTTGAACTCGTGAACGGAGGAGAGCGTAGGGCTCCGTTAGGGGGACTTATTATTTTCAATGCTCAAACGGTGTCCTTAGTTAAGGTCCGGTTCTTGCGGTTGATCAAGTTGTCAGTTTGATAGCTCTGAAAGTTTACATGATATCAGAGCTATCTCTTGTTCATCTTGTGAAATTTTAACAGTGTTTAAACCGATTCGTTAAGGATCACCTAACAAACATCATCCATTTGAACATAGAAGTGAACGAGTTCCTTAGATGAGCTTTAATGAATGACAATTTAACCTCTCATGTTCATAACCGTCATCATCATGCCAAACGGAACCAAAGTCGATAATAACTTTGAACTGCGTAAGTAGAACTGAAGAACGTTCGCGTGTACCAAATAGGTTCGTAATCATAACGGAAGCCCTTATTACAATAACATTTGATATTATTTTCATTGTGTTAAATTATTCTTTTGATATAATTGAAGGTTCCCTTAAAATACAATTAAATCTACGCCGGAGCTCATAGCCTACAATCTCGACTCTCTCCGAATGGGCCACCTTGAACAGCACAACCCCAACAGCAGGAACCCACCCGCACGCATACCCTTACGGGAGCGCAGTCGTGTGCAGTGCACGCCCCCGCAGTGTATGTCGGCGGGCACATGCGCAGCAGCAAACCGCACCTCACTCCTGCCATGTGCGCGCACTAGCGCTCCTTCCCCACCGCCGCTGCAGCTAGCGGAGCTTGCCCAATCTGCGGTCGTGTTTTTCAAAATTGATAATTCAAGTGACTAAAATCATATTTTTTATTCGCCCCTTAAATTAAAGGTGTAACTATGATCGCGCCCCACTAAAAACTATAAAATGGGTCATAGTTCTTCATTTGCACGACAGAAAAACACAGAGTGAAGAAACCTTTGAGGTTTTCTTACAAGAATTGGAGAGATTTAATTGAGAGACGAGAAGAACCATTTCATCTCTCAACCTCCCGCTCAACACACGCTTTTTGTGTGCTTCTCCACGTCAATTGCTCCAGTGCACGTCTTGGACGTTTCAGAAACGTGCTCAGCTTAGCCAACACCAAACACTTCGAAAACATCTTGCAAACGAGATGTTAAAATATTGTATTTATTTATTCTTTTTTCTCCTTTAGTTTAGTCCCACATTGTCTAAATGGGATCTCTCTCCTTGTTCTTCTCCTATATATGTAAGACCTTTTGGTCCATTGGATATACATACAAATAGACAATTACATTCTAACATGGTATCAGAGCGGGTTTAATTTTTCGCGCACGCCTCTTTGCTCGCGCCTCTGCCAGCCAGTCCGCCGTGCACCTCAGTCTCCAGTCTGCCCGCTCAGTCCGCTCGCACCACCACCCAGTCCGCCACCTCCCCAGCCCGCCAGTCGCGCCCCCAGCTCGCCACCCAGTCCGCCAGTCCGCCCCCCAGCTCGCACCCCAGTCCACAGTCCGCCCCTCAGCTCGCCACTCCAGCCCTCCAGTCCGCCCCCTCCCCAGCCCACCAGTCGCCCCCCTTTCCAGCCCGCCAGTCGCCCAGTCCGCCCCCAGCTCGCAAACCCCCGTCCGCCGTCGCACCTCAGTCCTCCAGTCCGCCAGTCCGCCAGTCCGCCAGTTCTCCCCAGTCCGCCAGCCCGCAACTCCGCCCCCTCCCCAGCCCGCCAGTCCGCCCCCCTCCCCAGCCCGCCAGTCCGCTTCCCGTCCGCCCCCAGTCCGCTTCACCCAGTCCGCCACAGTCCGCATCCCCAGCCCGCCAGTCCGCCTCTCCCCAGTCCCCTCCCTTCCGTCCGTCCACCCTGCACCCCACACCCTCTGCTCAGCTCACTTTCCACCTTCCTTGCGCATCCATGGCTGCTCCTCTGATCTCGCCTCCGCTGAAGGCCACGTCCTTCCAGCTCGCCGGCGCTAGCGACTGGCCTGACTGGGCCTTTACCGTTGAGGCCGCTCTCTCCTCCCGTGATCTTTGGGATCACATCATCGGTGCGCCTCCTGCCCCTGCCGCCAAGCCCGCCACCGCAACCGGTTCCGCCACAACTTCTGTCGACGCCGCCTCTCCCGATGCCTTCACTCTTTGGCACCGGCGCGATCATGCTATCGGGCTTACCTCCTGGAGTCCGTTGCTCGCCCGCTTCTCACGTCTATCGGCCGCCTTCCTTCCGCCCGTGCCATGTGGGAATATCTCCGTGACCGCTTCGTTCCCCGTGGTGGAGCTCGGCGTCACCGTCTTATCTGCGATTCTCAGGCTGCCCGCCAAGACGGTCGCTCCATTCAGGACTTCTACACTATGATGAGTGCCTACTGGCACGAACTGGATTCTCTGATTCCCTTACCCTGCGGTTGTCCTCGCTCATTGGAATTTCAGCGCCACCTCTCCGAGGGCCATCTTCATCAGTTTCTTGCTGCTCTGCGTCCTGAGTTTTCTCTTCTTGCCGCTCAGCTCCTTCACCGGGTCCCGCTTCCTACTCTGGATGATGCCCTGATTGCTCTGCTCGATGAAGAGACTCGTCTCCGACCTCCAGTGGCTCTCCAGCCCCCTTTCCCACTTGATAATGCTCTTGCAGTTCCTCCGCGTCCCAGTGCTGTTACCTGTCACTACTGCAAGAAGGTGGGGCACATGAAGTCTGCTTGCCCCATTCGTCCCCCTCGGTCTGATGAACACCGCGCTTCTGACCATCGCCGTGACGGCCGTGGTCGGGGACGCGGTCGTGGTCCGGCTCTCACCCCACTGCTGCTGCTGCTACCGATCCTCTGCAACGCTTAGAGGATCTGATACTCCGGTCTCCGCTATTTCAATCTGCCTCCTCTGCCAGCTCCTCTGCGGAACACAGTCTCTCAGCTGCTTCTGGTACTGTTGCTGCTCGACTTCCTCCGACTGCACCTTGGTATTTCGACTCTGGGGCCTCCTGCCACCTCACCTCCGACTCCCGCACCCTCACCAACTGCACCTCCTCCCCCACTTCCCTTCAGGTCACCACTGCTGATGGGGGCTCTCTCCCTATTCTGCGATCTGGCTCCATCACCCCGACTTCTGCCCTCTTGGACGCCTTACTCTCTCCAACGTCCACCATGCCCCTCGGCTACATATGAACCTCATTTCTGTCAGCTCCCTCTGTGATCTCGGTCTAACAGTTTTATTCTCTTCTTCTGATTGTGTTGTGCAGGATTCCCGGACAGCTCAGAGGATTGGACGGGGCCGTAGGGCTGGTGGCCTGTATCAGCTGGAGTATCTTCATGTTCCCCCCACCAACCTCCGCTTCGGCCCTCTCTGTTGTCTCTGATGCCGACTTGTGGCACAGACGTTTAGGACATCTGTCTACTGATCGACTCCGAAGTGTTATCCGCTCTGGAGCTTTGGGTCGTGTCTCCCCTTCCCCCTCTCTGTTTGTACCGGCTGCCGTTTGTCAAAGCACCTTGCTCTACCATTTACAAGTAGTGCTTCTCAAACGACAGCCCCTTTTGATTTAGTTCACTCTGATATTTGGGGCCCGCGCCACTTGCTTCTCATTCTGGCTATCTTTATTATGTTAGTTTTATTGATGATTTTTCCGTTGTGCTTGGGTTTATCTCCTTCGCAATCGTCTGACATACCCGCTGTGTATCGCACGTTCACCGCTATGCTTCACACTCAGTTTGAGCGTCGCATAAGATCTTTCGCTCTGACTGCGCTCAAGAATTCTCTCCTCCACCATGCGCGATATCCTCCACTCGCATGGCACCCTCCACCAACAATCTTGCCCGCACACCATGAACAAAATGGGGTTGCTGAACGCAAACATCGTCACATCATCGAAACAGCTCGTACTCTCCTCATCTCTGCCTCCGCTCCTCCCTCCTTCTGGGCCGAAGCGTTCTCACCGCTGTTCACCTCATCAACATCACTCCTTCCACGACCCTCTCTGGCGTCACTCCTTATGAACGCCTTCATTCCCGCCCGCCGCAGTATGCCTCTCTCCGCACATTTGGGTGCACCTGCTTCGTTCTCCTTCCCCCTCCTGAACGTAACAAACTCTCCGCTCGCTCCACTCGTTGTGTTCACCTCGGCCTTAGCCCCCACCACAAAGGCTATCGTTGTTACGATCCGGTGGCTCGTCGCATTCGCATCTCTCGACATGTCTCCTTCGTCGAACATGACATGTTCTTCTCTCCCCACCGGCACACCTCACTCCCCACCCTCCATTGCTCCACCGCTTTCTCTCTCTCTTCGCTTCTTCCTTCTATACCAACTCGCCCCGGACTCACCTTGCCAATCCTACCTTATCCCCACCTCGTCCTCTGCCCGAGGTCCCTCCTTCCACATCGGCTCCTCCTCCGGCGCCCACACCCCTCCTCCTGCTCCTGCTCCTGATACGGCTCTGTCTGACGCTCCGTCCGCCCCTGCACCCGTGGATCCTGCTCCTCCTCGCCGTAAACCTGCTCGCCATCGCCATCCACCTGCTCGCTACGACCCCCCTTCTGCTCTCACCGCGGCTACCTCCTATTCCCCTGCTTTCAGGCCTTCCTCACCGCTCTCCACGCCCACCGGGAGCCCCAGTCATACCAAGAGGCAGTTGGCAAACTCGAATGGCAGCAAGCCATGGCGCTTGAACTTCAAGCCTTTAGCGGACTCATACTTGGGATCTTGTTCCGTGTCCTCCCGGTGTTACTCCTATCAGCTGCAAATGGATTTTCAAAGTTAAGACTCGTCCGGACGGTTCTATTGAGCGTCATAAAGCCGCTTGGTTGCTCGCGGGTTTTCACAGGAACATGGCATCGATTATGACGAAACCTTTGCCCCGGTTGCCCGGATGACCTCCGTCCGCACCTTACTTGCGGTCGCAGCTGCCCGCAATTGGCCCCTCCATCAGATGGATGTCACCAATGCCTTTCTTCATGGCGATCTCACTGAAGTTGTCTACATGGCACCTCCCCGGGTCTCTCCGCCCCCCTGGCCATGTCTGCCACCCGCCGGGCCATCTATGTCTCAAACAGGCTCCTCGTGCCTGGTTTGAGCGCTTCCGCACAGCAGTTCTCAAGGCTGGTTTCATTGAACGCCAGACTGATCATGCCCTGTTTACCCGCACCTCCGCTCAGGGTTGCGCCATCCTGCTCCTGTATGTTGACGACATGATTATCACTGGAGATGATCACGTCACCATTGCGCTCTTCAGAAACACCTCCGCAGTCAGTTCGAGATGAAGGACATGGCCCCCTTCGCTACTTCCTTGGGTTAGAGATTGCCGCTCCAAACGCGGGATTCTGGTGTCTCAGCAAAAATACATCTCCGATATTCTCTCCGTGGCCGCTCTCACTGACAACCGCACTGTTGACACCCCAATTGAGCTAAATCTGAAACTCCTTCTACAGATGGGGAACCGCTGCCCGATGCCTCCCGCTATCGGCGCCTCGTCGGGATGCTGGTCTATCTCACCATGACTCGACCGGACATTGCTTACGCTGTTAGCTTCGTCAGTCAATTTGTTCAAGCTCTCGCTCTGCTCACTATGCCGCGGTCCTCCGGATACTCCGCTACCTTCGCGGCTCTGTCGGTCGCTCGTTATTTCTCTCTGCCACTTCGCCACTCACCCTCCGCGCATTTTCGGATGCTGACTGGGCGGGGGATGCCACCACTCGTCGCTCCACTACTGGGTTCTGTGTTTTCTGGGCGACTCTCTGATCTCCTGGCGTAGTAAGAAACAGGAATCCATTGCGCGCTCCAGCACGGAGGCTGAGTATCGTGCCATGGCTTCCACCACTGCTGAAATAGTTTGGCTTCGTCGTCTTCTTCGCGACCTTGGTGTCCAGATAACAGGCCCACTCCCCTATTTTGTGACAATCGAAGCGCCATTCAAATCGCCTCCAATCCGGTGTTCCATGAACGGACAAAACACATTGAGATCGATTGTCACTTTACTCGTCAGGAATTCCTCGCCAACACCATCTCTCTACCGTTCATTACCTCTGAAGAACAAGTTGCAGACTTCCTCACCAAGTCTCTCACAACTGCAAGATTCCGTTATCTTATTAGCAAACTCTCGGTTCATGATCCACCGTGACTTTGAGAGGGCGTGTTAAAAATATTGTATTTATTTATTCTTTTTTTCCTCCTTTAGTTTAGTCCCACATTGTCTAAATGAGATCTCTCCCTTGTTCTTCTTCTATATATGTAAGACCTTTTGGTCCATTGGATAGATATACAAATAGACAATTACATTTCTAACACAGATCAAGGTGTCATGTACGTGCTCAGCTGCCGCCAAACACAAACCCATTTTTTTCCCTTTCCGTGTTTTTCACTTAAAATTCTGTCGTTGCTGTTTGTCTCTTTTGCGCTGTATGCAAATTCAGCTCACCTCTCAACCTAAGACGACCATTTCGACGATCATCGAGAATCTCACAACCCGCCACAATAAATTTTTATACGTTTGCACCATACCCTAGTCGTAGCAAACTGAGAGCGAATTGTGTGTGTTTTCAAGAATTCTTGCTAGATTATTATTGATTAATTGCACACAAATAGGGATTCATTTATATATTTTCCTCTCCAAGAAA